>CM064543.1:19357290-19609892 GCA_032716605.1 Paralithodes platypus | reverse complement strand
ACAACATAAGCAACATACACCTCAGACACCTGGGACCACAAGGCATACAAGCACTCACTAACATATCAAACTCAGCTATTCACACAACACAATACCAGACATTTGGAAGCATGGTATCATCATCACTTTCCCCAAACCCAACAAAGACCCCACGCTACCCTCCTCGCACCGCCCCATCACACTCCTTTGCTCCCCCTCCAAAGTCATGGAACGCCTAGTATTACAACTAATTACACCTGACCTACCCCTAGCTCCAACACAACATGGCTTTAGGCCACTGCACTCCACAAACACTCTTCTCACAGACCTTACACAAAGAGCTTTCGACGGCATCAATTCAGCTAGACCACCACACGATCACTATTAGCCACACTCGACATTAGTAAAGCCTTCGATGCCATCCCCCGCCACAACCTAACAAACAAAATCTACAACACAAACATGCACAACAACACAAAACGGTGGCTGGCCAACTTCCTAGCAGGCAGATGTGCACACGTATCTTTTGCCGGTCAGTCATCTAAAATCAGAAACTTTCCAAACGGAGTCCCACAAGGATCCGTCCTATCGCCCGCACTCTTCAATCTGTACATGCACGATATAACTACACCCAATACGCCCCAAATAAACTTAGCCTCCTATGCAGATGACATAACACTCACATGCACACACCATGACCCAAAAAGAGCAACAGATCTCCTTCAACCCTATCTCAACACACTACATGGCTGGTGCACTACAAACAGACTTAATCTAGCCCCAGCCAAATCCACCGCAACCCTGCTCACAAGTTGGACAGGAGAACACGAATACATCCCTCAACTCACCATAAACAACACACCCCTAACACATACACACACACCCAAAATCCTAGGAGTAACATATGATACTCATATGACATTCAAACAGCACACCACAAACATTAAAAAGAAACTGACACCCAGACTTAACGCCCTCAGGTCACTTGCTCACACAAAATTTGGACACAACAAAGAAACTACCACCACAGTATATAAACAATACATAAGATCAGTGATGGAATACGCAAGCCCAGCCTGGGCTTCTAACCTAGCTGAAACACATCATAAGACCTTACAGACTATTCAAAACAAAGCCCTGAAGATCATTACAGGCTGCACAGCTACTGCACCCACAGATCACCTACATCAAGAAACCAAAATCCTCAAAGTCAAAGACCATCTGGACATGAGAGGCACTCAATTCCTGGCAGCAGCCTCCACGAACCAAGACCACCCACTAAACTACATGGCAACACACCCACAGACACCAAGAAATATTTAAACAACACCCAGCACACGGTATCACACACAATTATTGTCCTCTCTCCCTCCCTGCCCACCCCGAACCAACTTCCAGAAGCACATCCATACTCATATCTCTCACCGATCCATCCACTCACTCACAGACAACACGCAGCTGCATGCACGACCTCCCGAAATCCATCCTTCCGAATCCTCCCTTCCTCGCGAGGACAGAGTCCACCTGGCCAGGCTGAGATGCGGACACCATCCAGCTCTCCTGAGCTATCAGAAGAGACTGGATGACTCCGTTGTCGACACCTGCCCGGGATGTAACACCCCATTCCATTAAACACATCATAGAAGACTGCATTTCACACAACCACTTACGCCAACAACACAATCTACACTCAATGAGAGCTCTGTGGGAAAGCCCGATCGTGGCCATGGCCTTTCTCAGGGACTCGGGGCTGTTCGGCCAGGCAGCTTAGGGAACAACAACAACAACAACAACCATGGGGGCAAAAATGGGCACTAGCTTTGTATTGTTTATTTTAAATAAAAATGATCATAAGTATGACCCAGCCTAGAGTAACCGGCAAGAATTTCCATCTGGTTCCTTTCTTGGAACCCTGGATTGTTTTTTCTTAGAGTATGACAAAGTTTAGGGTACTGGGTAAAATAATATTTGTTTATTTTACCGGGATCTGGCATAGTCCTTGTCCCAGTATGGCACAGCCTTGAATCACCTGGCACCCTTATGGTGGTGGCGGTATGGAACTGTCACCCGGGAATATTGGTATTCTGGATTGACTCACAAATTTTTTTTTTTTTTTTTTTTTTTATTAACCCTCTCACCACGGAAGGGCTCTTGAACGCCCATAAAAAAGCATATAACAGGTACCCGGAAGGGCTCTTGAAAGCCCAGTGGTTGAAAGCCTGTGAGCTTCTTGTGCGAGGCGTCGGTCCGACGCATGTAAACAACAGCCGGCTGGACCGACGCCCCGCATCTCCGGCCACAAGAAGGAGAGCGTCGCTTGTTCGTGTGTGCCTGTATGTTGTTGTTAAGTATCGAAAAGTAGTGTAAAGTGGCTGTTTTTGCCATAAAGTTATCTCCAATGAAATCATCATCACAAATCAACCAGTTGACTTAGAGAGCTCTACTTAACGCCATTCTACAGGTAAATAACACAGCTACGCTTGGGGATGCGTGGGAATGCGGGAAGCAGTCAGATTAACAAATATACGGCAGCCTAGCCTAGACGTTTTTCGGCCAAAACACCCGGGTTTCGGGGAATATATATATAATACATAGCCGGGGCTGGAGGGTTAATTTAAACTGATTAGAAAACTTACTTATTTAAGCTTTTGCCCTTATCTTAAAACTGTTAGGTATGTTAACTATTAGTTAACGGGGTCTGACTTCTTTATTAAAGTCTGACCTAACCTAGAGTACCCGGTAATAATTTCTAGTTAAATTTTTATATTGGGACTTAGTATGTTTTTTAAATTAAAGTTTGGGTCCGCTTAGGATACCCGGTGGAAATTTTTTTGTTTAGGCTAGGCCTAGAGTAACCGAGCCTTTCAAAAGAATTTTGTTGTGATATATGCTGTCGTCTTGACAGTCGTCAGAGTACTCAGTAAAGTAATATGTGCTGTTGTCTTGACAGTCGTTGGAGTACTGTACTTGGTAAACTGGCTTACTGGAGCCTGGCCGATTTTATGGTATTATGTTACGACCCGGTTGTATTGTGTTATAATACCACTCGGTATTATAATGCTTGGGTAGATGGCCGTAGTCTGTATGTATTCGGGTTTGGCTTTGTTTGTATGGTATTATTGTATCCAATGAACATGTACTAATCAGGTCAGTTTAATATCAAAATATAAAAGGTTACAGGCGGCGTTTCTTAACCCTCTCTGACATATGACGCGATTTTGAGCATATTAGGGATACTGTACTTTAAAGCCTTTGTTACCATCAGGGGTATTTAGAAACCTTTAGTTTAGTTACTTCAACCTCTGCAGTTGTCTTTGAGTTAACTGTGGGCAGAAAACTAATTTTGGAGAGGTAATTATAAGTGAGAGAACTCTATTTATTATTGCTAATCTGGCAACCTCTGCATCATATGAGTCTGAAGGGGTTAAAGGAGACCTGTGGTGTTAACGCCTTTAAGTTTCATAGAACAGTTGGTGTAACACAGGAATAAACTATCTATTCAGTTTATATATTCCAGGGGAAATGAAACATTCATTATCACCCAAATTTATTAATATGTAGGCCTACATAGGCCTATTCATGGCCTTAGGTAATGTTACCAAAAATTATTTATACTCTAGACCTAATCCCTGAGATTATTGAGTATATTGGAAACCTTATTTCCTTCATAGTGTTTCCTCTTAAAAATTAATTAATGTTCCTGGGTAGGCATACTTTAGCCTAGGCCCCCGCTCTGCCTGCTTCGTTGGTTTCACTTTTGAACACGTGCGGGGCCTGACGGAGGCGGCAGGAGGGGAGTGCATGCCCGCATGCCCACCCTTCCTGCCACCCCCAACTAATTGTAGTGGGCCCTATCATTTCTCATCCTTTCTGTTTTCCGTTTTTCCCTTCTTCCCGCTGCCCCTTCCTTTGGGAGCACCGTGACTGTCATGAGGTAAACGACCGTACTCACTCTTTGGTTTCGTTGGAGGGTGTTGTGGGTCGGCAATCCCTACACCCGTCGAACTGTGGTACCCGACGTGTTCGAGCGAGGGGAAGCTTTTATGCCAAACCCTAACCCTTGTGCTGGGTCGGCGATCGACGGATCGACGGCCCTTAAGGTGCATTAGTCGGGGTGTATATCTGCAAGAATTCCTAGGGCGGTCGTCCCGTCCTCTAATTGTGGCTCCATGGTGGGTTTGGAATCTGACTCAGATGAATTTAGAAATATTCGTCCTATGGAATCTAAAATTGGCCCCTCCGACGCCGACCCCTGCGAGAAATTGGACTGCCTCAAGGACCCTTCCCCTGCTGCCAACAGTGCCGGAGTTCCCCACTCAGGCATGGCACCCACAGACCTTGGCAAACCTCCTAAGGATACTGTGACGAATTCTCCATCGTCGGGTAGTGAGATCCATCAGGTGATCTCCCCGGCATCAATTCCTATGCACTGTACTGCCTCTGTGATCAATAATAGTGATGACAACCCCACAGTCTCGACTTTAACATCTAAATTACCAGATTATGATTCTAGCCTTAGCCTACCTCTTCATTCCGTTGACAACCTTAATGAAGAACCTCGCATGCCCTCAGCTGACACCCCTACGGATGCTTCTTGCATCCCTGACCCGTCTGTGACTCCATCTGTTACCATCTTCCCTCCGAATGCAGGATCTCCTGCCTCAATTAAACCTGCTTCTGTACCTCCACGATCTCAACGGGCCATTAATGCAGGTACAGGAAAAGACCTTGCCGGTATTTCCTCTGCCATTCACACGCTTCAACCGTTCGTACCTTCGCATAACCGACAAAGGCGTAAACGTAACACGTATACCCCTGCTTCGAAGGACACTTATAATGCTATGTTCAGTCCCCCTGATTGGTCACGGTTTTTCACGGTCTCTGGTGAACCTATGGATGATTTCAGTCTATACGATACTCTCGCACAAGATATTGGTGACTTCACCATGCATGCTGTTGGATCGGCCAAGCGCATGATTGAGGTGAAAACACAGGAGCAATCAGAAGCCTTACAAGCCTACCTCGACACCCCCAACGACAGATACACAGGTAAACCAGATGAATACCTGAATCAGTGTACTGGCACGGTTGTGCTCCCTTCCGACTTTGAATTTGCAGATCAGAGCTTTACAGACTCAACCAATCGTATCTTAAAATTATTGCAAAGAACTGACCCCACTGTTGTTAAAGTTGACACTTATACTGCTCCTCAGCGTGGAAATCGGCCCCCACTACGCATTGTCAAAATATATTTTAAGCGCCATGACCTCCCTATGCATGTCCGTCTTGCAGGTCGCCAACTGCAGGTACGAAGGTATGTTAACAAGCCGAGACAATGCACAAATTGCTGGAAGCTTGGGCATTCAACCCCACGGTGTCGGGCTCTCAATGCTCGTTGCTTAAATTGCGGCTCAGAACAACATGCTCTCAACAATTGTCAAGCCAGCGCGCCCCGTTGTGCAAATTGTGACGGGTCCCACAAAGCCAATGACAGAACATGCCCGCACTTTGCGTTTCATCGTGACGTGTTACATTTACAGGCCACAAAAGGACTCCCCTTCCGGTCTGCTGCAGCACAATTAAGGCAGGAAGGTAAATCTCCTCCATATCGACGGTATGAATCACCTACACCCGCTGACTCCTCTGACCACCAGCGTCCAGAGCAGCCTCCTATTAGCCCACAACATTACCCCACCAATGATACCTTCCGTTTAGTTCACCTTAACTCCCCGGACCTATCCACCTCTAACAGGTTCGAGGGATTTACTAACTTGACCGATGATACTGAGTTTTGGAACATGACTGCCGAAGAGAACCTCATGGAATGTAACACAGTACCAGATATAGAGACTTCTCCCCAATCTCGCTCCACCCAGTCGCAGCCTCGGAAAAAGCGTAAGGTTGCAAGTCCTATCCGGTCATTATCCCGGACCTCGAAACTCGGTTCCACCACACAGAAGTGGGTTATGCCTACCCACGATCCGGACTGTGGCTGCCATAACAGCGGCCGATTCTTTCTACTTCAGCACAAAACTTCTACCCGTACAGTACTCACCGAACATCTTCACAAATTTCTTTCCAAGCGAGCTCCAGCGGAAGATGCTCAAATTCACCCGACTCCTTGTTATTGTGTCACCCATATTTGTGAATCTGATCCTACGCCCAAGGACTTGATGCAGAGATTCCTGAAGGACAATAACCTGTTGGATTCTGACTTGACTAATATAGAGCTATCACAATCCCGATTTGATGTTCACCAACCTCCTGTCAATGTGCGTACCACCCTCACCACGCCTGATCCTCCCTGTAACCTTGAGCGACATGTTCCGTTAGCCGCTCCCCACTGCCCAGATCCCGATGCTCCCAAACCTAGAGACATTCCCCCACAAACTCCTGCTAACCCTACGACACCATCATCTGACGAACCTTCGATAAAGACTCATCATACCCCGAGCCCCTCACAATCTCCTGTATTGATGTGTCACACCAATATCCCACCTGACAAATGTGGATGTCCAATTTGTTTCCGTAATTACATCACACCCCATATCTGTGCCACGGATCCCTGCCTCCTTGCTCGGACGCAGGAATTTGTCACCACACGTACACTTCCCCCTAACCCTGATGAAGATGTTACCTCCGCTTATCTATTTATGAACACTCTGCGCCAAAAACTCCTCCACTGCCCCACCCTTGTTCCTAAACTAGTCACACAATTCACAGCTATTTCTGAAAAATTTACAGACCTTACATCTACCCCTTCACCTCCATCCACACAACCCTCTCCACACTCACAACCTTTACCAGACTCTCTTCAAGAGACCTCTATTGTCGATGACTCTGACAATCCTATTCTTGATGGCATATAACATTTTGCAATGGAATATAAACGGATACCAAACTCGCCTCCGTATGGGAGAATTACAACGATTACTTAAATTATATTCACCATTATGCATTTGCCTCCAACATGTAGGCAATTTTGTTGTCCCCCCCAGGCATTATACTGTTGCTGCTAGCTCCCCTATAACCCCTTCACATCTCCGAACGGCCATCCTTGTGCACTATAAGTGCGTATTTGTTCCTGTCACCCTTGACCCCAACCCTTTTCAAACAACTGCCGTCTACATTTCATTACCAAACCTTCCTTCCTTGACTGTTTGCTCCTCCTACAATCAACCCTCCTGTCGTTACAATACTTCAGACCTTCATCAACTAGTACAACAACTGACCCCACCGTACCTTATTCTGGGCGACTTTAACGCACACTCTCCCCTTTGGGGCAACCCAAACACAGACATCCCAGGCAATAAAATTGAAAAATATCTCCTTCATTCTACTCTTTGTTGTCTCAACTTTGACACCCCCACCTACAGATCTGCTACCCACTGTACATTTTCCGCTGTTGATCTTTCCTTTGCCTCGGATGACGCAGCTCCCCTATTTGACTGGTCAGTTTTACAGGATCGCTTCTCCAGCGACCACTACCCTATACAGTACTCCTTAAGTATTTGTGCCCTGCATCCTCCCCTCAAATATCGAGTTATAATCTCTCTAAAGCCGATTGGACGTCTTATACGCACAACTCTGCAGACGTTTCGGACTTCTCCCCTACCTCTTCCCCTGCACACAAGTTTGATTATTTTTCGTCCTTCCTGAACTCCATTGCTCGCCCTCATATCCCGCTTACCTCCTCGCTGACGCACCCTCGCCAGGTCCCTTGGTGGACGCCCACTCTAGCCCAAATGATAAAATTCAAGCATCGTGTGGAACGCCTTCTTAACCCGGGAACTGCGGGGAGACTCTTAAGAGTTCCCCCGGCGGACTGCGGGGAGACTCTTAAGAGTGAGTGAAAACAAAAATCAACTTTTGACATCGAAAAAAAAAAAGTAAATAAAAAAAAAAATAAAAAAAAAAAAAAAAAAATTGGCCCCTTGGCCATGCAAAATCTCAGTCCTCTACCTCTCCTCCTTCCCCACTTTCCTCCTCTCCTTCAGTTATCACCTATTTTCCCTGTTATTCCCTTATTCTGAGGTATATTTTCGTGCTAACATTAGAAATCCGGTTGCAGGGTGTGGTCATCACTGATAGCAAGCGAATGCAAGAGAGAGAGAGAGAGTATCGATCGACTGTGTCTCAGTGGCCTTGGGGGAAATTAGCTTGCCTCACCCATACATTATACAACTCGCGGGCTATATCTCCGATTTTGACCATCCAAACGCTGTTTTCACTCGTTTTATTGTTGTTTCAGGTTAATACCTATATAATCAACCCATAATAGGCGCATATGGATAAGTATTAATGCTATTAATGGTACAATGAATATTTTAGTGACGGAAACACCTCAAATACGTCAGCACAGGGGGACGTTTCCAATTACCCCCATGCGCACTTGTTAGGTTAAGCGTCTGAGTGTTAGGCAGCGGCGTTTAAAGACTGTTTCCCCACCGACTTTTTTCCACTAATCGTTACTTTGACCTTATAACCATCACTATTGAAAAAATTGCCCTTAAAACGTTCTATAACAAGATCTGTGCAGTTGTCAAACGCAGTATCCTTGACAACAAGATACTTTCATGGCGATCATATATCTCGTCCTTCAATTCCCGCACCCCTCTCTCTACTTTATGGAAAAAGTTTCGCAGTATCAACGGACGCACTGTACGGCCTCCACTCTCTCCACTCAAAGACCCTGCCTCGGACTCGCTTACACATGACCCCCTTGACATCGCTGCCATACATGCCAAACATTTCTGTCACGTCAGCTCAGACCAGTCATTGCCTCGTCAATTTCTTCGTTATAAATGTATGGAGGAATCTCGCCCGCTATCTTTTCATAGCGGGAAATCACATGAATATAACCCCTTTTTCAATTCCGGAATTGCGACACGCGCTCGACCTGTGTACAGACACTACTCCTGGCCCGGATGGATTCTCGTACGCTCTCATCCGTCACCTCCATCCACGTGCGCTACAACATCTTTTACAACTGTACAATCAGTTTTGGATAAGTAACTACACCGTCTTGGCGGCATGCTTACACTATACCCGTACCGAAGCCTGGAAAAGATCATAGTCTTCCCACAAATTACAGACCGATTGTGCTTACCTCATGCCTCTGCAAATTAATGGAAAAAATTATCAATCCTCGACTTTTACATTACGCTGAGTCACATGCCCTCCTATCCCCATATCAGAATGGTTCCCGCCCTGGCCGTTCTACACTGCACTCACTTATTCGCCTTGAACACCAAATACGTGATGGGTTCTCCAAGAACCAACCCACAGTGGCAATATTTTTTGACATTGCTAAGGCTTATGACACAACATGGAGACACAGGATTTTAAAATTTTACACGATTCTGGCATGCGGGGTCCTCTTCCCTGCTTTTTACAAAATTTTCTCTCTAACCGTACATTCCAGGTCAAAAATAATGGTCTATCGGACATTATGTCACAAATTAATGGAATACCACAAGGATGTGCCCTTAGCAGCTTACTCTTTATTATGGCGATCAATAGTGTCATACGCAGCCTCCCACCTGAAATATCGTATAGCTTGTATGTGGACGACTTCGCAATATTATACTTCTCCCAGTCTGACTCACATACAACGGCGTCTCAACATTGCTCTAAAATCCATCCACTCTTGGGCATCCACTGCTGGTTTTCAATTTTCTGCTGAAAAGTCTAACGCCGTTGTATTCTATAGAAATGTTCGACATTTACGTAAACAGTCCATTACTCTCACCATGGGACATTCTAATATTCAGATCCTTCCACATACCAGGATCCTTGGTTTAATCTTTGATACTCACCTCAATTGGAAGAGTCACATTGCCTGCTTAAAGGCACGTTGCCTCCAGAGAATGAATGTTCTGAAAATAGTCGCACGAGTCCATTGGGGCGCAGATCGCGCTACGCTTTTACTGTTCTACAGAGCTACCATCCTCTCAGCCCTAGATTATGGTAGCCCTGTCTATGGCACGGCCTCTGCTTCCACATTAGGAACCCTCGACAGCGTACACCATTTGGGCATCCGCATTAGCTCGGGGGCATTCCGTTCCTCTCGTGCTCCAATATCCTATGTGAGGCTGGGACCTTACCTTTAGCCTACCACCGTCGATTAGTCCTCATGCGTACGGCTGTTCGCCTCCGTCATGACCCAACTCTACTAGAACTATTCCATTCCACAGATAACTATCGTTCAACCATTCCAGTGCCATTCCCAATATTGTCTCGCCAATTGCTCTCCACTTACAGTATCACCGTTCCTCCCATAACTCCCCCTCCTAGTCACATCACTCCGTGGACCCTAAAACACCCTACAGTTTGCTTTCACTTAGCGGATCAACTTGATGCCCAAGCCCCATCTCAATGTCGACATCTCGCTTTACAACATCTTGATGATCACATCCCGGCTGTTTTCATTTACACCGATGGCTCGAAAACTGCGGATGCCGTGGGTTGCGCTGCAGTTTCAGACCATGGCTTGTCTCAAAGTACCTTACACCATCACTCCACGGTTTTCACTGCTGAATTATGGGCTATTCAAGGTGCTTTAAGCACCATCTCTTCATTGTCGAGGAACTCTCCACGGGTCGTTATCTGTAGTGACTCAAAGAGTGCACTGCAAGCCTTATGTGTATTTGCCCCCAAGGACCCATTGGTCAAGACTATCATCCACACAATACACAAATTACAGTGCGCTCATCGTTCCATCACACTGTGCTGGATCCCCGCGCATGTAGGAATTCCCGGGAATGAGCGTGCAGACTTCCTCGCTAAGCAAGCGTGTCATGGTACACCCTCTACTACTTTGCTGTGTTCGGAGGATATGCTCCCTGTCCTCCGTCGCCATGTTTATGACGCTTGGCGAGTTGAGTGGAGAGCGCAACCATTAACTGGCCACCTTCGCTCCATTAAGGATGACATATACTTGTGGCCCTCTTCAATTAATGGTTCACGTGCAGACCAAACCCTATTAACTAGATTACGTTTAGGCCACACGCACCTCACACAT
Source organism: Paralithodes platypus (assembly GCA_032716605.1). Taxonomy (NCBI): domain Eukaryota; kingdom Metazoa; phylum Arthropoda; class Malacostraca; order Decapoda; family Lithodidae; genus Paralithodes; species Paralithodes platypus. The sequence continues at coordinate 19,598,890 of CM064543.1, read as the reverse complement.
GGTTACCTGATGTCCACCCCTCGTGGTCCACCACCTGAATGCCAACATTGCCATACATCATTGACTGTTTTTCACTTTCTTTGTATTTGTCCCGTCTATGCATCTGAAAGACGGAGATTCTTGCTGAACACCTCATTACATGGCATCCTCGCTGACTCAGACTCTTTCAATTTCACCCCTATTCGTCACTTCCTGAGAGCGATAAATTTATACAATGACATATAACTACTGACATATACGTGACTTTAAACTCTGTACCACCTCCTCCACCACTAGCCTTGAGAGGGCCTAGGCCCAGTGGGCTAGTATAAAATAAAAGCATCATCAACAACAACATCAACTTTAGCCTAGGGAATGATTATCACCTGACCTTAATACCTGAGGTTGTATGGTGGTATGTTATTATTGTATTTCCGGCCCCTCTGGGTACCCTGGACTTTCGCCATACTCGGTAGTCCTGGTAACCGGGCCTTGGTAACCGGGCCTTATCAAGATAAGGACTCGGGAACTTGAGGTTGTATGGTGGTACAGTATGTTATTATTGTATTTCCGGCCCTTCTGGGTACCCTGGACTTTCGCCATACTCGGTAGTCCTGGTAACCGGACCTTGGTACCCGGGCCTTATTGAGCTAAGGACCCGGGAACCCGGGAACTTGAGGTTGTATGTTGTTATGATATTATCCGCCCATCTGGGATCCGGGACTGTCACCATATCTGGCGGTCCTGGTATCCGGGCCTTGGTACCCGGGCCTATCGAGATAGGGCTTAGGGTTAATAATGAAATGTAATTGTATTTCATTTTGTAATACAGTATAGAGACTATCAGCTGTAGTCTTGCTGGTTCTAATGAAACAAATGCTTTTAAGTTGACTGAAGGTAAATATGATGAGGCACTCGTGATTGAATAATGTTAAAGTGATATGAATTCACTTTTTAAAGGAAAAACTTGGAAGTAAATACAGAAAGTATCGTAGTTTATTGTGGTATGAAGCATTGAATTAAAATAGGTTAACATTTTCTGGAAATTTAGGGTTGGAAATTTGTTCCGAAGTACAAATATTTCGGTGGCCTGAAAAATAACCTCTGGCCAGGGCACAACCAGAGGCTACCTGTCAGGAATTACAGATAAATGAATCTTATACTTACCTATAATTCCACTCTTAAGGGAATATCTGTCATGGTATCATGTTAAAACACAACCAGCACAGAACAAATTAGGCTTAGGAAATTTGTTCCGAAGTACAAATCTTACGGTGGCTGAAAAATAACCTCTGGTTAGGCAGCAGGCACAACCGGGGGTTGTCTGTCAGGACTCACAGATATAAGCTGCTTGACACTCGCATATCATTCAACACTTAAGTCAATATCTATCGAGCTACAATGTTAAAACACACTATCACAGAACAAAAAGACACTGTCGCTAAAGAGCTGAGGTTCGTATGACACGACATACAGAAATAAACATAATAATTCGAGGTTTTAGAAAGTGAAAGTGGCTCTGATAACACGCCCGCCGACCAGCCCAGACTATGAAGTCCTTACTTACAGGATTACAAGTGAAATTGGTCCAAACAAACACATTCCTAAACGCGTATATGATTTCAACTGCACTAATATTCACTATGGACCAACAATGAAGCGCTCAAGAGGGGCTATGCAACCCTGAGCATGAGGTAAGGACACGCACGTCTACTTTGGCTGGGTCGGTGGGCGAGAGAGAAGGTTCCTGGGAGGAACAGCCAACTGCAGGTGTGTGGGAAGCTGAATATAGTTTCATATACAGTTGGTCCTTCGGTAACGCGGCCAATGTGTTCTGGTTACCTCCCGTGTTAGCAAAATCCGCGTTACCGAACCCATATGTTTACATGTTAGAGGTACCTTGGTGTTCTGGGGATTTCCACAAAGTCCACTTTTTCTCCATAGAAGCCTATGTTATAATAATTAAATCAATTATAAAGGTTATTTGACATGTTCAATGAGTTGATTTGCCCATTGCAACAACTCTTACCTCTGAATAAATATTTTGTTTAGGCTAGGCAGCTAGGCTAAGGAGAGAGAGTCACAGCAGTAGCCGACATTTTTTGATCGAAGATCTGAAATCCCGCCATCATATTTCTCACCTCACACAATAACTACACATTGTAGGGTGTTCTAGTCTTCACCCAATGCACTGCAACAACCATATCTTCATCTGGTATGCATAAACACTTGGTTAGGCCATTTATTTGCAGAGATATGAGCATCGGTAAATTACGAAAATTGTACCTTCGGAATTCCCGCATAACTCGCCGTCTTATTATTTCTCACCTCACACAATAACTACACAGTGTAGGGTATTCTAGTCTTCACCCAACGCATAACAACGATCATATCTACCTCTGGTAGGCATAAACACTTGGTTAGGCCATTTATTTACAGAGATATGAGCATCGGTAAATTACGAAAGTCGTGAGTAAAGATTCGGCGACCGAGATAACCTAGCCATGTTTTCCACACAATGACAACACACACACTCACTCGACAGCCAAACAATAACATAAGTGAGTTTCGATAATTATTCTCACCTCACACATTAACTACACAACGTGGAGTGTTCTAGTCTTCACCCAATGCACGGGAACGATCATATCTATCTCTGGTAGGCATAAACACTTGGTTAGGCCATATATTTGCAAAGATATGAGCTACGAAAGTCGGGAGTAAAGGTTCGGCGCCCAGCTGGACCCCGCGCCAGTGTAAATATTGACCGTGTTAGCAACATCTTGGATATTTGGGGTGTACCGCGTGCCACCAAAACCGTGTTTCCAAAACACGCGTTACCGGAGGACCAACTGTACATAGTGTCAAGTGAGATAGTTCAATGGCTCATATACATATTATGGAATTAGCTTCACATGACTTGGCTTGTACATACATGACACTGATATGTACTGAATTCCTAAATAACAGTAATGAAGTGGTGGAAATACTTGGAGTTAAAATAGAATCCCTAAATTTAGCAGTTATTGTTACATACAGGCCTCCAGACTCATCCCGAGAAGAATTCAAAACCCAGCTCAACAAAATATAATCAGAAGTGGAAACCCTGGGGAACCCAACACCAAATATTATATGGCTAGGAGACTTAACCTACCAAACATTAAATGGAGACAACTAGAAAACCAGTTAGTGGCAAATAACACCGGAGAAGCAAATACTAATACGAGAGAGCTTTTTGAACTTTGTGATTTTTTTAGTCTTACCCAACATATTGCTGAACCCACACGGGAAAACAATATCTTAGACCTGGTCTTCACTAACAACGACTCTCTAGTACACAGCATTAACATATCGGACACAACATACTCAGATCATAAATTAATTGAGATCAAAACAACCTTAGAAAGTGTACAGACAACTTCAGAATCGAGAACAAAAACCGGCCCCTTCAGTAAATTTAACTTCAATAACAAAAACATTAGGTGGGAAGAGGTAAATCAAGAAATGGAGGAAATAGACTGGGAAGATTAATGGATAACCTGACACCAGCAGAATGTCTAGTCTTAATAACAGAAACCATGACCCAAATCTGTAGCCACCATATACCTGCAAGACAAACAAAACGAAGAAGCAAACAAGATCGGGAAAGGAGGAGGCTGTACAGAAGAAGAAAATTACTCACACAAAGACGCACACATCAAGATCTACAGGATAGGCAAAAGGTCGAAATAGATAGAGAAATTGTGGAAATTGAACAAAGGCTAAGAATATCATATGAACTACAACATATGGAAGAGGAGAGGAAAGCTATTGCAGGTATAAAGGAAAATTCCAAATACTTCTTTTCATACGCCAAACAAAAGGCTAAAACAACATCAAACATCGGCCCACTGAGCAAAGGGGACGGCTCTTTCACAGGGGACAAAAAGGAAATGAGCAGGCAGTATGAAATGGCATTCAGTGAGCCTGATGAAACAAAAGTCATCAGAGACCAAAATATATTTTTCATGGAAACCTCCCCCACGGAAACCCCTCAGATGCTGGATATTGATTTCGGTCCAAAAGACATAGAAGAGGCCATTTCCAACATGCCATCCCACTCGGCACCAGGCCCGGACTCATGGAATTCGATCCTAATGAAGAAATGTAAGGAAAACCTCTCAAAACCCCTGGCTATAATGTGGAGAAGGAGTCTAGACACTGGTGACATACCAGATAGCTTGAAAAACGCAATAATTGCCCCACTGCATAAAGGAGGGAGTAAAGCACTACCAAAAAACTACCGCCCGGTAGCTCTAACCTCTCACATCATTAAAGTTTTCGAGCGAGTCCTGCGAAGCAAAATTTCAACATTCATGGAGACAAATGAACTACACAACACCGGTCAACATGGGTTCAGAGCGGGAAGATCATGTCTCTCACAACTTTTGGAACACTATGACAAAATTCTTAAAGCGCTAGAAGAAAAGAAAAACGTGGATGTCATTTACACCGATTTTGCTAAGGCATTTGATAAATGTGACCATGGTATAATAGCCCACAAACTGAAAGCAAAAGGTATAACTGGGAAAATCGGACGGTGGATATACAATTTCCTCGTAAACCGAAAACAATCGGTAGCAGTAAACCAAGTCACATCTGAGCCTTCGGATGTCAAAAGCTCAGTGCCCCAAGGAACAGTGCTAGCGCCCCTTCTGTTCCTCATACTAATTTGCGACATAGATACCAACACCAGACACAGTACGGTGTCGTCTTTTGCTGATGACACAAAATTAGGCAAGATAGTAAACACACAAGAAGACACAGGCCGACTGCAGGAAGACATGAATGTAGTGTTCCAGTGGACCAGGGAAACAACATGCAATTCAATGAGGAAAAATTCCAATTAATACGGTACGGAGATAATAATGGTGTTAAAGAAATTACAAATTACTTACCAGAATCTAACCACATAATAGAACGGAAAGACAGTGTGAAAGACCTTGGGGTATTAATGTCTGAAAATATGGGTTTCAAAGTACATAACCAGGTCAAAGTGGCGGCTGCGAAACGTCTAACGGGTTGGATTCTGCATACTTTTAAAACACGCGGTGAATTGCCTATGATAACGCTCTTCAAATCTCTAGTGCTACCGCTGATTGAATACTGTAGCGTATTAACATCCCCATACAAAGCAGGTGAAATAAATGACGTAGAGAGTGTACAAAGAAATTTCACTTCGCATATAAGTTCGATAAAACATCTACACTATTGGGAGCGTTTAAGAGCACTGAATCTGTACTCACTGGAACGTAGAAGAGAACGTTACCTAATAATATACACGTGGAAAATCGCAGAGGGTTTAGTACCAAACCTACATACTCCGATAGTCATGAAATTCAGTGATAGGAGAGGCTGGGAATGCGAAATCCCCCGGATGAATAACAGGGGTGCTATGGGCTCTCTGCGAGAGGGCTGGTTATCACACAGAGGCCCACGTCTCTTCAACAAACTCCCACGGCGAGTAAGAGACATGAGGGACATCTCGTTAGACAACTTCAAGAGAGCCCTAGATGTCGAACTGCAAAAAGTGCCAGACGAGCCCATCCTCGCAAGGGAGCGAGCTGTCGCTTCAAACAGTCTACTGCACCAAATCACCACCCATAACGAGGGGCGTCGCGCTCCTTGGTGCCGCTAGAAGAGTGGTGAACACATCATAAGGTATCATAAGGTAAGGTACATCATTTAGCCAGGGGAGAGCAGTAAGCTTTGAAGCGACTATCGAGAGAAGTGTAAACAATCTCACCTCCAACTCCTGAACAGAAACAGATTTTCCATTTCCGATTTTGTTTGCTCAATAAATGATACATGCAATGAAAAACGAAGAACAGTCTTTTAATAGATTCATAATATCCTGTTGTGCTTTATAGATACATAATAGTTTGGTACGGGAGATGTGTCTCTCTCCACAGTCAACGGTGACAACGTCGGAGGGCCCGGCGTCATGCCAATATGGCCGCCCGAAACTCTCCAACAGATACGAATCGACTCCCGCTCGTTCGCTCGGCGTATATATTTGAATAATTGAGCGTATTTTTCGATTTGTTGCCTCAATTGTGGTTCAAGCATAGCTTTGATTACGCGTAGATAAATTGCGAGTATTTTGAGGGTTCACTATACAGTACTGTACAAGCTTTTGTAAGGCCTGCTTGCAAGCAGGAGTCACATGATTGACTGGCTATGTGTTCTTGTTCTTGTTGGTTATACCGACCACCCGCTAAGACAACAAAACTTTCTCTAGTGTGGTTTTAAGTGGTTTTAAACCATGAAATAAGGCTTGGGAGTTATGTAGGCCACCCGTGTGTTATGGAGAAAGCTCGATATGGAGCTATGTAGGCCACCCGTGTGAGAAAGGTTAATTAACCTCTCTGGACTGGTCTCGCCTTGTAAAGGAGACAGCCCTGAAACCCGGGGATCTGGCCGAAAAACTTTGTAATAGGCTAGCCCTATCTTTGTTATTTTAACTGCTAGATAATTCACACACATATCAAAACGTAGCCCTGTTTCGTATCTGTAGACTTGCGTTGAGTAGAGCTCTCTACATTAACGGGTTGTAAAACACAGCACCCCATACCATTAAACACATCATAGAAGACTGCATTTCACACAACCACTTACGCCAACAACACAATTTACACTCTTTGAGAGCTCTGTGGGAAAGCCCGACCATGGCCATGGCCTTCCTTAAGGACTCGGGGCTGTTCGGCCAGGCAGCTTAGGGAACAACAACAACAACAACAACGTCAACTGGTTCAGTTGTGATGACAATTACCGTGGAGAGAGTTTCGATGCGATGTTACCAATATCGGACATTTATAGACACTAATTTCGTCTTAGCAGACAACATCAACAAACCTCCGACTTCTCCTTCTTGTTTTGAAGGTGCGCGTCGCTCCGACCGGCTTTGTTTACATACGGTTCGACGCACGGCTTTCAAACCACGCTTAATAGGCTTTCAAGCTTTTGGATTTCAGAAGCCCATCCGGGACCCACAGCGCGAGTTTGTTATGGGCTGCTGGAAGCCCAACCGGGTACTGAGGGTTAAAATATGTGATCGTGAAAAATTCCCATGATGTATTTATGTCGTTATTGTTAATTAGAAAGCTCCAGTCAGTTTCTTTAAACATTGCTCTAAGTTTACAAAAGCTTGGATTCTTGAAATTAGGGACTTTCTCGATGCTGCTATTTGGTTCGCTTATATTAACCCGAGGGACGCGAAATTGCCATAGGGGCTAGGGCAGTTATTTGTGTAGTTCTAGCCTTATTATCCGACAGAATTTTCCATATTTGTTTATTTTAGCGAGCATAATATTCTGTGGGGGCGCTATTGTGTTGGCCTTTTTACTTATATGATGAACATATGAACCTTCTATCTATTGCCCGACGCCGTGATCCCCGAAGGGGTGGCCACGAACGAACCGCCTCCATGCACCTCTGTCCCCAGTCAGTCGACGCCCCTCCCCCCAACCAGCACCGCCTTCGTTCATATACTTCCTCACTCCATCCTTCCACCTCTCCTTCGGTCTACCTCTCCCTCTCTGTCCCTCCACCTAGCTCTCGTACACCCTCTTAGTCATTCTCTCGCTTTCCATACGTTCCATATAGCCGAACCATCTCAAGTTGTTCCTTTTCACACTTTCCAGCACATCTACCTCCACACCAGACCTCCTTCTTACTTCTTCATTAGTCTGTCTATCCCTCCATGTAACTCCGCACGCAATTCTTAAGTAATTCATTTCCACTGCTCTCACTCTTGGTCTGAGTCTCTCAACCAACGTCTATGCTTCACTTCCGTAAGTCAGTGTCGGGATTACCACACTGTCATGCAAGGACTTCTTCACTTCCATACTGACCACCCTATTTCTTGTTACAGCTTTCAGCGTTCCTACAACCCTCTTCCCCTGTTGTACCCTCTCCCGCACTTCTTCATCCATAGTCCCATCTTTACTCAACACACTGCCCAGATACTTAACCCTTCCTACCCGGGCTGCCTTACAAAAGGACGGAGGTCGTATCCGGGCGATCTGGCCGAAAAACTTCTAGGCCTAGGCTACCGTATCTTTGTTATTTTAACTGCTAGAAATTTCCCACGCATCTCTAAACGTAGTGCGGTTTCCAATCTGTAGACTGGCGTTGAGTAGAGCTCTCTAAGTCAACTGGTTCAGTTGTGATGACGATTTCCGGGGAGCGAATTTTTCCACGATGTTGACAATATCGGAGCTTTTCAGACACTAATTTCGTCATATCATACAACAACAACATTGATCCGACGTCTCCTCCTTGTTTTCGGAGGTGCGGTGATGCAATGAACGGCTTTGTTTACATGCGTCGGATGCACAGCGTTCAGACCAAGCTGAATAGGCTTTCAAGCTTACTGTCTGTTAAAAGGACACCTGGGTACCGGCCCATCTGCCGCGGTGTCCTTATAAAAGGACACCCAGGCTGGAAGGGTTAAAAGAGCTGACGATCTCCATAGCCTGACCGTTCAGCTTCACCTCACACTCTGTGACTTCACTCCTTTCGAAGACCATAACCTTGCTCTTCCCCGCATTTACCTTCAAATTCCGTTTTTCGCACACTGTACCAAACTCATTTACCAGACCCTGCAACTCCCATTCATTATCACTCATCAGAACTGTATCATCCGCAAACAGCAGTATAGGTAGCTTCCACTCATTTCCCTCCCTTTTCAGTGATACACAAACATCCACTGCTCTTGATAGTATTTCTTTCATGACTCCATCCATATATACAGGAAACAACCACGGGGACATCACCCACCCCTCTTTCAAACCAACATTTAGGTCAAAGAACTCGCTCTGCTCACTCTCCACACGTACTGCCGCCTTTGCACCCTCATCTTACAATTTCTTACAGTTTCTTACAGTTTCTTACAGTAGATCCTCTGGAAAAAGGCAAACTAGGCCTGTGTATCCAGCTCAGTACCAATACTTGCACTGCTGCTCATACATGCTTTTCACTGCTTTCAGAGTGATAAAACCAGTGGGAAGTGAAAAACTTATATATTCGCCACCCGGTCGTATACTCAGGCGGGAGAGGGAGAAACATACACCCTCCCTCTGTAATGCCTCGCATGCAACTGAGCTCCCAGGGAGAGATCTCACACTGCTATAGGGTCTCTAAATGACTCGCTGCTGCCTCTCAAACTCCCTGGCAATAATTTGCGCGGAAAATAACCGATAAATGAGGGAAATAAGAGGACTAATAGCCGATAAATGAGGAGGGGGGAAGAGGGTGAAAAAAGGAGGGGAAGGGGGGAGACACATGAGGATGAGTGGTAAGAAATATTAGAGGGGAATTATCTCACCTAATGACATATTCCTTTGTGATGAGAGTCCCTGGGGTGTTTTGGATTTTTTTTTTTTATGGTCTTGCTACTGTGAGGCCTATCACGTTTGCTATGGTGACCGTTCCGTGAGGCCTATCGCGCTTCTCGAGTTAAACTTTAAACTGAAAGTTATTGTACGATGGTCGCTGTTACTGAATTCATCACCAACATTCAAACTCTCTACAAAGTCTTCTTTAGCTGCGAGAACAAGGTCAAGTTCATTATTACCACGGGTCGGAGATTGAACAAATTGAAAAATTATAGGGCATTGAGGTCGTGTCCGGAATGTGAAGTAAGCATATCGCTCCATTTAGTCATAGGTAAATTAAAAATGCCAAGAATTACGGTATCTTGTACGTTAGTCATTTCCGCAATTTGCCAACATTGCCATATATCATTGACAGTCTTTCACTTTCTTTGTATTTGTCCCGCCTATGCATTTGAAAGACGGCGATTCTTGCCGAACACCTCATTACATGACATCCTCTCCGACTCAGACTCTTTCAATTTCACCCCCATTCGTCACTTTCTGAGAGCTATAAATTTATGCAATGACATATGACTGCTGATGGATACGTAACTTAAAACTCTATACCACCTCCTCCAACACTAGCCTTGAGAGGGCCTAGGCCCAGTGGGCTAGTATAAAATAAAAGCATCATCAACAACAACAACAACGTTCATAAATTTCCCGGTCAGTTTGTACTGATTGAGCTGGGGGTCTGTATATCAAAGCTAATGTTATTTCAGTTTTTTAATAGTACTGTACATAAGATACTGTATGTCAATATTCGTATTTAGAGGTTTTAACTTTAAGACGTGGTTAAGACTTTACTTGATAAATAACAGAACTCCTCCATTTTTATTGATATGACTTTTCTCAAACATTGTATAACCGGGAAGTGTATATTCTGCTAAAAAGTCTCTGTCTTCCATATTTAACAAAGATTCTGTATTGCCATAATGTAATAATATAATATAATATAATGTCATATATAATATAATGTCATAATATTCTGTAAACACAATTTCCTCTAGATCTGAGAATTTATTGCGTATGTTACGAGCATTTACATAGAACACCTTAAGAGTATTAGAGTTGGATTTTACTGACTGCGTATTGTCCAAATTTGTGATTCTTATTTGACTTACACTATCCTGCCTGGCTGCCCCCGGTTGACCCCGTTTTTTTAATTGAAATCCTTGACTGCATCATTCAGCAGACGGCCAACACGTGCAGCTCCTACTTGGTTGAGATGGACGCCACCTCCTGAAAATAAAAATGTATCATAGTAAAAATGATCCCACGTGTCGACAAAACCGATGTCGTCCTCCCTGCAGAGGTTGGCAAGTCGGCGATTTGTACTGGTGGCTATGTTGTAGAATCGGTTCTCTACATTAATCTGGGCGACAATACCTGAAATTATGATTTTATTAGACTTTTCCTTGAATGACCTGATCAGCTGCCGGTATTTGGCTAGTAGTTCCTCTGACCGTGTCTGTTGGACATCGTTAGATCCAACGTGGATGATTTACATGGTGTTTGTGGGCTCTCACACCTCGTCCACGGCAGCGACAACGTCGTCCACACCGCCACCCGGGATACAGAAACGCTTTCTGATCCTGGGTGCCCTGGCGCAGAACTCCGTTAGTTGTCTGCCGACCATGGAGTCGCCCACAAGCCAAACTTCTTGTGTTTTCTCTTCCTCGTCAGTAGCAAGAATCTTGAAACAGTTTTGACATGTTGTTAGGGGGATGATCTTCCTGGTACTGGTACTGAGACGCACATTGCTTCTCACTAAGCAAAAGTTGTCCTTGGGGGAAGAGAGAGTAGAGCCATTAGTATGTTCTGGAACATATGGGACAGCTGCTGGGAGTGGGGGTCGGGTGCCAGTTGGACTAGATAATAGTCCGTCAGGCACCCGGCCCGGGGCCATGCCTGGAAGTAATGGGGGTGTGCATTGTGGTGCACTCCGCTGTGTGTCTGCCTGCTTAGACCGGAACCTCTCCGGGAAGTCTAGGACCTGGGAGTCTGTAGCTGGGGACCCCAAATGTATGGGACTTGGTCTCTGGGTATTCTCCTGGACGACCTAGATGTTTGTGAATATTTTATTGTATTTTATTTTGTTACTTCTGTTCGAGCTCTGTTTCAAGTCGGCCATCCCCAGCTATGGGGTATGTGCCTGAGTATTTACATACTTGAAGTAAGGAAAGCTATGGAACTGGATGAAGTGTCTGCCTGGGTTTTAAAGAAGTGTGCAGAGCAATTAGTGGAGCCAGTGAGGGACATAATTCAAGCTTCCTTAGATAAAGGACAGGTTCCTGTTGAATGGAAAAGAGCTAATATCATTCCGATATACAAGAATGGAAGCCCTGAGGACCCTTTAAACTATAGACCAGTTTCACTTACTAGTATTGTATGCAAGATTTGTGAAAATCTAATTAGGAAGAGATGGATGAAAATGTTGGAAAGAAAGAAGATAATAACCCCAAAGCAATTTGGATTCAGAGAAGGGACATCTTGTGTTACCAGTCTGCTATGTTATTACAGTAGGGTGATAGATGTACTGCAAGAAAGAGGCGGATGGGTGGACTGCGTCTACTTAGACCTTTCCAAAGCATTCGATAAGGTACCACATAAGAGATTGTTATCTAAGCTTGAGACGATAGGATGTGTCAGGGGGAGTTTGCTGAAATGGATGGAGAGCTATTTATTAACAGATAGGGAAATGAGGACCAACATTAGAGGAACTTACTCGTCGTGGCGGAAAGTTGAGAGTGGTGTGCCGCAGGGATCTGTGTTGGCACCTCTCATGTTCCTTATGTACGTGAATGACCTGCCGATAGGCATAGACTCCTACATGTCAATGTTTGCAGATGACGTAAAAATTATAAGACAAATAACAAATAAAAGTAGTTGTGAGGAGCTGCAAGGGGATTTAGACAAAATATACGAATGGAGCACCAAATGGAAAATGAAATTTAATATAAGTAAATGTCATGTGTTAAATATGGGAAGAAGTGTGAATAGACCAAATTGGGAGTACAGGATGGGAGATAATATAATTAGCAAGGCCGAAAAAGGAAAGGATTTAGGGTTGATTATACAAGATAACTTGTCGCCAGAGAAACATATTAACAAGCTCTTTAGCGGAATGTATGCAATGGCCGGGAATATGAAAGTTGCTCTGAACTACTGTACTTGGATGAGAACATGTTAGCGAAGATTATAAAATGTATGATTAGATCAAGATTGGAGTATGCAGCAGTGGTGTGGTCCCCGCATCTTAAGAAGCATATTCACAAGTTAGAAAGAATCCAGAGAGCAGTTACTAGATTGGTTCCAAGTCTCAGAGAACTGCCATATGAAGGGAGGCTAGACAAATTAAATCTACCGAGTCTAAAAGAGAGGAGAGAGAGGGGAGACATGATAATGATGTACAAATGCACCCGAGGGCTGGAGAGGCTGGATAGGGAGGATATAATAATTATGGATACAGGAATAACTAGAGGCCACAGCTACAAAGTAAAAATACCTACCTGCAAGAACTATATCAGGAAGTTTAGCTTCCCCTATAGATGTATTGACAAATGGAATAGGCTGGAGGAGGAGGTGGTAGGGCAAGGAACATCCATATTTTCAAGAAAAATTTGGATGAAAGTAGACTGAGAGACGGGACAACACAAGCTTAGCTCAACTCCTGTTAACTACAATTAGGTAAATACAATTAGGTAAATACATACTGTATATACATGTATGTAGTGGCAATTATTATGGATTATAACAGAACGATAATATACTGTACGTGTTTGGCCTCGTGGCCTGCTCAAAATGGTGCTCAAGTGAGGGATAATGGAAAAGTATAACTTGTAGCTTATCTGTAGCTAAGAGGGTTAATATGACAATGTTTTACTTGACAACTTCATCAGTTTAACATGAAGTTATAAACCTGAACTTTGTCATTATAAAAGGATTTCTTCACATTGTGTTCTCTAATGTGATTTAAGACTTCCATCAACCAGCACTGTATTTCATACCATCTTGATACCTCACAGATGAGAAATGCTACTTGAAGAATGGTGAAACTTACCGCGGCACTGAAAGTCGTACTGTCTCTGGCCGCATCTGTGAACCCTGGAGCCAGAATCAGTTTTACATGCGCACAGCTGATTATCCAGAGCTCATCGGCGGCCACAACTACTGCCGCAACCCAGCCGGATCTGAGGATCAACCTTGGTGTTTCGTGGCAGGCGAACATTCTGTCTCGAAGGAGAAGTGTGTTGTTCCAATGTGCAGTAAGTATTCTTATCAAGTATTTTTTAATTTAAAGGCATAAGTCAGCCTCTGTATCCTCCATGAATATTCTTCAGGAGGACAGTGTCAGTATACTGGTGGCATAAAGTTGTCATGATCTCTGATTACTTAACTCTTATAGGGCGGGCATAATTTGCATGTTTCATTGTTTTTTAACCCATTTTATTTCTAAAGGAAAGGGATATGAAAAACCTTTAAATAGCCTATGATATAACGTAAGGGATATGAAAAACTTTAAATAGCGTATGATTCGACCATGTGGAATGTATGGGAAGCGAGAGAATGACTAAGAGTGTATGAGAGTGAAGTGGAAGGACAGAGAGGGAGATGTAGACCGAGTGAGAGGTGGAAGGATGGAATTAAGAAATATATGTGTGAAAGCGGTGCTGGATAGGAGGAGGGACGTCGACTGACTGGGGACAGAGGTGCATGGGGACGTTTTGTTTGTGACCTCCCCTTCGGGGATCACGGCGTCCGGCATCTATAGATAGATAGATGAAGCATGGTATCCTTTATGTAAAAATATATCAAATATTCAACTGTAGCTTCCTTCATATTCCCGTGGTGATGAGTTGAATACTGTATGTAGTTTTGTGTTATTTTGTGAGTATTTTATGATCAACAAAGCATATAGCATGCCTGGTTTGGGTGAAAGTCACGAGAGAGCATCAGGGAATACCTCCGTAGATTTTGAACAGACTTACGCTAAAGCTGATTGATAAGTCTAGATGTCACTCATATATAAGGCTTAAACGTCTCAGGATGTTGCTCGCCCTTAACCCATCAGACCCGGTTGGGCTCTGAGGCACCCATAACAAACGCGGCCCGCGTACCCCGGAAGGGCTCTGAGGCTCCGGCAGCTTGAAAGCCTGTAAGCTTGTTTTGAAAGGCGTCCGTCCGACGCATATAAACACAGCCGGTTGGCCCGACGCCGCGCACCTCCGAACACAGGAAGGAGAGGCGTAGTTTGTTCTTGTGTGGCTGTATGTTGTCATTTCAGTAGTGAAAAGTGGCTAATATGGCTGACATCGCCACAAAGTTCTCTCCACAGAAATTGTCATCGCAACTGAACCAGTTGACTTAGAGAGCTCTACTCAACGCCATTCTACAGGTACGAAACACATCTACGCTTGGGGATGCGCGGGAATGCGGAAGCAGTCAAAATAACAAAGACACGGTAGCCTAGGCGAGACGTTTTTTCGGCCAAATCCCCCGGGTTTCGGGGAATATTTATAGAATACATAGCCGAGGCTGGAGGGTTAAGGTTTAATGAGGTACTGTACCATATAATTTACTGTACCTCCAAAATAGGTTTACCTTTATTTATTTTTGTTTTGTTTATTTTTTATTTTATTTTTATTTGTTTATTTATTTATAATGTATATTTATTTATATATATTTTTTGTTCAAATTATAAGTAAGATTAAGGTCAACAGGATTGCTTATATATTTGAGGAGCAATTACTAGTAGCATTCATAGGTACAGTTAACTCGATTAATTCGCGGAGACATATAGATATGTACAGTAGGGGCTCACATAGAACGTGTTCGCATAGAACGACCGACCTAAAATATTGTTCCAAAATTTTCGTTAGGAACGAATGTGATCATATAGAACGATTTCGCCATCAAAGTAGGGCAAATCCGAGGAGTTCTCATATAGAGCGCCGAAATATCGTACAAAACGTACAAAATATCGTACGCTCCTGACGGAAATTTACGCTTACAGTGAACATTGACCATATTGGGCCACCAAAATGCCGCGATCACATAGAACGAAATCACATAGAATGGCCTCGTTTATCGACCAATTTTTCGTTCTATGTGAGACCCTACTGTATATAGGAAGAGATATATTTTGATCTGGCAATAACTAGAGTGCTTAATTAAGAGGACTCGCGAACCGCAGTGAGGGTGAAAGGTGAACTGAGTGAGGAGTTTACAGTTTGCGTCGGAGTTCACCAGGGCTCTGTGTTAAGCCCTGTCTTCTTTGTTATGGTTTTGGTGGCACTATCTGGTGATTTCAGAGGTGGGCTCTCATGGGAACTGCTATACGCAGATGACCTAGTACTTATCGCAGATAGTGCGCAGGATGCCGAGGCCAAGTTCAGAAGATGGAAAAAGGGCATGGCAAGTAAAGGGTTAAGAGTTAATACTGTACAGTAAACCCTCGCTATTTCGGACTAATTGGGGGAATACCCTGTCCGAAATGTCCGAAAATCCGAGATGTCCGAGGTCCGGCTGTGTCCGATCTAAAAGAGGACAAAAAACCGACCTGAAAGAAAAAAGGGCAGAGGGGAAAGAGGAGTGTGTGGTAACCACCGAGGAATATGTCTTCTAAGCGTAGTAGGGAAGGTATACAGTAGGGTAGTGATTGAGAGAGTGAGAGTGAGAACGGAGAAATGGATAGGCGACGAGCAGGGAAGTTTTAGGAAGGGAAGAGGATGTGTAGATCAGATTTTTACCCTGAATTGTGTTGTGGAGAAATATCTGGAGAAGAAACAAAAGGTGTATGTTGCCTTTATGGACTTGGAGAAGGCCTATGACAGAGTGGATAGAGAAGGTTTGTGGAAAGTACTTAGAATATACGGAGTAGAGGGCAAGTTGCTGAAAGCAGTGAAGAGCATGTATGAGGGTGCAAAGGCGGCAGTACAGTAGGGTCTCACATAAAACGAGTATATGGTCGATAAACGAGGGCGTTTTATGCGATTTCGTTTTATGTGAACACAGCATTTTGGTGGCCCAATATCGTCAATGTTCACTGGAAGCGTAAATTTCCGTAAGGAGCGTACGATATTTCGTACGTTTTGTACGATATTTCGGCGTTCTATATGAAAGCGTACGATATTTCGTACGTTTTGTACGATATTTCGGCGCTCTATATGAAAACTCCTCGGATTTGCCCCACTTTGGCGGCGGACTCGTTTTATGTGATCACATTCGTTCTGATCGAAAATTAAATATTAATATTTTAGGTCGGTCGTTTTAATCGAGACTCGTTTTATGCGAACACGTTTTATGCGGGACCCTACTGTACGTGTGGAGAGTGAGCAGAGCGAGTTCTTTGACCTGAATGTTGGTTTGAAACAGGGGTGTGTGATGTCCCCGTGGTTGTTTACTGTATATATGGATGGAGTCATGAAAGAAATACTATGAAGAGCAGTGGATGTTGGTGTATCGCTGAAAAGGGAGGGAATTGAGTGGAAGCTACCTATACTGCTGTTTGCGGATGATACAGTTCTGATGAGTGATAATGAATGGGAGTTGCAGGGTCTGGTAAATGAGTTTGGAACAGTGTGCGAAAAACGGAATTTGAAGGTAAATGCGGGGAAGAGCAAGGTTATGGTCTTCGAAAGGGGTGAAGTCACAGAGTGTGAGGTGAAGCTGAACGGTCAGGCTATGGAGATCGTCAACTCTTTTAAGTATCTGGGCAGTGTGTTGAGTAAAGATGGGACTATGGATGAAGAAGTGCGGGAGAGGGTATAACAGGGGAAGAGGGTTGTAGGAACGCTAAAAGCAGTAACAAGAAATAGGGTGGTCAGTATGGAAGTGAAGAAGTCCATGCATGACAGTGTGGTAATCCCGACACTGACTTACGGAAGCGAAGCATGGACGTTGGTTGAGAGACTCAGACCAAGAGTGAGAGCAGTGGAAATTAATTACTTAAGGAGTGCGTGCGGAGTTACATGGAGGGATAGACAGACTAATGAGGAAGTAAGAAGGAGGTGTGGTGTGGAGGTAGATGTGCTGGAAAGTGTGAAAAGGAACAACTTGAGATGGTTCGGCCATATGGAACGTATGGAAAGCGAGAGAATGACTAAGAGGATGTATGAGAGCGAGGTGGAGGGACAGAGAGGGAGAGGTAGACCGAATGAGAGGTGGAAGGATGGAGTGAGCAAGTACATGAACGAAGGCGGTGCTGGTTGGGGGGTGGGGCGTCGACTGACTGGGAACAGAGGTGCATGGGGGCGGTTCGTTCGTGGCCACCCCTTCGGGGATCACGGCGTCAGGCAATAGATAGATAGATAGATAGAAAAAATCCGACAAAAAAAAAAAAAAAAATAGTGAAACGAGAACAAACTTCACCGTTGATAAAATAGGGAAACGGGAACGAACTTCATGCATGTGAATAAATGCGACCTCAGAAGAAGGGAAACGTGAACGAACTTCATGCACCCATGACAACGAATAGGCCTAGGCTAGGCTAGGCTACTTTTGGCTAGGCTACCCTATTCGTACTTTAGGTTAATATACTGTACAGTAATAGCACATATAGTAATGAATATGAAGCAATAAGTTCAGTTGATTGTCGAAAAATATGAATCAACACTCACCGCTTCATTGCAGGTCCACCCCTTCACCTCACTTCACCTCTCTCCACTTCTCTCCACTTCTCCACCTCACTCCACTTCTCCACCTCACTCTCCTTGACCACCTCACTTCCCTTCTCCATTTCAAGTGATATCGAGGTCACCTTACGATTTGGGAGGCATGATAACACGGGAATATATGCGGAGGAGGTAACAATCACACAAGATGGCTACCCATTCAAACATACTGACGCCCGTGACGTCACTTCTCGTCCAAGCGGGTGACTCAGAGCCCAGCCTGTATATCGGCGGTCCGACGGATCCCCGTTTTGACGAACATTCACCGGGGATGGGGGTGCGTCATCCGACAGCGTCAGAGACTGTCGGAACGATGACGGAAATTTCCGAAAAACGGAAGTACAGTAGGGTCCCGCATAAAACGTGTTCGCATAAAACGAGTCTCGATTAAAACGACCGACCTAAAATATTAATATTTAATTTTCGATCAGAACGAATGTCGCTTTGTACGAAATATCGTTCGCTTTGTACGAAATATCGTCGCTTTGTACGAAATGTAGTTCGCTTTGTATGAAATATCGTTCGCTTTGTATGAAATATCGTTCGCTTTGTACGAAAATGTTCGCTTACAGCGAACATTGACGATATTGCGCCACCAAAATGCTGTGTTCACATAAAACTAAATCGCATAAAACGCCCTCGTTTATCGACCATAAACTCGTTTTATGTGAGACCCTACTGTACGTGTCCGAGACGTGACGGCGATCCGGCTAGTACGGGTTTTCGACAATTAGAGGTCCGAAATGGCAAGGGGTTACTGTATAAATAAAACAAAGGTTCTACATAGTGGATTAGGGCTAGGAAAGGTAGAAAAAAGTGGGGATACCTATGCGCAGTATGGAGAAAAGGGGTGGGCGCGAACTCAATACAGTGTAGCGTCTGCCGCAGCTGGGTACATCACGGGAAGAAGCGCTGCACTAGAATAAATCGACCTCTACCAAGGAAGAAGTCCGAAATTGAGAAATTTGTATGCATAGTATGCAAAGGTGAGCTTGTATTCAATGACCGACTCAAGACTGTTAACTTTGGCAATGAGTCACTGGAGATGGTGGACAAGTTTTGCTACCTGGGAGATACCATCTCTGCCGGTGGAGGGGCCGAGGCCGCTATCGCCAGAATAAAATGCGGCTGGGGAAAGTTTAGAGAACTTTTGCCACTACTCACCATGAGAAGACTCCCTCTCCCCTTGAAGGGAAAGGTGTACACTTCATGCGTTAGAAGCGCAATGACATATGCTTCAGAAACGTGGCCTGTCAAAGCGGATGATACCAACAGAATGGAACGCAATGAGATGAGAATGGTGAGATGGATGGGTGGTGCAAAACTGCATGTGGAGAGGATGGATGAACAAAGCTGGGTGAAAAGATGCAAGTCCATGAATGTGGAGGGAGCTGCACCAAGGGGTGGACCAAAAAAAGATGTGGGATCGGACTTTGCAGTCTGATCTTAAATCAAAGAGCCTGACAAGTGAGGCAGCTCTTAACAGGGCTGCTAGGAATGCCGCCATTAGGACGTGAGACCAGAACTGCATTTTGTGTGGAGCACTCGGTCTTTCAATTTGTGTATGTATGTAAGAAGCACAGCAGTTTTCGTACCGAGTTGTGTGATGTAATTTACCTTTCTAGGTACATGAAGTGAATTTTCGTCTTAATCGGTGTTGCGTCTGTCACGTAATAATACGCAATTTGAATACTTACCAAAGTTACCAACAGGTCGCTGTAACGCCATCAAAATTGTCTTGATATTTTCCTATTTTCGCTATTTTAAGCAACTCCTCGTTGTCATATAAGACGTTCAGTTATTCACAATTGTAAATCATGTGTGGAAATGCTGATACTGAAGCTACATTCTCCATATTAGCCTGTAATGTAAGGGAATATAAGGATAACACAAAATTGAGCAAAAGAACGAACCCAGAATTGCCAATGAAAAGAAAACTTTGGACATTGATTAGAAGAAAGAAACGATTGTGGGAAAGACTAAAATTGTTAAAAAAGAACAGGGGGTCTAGTATAGAGGCTAAAGAAGTGGATCTGGAATGCAGACAAATAAACAATAAAATAAGGTGGGAGACAAGGAGAGGGAGAGAGAGATTGCTAGAAATGTGAAGGATAATCCAAAAATATTCTGGAAGTACATTCAGGAAAAGTTAACAAGAAGAGTAGGGATCCCAGAGCTGGTAGGGGGGTTGGATGATGGGAGTAGAGCGGAGACTGATAAGGAGAAAGCAGAGGTGCTGGGGAAATACTTTGGGGGGGTACTAACAGTGGAGCCGGATGATGCAGTGCCTACTATTCCCAACAAACAGGCACCGGCACTAGAACTAATAGAGTTTTCCCATGCTAGAATAAGAAGGGCTATAGAAAAAATGAACAGAAGTAAGTCACCGGGGCTGGATGGGATACACCCAAGAATCATAAAGGAAGGAGGTGAGATGTTAGTAGAGCCATTGAAAATGTTTTTTGAGGTATCGTTTAATACAGGACAAATCCCGATGGACTGGAGAGAGGCGAACATAACAGCTATATTTAAGAAGGGAAAGAGAAATGACCCAGGGAATTATAGACCAGTCAGTTTGACAAGTGTTGTGTGTAAACTAATGGAAACGGTAATTAGAGAAGGAATAATGGAGCATATGAAGTCAAACCAACTTTTCAGTGGGAAACAGTTCGGATTCTTGCCGGGGAGGTCGACGGTACTACAGCTAATTAAGGTGGTAGATGATTGGATGCAAATTCTAGAAGATGGTGATATAATAGACGTGGTATATTGCGATTTTATGAAGGCCTTCGATAAGGTCCCACATAAAAGGTTAATAGAGAAAGTTAGAAGCTATAATATTGGGGAGAAATGTGTGAAATGGATAGAAGCCTTCCTGAAAGATCGGAGACAGAGGGTACTGGTGAATGGAATAGGCTCGGGGTGGAGGGAAATTACAAGTGGGGTTCCTCAGGGATCTGTGTTGGGACCACTGCTGTTCGTTATATTTATCAACGACTTACCTGAAGTTATAACTAATGGAAGTGAGGTATACCTGTATGCGGATGACACTAAGCTGTATAGAAGAGTGAGGAGTAAGGAAGATGTGGGTTTGCTTCAAGGAGATGTGGAGGGCATGAAGGGATGGTCTGAGCATTGGTTAATGCCTTTTCATCCAAAAAAATGCAAGTACATGCGGATTGGGACAAGCAAGATAGACAAGGTAGGATACAGTATGTATGAAGCGATGGAGGAAGTGAATGCAGAAAAGGATATAGGAGTAGTGATAGACAATAAGTTAAATTTCTCAGAACATTTAGCGGAAAAGATAAACAAAGCCAATAGAATTGTAGGGCTGATAAGGAGGACATTTGTGTCACTTGACGAAGAATTCTTCAGGAATCTCTATACTGTACAGCGCTGGTTAGGCCGCACCTGGAATATGCGAACCAGGTGTGGGCTCCATATATGGTAAAGGATATAGAAGCAGTGGAGAAAGTACAGAGGAGAGCTAGCAAGCTGGTACCAACGTTGAAGAACGCGGGCTATGAGCAGAGGTTGAGGACACTGGGGGTTCCGACACTGGCATATAGGAGAAAGAGAGGGGATATGATAGAGACTTTTAAGATAGTGTCAGGAAAGTACGATGAGGATGTGTGTGAAGGTATCTTCTTGATGCGGGAGGGAACAAGAACGAGAGGACACTCTAAGAAAATTTACAAAGAAAGAAATAGGCTTGAGAAGGCAAAGAACTCATTTTGTGATAGAGTGGTAAATGAGTGGAATGCACTGCCCCAGTATGTAGTCGATTCCGAATCAATAAGGTAGTTTGAAAGTAATCTAGATAAAGCATGGGGAAGACAAGATTTGAAGTTTGATTATAAAACAAAAATACAGAATAGTAAAAATGTTGCGTCTGCTACCGCCGCCGCCAACACCGTGAACGACCGCAGCAGTGCAAGTACTGGTACTGAGCTGGATACACAGGCCTAGTTTGCCTTGTTCCAGAGGATCTACTGTAAGAAACTGTAAGTAATAAGACGAGACCGAAAGTCGGCCATTTTTAACCACTGAATGAGTAAGACTGCCGGTTCTAGGAGCCCTTACAGGCTTCTATTCTTCGATGATATACGAAAACTAGCCTATTCACAATTGTAAATCATGTGTGGAAATGCTGATACTGAAGCTACATTCTCCATATTAGCCTGTAATATGACGAGACCAAAAGACCGCCATTTCTTAACCACGAGTGAGACTGGTGATCCTATGAACAGTTACTGAACACCCACTTACAGGCATCTATTCTTCGATTATACAGCTGTATACGAAAACTACTAGCTTAAATGGGCAATCTACATAAGAGCATGTCAATAAATAAATATAACACATATTTATTACACAATTAGTATACAATTAATAGAATTTGAGCAATTTATAGCCATTATTTCCCAAAGGTAATTAAAAAAAATCACCACTAGACATCGTACAGTAGTTCGAAAAATGGCTTTGGCTTCAGCTTGATACACTTATGGTGACCATATCTTACTTTGAAATACATAAAATATAACATATAAGAGGTAGATTTAAGCGATAAAAGTAGCGTCAGGCCACCCAAAACAATGGTACTGTACAGTACTTTCATTGACCGGCCGCAAAAATCGCATACTTTTTATAAAAATCCATAGTTTGCCACAGGATGCATTTCATAACTCTGGAATCGAACACCAAGTCAGCTATTCATCCCCAGTGTTGTTGTTGTTGTTGTTGTTCCCTAAGCTGCCTGGCCGAACAGCCCCGAGTCCCTGAGAAAGGCCATGGCCACGATCGGGCTTTCCCACAGAGCTCTCATTGAGTGTAGATTGTGTTGTTGGCGTAAGTGGTTGTGTGAAATGCAGTCTTCTATGATGTGTTTAATGGTATGGGGTGCTGTGTTACATCCCGGGCAGGCGTCGACAACGGAGTCATCCAGTCTCTTCTGATAGCTCAGGAGAGCTGGATGGTGTCCGCATCTCAGCCTGGACAGGTGGACTCTGTCCTCGCGAGGAAGGATTCGGAAGGATGGATTTCGGGAGGTCGTGCATGCAGCTGTGTGTTGTCTGTGAGAGATATGAGTATGGATGTGCTTCTGGATGTTGGTTCGGGGTGGGCAGGGAGGGAGAGAGGACAATTGTGTGTGATACCGTGTGCTGGGTGTTGTTTTGGTATTTCTTGGTGTCTGTGTGTGTGTAGCCATGTAGATTTGTGGGTGATCTTGTTCGTGAGGCTGCCAGGAATTGAGTGCCTCTCATGTCCAGATGGTCTTTGACTTTGAGGATTTTGGTTTCTTGATGTAGGTGATCTGTGGGTGCAGTAGCTGTGCAGCCTGTAATGATCTTCAGGGCTTTGTTTTGAATAGTCTGTAAGGTCTTATGTGTTTCAGCTAGGTTAGAAGCCCAGGCTGGCTTGCGTATTCATCACTGATCTTATGTATTGTTTATACTGTGGTGGTAGTTTTTTGTTGTGTCCAAATTTTGTGTGAGCAAGTGACCTGAGGGCGTTAAGTCTGGGTGTCAGTTTCTTTTTAATGTTTGTGGTGTGCTGTTTGAATGTCATATGAGTATCATATGTTACTCCTAGGATTTTGGGTGTGTGTGTATGTGTTAGGGTGTGTTGTTTATGGTGAGTTGAGGGATGTATTCGTGTTCTCCTGTCCAACTTGTGAGCAGGGTTGCGGTGGATTTGGCTGGGGCTAGATTAAGTCTGTTTGTAGTGCACCAGCCATGTAGTGTGTTGAGATAGGGTTGAAGGAGATCTGTTGCTCTTTTTGGGTCATGGTGTGTGCATGTGAGTGTTATGTCATCTGCATAGGAGGCTAAGTTTATTTGGGCGTATTGGGTGTAGTTATATCGTGCATGTACAGATTGAAGAGTGCGGGCGATAGGACGGATCCTTGTGGGACTCCGTTTGGAAAGTTTCTGATTTTAGATGACTGACCGGCAAAAGATACGTGTGCACATCTGCCTGCTAGGAAGTGGCCAGCCACCGTTTTGTGTTGTTGTGCATGTTTGTGTTGTAGATTTTGTTTGTTAGGTTGTGGCGGGGGATGGCATCGAAGGCTTACTAATGTCGAGTGTGGCTAATAGTGATCTGTGTGGTGGTCTAGCTGAATTGATGCCGTCGAAAGCTCTTTGTGTAAGGTCTGTGAGAAGAGTGTTTTGGAGTGCAGTGGCCTAAAGCCATGTTGTGTTGGAGCTAGGGGTAGGTCAGGTGTAATTAGTTGTAATACTAGGCGTTCCATGACTTTGGAGGGAGAGCAAGGAGGGTAGCGTGGGGTCTTTGTTGGGTTTGGGGAAAGTGATGATGATACCATGCTTCCAAATGTCTGGTATTGTGTTGTGTGAATAGCTGTAGTTTGATATGTTAGTGAGTGCTTGTATGCCTTGTGGTCCCAGGTGTCTGAGGTGTATGTTGCTTATGTTGTCTAGGCCACAGGCGGGTGAGTGCTTGAGATTGTTGATATGCTTTGTCTGGTGATTGGTGAAGGGTGTATAGTCAGGGTCTGTGGGGAATTGTCTCTTACGTCGGATGACACGTCGGTCGTCTTTGTGAGGTTTTAGGTGGCTGACATGTGAAAAGTGATTGATGAGAGTGTTTGCTTGTTGTTTACATGAAGGAGTAGAGTCTGTTGTTGTGATTGCAGCATGTGATTGTGTTGTGTTGCTGTTGTTGCTGTTCCCCAGTGTTGTTTGGATAGCCATCTTGAGTGGAAGTGCTGTGGTTTTATCAATAGCCTATTTAGAAAGTTTTAGACCTTGTCCTTCTGTTTTAGACAGCTTTGCGCAGTGGCAGTATCGTAACCAAGGAGGTTTAGAGGTCCTGTCATCTACGTATAAGTACGGTATTGGTTAAAGTCTTGCTAAAACGCACCTCTGTAGCTTACCGTGACTAGTTACGGTAAGTAAGTCCTACCCCGCCTTCTCGAGGTAGCCTCGTTGTTACACCGTCCTTATTTTAATCCTCCCTTTTAAATTTCTAACATTTTTATTTTTGCTTGACGGTGGAACTAAAGGGGAGAGCGGGTGTGCTATTTTCTTCAGCAGCACACTTTGTTTTTAATTTTAAATCCTCTTTTAATTTCCACTATAAAAATTATCCCCCTTGTAACTATATTTCTGTTGTCCCCTGTATATTTTTGTTCTCCCTATCTTCTTAATATTTTCATACTTACTTGTATGTTTTTTACTGATGTTAGTATCAGTTTTTAGTTTTTCTTTTAGTATACTTTTGACAATCCGGCGCCCTGTTTGGAGGCATTATGTCCAGGCCCCAAGTCCTCCTGGGAAACAACTGTGCTCGGTATGCTGCCGGCCAGGACCCCCTCGGGGGTGGAGGAACAAAGCAGAAAAGTGGTGGAAACGTCGTTCGGGTGAAGGAAAGCGTGCTCCGTGTCTGTGCCTTCAATGCCAATGGCATAAATGATTTTAGCAAGAGAGAGTGTCTGATGCGAGAGCATAAAGATGGATGTGTGGATGTGTGTCGGGTAGGTGAGACGCACCTGTTGGGTTCTGGAGTGTGGGATGGTGAGAGTGAGCATGATTTGTGGGGTGGGGAAGGATGGGTTGTCTGGTCTGGATTGGATTTTTTTTTTTTTTTTTTTTTTTTTTTTTTCTATATTCCAACTTACTTCCTCTCGGGCATAGGCTGAGAGCCTTAACATTCACCGCTTTACAATGAACAGTGAAGCCCGTGAGGTCTTGTTCCAGTCTAGGGAGTGAGACAAGTGAAGCACGTAGAGTACAACGAGCACCTGCCATCTTGCCTTCACATGAGGCACGGTGCTCACTCATGGCCCGAAACGACCCCATCTCTGAAGCCACCTCGTTCCCGTGCTTCACTGTCTCACTCCCTACACTCGGAATCTCACACTTACACACAACGCCACCTGTTGAGCAGATAACTCACCAGGAATTGCACCCCTATAGCATATTTTGAATATGGGAATATTCATACAGTGCTATTTAATCAGGGAACAATGAGGGTATTTTATTGACGTTTCGGTGGGCTTTGTGGTAATGAACTGATACTAGGTACAGCACAAATTCCATCCCAATAATATCTTCCCATTGATACATCGGGATTTGAACCCGGGACCTTTGGATTACCAGGCCAGTGGCAAGACCACTCCACCACACCTCCCCTTGGGAGGATGCAGGATATAAACGTAAGAAAAAGGAAGGGGTAGCAGTAATTTTGTCAGAAAGGTTGAGGAAGTGTGTGAAAAACTATGGATGCGTGGACTCAAGAATTGTATGGTGTGAGTGCAAGATTGGGATAGATAGGTATACTTTTATGTGTGTCTATGCACCAGTCAACCAAGAAACTGGGAAAGGTGCAGAAGAAAATAGAAAATTTTGGAATAAAGTCAATAAATGTATAAGAGAAAGGCAAGAGTGTACACAAGTAATATTAGTAGGCGACATGAATGGTAGAGTTGGAAACGAGGAGATAGAAGGTATAGTGGGTAAATGGGGTGTGGAGGGTAGGAATATGAATGGTGACTTCCTTTTAGAAGTATGTGCGGAGAGAGAGATGTTTCTGGCTAACACATTTTTTGAACATCGTCACATTCATAGATATACATGGCACAGAGGTGAAGGTGAGCAGGAACAGAAATCTCTAATTGAATACGCCATGATGGACTCCGGACTAAAAGGAAGAATTATAGATTCAAAAGCTGTAAGAGGTATGCTGACGGGATCAGACCACTATACAGTGCTGACAAAAGTGAGGATAAGGAAAGAATGGAAATATGAGAGGAAAGAGAGAAAACTGACAGTAGAGAGAATAAATGTGAGAAAATTAAATGAAGAATGTAATGCAACAAAATACAAGGACATCCTGAAAGAGACTACTGTATAAAGGACATGGATGTTATGATAGATCTGGGAAATACTGTAGACGAAGTATGGAAAGGTACAAGAGACTCCATGATTAAAGCAGCTGAGAAAGTATGTGGGAAGAAAACCTTGAAAATGTGGAAGAATAAAGGTAACGCATGGTTTAGTAAAGAGATAGAAGAAATAGTGAAAAAAAGAAAGAGTTCAGAAAGAGTATGCTGCAAAAGAATATACCTAGAGAAACTAGAGATGCGAGGAAAGAAGAATATAAAAACTTGAAACAAAGAGTGAAGAGGGCGATACAAGACGCTAAAAGGAAGACAGATGAGGCATATGGGAGAAAGATTAGTGAACAGTTTCTGAATGACAGGAAAGCATACTACAGAGCTGTGAAAGAAGCCAGGGGGAAGAAGACTGAGAGTGTCTCAGGTGATAGGATGAGGGACATGAATGGGGAAGTGGTAGAGGGTGATGGTGTGGTGAAAGTATGGAAAGATCATTTTAGTAGCTTAGTTGTAAAGAGTAGGGGGAAGGCAAAGATCTCCTGCGTTGACCAGATAGCCTCAATGCGATTGTTGGTAGAGAAGTATCTGGCCAAAAACAGAAAACTCTATGCAGCATTCATGGATTTGGAAAAAGCCTACGACAAAGTAGACTGGGAGGGCCTGTGGGATGTGTTAACAGTATATGGTGTGGGAGGAAAGTTGCTAATGGCAGTAAAATCTTTTTATAGGAATGCAATGGCAAATGTGAAGGTAGGGGATAAGTTAAGTGAAAGTTTTGAGGTCAATGTAGGTGTAAGACAGGGATGTGTCATGTCAGCTTGGTTGTTCAATATATACATGGATGGAGTGATTAGGGAATGTAGGGCTGTATCAATGGGTGTGGGAGCTAGACTGGAATCAGAGGGAAGAACATGGAAGATTTTAACATGCCTATATGCGGACGATGCAGTCCTGTTGGCGAAAAATGCTGAAGAACTTCAGAGAGTGGTCACTGACTTTGACAGGGTATGTGAAAAGAGAAAGTTAAAGGTCAATGTAGGGAAATGTAAGGTAATGGTGTTTGAGAGAAGAATGCATGAAACTATAGATTTTAAGGAAAAATATAGAATCAAGAAAGAACACAAGAAAAGTTGTAAAATAAAATTGAAAAATTAAGTACTAGAAGAGGTTGAAAGTTTCAAGTATTTGGGAGCTGTACTATGCAAATATGGTAAAATGGAGAGTGAGATAAAAGAGAGAAAAATGCAAGGGAGAAAAGTGATTGGAGAACTTGATAGTATTCTCAAAGGAAGAATGGTTAGCCAAGAAGTCAAAAAGTAACTGAGAAACAGTGTGCTGCTCCCAACACTCTCGTATGGAAGCGAGACATGGACGGCAAGTGACGAGGACCTCTTCAAACTAAGAGCTGTGGAGATGAGCTTTTTCAGAATGGCAGCTGGCATGAATAGGCTAGATGGGCCAAGTAATAGGGAAGTGTACGAGTCCTTTGGAATGGAAGAGCAGGCTTTGGGCATTGATTGTGGTGTGGTTGAGTGGATAAAGAGAAGTACTTTGAGGTGGTATGGTCATGTTCAGAGAATGGATGAAGACAGAATGCCAAGAAAGATATATGGGAGTCAGGTGAGTGGAACCGCTAGTAGTGGAAGACCACCTATGGTATGGGAAAAGAAAGTGGAAAAATATATTGAAGAAAAACTTCCACGTAGTGGAAGGGGCATTGTGGCACGGGCAAAGGAGGCATGTCTTGACAAAGTAGCTTGGAGATGTTTCTGTCATGGCCATCCTCTAGTGGGGGTTTCCCAGGGGGAAGCAAGGCGTCGGAGATGATGATGATGATGATGATGATAGACCTTGTCTGCATCGACAAATCGGCGAATCTTGTCTGTCGCGCACACATATTCACTTAATAACTGGTAAGACCTATGAAAATGCTTAAATATGATATATTTTACCTTTAACCCTTCAACCCCGGGTGGTACACGTGTGTACCATTATGTTTTGCCCCCAGGAACCCGGGTGGTACAACATTGTACCATTGCTTGAAAGCCTGTGAGCTACGTGTGCGAGGCGTCGGTCCGACGCATGTAAACAACAGCCGGCTGGACCGACGCCCCGCATCTCCGGCCACAAGAAGGAGAGCGTCGCTTGTTCGTGTGTGCCTGTATGTTGTTGTTAAGTATCGAAAAGTAGTGTAAAGTGGCTGTTTTGGCCATAAAGTTATCTCCAATGAAATCATCATCACAAATCAAGCACTTGACTTAGAGAGCTCTACTTAACGCCATTCTACAGGTAAATAACACAGCTACGCTTGGGGATGCGCGGGAATGCGGGAAGCAGTCAGCATAACAATGATACGGTAGCCTAGCCTAGACGTTTTTCGGCCAAAACACCCGGATTTTGGGGAATATTTATGTAATGCGTAGCCGGGGCGGGAGGGTTAAAGTGGAGAGTGTTGATAGGGGAACAGGCTGACGTGTGTAAATACGCCAAAGAAGAAAGACAGAAAGAATACCACCCAGCTGAAGTTGGCGGTACTCAATTACGGAAGGAAAGACCAAAGTACCTATTTCGGTGTTTTAGCCTATAACATAGTAAAGGGAGTAAACATTAGGGGAATGCAACAAAATAATGCTTTTAATGCAAATACCTAGGAAAATATGCAAGGAAAGGTTATGGGAGGAAAAGAGAGTAGGGAGTGAGAGGTGAGAAGGGTGAAGTGGGAGAGGCAGTGACGGACCTAGTGGGGAGTGAGACGAGAGAGAAAGGGATAGTAAGGAGAATTGTGGGAGGGGTTGGCATGTGTGATGGAGGTAAGGAGGGGACGGTAAAGGAGTAAAGTGAGGAAAAGAAGCGAGGAAAGGCAGGGACAAAGAGTTAGAAGAGAGTGATAGGAGAGACAGGAATGTTAAGCAGGATGGAAAGATGAGTAGAAAATGTGTGGATAGTGGGGTAGAAAGCAAGTCTGGAAATGGTAACAGGCTGGGACAGGTAATACTGAAAGGGAGGGAAGGGTAATTAATAGTTTCCTTCCTTTTTTATTATTTTTAATATATGAAAGTTGATAGAAAACAACACCCAAGATATTGAATTTCAGAGAGTTTTGGGAAAACAGATTTACAATACCAACATTTGGCTCTGTGTGTGTGTGTGAGAGAGAGAGAGAGAGAGATTAACATATATTTACATATATTTACATATATTTACATATATTTACATAGATACACTGGCACCACAGATGATACGATCCCTGCGAGGTGGCCAGGACTTAATCCTAGTAGAGATAGCAACCCTAAGAGTAAGAGAAAGTGGAAGGAAAAGATAGCAAATATGCCGTACATAAAACGTTATAAGTGAATAACCTTGCAGGGCTTGGAAATCGCCTGAAGTAATTTATAGAATAGTTTGAAATGGAGAAGTTATGTTATGCATACCTTCACTTTTTTCTGCTCTCTTCAACTGAAACAGTGTTCATTTCTGCCAGGTTCTCATGTCAGAGAGAGAGAGAGAGAGAGAGAGTTAGAGTTAGTTAGTTACAGTGCACTCCCATTATCCGCGATCCTTGCTATCCGCGGTCACCCCTAAATATCCCATTACTTGTTATCCTCGCAAAAAGTATGTGTTATCCGCGGATTTTCACTCGATCGAGGAAGAAAGCAGTGCTGCCATTAACCAAGAAAGGCGAAATATAAGAACATACGAATATGGGAGACTGCAAAAATCCGATTGTCCCACACAAGGCAGATCCCTGTAACACAAGGCAGATCCCTCTCACACAAGGCAGATCCCTCTCACACAAGGCAGATCACTTGTGTGTGTTTTGGATAAGGGAGAAAAAATTAGTGCTACTGTACTCTATTTCATGCCATTTTCTTTTCCTTCTCATATTCATCTGGCTTAATGTGTTCTAAGTGGTTCTAAGAATGGTTCATTGGTTGAGGATAAAGTGAAGAAAATCATTGTTTAACCCTCTCACCACGGAAGGGCTCTTGAACGCCCATAAAAAAGCATATAACAGGTACCCGGATGGTCTCTTGAACGCCCAGTGGTTGAAAGCCTGTGAGCTTCGTGTGCGAGGCGTCGGTCCGACGCATGTAAACAACAGCCGGCTGGACCGTCGCCCCGCATCTCCGGCCACAAGAAGGAGAGCGTCGCTTGTTCGTGTGTGCCTGTATGTTGTTGTTAAGTATCGCAAAGGGGTGTAAAGTGGCTGTTTTGGCCATAAAGTTATCTCCAATGAAATCATCATCACAGCTCAACCAGTTGACTTAGAGAGCTCTACTTAATGCCATTCTACAGGTAAATAACACAGCTACGCTTGGGGATGCGCGGGAATGCGGGAAGCAGTCTGATTAACGAATATACGGTAGCCTAGCCTAGACGTTTTTCGGCCAAAACACCCGGGTTTCGAGGAATATATATATAATACATAGCCGGGGCTGGAAGGTTAATAAGGTTGTTTAGATAAAAGTGCAGATAATCTTGATTAATGTGTTATAAGTGGTTCTAAAAGGGGTTCTAAGAATGGTTCATAGGGGAGGGGATGATGATATGGCACAAGTGACACTTGGATTTACCTTTGGACTGTACTTGATGTCCACTGCTTTGGACTGTACCTGGAGCTTAGTGGAGCAGTGGAACAGTCATTGTGGATCAAAGTGAGTATCCTTTAATCATTGGGTACATATTAATGTCATTAGGTAGGCCAAAATAGTGTATTTGAGGGTCCAAGATGGGTGAGCTTGGTACGACCTAAGTCTATTTCCCATTGAAACCTATGTTAAACACTGCCCACGTATCCGCGGAACCTCATATCCGCGGAAAATACGTGGTACGACTTAGGCGCGGATACGGGGACTGCACTGTAGTTAGTTTAAGATCTATACAGTATGTGGTAACCCAGGTTCGAATCATGGGAGGATCACATGCTTTCAATAATTTCATTGAAAGGTGTTTGGTGTTGAGAGTGAAATTAATAAATTAGATTAAATCTTGTGTTTGCCAGACTCAAATATGCCGGAATTTGGTACATGTAACTAATATTTTGTAACTACAATAAATATATGGACAACAAAAGTGTTAGTTCAAACGCTTCTGATATGTAATTACAGCCGCACAGTTAGAATATATCGACATTACAGTGGTGCACCAACTTTCGTTACATCTCGATTCGCGGATCGCACTTTCGCGGCAGTGTCTAAATATTCCGCCGATTTGAATTTGGCGGTAAAACCTCGCATTTTCGCGCCCGAGCTTCGAAATTGAAGACCTATTCAGCCACAAGCAAGAGGATTCGGTAGAGGAAAAAAATATATTTGTGTCAAAACACGACCCTATACCAGTACTGTATATAGACACCCAATGATTATAACTAATCAATACACATACTTACAAATACTCAATAAAATTATTTGTACTTACAAATAGCCTACTCATGTTGAACGTACCTAGCCTAGTCACCCAATGACCCAGAATTGCTAAACCAACTAAAACTGGAATTGGTACACTTACTTACAGATATTCAATACTTTAATGAGTCTATAATGCTGATTAGCAAAGCATTATAATGGGTTACAATGCTTAGACATAAGGTTATAAGGTTAACCTGTGGCACCGCCATAGGCGCCATTTGCATTTGCACTGTTTTGGGTTCAAGCGGCGCCATGATGCCATCTAAGACGTGATTTTCCGGTCCCGTCGCAAGACCATCGTCTCAACCGAGCTGTCGCAAGATCATCACAAGACGGGAAAAACAACACAGGCTTGCTCCAAGCCAGCGCACCATTTTACAAATATATAGGCTAGGCTATACAACTTCCATTTCATCGGAATAACATTCACCGCCAATTTAATTATCATAAGGATTATATAAATGCAATTCTGTTGTGAAAAAACAATCGGTAAATAGCATAGTCACAGCTGGGGTTTGTTGTTGTTTCGTGGACAAAATCTAACCAAGCGTACTGTCCGACATTAATTTATGATCAACAATTGGATATTCGTTACTGTGGGCTCTTATTACTCTACTTCCTAATAATAGACAAGTAAATTATAAGATCATGTTTGGATAAACAAATATACCGAAATAAATTAGAATGAAGAAACAGTAAGTTGAGTGAGATGTTTCCGCTTGCCGTCAACCCAGCTCCGGAGCTCTCTTGCCGTCGCAAGAGAATATTGGTGTCTCGCTTGCTAAAGGTGGGCTTGCGACGGGACCGGAAAAACAGTTTTCGGGGTAGATCTTGCGATGGGACCGGAAAATCACGTCTCTAGTGGCCATAACTGAAACTGATGTCTTGGTCCAAATCATAGGCGCATTTTTGCTTGAGTTTTGGCTTGAGCCAAAATGCGCCTCATAGTGTCATAGGTATATAGGTATGATATGTAGGTATAACTTGGAAAAACATTATTGTAATAACTTAAATTGAAGTTACGTTTTATTTGACAAATTTGCTTAACACGAGCAGTGAATGTTTTTTTATTTGGCAAAAGTAATGCAATTTTCACTATACAGTAAATGAACCTCTATTTTAAATTAAATACTCAGTTGCCCAATGTGCATGCAATATTAATGGAGAGTGACTTTATAAAAAAATTAAAACTTTTGCAATTTATAATTTTGTTCTCCATTAGCATAGTCTAGGGAAATATATGGGTCAATGAGTAGCCAATTGGGCAAACTTCACTATTGTTAGATGTTGGGAAGCAGTTTAACTTCATCAACTATTATCATAAGGCATTCTGCTGTTTATAAAAGGTAAATGTAGATGCTACTCCAGCCTTTAACAGAAAACAAAGTTGACATTTGTGTTTTATCATATATTAGTGTGTCATCAATAAAGACCCATGTGTCTGTCTGTCTATCTATCATTCAATTTGTGTTTGTCTGTCCATCAATGGTTCCGCATAATGAAGTGATATTAACTTGCACTATATTTACGATCTGTTTAATGATATAATAACAGTAATTTAACTGTTAGTTTAGATATGAATGATAGATCTTACATACATACATACCGGTATATACTGTATATATATATATATATATATATATATATATATATATATATATATATATATATATATATATATATATATATATATATATATATATATATATCCTAACCTAACCTAACCTAACCTAACCTAATACTAACCTAATACTAACCTAATACTAACAACCTACTAACCTAACCTAACCTAACCTAACCTAACCTAACCTAACCTAACCTAACCTAACCTAACCTAACCTAACCTAACCAAATAATGGTCATGGAAGGAATGAAAGTGGAATCATATTGTAATATCTTCCCCAAATCGTTGTTCAGTATCTGATTGCTATATTTTTTACCTACAATACCCCTTGATAATTTGCTTTACTTTCCTTTGTAATATCACAGGCCGTAGCTCGATTGGTAGAGCGTTCGCCTGCTAACTGTGAGGTTGACGGTTCGAGCCTCGGGCCAGCCAGTGAGTTATTGGCAGATGTCAGTGCTGTTGGTGAACGGTGCGGTCTAGCAATCTGTGGCAACTATTCACTAAGTCCCTGATTCATCAGGGCACCCACCCTAGCCTTGCTATTCAGCAGGGAGTGTATGGTGGTAAAAACTGCATCATCATCATCATCATCATAATACAAATAATGTAATGTTTAGGCATATTCTTACTTCTTCAATAGGCAACCGAATAATATATTTTGTAAACTACTTTTATTTTATTGGCCTCCCAGCTAGTAAGAATAAAGCGTTATGCATATTATAAGGGGTACAAAGGAGAGGGGTATGAATGGGATGGGAGGGAAAAGTGTGGTGGAAAGGAAGGAAAGGGAATGGGAGCGGTTGGAGGGAGGTGTGGCAGACCACTTGTGTATTTATTAGTGGCCCCTCCATCATTGACGATTATGCCTATTACATAAGGCCTCCTCTTCAAACGCTCATTTACCGTAGTTTGAATCTACCGCGCAGAGCATAAAAAATTGAGGAGCCTTCATCATGAGCGCACGCAACCTCACTCATGGTTCTGTCATTATGAAATTGGGTTCTCACTACGAAAAAACTTCGTAACAAAAAAAAAAAAAAAAAAAAAAAAAGAATAACTATTCATAAGCTTTCCATATATTCGTGGATGTACTTGTGTGGATATTTGACCAGACGCTGACTTCAGGCGTCATACTTCCTTCTCTGCTCTGCGCTCAACCTGCCCTGACGTGTCTCCCCACGCTCCTCTGGTTCCGCATTTGCTGCGTTCCTAGTGAGTTTTTTCTCATTTGTTTACTCTGGGATGTATCGAGTAAGGTTAGGATATGCGTAGAAGGAGTGTCAGGGACGGGTTTCCCGCAGTTCAGTGTATTTGGGTCGTGTGTTTGGGACACCTATTTCGGGTGTACCCTCGTGGTCCCGTGGTGGACGCGTGTTACATTTTTCGCGGCTAGCTAGCCTAGTTTTTTAGTTGGCTTTAACTACGCGTTATCAGGCTTCTTCTTATCTTTCTGATGAAGTTGCCTTATTGTTTGTTGTCTGACATTCCTAGCGTATTTTTCTTCACTTAGTGAAGTTTTTTCTAGGTCCCGAGTCAGTGCTTCCCTCTCCCGGGAGTTTTTCTACGATGTGGTGATGGCGGTTGTTCCTGTTGTGATATGTTACAGTGCTTTTTGTTTATATTACGACGTGATTAAGTGTTATTTCCGTCTGCTTAGGCCTAGCCAGCCGCTCGTAGCTTTTTTACATGTACAAGTGTTATTGATTTATGATTTAAATATGTAATACCGTGTCATGTGTGTCCTGGATTAGTTGTGTTTTGGCTTAATCCGGGGCCTAATTGTGTTTCTCAGATTGCATCTGGCTAGTGTGGGTTGCCTTTTCCGGCGGGTTTTCTCGATTGCTCCGAGAAAATCCGGCTGGTTGCCTTTTCCGGCGGGTTTTTTCTATTGCACCGAAAAAATCCGGCTGGTTGCCGAGTTTTATATCACGCGTGGTTAAAATAGGCTAGTTTCCCCCGGCGAGTGGTGGCCTGAGGGCTCTCCAGGACTGCGTCTCTGAGGTGGAGCCTATGTTCAGGCTTACTAGGTATTTCCCGGCGGGATGGCTATACCCGTTTCACTAGGTGTTCATACGGACACCGGTGGAGTATAGTTTTTCCCGTTTTTTGCAAAGCCATTGAAAAACTAGGCTGTTTTGTTTGTTTGGTCTTTCCACCCCGGCGATCTTTTGCAAAGAAGTGGGGATAGGAACAATTGGGGTTAACATTTAAATTACCTTCACATCCGGCGGTTGAACCTTGGGGAGGTGGGATTAACGGATTTGCAAATTCGGTATAGTTAGCCAGACAATTGAGGGATACAATTGGGTATCGAGGCCTTCAAAATACGGCGATCTATGAAGGCTTCGAGGGAAGTCAGATCAAAAACGTTTAAGATAAGCTTACCTCCTTTTTAACTGCGATATAATAAGGAGGCCGGCGTCTTAATATGGGTTTCCGGTGGCCAAAAATACCACTGGGAAGACTGCGTCATTTATAACGACATGCTCGTCTCTATATTTTGTCGGAGGATATGCTTAAATCTTTTGGACAAGTAAAGATATTCTAAAATCTTTACATAAGAACCTAGAGGGTAACAAGAGGTAATAGTGGTGTATTACGTCTTGTTGCCCGGCGGTTCATTAACACTTGTGTTAGAACATTTTGGGGTAACCTTATGAGCATTAATTCCTGGAAATTTTCTTTTTTCCAGGGCGGAGTTCCGGCGGGTCAACAGAGGACCAGAAGGAGCCCGGGGGTGGGTTAGCTCTTCCCAGTCTCTGTCATGGTGCCACTAGACCCTGTTTTTGCTCTGTGCCTCACACCCTCTTGTTCAGGGATCCCTATTTTTGCCCATACTCTATGCATCAGATGCGTCAAATGCTTGGACCGGTCAAGGGGTCTGTGGGTGACGAAGAATTGTACTTTTTGTAGTCAATTGGGTACTAAAGTCTTACAACAAGATAATTTGGCCGCGGCGGTTGCATTGTGCGAGGTCAAACAGCTTTTATCTACTTATGCTACGTCAGTGGCTCATAAAGCCCTGCAGTGTGATAACGTAGTTCTGTGGGACAGATTGATTGCTCAGTATCCCCCACTTAAACGTCTCCCTTCTAGAAGTAAAGTAAATGTGCGTAAGTCGACTGAAACTAGGCAGGCTACAGTGCTTACTCTCTCCTCCGGCACATCTAAGAGACCTCGAGAGCCGACACCCCCGGCGACAACTTCCAAGTCGAAATCGAGGTCCAGGTCAAGGTCTCCCCTCCGACAGCAGCCACATAGTCACTCTACTGCCGCGAGAAAGAAGTGCAAGGAGGAGAAGACCTAGGATAGTCCTAGTGGTAAATCAAGGTCGAGGCGGAGTCACAAGTCTTCTAAAAAAGATACTCATGTACGAAAGACCTCCAGGCGTTCGCCGGAGCCTCGCGCCTCGCTTTCTGCCTCTACTCCCGACATGTCTCATGTCCAATCTGACAGGTCGGGAGTGGAGTCAGAGACTGTGGTGGGGGATATACCGGCGGACAAAGTGTCACCTAATATTATTACCAGTTCACATGTACCAGCTTTAGAGAGTTCTACCAGCAGTTATAACCCTCTAGAGGGCTCGAGTGAGGGCTCAGTAGTTGGTGGGGTACCTAGCTCACAAGTGAGTTCCGGCCAAGACCGGTGAGTTTGGAGGTACTGTACTCCCAGCCATGGCGTGACGGTTCACATCATTCTTATGCACCAACGGTAGTGGCAGACGTCCACCGGGACGCTGAGATCCCATCGTCCATCCCGGACTTAACATGGCAGCATGAGGGGGTCCCGGCTTCGGCGGAATCCTCTCCTGAAAGGCCTGGGGAAAGGGATGAGGGTTCTATAATGTCTTGAGATGGAGATTCAAGAGTCAGGTTCAGTGTTGGATGACTCTCAGAGTAGGAATAATTCGCCACAGAGTTCATCCTCTGCTAAATTTGTCACAGCTGATGAAATTAATGGGTTACTAGCAACTGCACTAACAAAGTTTTTTGGTCAGCAGCAGGAGACTCCCACAGTTGGTTTGGGAGCTTCCACGACAGCATCGAATGTCCGACCTCTGGCTACTTCTATTGCTTTGACACAAATTCCGCACCCTCCCCCTGTATCACCTACTATGGTTACTAGGCCACCTTCGGCGGCACTGACTACTTCCAATGTGAGAGTAGTAGCAGATGTAAATCCTCCCCCTTTAGACAAAGTGCCGGTCCGAAAGGGAGCTATGCCCCTCCTATACGGGCCAGATGAGTCATGGGTAACAATGTTCCCAGCAAAGCCAGAGGTAGCACAGTCCACTATGTCGGGGGAGCTTCCGGTACCACGTGAGTGGGTAATTCAAGGGAATAAATCTAGAAAGTTACGTGCTTTAGATATTGTAGGGAATGTACTTGATGTTAATATTAAGGCCATTCCTAACTATTATCACCATGATTATTTTGTGTATACTTCTACACCGGCCCTACCCCCTGCGTCAGTTTCAAAACTGTTTTCGGACTGGACCAAGCATGACGGTTTCAATGATATAAAAGCACTGTCAGCTCTAACACCAGAGTTAGGTTTAAAGACGTTCACAGACACAGCCGCAAATCCAGTTTTGAAGGTGGAGCAGTTGGGTCCGGGTCCTTGGGTGGAATGGGAAGTGGAGGCTCAAAACTTTGCAATGACTTTTACCTCTAAATCTTCACACCAAATTCCACAAGAAAGCCATTCTTGGTTCTCGATGCCGGTATTCTCTGCCGGCGGAGTTCCCTCTGCTTTATTTGCATATATTTTAGCTGCCCCTAAAATTAATCTATGCGAACTTAAAGATCCCTTTTCCACACCGTCCACTGCTCACCTAGACCGGGAGTTTAGACTACGTGGGAAAGCATATAGACTGTTTTCCCAGTATATTGTCACACAACAGGTAGCGAAGTCAATGCTCAGATCTGCTCAGGCAATCGCGGACGCGGAAGTCCGAAAGGCTATCGAACTATCTAGACGCTTGCTACTCCAGACATCTATACAGTCACTGGGGGATATCCGTACAGCCTTGCTAGAGGCGGTGCGGGCACGACAAGATCTAAGGATGTCTCTCGTGAGGAAGCTCCCGGATAGGATTGCAAATCAAGTAGTTATGTCCCCTGTTCTAACTGCCTCTTTAATGTCCCCGGAGGTGTGGAAAATAGTGTTCAACATGGCTCAGGCCTTTAAGCACAGTCCTGCCCCATCTAAGAAACCTGCTTTCAATTTTACCAAGCCCAAACCAGTCGCAAAAGCTCAACCTGGTGGGGCAAAGCCCTTTCATCTGCCTAAGTCCTCTTCCACCCAAAGTCAGGCTCAGTACAGATACAAGCAGGAAAGTGTTCAGGTTGTTGTTGTTGTTCCCCAGGCTGCCTGGCCGAACAGCCCCAAGGTCCCGAGCAAGGCCAAGGCCATAGAGAGCCCCCACAAAACCCTCTCTGCTTACCACTAACAAAGCCCGGGTGACCGAAGCCACTCTAAGGCAGGGAGCTGAGGAGGGTGCGGAAACGCCCGGGAAACCAAAGCCCCACCCAAGGCCCTGTGCCCCTCAGCAATTATGAAGGGAAAGTTGAGGGGCAAGGGGAAAATGTGACGCTTTGGCTCCCAATCTGCCAACTTTTAGGTTGGCAGTAGGGAGGTTGATCCACGGAAAAGACGCCGTCACTTGAGATCTAGAAAATATATAAGTAAAAGGAACAGTCAGAGTAAGCTATGGGTATGGCAGAGATCGCTCAGCTCTCACTCTGATAGACCAGCCCATCACCACATGATAGTTTTCAGGTAAAGGACAGAAGTATCAACGACCAGGCCAGGGCCCGTCTCCGACCAAACCCGGCCAGTCATCAAAGCATACACCACCACCACCACCAAAAAACTAGCGTCTCTCTCACTCCCAGGGCCAGTATTCCAGCGGGTGGATCAGAGGGTGTCCAGCCGGCGAAACCTTGTCTGCTAACTGGGTCGTTCCGGGCGTGTCATCGCGCATGGCCATTAAACACATGGCGAGGATGGTGGCACGCAAAGGCATCACCTGGCAGTGGCTCCGGCGACCTCGCTTACGTCAGCCGACAAAGGCAAATTTTGTTTCATTAGAGGTGGAGTCACTGATCCAAGAGATGATCGCCAAGAATGTCATCATCCCGGTCCCTCAAAATTACCCAGTATTTACGTCCAAACTCTTTCTAGTGCCCAAAAGGGACAGTGTTCAGATGAGGCCGGTCGTAGACCTGTCTTATCTGAACCTCCATATTCACAACGTCTCCTTCAGGATGCTGACAGTGAATCAAATCAGGCTAACACTTCCGCCGGAAGGGTGGATGTGTTCTTTAGACCTGACAGACGCGTACTGGCACGTCCCGGTAAACAAAAGGTTTCAACGATTTTTGGCATTACGAATAAAGCATCAGACTTATGTCTTTCAGAGGATGCCGTTCGGATTAAACCTAGCACCTCGCTTATTCACGAAATTGGTCCGGCAAGCCCTGATGCCCATGTTAGAACAAGGGATCAGGATTTTGTGGTATCTAGACGACTGGGTGGTGGTGGCAGAGACAGAACAGTTATGCATCAATCATGTCAACATAACATTAAATCATGTAAAATCTCTGGGGTTCAAGGTAAACCCGGTAAAGTCAAACTTTGTTCCCTCACGAGTGGTCCAGTGGATAGGGCTGGTCTGGGACACAGCTGCTCTCACTCTGAGTCAGAGTGTGGACAATCGGAACAGGTTTCGCAAGAAACTGTTTATGTTTCTTCACAGTCTGACTACGACACGGAGAGTCTGGGAATCTCTGGTCGGCTCTCTCAACTGGATTCAACTAACTGTAAAGTTGGGCCGGTTGAAAGTCAAACGTTTAATATTGGAGGGCAACAAATTTTTTCCACTATTACCGGCGGAAAAATTATGGCCCATCCCAAAATTAATACACAGCTTACTAGCGGTCTGGGCGAAGAGGGAAACATTGCACTCGGTCATGTCATGGACCTCTCCTCCGCCGACGGTATGGGTGGACACGGATACGTCAGGAACGATAGGTTGGGGCTTTCAGTCAAACCACGGGCATCAGGGTCAAGGGCTTTGGTCCCATTCAGAAACCTCCCACATCAATGTCAAAGAGTTACTAGTCCCCTTGTATTTCCTTCAGGTTCACGGCTCTACTTTACGGGACAAATCGGTGGCCTTCAGGATGGACAATCTGAATGCGGTTCACTGCATTCAGAAACAAGGGTCAACGAGATCTGGGAAGTTGCTAAACGTGTCAGAAAAGATTTTTGTTCTAGCCGGCAAGCTGAACATTCATCTTCACGCATCTTATCTCCCAGGCGTAGTAAACGTCTGGGCAGACGCTCTGTCTCGGAGACAGAGCACAACGGTAGAATGGGCGCTCAAGCAAAACATTTTCGACCAAATTATTGCGGAGCCTTACCGTCCACAAGTGGATCTGTTTGCGTCCGAGGAGACTCACAAACTCCCGCTGTACCTCACCCGCCGGACAATAACGCCGGCGGGAGGACCCGACGCACTGGTGACGGACTGGAACATGTGGAGTTCCGTTTATCTGTTTCCGCCACCAGACGCTTCTCTAATGTGCCACATAGTAAACAAACTACGGGATTATCGGGGCGTAGTCTCGTTAATCGCGCCCCTGTGGCCGGCGCAGTTGTGGTACCAGCAATTGAAAACGTCGTGGTACCCGAACCCGGTGTCGCTCCCGGTCGGGTATTTCCACTTAGACACGATTGGCAACCTAGAGACCTCGCTGACTTTTGCATTATGGACATTCAGGAGGCCAAGTGGCTAACACCGTATGGTAGAAACGTGACCGATAAATTCATGAATCAATATACCCAATCTACGAAGAGACAGTATCAATCGCACTGGCAGTCCTTTACTTCTTGGATAATTAGAACAGAACAAACCGTTCCTTCGGTAGCTTTGGTTTTTCATTATATAAACTATCTGTTCGAGCAGAAACGTCTATCTGTAGTAACGTTAAAAAATCACTTAACAGCAATTAGGATGCCATTCTTTGACCTTACAGGTCTAACCATACCACTAGCGGCTAGTGGAGGAAAAAGGTTTCATTAGAGCATGTTTTAAACTCCGCCCACCTCCCCGTCAGCTCATGCCTACCTGGTCTCTGGACAAGGCGTTGTCTTTACTTCATTCCCGTCTGTACCAAAATACTGCAAATTTTGACTTACTTTAAAAAAAAAAAAAAAATCAGTTTTCCTTATGGCTTTGGCTACCGGACACAGGGTGTCTGAGCTGGCGGCGATGAGCAACACACCTAATTGCATACGGTTTGGTAGGCTCAATGAGTGTATTCATTTTGCACCTTCCCCGGTGTTCATCGCCAAAAATGAACACAGTGAACATGTTTTTTCAGAGTTCACGGTGCCGGCGTTAAAAAGGGGAAAAGTGCACCATAATTTATGTCCAGTGTGAGTAGCACCTCTGAATCAACAGGGTGCTTTATGGGTAGCGAGTACGGGCCAACGCTTAATGAAACGAAAACTAGCTTCTCTCCTAGTCGAAGTCATTAAAGAGTAATCCCGGCGTCGTGGGAAGAGCCCACGATTTACGCAAATGGGCGGCCTCTTTGCGTTTCCTTAAGAATTTTTCTGTTGAGGACATAGCGTCTACGCACCTATGGTCCTCTAATCATACGTTTTTGACTCGATACCTTTCAGTAGCTCTAGACAGACCTTCCATGCCATGTATAGCTTTAAGGCAGAGGGTCTAGGGGGCCTCTCAGTCACTTATTGTTTAAGTTAAGAAAAGAGGGGGGAGGTGCAGTCAGTGTAACATAGGACACCCTAGACCCCGCCGGAGTATGTGTACGGAGCATACGAGCTGTGATACTGTATATAGGTGTTGTGATATAAAATTTCTCCTGTCATATGCATTACAGGAAATTGTGCTAAAGTACAATAGTAGTAAAACAACAACTCTTGTTGTAAGTAGTTTTGGCTGTGAAGCAATATAATTTTAAGACAATCTCAGTAGTTGCGACTGCAAATTTTAATTTTGATGTTTCTTACAGTTTCTTACAGTAGATCCTCTGGAAAAAGGCAAACTATGCCTGTGTATCCAGCTCAGTACCAGTACTTGCACTGCTGCGGTCGTTCACGGTGTTGGCGGCGGCGGTAGCAGACGCAACATTTTTACTATTCTGTATTTTTGTTTTATAATCAAACTTCAAATCTTGTCTTCCCCATGCTTTATCAAGATTACTTTCAAACTCCCTTATTGATTCGGAATCAACTACATACTGGGGCAGTGCGTTCCACTCATTTACCACTCTATCACAAAATGAGTTCTTTGCCTTCTCAAGCCTATTTCTTTCTTTGTAAATTTTCTTAGAGTGTCCTCTCATTCTTGTTCCCTCCCGCATCAAGAAGATACCTTCACACACATCCTCATCGTACTTTCCTGACACTATCTTAAAAGTCTCTATCATATCCCCTCTCTTTCTCCTATATGCCAGTGTCGGAAGCCCCAGTGTCCTCAACCTCTGCTCATAGCCCGCGTTCTTCAACGTTGGTACCAGCTTGCTAGCTCTCCTCCTCTGCACTTTCTCCACTGCTTCTATATCCTTTACCATATATGGAGCCCACACCTGGTTCGCATATTCCAGGTGCGGCCTAACCAGCGCTGTATAGAGATTCCTGAAGATTTCTTCGTCAAGTGACACAAATGTCCTTATCAGCCCTACAATTCTATTGGCTTTGTTTATCTTTTCCGCTAAATGTTCTGAGAAATTTAACTTATTGTCTATCACTACTCCTATATCCTTTTCTGCACTCACTTCCTCCATCGCTTCATACATACTGTATCCTACCTTGTCTATCTTGCTGGTCCCAATCCGCATGTACTTGCATTTTTTTTGGATGAAAAGGCATTAACCAATGCTCAGACCATCCCTTCATGCCCTCCACATCTCCTTGAAGCAAACCCATATCTTCCTTACTCCTCACTCTTCTATACAGTTTAGTGTCATCCGCATACAGGTATACCTCACTTCCATTAGTTATAACTTCAGGCAAGTCATTGATAAATATAACGAACAGCAGTGGTCCCAACACAGATCCCTGAGGTACCCCACTTGTAAGTACTTCTGCATAAGTACAAGAGTTCAGTACTTCTGCGAAAGTACAAGAGTTAATTTTATGTTTGGGTATATTTTTAGGAATATATCCACTAGTTTAATGGGGTTTATATGTGCACATGTAGACTTATAAGTTTTTATTTTTCACCGCTTACTTTAAGTGGGGTGCCTTCTTAACTAGCAGATCTGTGTACAGAGTCTCAGAGTTAACCCTTTTTTATTCAAGCAGGCTTCTTCGAAGCACGCTCCTGCTTGTACCCCTTTTTGAATATATATGCTGTATAAAGTTTATGCGCCAAATATATCTTTTTTACAAAGTAAGAATACTATGTGGTTGTTTGATTATTTGCTTTTGCTAGAGTTATGATATGATTACGAATGTCCCCCTCCAGTCTTAGATATCAGGCATAATCGTCAATGATGGAGGGGCCACTAATAAATTATAGGTTTGACTCCTGCAAGGAGATAAAGAAAACCTAATATTTAGTAGTGGCCCCGTAATCATTGACGACTGGGGCCCTCCCGACCATCCCCTTCCCATTCGTTGATGTATTAAGGATTTTGGTTTACTTGATATGTGAGTGAAGGAAATATGACGCC
The DNA here is from genome assembly GCA_032716605.1 of Paralithodes platypus. NCBI lineage: Eukaryota > Metazoa > Arthropoda > Malacostraca > Decapoda > Lithodidae > Paralithodes > Paralithodes platypus. The sequence goes on along the minus strand of CM064543.1, from coordinate 19,554,213 downwards.
TGAAGTCAGCGTCTGGTCAAATATCCACACAAGTACATCCACGAATATATGGAAAGCTTATGAATAGTTATTCTTATTTTATTTTTATTTTTTATTTGTTACGAAGTTTTTTCGTAGTGAGAACCCAATTTCATAATGACAGAACCATGAGTGAGGTTGCGTGCGCTCATGATGAAGGCTCCTCAATTTTTTATGCTCTGCGCGGTAGATTCAAACTACGGTAAATGAGCGTTTGAAGAGGAGGCCTTATGTAATAGGCATAATCGTCAATGATTACGGGGCCACTACTAAATATTAGGTTTTCTTTATCTCCTTGCAGGAGTCAAACCTATATTGTGGTTGGGTTGGTGGGTGGGGCGGCAGATAAAACATTTTACATTTGGCAGACCACTAACCTTCAGTGTTACCAGACTCCAAATTCCAAGCTATGGGGTTAGTCTCCGCGAATTAATCGAGTTAACTGTACCTTCAGTATGGAGAAACCGGGCTACTAAACTAGCAAGAATTTGAGTCATCAGCTTTAACACAAGAATATGTAGTGGATTCCTCAATGCACGAGGAAAATATAAAGTTTAATTTTTTTGTTTTTGGGTGAGGGCTGGTCCTATCTAGAGTGAGGTTTGGCATCCTCTACCCAACCTTAGCTGTATCTGTCTGCCGCTTTTACTTTCCTACTTTTCCTGCTGGAGGCGGGAGGCTAGGAATCCTCCTCCCCTTGTAGACTTCACCTACTAGACAAGACAGAGAAAGGGGCAAGGGAACATGAAAGTGTTCCCCGGAGCCTAAGAATTGGAACTTTAAATGTTGTTTCTGTTCGGTGTCTGTCTCGAGTCAGCCACCCCCAGCTATAGGGTATGTGCCTGAGTATATACATACATACATATATACATTTTTTACAGTACTTACCTGCATGAGGTAATGCTATACTGTACTGTACTTATTAACGCAATGACTGCGGCACTTGTCATATGACAATTGCTTGGTCACCACTGTACCATACGGGGGTTTTGGAGTCTAAGTGACCTTCATTCCCTGCACATTTTCACGTATAAACAAGAGCTAGAACGTATATCAATGATATACCCCTTAAAGTAGGGGAATAGACCTTTCCAATGATACCTGAATTATGTCTGTACGACCACTGGTTGCCGTGCAACAATATTGCAAGGGAGGGGGTAAATCGGTAAAAATAGCGATTTTCAGCGGTTTTCGCTATTTCTAGGTCTATAGGGGAGCTGGAGATGTCTCCCAGGTACGTTATTGATCGCTCGGACACAGCTGGCGATGGATGGGACAGACCTGCGCTGCTTTGACTCGCTTGGTTGCCTCCCAGGCCTTGTACTACGCCGATATTCGGCAATTGTCATATATGACAAGTGCCGCAGTGATGTCTGTATTTTTATATAACAGCTCGCAGTCATTGAGTTAATATCAAGCGAGATAAATTGTTCTATGCACAGGCTCCTCACTTAAAATCACTTCATTTTAACCCTTTCGCGCAAAAGGATGCAATGTGCGCCCTTTCTGGGATACTTATCTCCTAGTCACTGGCCTTTGAATATTCCCGCCAGTCCTGCTAGCCGGGGATACGGGCACGTATCCCCGCCTTGTTTATGCAGCTTGTAGCTTGAAAAACACCATGAATCACATACTGTACCTTTATTCAGCTTGAGAATGGTGAAACCTCTAAGGTTCTACATTGCTTTGTTCCTTGTTAACCACCGCGAGAGCCTCTAGCAATATTCCACTCCTCAAGCGTGCGTGCGTATATACGCATGGAACTGAAAATCTATCATTACTCGTCTATTGGTGTACATATGTGTGTGTGTGCGTGTGTGTTTCGATCACATGGGCTCAGAGAGAGTGGAGAGTTAACCCTTCACCTTCACTGCCAATGTAACACTGCCTTGCTTCCGGGAAAGATGATGTAATCACGTCATGGGTAAGAGGAGAATGGGAGATGGTTGGGGATACTTGTGGGTGGGGGAGATGGTGGAGGGGAGTATGCAGAGGCTTGGGGGAGTGAAGGAGGGGCTGGGGTTTGAGCTTAGTTCATCACATGGCCGATAGGGCCGAGATAGCTCCATGGACAATTTGATTACTTGGCGCGAAACATGCTGACGCCTTATGGCGTCACCCGGGATGCTGTCCATTAACCCTTTATTTTCTATGTTTGATTATTTTCCACACTTATTTACACAATGAAAAAGCATTTATTATCGATTTTTGCTTGTTTGCTTGCTTGCCAAATGTATGAAATATGCCAGTTGTTAAAAACTTACTTACAAACACTTACTTTACAAACACAATGATTACAGTGAAAAAAGTACAAGCAATTATATTACAGTCGACGCTCATTTTAACGGACCCCGATACAACGGATTTCGGATTTAACGGACTCTGTCCGTAGCCGGACAATGGACCCAGCAACGGACTTTGTCCATTGCTCGAAAAAAAGTTGGAGCAAAGTCCGTTGCTCTATCTATTTATCTCTCTAATGCACCTACCTAAATCCCTTATACATTAACATAACTATGTCTTATTTGGACTTTTTGTAATCTTTGAATCATTTCTAATGTGATGGAATTGAAAAATTTAATATCCTTCCAGCACATAGATAAATAATAAATAAGATAGTCAACAAAATATTTCAACTCTCCCCTCCGTGCAAGCAGAGACGGAAGATTTACGTTTGATAGATTTTTTGTTTTGGTTTTTTTCCCTCGATATACACACTCTATCTATCTCTCTAATTCATCTACCTAAATCCCTTATACATTAACATAACTATGTCTTATTTGGACTTTTTGTAATCTTTGAATAATTTCTAATGCGATGGAATTGAAAAATATAATATCCTTCCAGCACATAGATAAACAGTAAATAAGATAGTCAAAAAAATAGTTCAACCCTCCCCTCCGTCTAGGCGCCGAGCTTCCGAGACGGGAGATTTACGTTTGACAGATTTTTTTTTTTTTTTTTCCCACGGTATACACAAAATGATGGGGAAATATTATAACATGTTTTTAATTGACATTTGTGTCGTTTTTGCTGATTATGAGTTGGTGGAAAAAAAAATCTTTAATTCTATCATATCGGAAATGATTCACAGATTATATAGAGACCAAATAACATACACTTTTAAGTGTGTTCAATAGTTTTGCATTATCAATAGGGTGTAGCACAAAGCTTATCAACATTATCACAGTAACGGGGTCGGGGTTGAGGCCGGGACGGGGAGGGGAGGGACTAGGCCTACAGCGGCAGGGATATCCTTCCTTCTTTTTTTTTTTCTTTTTTTTCCCCATGTGAAATTTATCATATCAATGACAAATACGACCTTTATTATGTTTTCAGGGACAGTACAGCACAACGTGTCCCTCAATCAAAAAAAAAAAAAAAAAAAAAAAAAAAAGGGGGGGGGGGGAAATACGAAGGCAATTTTTCAGCTACGGACTCGGTCTCCCCCCTATTAGTCCGTTAAATTGAGCGTCGACTGTATATCTACACTTATTTACGCAATGAAAACGTGACCGAACAATGTCTCGCCTCTTTATTTCACATATTGACACCACACCACCCTCAGTACCTGTGCAATGAGCGATATTGCTGGAAACATGGCATACAAAATGCCAGGCTGCACTCTTTGCAATATGCCAACACATCTTTTCTGATTTGGTGGCGGCGTTGTGTGGACAAGCAAACATGACAGCGGCGCCTTGAAGTACTTCGACCAGTAGTAGTAGATGGGAAAGGTAGCAGTGTGTGGCAAGTCAGCCAATCCCGTGCTTGCAATCGGTCAGGCAAGGGTGCCGCACCGTGACGTCGTGGAGCAATAGGTGTCACAGCACTGTACGTTTGCAACAGACCAGAGATAATCCGCTTTTGAAATATTTGCAAGCCAGATTTCTTTGTCATGAACAAATTGTATGCATTCAAGGATCCAATGTCCACAAGATCCAAGAATGCTTTTCGATACCACCTGGTGCTTTTGCGAACGTCACTCAATGGCACCGATTTGCATATTGGAGTTATCCACCAGACACATGTTGATATTATGATCAAGCACTGCATCTGGTTTGAAGACTTTTGCCTTAAGAGTCTTACATACGTACTGTACATGCAGCTGGGTCCCCGACTACGCTAGAATTTGGTGGATGAACAAGGTCGCATAGACCGAACTCGTATAAATCGAAACATGTACAGTAAACTTCCGTTAATCCGAAGGGCAGTGGACCGGCCCTCGTTCGGATTAGTGGATTTTTCGGATTATCGGACTTTACCCTATGAACCTGTGTATTAATGGCCTGACGAAAACATTGAGGCATTAGGCCACCCAAATGACACAATGGTGCACACATATCGGCTCATATGTTCATGAAATCACTTCAAAAGTTTACCATTGTCATTGTAGCCTATTACCTACTTCAAAACATTCAGATTAATGGTCAAAGGAATCTGCTGATATAAACGTAAACACCTTCTTCTTCTTCTTATTGTCACATGTCCGCATCGTCTACTAGCGAGTTTGTCTTGCTCTTGAAAGCACCCTTGGGACGCTCCGATCACTGAACTATAAATACTGTAGTAGCGTATCGGAGCGTCCAAAGGTGCGTTTTCAAGCGCAAGACTGAATGCGCTTGCAGACGATGCGATGCAAGCCAGTAGCGCATCGGAGTGTCCCAAGAATGCGTTCAAGAGCAAAACAAACTCTCTAGCAGACGATGTGGTGTTTACGTTTATATCAGTAGCTTCCTTTGACCATTAATCTGAATGTTTTGAAGTAGGTAATAGGCTACAATGACAATGGTAAACTTTTAAAGTGAATTCATGAACATATGATATGTGTGTGCTCCATTGTGTCATTTGAGTAGCCTAATGCCTCAAAAAGGGGACTTTGGGACTTCTTGAAATTCGGACCATCGGGTGAATTCGGATTTGGCCTCAAATTGAAAAATTCGGACTATTGGGAGATTCGAATCATCGGTCGTCGGATTAAAGGACTTTTACTGTATCTTATGGGAAATAATTAATTTGGTGGATGGACGGTCCCGAGTTTAGGGGTTCAACTTCATATTACCTATAAAAAAAAATACTAACTGACACATATTCATAACAATACATAATATAAATAAAAGTACGGTAAGCAAAAATTAAACAATAATAAGTAATTGTTTACTCACATTAAGTTAAGGCTAGGGTGGCTCAGCCGCTCAAGATATACGAATTCCTCACGGAGCTATGCATGCACTCAGAGTTGGGGCAAAAAATATGGCTGACTATCCCATCCCACCCGGTACCCATGCGGCGCAGAAGCTGGCTGTGACGTCACTGCGCATGACGTATCTCGCACAGCTGGGAACAAACTCGTACATTTGGGTTTCTCCACGGATTTGCTTACCTTTATTTCGGCGCTCGCATACTTCGAACGGTATTCGCACAGTTTGGAATTATTAAATTAATATTTTTGGTAGCTCGTATAGATCGCGAATCGCATAGATCGAACACGCATAGATGGGGACCCAACTGTACATTAAAGACTATGATCTACATATGAGTAGGTCAGTCTCTTTGTTCACCTTAGGGCGACATTCCAGGCAGCCTGGTCTTTGGCGTCCCTTTTGGTCAGTCCTTTGGCTGCGAGATCACTTTCTTACAGTTTCTTACAGTAGATCCTTTGGAAAAAGGCAAACTAGGCCTGTGTATCCAGCTCACTGCCAGTACTTGCACTGCTGCGGTCGTTCACGGTGTTGGCGGCGGCGGTAGCAGACGCAACATTTTTACTATTCTGTATTTTTGCTTTATAATCAAACTTCAAATCTTGTCTTCCCCATGCTTTATCAAGATTACTTTCAAACTTTGTACAACCTGATCCCACGTCTTTCTTGGTCTACCTTTCCTTGCGACTCCCTCCACGTTCATAGACTTGCTTTTCTTAACCCAATTGAATACACCAATTTGCCTTCATGCACAGTGCTCACCATGTTCACAGGCTGCTTGTAGAGCCAGTGCATTGCCAACATTATCCCAGACTGTTTCCGGAGAAGAGTCCCCTTCTTTGTCTGTGGAAACTTTGGCCAATGACTCCTGTTTGGCCTGACAGTGCCACAGGAGCCAGTTTGGTGCTCCAGGAGAAAGTTAGAGAGAGCTGGGGATGTGTAAATATTATCCGTGTACAGGATATGTTTCTGGTCGAAGTAGTCATATATAAGAATCTTTACCACGAACCCAGAAAAGCTATGTTCGTCATCAACAGGAATGTCGATGGCAGTACCTGTGTACAGTACTTGGTCATCTGTGGAATGGCACCGTTTTTATATATCCTAGTGTTACATTTTTCTTCAACTAGAATGTTTCTTGCTCGTAATTTGTGTGTGTAGGTGTTGGTGTTGTTTGGTGAAAGTATATTCTGTGCTGTTTATTGTGGAACAACTTAAAACTGGTTTTTTTCACACTTCTTTCTACGTCTCCCTTCTAATGACTCCAAATTGAATGAATCCAAAGCATACTCATAATTTTTATAACTAGATAGAGTGAGGTTTGGCATCCTCTACCCAACTTTAGCCATTTCTGTATGTCTCTTTTACTGTCCTACTTTTCCTTCTGGGGGCAAGGGGCTAGGAATCCTCCACCCCTTCAAAAATTCTCCTACTCAATGAGACAGAGAAAGGGGTGAGGGAACACGAAAGTGGTCCCAGACCCTAAGAATTGAAACTTTAAAGGTTTCTGTTCAGGCTCTGTCTCGAGTCGGCCACCCTCAGCAATGGGGTATGTGCCTGAGTATATATATATATATATATACATACATACATACAGGACCTAATGAAATTCTATAATCTATTTTTAATTCTCTCAATAGAATTTACTTCATCGTGTGTTAGTGACGAACACCAAACTGTCGATGCATATTCAGTACACTTACCACCGCCGCCATGACCGAACATGTTAGTGCCACTTGCGTCCAAGCGACATCTACTGCGTCGACCTCACGCCCTTTGCAGCCACAACCCACACCCTCGACCAGTACCTCGACTCCTGGTAAGCCCACTTTACCCCATTCAGATAACATGAGCACTAATGGCTACGGAGAGCACTATTACAGTACTGTACTTTACGAGGAATATAGAACTAATTACTGTACAAATCTGGGCCTGATGGCTCGTCGAGTAAGAGTGGGTGATTTTAGTGGTTCTGGATCGTGATAATGGTGATAATTATGAAGGTGGTGATAGTGAAGGTTATGGTAAAGGTGTTTATGATGAAAATGAAGGTGGTGGTGGTGAAGGTGATAATGACGAGAATGTCGGTGTCGGAGATGATAGTACCACACATGTTGCCATATCTCCTGTGCGCCATGCTTACCCAAGACATATGTTGGTGCACAGTAGTGATAGCAACCCATCACCCATGCCGCCCACAATGCCTCACAGCGATAACATGACCTATGATGCCCCCATAATGCCACTGGATGACCCACGTGTGGGTGAACAAAGGGGTCAGGCTGCCACCACTGTTCCTTCCCATACCCAAGCCCCCAAGCCCCCCCCCCACCACACACACACACACACACACACACACACCTAGAAAAGATTATAAACTAGGAAACGAAGTGATTCCCAAAGCAGAAAAAGAAAAAGACTTGGGGATAGAATTTAAGGATAACATGTCTCCAGAAAGCCACGTAAATAAGATAGTGAGAGAATCACTAGCACTATTGGCAAATATCAGGATGTCTTTCAATTATCTTAATGAAAACACCATGAAACAAATAATAACGGCAATAATAAGACCCAGGATGGAATATGCATCTGTAGTGTGGTCCCCTCACATGAAGAAACATATCCACAAAATTGAGAGGGTACAGAGAGCAGCTACGAGGATGATCCCAGGTTTGTAAAATTTGGAGTACCAAGATAGGCTCGAGAGATTGAATCTACCTACACTGGAGCAGAGAAGGAAACGAGGACAGCAAATTCAGATATACAAATGTGTTAGAGGTATTGACAAAATCGACCAAGAAAACTTCATAGAGAGGGATGGAGGTGAGAGAACAAGAGGTCACAGCTACAAACTGAAAGTGCCTAATAGTAAATCTGATCTGAAAAGTAAAAGATTTCCTACCAACTCGATTAGTGGGTGGAACAAATTGCCAGCCGAAGTAATGTCTGCACCATCAGTGCATAGTTTCAAAGCACGGTATGACAAACATATCTTAGGAGGCGGGAATTAACGAGCATGCTCACTCCCGCAAATACAACTAGTGTAAGTACAACTAGTGTAAGTACACGAGAGACGAGCGGAAGCGGACGTCGTTGGCTGGCGCTCCTCAAACTACCATCTGCCTTGCCTAAAGTGGAGTATACCAGGGTTGTTTATTTTTTTATTTTTTTTTAAATAAAAAAAATAAAAAAATCATTGATTTATTTGATTTTTTTTGATTTATTTGATTTATTTGATTTTTTTGATTTATTTGATTTTTTTTAAAATATATGTATACATATATTTGTTTGTAAATTTAAAAGCTATCAGTTATTTGTGTTACTACATACTGTACCAGTATCTTAAAATGAACCAATGCCTACACAAACTTATGAAAGCATGATAAATCTTCAGATTTTTTTTATTTTGATTCACAGATAAAAAAAATAAAAAAAATCATGATTTTTTTTGTAAAAAAATTATTGATTTAACCCTCCAGCCCCGGCTATGTATTATATATATTTATTAGTGGCCCCTCCATCATTGACGAACATGCCTATTACATAAGGCATCCTCTTCAAACACTAATCCGCCGTAGTTTGAATCTACCGCGCAGAGCATTTAAAAACTGAGGAGCCTTCATCATGAGCGCACGCGACCTCACTCATGGCTTCAGTCATTATGAATTGGGTTCTCACTACGAAAAAACTTCGTAAAAAATAAAAACAAAAAGAAAATAAGAATAACTATCCAATAAGCTTTCCATCATATCGTGGATGTACTTGTGTGGATTTCTGACCAGACGCTGATTCAGGCGTCATTCCTCCTTCTCTGCTCTGCGCTCAGCCTGCCCGGACCTGTCTCCCCACGCTCCGCGGGTTCCGCATTTGTTGCGTCCCTAGTGAGTTTTTTCTCATTGGTTTACTCCGGGATGTATCGAGTAAGGTTAGGATATGCGTAGCAGGAGTGTCCTGGGCTGGTTGCCCGCAGTGCAGTGTATTTTGGGTCGTATGTTTGGGGCATCTATTTCGGATGTACCCTCGTGGTCCTGTTGTGGACAGGTGAATTTTTTCACAGTTAAGCTAGCTTTGTGATGCAGGCGGCTTTCATTACGCGTTATTGCTTCCTTTTATCTTTCTGATGAGGTAGCGTATTTTTGCTGTCGTTCCCAGCGTATTTTTCTTCACTTAGTGAAGTTTTTTCTGGGTCCCGAGTCAGTTCTTCCCTTTGCCGGAAGTGTTTGCTACAGTGGTGTGTTGGCGGTGGTTCCTGTTGTGATATAATTCAGTGCTTTTTGTTTATATTCCGACATGTTACTGTTATCCGTCTGCTAGGCCTAGCCAGCCTCTCGTAGCTTTATCACATATACAAGTGTTATTGATTTATTTTCTAAATATGTACTACTGTGTCATGTGTATCCTGGTTTAGTTGTGTATTGGCTAATTCCACGGACTATTTATGTGTCCTGGGTTAGTTGTGTTTTGGCTAATTCCACGGACTATGTTGGGCCCGGCGTTAGTTGTGTTTTAGCTACGCCTCGGTCCGGTGTTGCGCTCAGATGGTATCTGGACGGGGTGGGTTTTTTCCGGCGGGTTTTTCTCGGTTTCACCTTGATAACCCCGGCTGGTTGCCTAGTTTTGGCCACGCGTGGTTTAAAACAGGCTTGTTTCCCCGGCGAGTGGGTGTCTGTGGCTCCCCAGGTCTGCGTCTCTGGGGTGCCTGTTTCATCCCGGCGGGTTGGCCGTACCCATCTAACAGTGTTCATACGGACACGTGTTGTTTGTAGTTTTTTCGGTTTTGCAAAGCCAATATAAAACTATGCTGTAGTTGTATTTCCTCCCCGGCGATCTGTTTCAAAGAAGTGGGGATAGGAACAATTGGGGTTAACTTTTAAACTTTATTCACCCGGTGGGTGCAACCTGGAAGGTTGGGATGACCGAATTTGCAAAATTCAGTTTAGTTGACCAGTCAATTGAGGGATGCTTTGTGTATCGCCTCCTTCAACATACGGCGCTTTAGGGCACATTTGGGGTTAACGTTTTTTAAACTATTATTCACACCCGGCGGGTGTTTCTTGCACGGATGAGAATAACGAATTTACAATTCAGTTAGTTAACCAGACATTTGAGGGATACGTTTTGTATCGCCGCCTTCAACATACGGCGATCTAAAAGATACTTCGGCAGAAGTTAGATCTCGTATATTTGTCAGGCTTCCCAGTTTTTTATCTACGAGATAATTCGGGGGCCGGCGTCTTTTTTAGGTTTTTTTTTCCAATATTTAATATGGAAACAAACACCACCGGAAAGACTTAATCACTTATAAACGCCATGATGGTCTTTATATATTATGTCAGAGGGTATTCATAAATCTTTTGGACAAATTAAGATATTCTGAAATCTTTTACTTAGGAAACCCCACCGCGTGGCGAGCTGTGGTCGTTGAGTATTACGTCTCGTTACCCGGCGGGTTATTTAACACCTGTGTGCGAACATGAGTGGGTTAACCTTATGAGCATTAATTCCTGGAAATTTTAAATTTTCCAGAGCTGGGTCCCGGCGGGTCTATGCAGAACCTGGAGTAGTTTCCCTCCAGTCTCTGTCATGGCTACCTTTGCCCCGGTTTTTGCTGTATGCATTACGCCCTCCTGTTCAGGTATCCCTATTTTTGCGCACACACTTTGTATAAAATGTGTTAAAATGTCTCGTTTGGTGGGGGTTACCTTTCCGGCGTTTTTCTCGTTGCTCCGAGAACACCGTTTTGGTTTACCGAGTTTTAGTCAGGATGGCTAAAATAGGTAAGTTACCCCGACGAGTTTGGTCGCTTGAGGGCTCATCAGAAACTGCATTTTTCTGTGGTCGAGCCTGGGATCAGGCTTCCTGTGTTATTCATTGCTTTATGCATTACGCCCTCCTGTTATGTCTCGTTTGGTGTGCGTTACCTTTCCGGCGTTTTTTCTCGTTGCTCCGAGAACACCGATTTTGGTTACCAAGTTTTAGTCAGGATGGCTAAAATAGGTAAGTTACCCCGACGAGTTTGGTCGCTTGAGGGCACATCAGAAACTGCGTTTTCTGTGGTCAAGCCTGGGATCAGGCTTCCTGTGTTATTCCCGGTGAGGGGGGCTCCACACAGTTATTTTGTTTGGTCTTTCCCTCCCGGCGACCTTTTTTACAAAGAGGTCTGGGGCAGGTATAAGTGGTTTGACATTGCATATAAAACCCGGCGGTTGTACCTTCGGGTGGTTATATTAACGAATTTGCGATTCGCGATAATTTGCCAAACAATTGATTGATACAATAGGGTATCACGGCCGTCAAGACGGCGATCTATGAGGGCTTCTGGCAGAAGCCGGATTAGAGATTAAGATAGGCTTAGACTTTTTATGGGATAAAAAGATGCCTGAATCTTACTAGTGTTTCAAGTGTAAAGGGATACTTGAAGGACTTCATCTTTAATAAAGATATGTTTCATCTTTATGAGGATTCAGAAGTTATGCTTAATTCTTTCGAACAGGTAAAAGATATGCTGAAATCCTTAATAAACAATTGGAACAATGTTGTTTGTTTGTTTAGTCTTTCTCTCCCGGCGACCTTTTTACAAAAAAGGTCTGGGGCAGGTACAATTGGTTTGACATTGCATATAAAACCCGGCGGTTATACCTTCGGGTGGTTATATTAACTGATTAGCAATTCGCGATCATTTGCCAAACAATTGATTGATACAATAGGGTATCACGGCCTTCAAGACGGCGATCTATGAGGGCTTCTGGGAGAAGCCGGATTAGAGATTAGGATAGGCTTAGACTTTTTATGGGATAAAAAGATGCCGGAATCTTACTAATGTTTCAAGTGTAAAGGATACTTGAAAGACTTCATCTTTAATAAAGATATACTTCATCTTTATGAGGATTCAAAAGATATGCTTAAAAATCTTCTGGACAGGTAAATATATCCTGAAATCTTTAATATGAAACTAAAGGAAAACGAAAAGTAGTGGTGGAGTGCTACGGTTCGTTGACCGGCGGTCTTGTGACACATATTTTGTACCATTTTTTGGGTGTAACCCTATGAGCATTAATCCCCGGAAAATTCTCTTTCCAGGGCGGAGTACCGGTGTTGCACCAGGTGACCAGGTAGTTCCCGGGGGCGGGGTAGTTTTCCCCCAGTCTCTGCCATGTCGGCACTTGAACCTCTCATTGCTGTATGTTCAACGCCGTTAAGATCAGGTATCCCTATATATTATTTTCATTTGTTAATGAAATAATTTAATCACTGAATAATAATAACCATATATATTTTCTATGATTATATTAGGATAATATTGTGTTTATTTATAGTAATTTATTTTAATACAATTAAATATAAATTAAATTAATTAGTATACTTTATGATTTTGCTCACCAGCTCTGCTTTCAATGTGTTAATGAGCTATGGGAGCTTTTAATTATCATAAACCTTTACAGGGCTCTCTTTTAGAGAGTATACCGAGCTCGCAAGCGAGGGACAGCCACAGCCAAGGTGTATGGCGATACTCACAGTCCTGGCAGGACAGAACACATCCCTTTGTGACTCAACTTGTGCTGACGTCCACGGGATGCCGATGTACCATCTTCTACCCCAGTTTTAACATGGCAACATGTGGAGGTCCCGGCTTCGGCGGGATCTTCCCATGATAAGCCAGACTTAACGGATGAAGAACAACGATCTCTGGTCTCAGAGATGGAGGTTGAAGAGTCCAGTCACCTTTTAGGCGACTCTCAGGGTACTGTCGAATCTCCACGGAGTTCGTCATCGGCTAGGTATGTACCGGCGGAAGAGATTGATGGACTACTATTGAATGCACTTAATAGGTTCTTGGGCCCTACGCCGGAAACTCCTCCTGATACGGGAGATCCCGCGATGTCGACGAATGTGCGACCTCTGGCTACATCCTTTGCTTTAGCGAAAATACCTAGCCATCCGCTTGTGTCAGGCCCAATTTCCAATGTGCCAGGCACAACAGCTCTCACTACTTCCACTGAATGCAGTTCACTGTATTCAGAAACAAGGGTCAACGAGGTCAAGGAAGTTGCTACTCGTGTCGGAAGAGATTTTTGTTCTAGCCAGCAGGCTAGATATTTATCTTCACGCATCTTATCTCCCAGGCGTAGCGAACGTCTGGGCAGACGCTCTGTCCCGGAGACAGAGCACGACAGTAGAATGGGAGCTCAAGCAACCCATTTTCGACCTAATGATTGCGGAGCTCTCCCATCCACAAGTGGATCTTTTTGCGTCCGAGGAGACTCACAAGCTCCCTCTATACCTCACCCGCCGGGCGATAACGCCGGCAGGGGGGCCAGACGCCCTAGTGACAGACTGGAACAGATGGAGCTCCATCTATCTGTTTCCGCCGCCAGATGCGTCACTAATGTGCCACGTAGTGAACAAACTACGAGTTTATCGAGGCTTAGTCTCGCTAATCGCGCCCCTGTGGCCGGCGCAGGTGTGGTACCAGCAATTAATAATGTGGTGCCCGGACCCGGTATCGCTCCCGGTCGGGTACTTCCACTTAGACACGATTGGCAACCTAGCGACCTCGCTGACTTTTGCATTATGGACATTCAGGAGGCCAAGTGGCTAGCACCATACGGTAGGGATGTGACCAATAAATTGCTCAATCAATATACTCAGTCTACTAAGCGACAATATCAATCACATTGGAAAGCTTTTACTTCTTGGATTGTTAGAATGGAACAAACTGTACCCTCAGTGGCATTGGTTTTTAATTACTTGAACTATCTGTTTGAGCAGAAACGTTTATCTGTGGTAACTTTGAAGAATCACTTAACTGCGATTAGAGTGCCCTTTTTTCGACCTTACAGGTCTATCCATACCGGTGGCGGAGGAAACAGGATTTATGAGAGCGTGTTTTAAACTCCGCCCACCTCCCCGTCAGCTCATGCCTACTTGGTCTCTGGACAAAGCTTTGTCTTTACTTCATTCTCGTCTGTATCAAAATACTGCAGACTTTGCTTTAATCTTAAAGAAGGCAGTTTTCCTTTTGGCTTTGGCCACCGGAAACAGAGTGTCTGAGCTTGCGGCGATGAGCAACACACCTAATTGTCTTAGGTTTGGTAGACTTAATGATTCAATTTCCATTGCACCCTCCCCGGCGTTTGTAGCCAAGAATGAGCATAGTGCACACGTGTTTTCTGAGTTCACGGTGCCGGCGTTAAAAAGGGGAAAAGTGCATCATAATTTATGTCCAGTGCAAGCTCTAACCAAATATTTTAGAATAGCTCCTCAAAACCCCCAAGGTGCTTTATGGGTAGCGAGTACGGGTAAACGCTTACTTAAACGGCGATTAGCCTCTCTTCTGGTAGAAGTCATTAAGAGAGTAATCCCGGCGTTGTGGGTAGGGCCCACGATTTACGCAAGTGGGCGGCCTCTTTACGTTTCCTGAAAAACTTTTCAGTTGAAGATATTGCGTCCACACAGTTGTGGGCGTCTAATCATACGTTTCTCTCTAGATACTTGTCAGTTGCTCTAGACAAACCTTCCTTACCATGTATAGCTTTAAGGCAGAGGGTCTAGGTGGCCCTGCAGTCACTTATGTTTACTTTCACGGAAGGGGGGGGGGGGGGTGCAGTCAGTTGACATAGGACACCCTAGACCCCGCCGGAGTATGAGAGCTGTGATACAATTTAAGGTTAAAATGTGATATGAAAATTTCTCTGCGAGAAATTGTGCTAGTACAAGGTTTAGTACAAAACAACGGTGTTGTTATAGTAGTTTTAGCTGCGAAAACAATGTAATATTAGTTCAATGGAGTTCATTTGCAATTGATCTCCACATGTATTTTGGGGTTTATGATGTGCACATATAAACTTATAACTTATTATTTTTGTCACCACTCGTTGAGTGGGGTGCCTTTTGTAACTACAGATCTGTGTTCAGAATCTTCAGGGTTACCCATTTTTGTCGGGCAGGCTTCTTTGAAGCACGCACCTGCCTGAACCCCTTTTTCTTGTATATTTCCGGCCTACGCCGTATTAAATACATTTTTCAAAAGTAAGAATACTATGTGGTTGTTTTTATTATCTGCTTTTCTAGAGTTATGATATGATTACGAATGTCCCCCTCCAGTCTTAGATATCAGGCATGTTCGTCAATGATGGAGGGGCCACTAATAAATTATAGGTTTGACTCCTGTAAGGAGATAAAGAAAACCTAATATTTAGTAGTGGCCCCGTAATCATTGACGACTGGGGCCCTCCCGACCGTCCCCTTCCCATTCGTTGATGTATTAAGGATTTTAGTTTACTTGATATGTCAGTGAAGGAGGAATGACGCCTGAATCAGCGTCTGGTCAGAAATCCACACAAGTACATCCACGATATGATGGAAAGCTTATTGGATAGTTATTCTTATTTTCTTTTTGTTTTTATTTTTTACGAAGTTTTTTCGTAGTGAGAACCCAATTCATAATGACTGAAGCCATGAGTGAGGTCGCGTGCGCTCATGATGAAGGCTCCTCAGTTTTTAAATGCTCTGCGCGGTAGATTCAAACTACGGCGGATTAGTGTTTGAAGAGGATGCCTTATGTAATAGGCATGTTCGTCAATGATTACGGGGCCACTACTAAATATTAGGTTTTCTTTATCTCCTTACAGGAGTCAAACCTATAATATTCCTCGAAACCCGGGTGTTTTGGCCGAAAAACGTCGAGGCTAGGCTACCGTATATTCGTTAATCAGACTGCTTCCCGCATTCCCGCTCATCCCCAAGCGTAGCTGTGTTATTTACCTGTAGAATGGCATTAAGTAGAGCTCTCTAAGTCAACTGGTTGAGCTGTGATGATGATTTCATTGGAGATAACTTTATGGCCAAAACAGTCACTTTACACCACTTTTCGATACTTAACAACAACATACAGGCACACACGAACAAGCGACGCTCTCCTTCTTGTGGCCGGAGATGCGGGGCGTCGGTCCAGCCGGCTGTTGTTTACATGCGTCGGACCGACGCCTCGCACACGAAGCTCACAGGCTTTCAACCACTGGGCGTTCAAGAGGCCTTCCGGGCAGCTGTTATATGCTTTTTTATGGGCGTTCAAGAGGCCTTCCGTGGTGAGAGGGTTAATCAAGTGATTAAATCAAATTGATTTAATCAATATCAACTCTGGGATATACAGGAGATTATTGTGTATTGTCCCGCTAATAATATTCTAACAGGAAAGTGTTCAGTTCAAGTTATTTAAAAATATGAATGTATAACGAAACTTAGAGAGTTTGTTTGAAAAATCAGCTGGTAAGGCTGGTGACGTCACATGACAACAACAATGGCTGACATCGAAGCCACGGATATGAGTGGGGAATGCTTTTATGAGGAGGAAGAGGATTATTCAGGCTTTCCTGAAGGTAAGGAGGACCAGATCACCTTCCTGAACAGGAATCTGATGGGGCTGATAAAGTGGAGAAAGGAAGTGGAGGGGTGGAGGAAGACCATTGGGACTGTAGTGGAAGAGAGCCGTGTCCCGGGGGAGGGTTTAAATAATTTAACTGCTAGGGTCAACGAATTGGTATCTGAGAATGTGGCTTTAAAAGAACAGATTAAGGAATACAAAGAACATTTAAATGAGAGAGTGAAAGAGATAGATGATGGGTATAGGGAGAGGGCTGAGAGAGAGATTCGTGAATTGAGGGAGGAGAATGCTAGGCTAAAACAAGGAGTGGAAACAAACCAGGACAGGACACAAAAAATGGAGGAAGAGGTATCTCAAATGAAAAATGTCTGGGGTGATCGAGTGGGTGAAGCAGAGGTACAACTAAAAGCAATTATTGAGGAGCAAAAGGGACAGCAGGAGGAGAACCGGAACAAGAGGGTAGTTAATGCCATCAGACAAAATGAGAAACAGGTCAGTGATATTATTGATAAGAAGAGGTGTGTAATTATGTTTGGAGATGTAGAAGAGGAAATATTAGATAGAAATACGAGAAAGGGTGTGGAGATGAAGAAAGTTGAGAAGATGATTGATGTGATAGATAGACAAGATAAGGAGGGATGGAAGAGAGAGGTAGAGGATTGTTGGAGACTAGGGAAATACAAGAAAGGAGAAATGAGGCCAATGAAGATTAGATTTAAGTCAACCAAAGTAGCAGAGGAGGTACTGAGATCCAGCTGGAAGTTAAGTCAGGAGGGGGAATACAGAAATGTTAAACTAAGGAAAGATCTAAATGCGGAAGAGAGAGAAAAAATTAGAGAAATAAATTGAGAAGTCAAAGAAAAGAACGATAATAGATGAGAAGGGGGATTTTTTCTACAGAAACATGGATGGGAAGGGGGAGAAGATAGGGGCGGAGGGGGGGAGAAAAGACGTGGTGGAAGAAGGATTGGAGGGAGAGGTGCAACAGGAAAGGGAAATAGTAGGATAAAGACAGGGAATATCAATCATAATGGTAAAAGTAACAGGTGCAAGATGGTCTATAGCAATGTGGATGGGCTGATATCAAGAAATTAAAAATAAATGATTACATCAGACAGGAAGAGCCCTTAATATTGTGTCTATGTGAAACTAAACTAAATAAAGGGATAAGTTTGGAGGGAATGGGATGGAACAACTATAATATCTGGAGAAGGGATAGAGAAGACAAGATAGGGGGAGGGGTGCTAATTCTTACACATAATAAATTGAAAACAAGAATGATTGATCTGAATAATAGTAAAGCAGAAATATTAGCAGTAGAATTGACAGATGATGACAATCAAAAGGCGGATATTGCAGTGGCCTACATGCCGCCCTACACAGGGGCTTGGGAAGAGGAGGAATAAAAATTTATCAAAGATGAGATGATTATTTGTATTGAGAAATTAACTCGTAGAACCAATGAATTAATTATAGTAGGGGACTTCAACTGTAAAGAGGTGGATTGGGAGCAGAGAGAAGCTGGCAGCAACGTGAACTCGTGGGGGTATAGGCTACTGGATATGGTAACAGAAAATTTATTGGTGCAAAATATAAAGGAAAATACAAGAAGAAGGGGAAATGATGAAGCATCCAGATTGGACCTAATGTTTACTAGAGACCCAGATGTAATTTCTGATATAAAATACTTACCACCTTTAGGCAAGAGCGATCATGTTGTAATGGACATAGAAATCCTATTGGGTTATTCCAATATGGAGGAGAGGGAGGAGCACAAGGAAACTAGGTTTGACTATGCAAAAGGAGACTACCAATCACTGAGACAATACTTTAGAGATGTTGACTGGAGCGAAATACATCAGAGAAATAGTGTAGACGAGAAGTATGGAGTATTTAAAACAATATATGAAGAAGGAGTCAGTAAATATGTCCCTAAACAAGGTAATAGGTCAGCGAAGGAAAAGGATTGGTTTAATGAAAAATGTAGGAAAGCCAAGGAAAAGAGAGACCAAGCGTGGAAGGCAGCTAGAAAAAGATGTAATAGAGAAACTTGGAACAGATACAAGAGATTAAGAAATGTATATGCTACAATCAGGAGACAAGAAGAACATTGTGAAAAAATGTGAGCGTGATCCTAAGCTGTTCTATAGGTTTATAAATAGTAAAATGAAGGTAAGGGATAGAATAGTGAGGTTGAAAGTTGAAGGGACCACTTATGATGACGACCAGAATATGTGTGAAATTATGAACAATACACTACACTCAGTATATACTAAAGATGAGAACTTTGAAGAAGTACCGGTAGGTGAAATTGGTGATAAACTGGGAGAGATTAAGTTTCTCCCAGAGGAGCTAGTAGAAATAATGAAAGGACTAGATGTGAAAAAAGCAGTGGGACCTGACAATGTAGCGGGATGGATTTTGAAAGAATGTGCTGACGAACTAGTGAAACCCTTATATGAGATAATGAAATACTCTCTGGAAGTGGGAAAATTACCAATGGACTGGAAGAGAGCCAACATTGTACCGATTTATAAAGGTGGGAACAGGGAGCATCCATTAAATTATCGACCTGTGTCACTTACTAGTATAGTGTGCAAAATCTGTGAGAAAATAATTAAGAAAAGATGGATGATTTACTTGGAAAAGAATAATCTACTATCCTACCAACTCGATTAGTGGGTGGAACAAATTGCCAGCCGAAGTAGTGTCTGCACCATCAGTGCATAGTTTCAAAGCACGGTATGACAAACACATCTTAGGAGGCGGGAATTAACGAGCATGCTCACTCCCGCAAATACAACTAGTGCAAGTACAACTAGTGTAAGTACACACCACCTTTCCTACCTTTATCATCCCCGGGCCCACCTTCACTTTCCTCCTTGCCCCCCTGCCAAGCTTCCCTCTCCCAACCAACCCCCAGCCCCTCTTCTCGCCCACCCACGCACTCTGTTAGACCCTTGCCAAAACCTTCCACCACGCCTCGCCGCCCACATAGTGCTGTCCCCACCGCCTATGAAATTCCCATGCCCGGAAGTAAGGAGGAGATGGACGACGATGGATTGAGCCCACCATGGCGACGGTAGAGGCACGATATTTCATCGCCCAGTAGCCTGATAACCCCCAATACATCCCACCACCAGGCAGCCATCAGGACAGCTCTGACAATGTCGCCACGCCTGGCCCTACCCGTGCTCGTGGGTGTCCTCATGGAGGAGGACCTGCTGCTGCACCACCTGCCACAGCCAGAGAGCGACCTGCTGCTGCACCACCTGCCACTGGCTGTGGAGGAGGACGTGGCCGTGGGGAGCCCCAGCAGGGAGATGTCGACACATTTGTGTGGACTGAGGGGGAAAACTTTTTGCCGGATGTCCTTGTATTTGACAAATCGAATGCGGGGATTCAGGATTGTTTTCCCTGTGATGAACAGTCAGAGCCCATGGATTACTTCAAGGCGTTAATGGAAGACAAGGTAGTCCGGTACGTGGTAGATGAGACCAACAAACATCGCCCGGGCATTTCCGCACCCTCCTCAGCTCCTCACCATGGAGTGGCTTCGGTCACCCAGGCTTTATTGTGGTCGGCAGAGAGGCTTATGTATTTACCTATTTGTATTTACCTATTTGTAGTTTACAGGAATTGAGCAGCGCTCGTGTTGTCCTGTCTTAGTTACTTTATAATCAATCCATTTTACTTAGACAAGTATCGTAATGGATATTCCTAGTTCCCAGTATTTTGGACTAACATATCATAACTTATGTTGCCCTATTTCCATATTTACTTTTATCCAACCTAGATTTGAACATGTTAATGTTCCTCGCTCTCACCACCTCCCCCTCCAAGTTGTTCCAAGTCTCTATACTCCTATATGGGAAGCTGAATTTCTTTGTGTCCTTACGACATCTTCCCTTCCTCAGCTTAAACTCGTGCCCTCTTGTCCTTCCATTATCCCTCACGAATAAATCTTCCCTATCTACTCGTTCCAAACTTTTTACTCCCTTGAGCATCGTTATTAAGTCGCCTCGTTCCCTTCTCTCTTTCAAGGTAGGCAGTCATATGGGGGCGCTCGGTTGTGGCTTTGGCCTTGCTCGGGGCCTTGGGGTTGTTCAGCCAGGCAGCTTGGAGAACAACAACAAACATCGCCAGTTGCTGGTCAATTTTTTGTATGCGTCCCTGGTGTCACCGGGCAACATGAGAAATTGGGCTGACATAATTAGCAGAGTTTTATGTCTTCCTGGTTCTCTTGATGCTGCTGGCACACGTCACCAAGCATGTGCTTGCAGAATACTGGATAGTGAATGACCTAATTTCCACGCCCATTTTCGGCAAGTACATGCCACGGTACCGGTTTATTGCGTTTTTGTCGCACTTGCATTTTCTCCTGAACATGGGGCCTCGTCTACCTGATCGTCTCTGGAAGATATGTGCCATCTTCAACATGTTCAAAGACCGCTTTACGAAGTTTTTTTGGCCATTTCAAAAAGTAGTGGTCGATGAATCACTGATGCTGTTTCGAGGAAATATGTCCTTCAGACAGTACATTCCCTCGAAACGGCATTGCTTTGGCATCAAATACTTCATCATCTTCAATTGTGTGACTGGTTATGTGCTGGATTTATCAGTGTGCAGTATATCAAATTTGTTTTGAGGAAGTAGGAAGTCAATTATTTGAATGACAAATATATTTTGCCATTACATTAACACTATACTGTACAGTACAGTACTGGTAAATTTTCTTAATATTCGTATTCCTGTATATACCGGTACTGTATGTATTTTATGTGTATTGACTGTATGTTTTACTCACTGTATATTTTCAACTCTGGTTGCAATTGTATATATGATATTAAATAAACCTAAACCTGTATTATTATTATTATTATTATTATTATTATTATTATTACAGTAGAGACAAATTGAGGAATGAAGAGATACATAGGAGCAGCAGGAACATTTGTTGGCTACAGATGACAGAAGGGTGCTGTGCTGGTATGGACATGTTGAGCGAATGGAAGATGAAAGGCTTACAAAGAGAATTATTATGTTCTCTCCACTAACCAACTTTACTCCTAAACTCGATTAATGAAATTAACAAACACATGTGGCAGTCCGGGGATTCGAACCTAGGATGCTCACACCGAAAATCAACACACTTATGCATTGCACCACGAAGACAGTTAAAGAATACTGCACAAGCCTACGATTTATTATGCAGTTTCGAATCCTGCATACCAATCTAAGCATGTACAATATCCCAACTGCACTATTGGAGGCTATGCATAGGTGAAAGGAAATAGTAATTAATCTTACAGTTTCTTACAGTAGATCCTCTGGAAAAAGGCAAACTATGCCTGTGTATCCAGCTCAGTACCAGTACTTGCACTGCTGCGGTCGTTCACGGTGTTGGCGGCGGCGGTAGCAGACGCAACATTTTTACTATTCTGTATCTTTGCTTTATAATCAAACTTCAAATCTTGTCTTCCCCATGCTTTATCAAGATTACTTTCAAACTCCCTTATTGATTCGGAATCGACTACATACTGGGGCAGTGCATTCCACTCATTTACCACTCTATCACAAAATGAGTTCTTTGCCTTCTCAAGCCTATTTCTTTCTTGTAAATTTTCTTAGAGTGTCCTCTCGTTCTTGTTCCCTCCCGCATCAGAAGATACCTTCACACACATCCTCATCGTACTTTCCTGACACTATCTTAAAAGTCTCTATCATATCCCCTCTCTTTCTCCTATATGCCAGTGTCGGAAGCCCCAGTGTCCTCAACCTCTGCTCATAGCCCGCGTTCTTCAACGTTGGTACCAGCTTGCTAGCTCTCCTCTGCACTTTCTCCACTGCTTCTATATCCTTACCATATATGGAGCCCACACCTGGTTTGCATATTCCAGGTGCGGCCTAACCAGCTGTATATAGATTCCTGAAGATTTCTTCGTCAAGTGACACAAATGTCCTCCTTATCAGCCCTACAATTCTATTGGCTTTGTTTATCTTTTCTGCTAAATGTTCTGAGAAATTTAACTTATGTCTATCACCTACTCCTATATCCTTTTCTGCACTCACTTCCTCCATCGCTTCATACATACTGTATCCTACCTTGTCTATCTTGCTGGGAGAGATCCGCATGTACTTGCAATTTTTTTGGATGAAAAGGCATTAACCAATGCTCAGACCATCCCTTCATGCCCTCCACATCTCCTTGAAGCAAACCCATATCTTCCTTACTCCTCACTCTTCTATACAGTTTAGTGTCATCCGCATACAGGTATACCTCACTTCCATTAGTTATAACTTCAGGCAAGTCGTTGATAAATATAACGAACAGCAGTGGTCCCAACACAGATCCCTGAGGTACCCCACTTGTAAGTTCCCTCCACCCCGAGCCTATTCCATTCACCAGTACCCTCTGGGGCACTTAACCCTAGGGAAGGCCTCTCAATAAACTACTACTGAACCTGAATGAATTATTATGTTCGCTCCACTAACCAACTTTACTCCTAAACTCGATTAATGAAATTAACAAACACATGTATGTGGCAGTCCGGGGATTCGAACCTAGGATGCTCACACCGAAAATCAACACACTTATGCATTGCACCACGAAGACAGTTAAAGAATACTGCACAAGCCTACGATTTATTATGCAGTTTCGAATCCTGCATACCAATCTAAGCATGTACAATATCCCAACTGCACTATCTGAGGCTATGCATAGGTGAAAGGAAATAGTAATTAATGGGGCACTTAACCCTAGGGAAGGCCTCTTGATAAACTACTACTGAACCTGAATGAATTATGTTCTCTCCACTAACCAACTTTACTCCTAAACTTAGACTTTACAACCAACAGATAACCTCATCATCCTTAACGACATCCATCAACATACCCATATTCCTCACCAAGCCCTCTATAACCCATCATCTCCAGACATCACCTTTTGCTCCCCAGAACTCGCCCCCACAACATCCTGGAGGGTGGTCAGAACCTTAGGCTCGGACCACCTCCCGATCATTATCACCACCAAAACCAGACTCACCCCAGCTAGCCACAAACACACATACACCAATTATAAAAGAGCTAACTGGGAAGCATTCACAAATGAGACAGAACAACACTTCACAACTCTAAACAGTACACCCATCACTAACATCAACAATGCTGTACACATACTCAATAAAACTATCCAAAACGCTGACAAGAAACACATTCCAAGAGGTAACAGAAAAAGACACAACCCCAACTTTACACCAGAAATTCAAAACCTCATCAGACAACACGATATACTGAAACACTCCTCAGTACCCCACACACAAGACATCACACAACAAATTCAAGCACTCAACACCCAAACTAACAACAAAATACAAGAACAACAAAAATTAAATTGGAATAACTTCCTACAAACACTTGATCACAAAACAAACCCCAAAAAACTCTACAAAACCCTAAACAGCATCACACTTTCCAACAGCAACACAACACAATTACATGCTGCAATCACAACAACAGACTCTACTCCTTCATGTAAACAACAAGCAAACACTCTCATCAATCACTTCTCACATGTCAGCCACCTAAAACCTCACAAAGACGACCGACGTGTCATCCGACGTAAGAGACAATTCCCCACAGACCCTGACTATACACCCTTCACCAATCACCAGACAAAGCATATCATCAACAATCTCAAGCACTCACCCGCCTGTGGCCTAGACAACATAAGCAACATACACCTGACACCTGGGACCATAAGGCATACAAGCACTCACTAACATATCAAACTACAGCTATTCACACAACACAATACCAGACATTTGGAAGCATGGTATCATCATCACATTCCCCAAACCCAACAAAGACCCCACGCTACCCTCCTCGCACCGCCCCATCACACTCCTTTGCTCCCCCTCCAAAGTCATGGAACGCCTAGTATTACAACTAATTACACCCCACCTACCCCTAGCTCCAACACAACATGGCTTTAGGCCACTGCACTCCACAAACACTCTTCTCACAGACCTTACACAAAGAGCTTTTGACGGCATCAACTCAGCTAGACCACCACACAGATCACTATTAGCCACACTCGACATTAGTAAAGCCTTCGATGCCATCCCCCGCCACAACCTAACAAACAAAATCTACAACACAAACATGCACAACAACACAAAAAGGTGGCTGGCCAACTTCCTAGCAGGCAGATGTGCACACGTATCTTTTGCCGGTCAGTCATCTAAAATCAGAAACTTTCCAAACGGAGTCCCACAAGGATCCGTCCTATCGCCCGCACTCTTCAATCTGTACATGCACGATATAACTACACCCAATACGCCCCAAATAAATTTAGCTTCCTATGCAGATGACATAACACTCACATGCACACACCATGACCCAAAAAGAGCAACAGATCTCCTTCAACTCTATCTCAACACACTACATGGCTGGTGCACTACAAACAGACTTAATCTAGCCCCAGCCAAATCCACCGCAACCCTGCTCACAAGCTGGACAGGAGAACACAAATACATCCCTCAACTCACCATAAACAACACACCCCTAACACATACACACACACCCAAAATCCTAGGAGTAACATATGATACTCATATGACATTCAAACAGCACACCACAAACATTAAAAAGAAACTGACACCCAGACTTAACGCCCTCAGGTCACTTGCTCACACAAAATTTGGACACAACAAAGAAACTACCACCACAGTATATAAACAATACATAAGATCAGTGATGGAATACGCAAGCCCAGCCTGGGCTTCTAACCTAGCTGAAACATCATAAGACCTTGCAGACTATTCAAAACAAAGCCCTGAAGATCATTACAGGCTGCACAGCTACTGCACCCACAGATCACCTACATCAAGAAACCAAAATCCTCAAAGTCAAAGACCATCTGGACATGAGAGGCACTCAATTCCTGCCAGCAGCCTCCACGAACCAAGACCACCCACTAAACTACATGGCAACACACCCACAGACACCAAGAAATATCAAAACAACACCCAGCACACGGTATCACACACAATTATTGTCCTCTCTCCCTCCCTGCCCACCCCGAACCAACTTCCAGAAGCACATCCATACTCATATCTCTCGCCGATCCATCCACTCACTCACAGACAACACGCAGCTGCATGCACGACCTCCCGAAATCCATCCTTCCGAATCCTCCCTTCCTCGTGAGGACAGAGTCCACCTGGCCAGGCTGAGATGCGGACACCATCCAGCTCTCCTGAGCTATCAGAAGAGACTGGATGACTCCGTTGTCGACGCCTGCCCGGGATGTAACACAGCACCCCATACCATTAAACACATAGAAGACTGCATTTCACACAACCACTTACGCCAACAACACAATCTACACTCAATGAGAGCTCTGTGGGAAAACCCGATCGTGGCCATGGCCTTCCTCAGGGACTCGGGGCTGTTCGGCCAGGCAGCTTAGGGAACAACAACAACAACAACTCCTAAACTCGATTAATGATATTAACAAACACATGTGGCAGTCCGGGGATTCAAACCTAGGATGCTCACACCGAAAATCAACGCACTTATGCATTGCACCACGAAGACAGTTAAAGAATACTGCACAAGCCTACGATTTATTATGCAGTTTCGAATCCTGCATACCAATCTAAGCATGTACAATATCCCAACTGCACTATCGGAGGCTATGCATAGGTGATAGGAAATAGTAATTAACCCTCCAGACCCGGGGCCTCTAGCTCGCGACTGTGTACCGGGTGTTTTGACGATTATTGGGCTATGTTAACTCACCTGTAACTCAATAAATAGGGCATGTAATGTTATGAATAAAAAAACTAAAATGTTGCACAAACCTTCCTCTGTAGAATACTGTTGAGTAGAAGTCTCTAGCCCCAGTGGTTGCATAATGGCGAGCACGGGAATTAGAGTGATTTTCGTCGGCAAATTCTTCCCGCGTTCGGATGCGTCGCCCCGGCCACGACTACCACGCACCAAGCCACTCGTCGCGCCAGAGTGTTTACCTCCCTTAGGCGATTTTAGTGTTTGATATTGAGAATTTGATGTTTATTTGATATTTTTATAGTTATTTTGAGGCCAATTATATAAAGTATGTGTATTAGGGTATCACTGTCACTAATATTGCTCTTTTTCACTCGATACCGTATGCTTTGTTAGTAATTGAGGTAGGTTATTGTTATATTAGGCACTGATTATTTGTTATCACAGGTGTTTATCATACATGGCCATCAAATATTAGGTCTTGTGTCACTTTCACTTTGATAAATATGCTTTAGAGAGTGTCACTGTCACTGATAATGCTCATTTTCACTCTATACCGTACGCTTTATTAGTAATTGAGGTAGGTTATTGTTATATTAGGCACTGATTATTCGTTATCACAGGTGTTTATTATACTTTGGCCATCAAATATTAGGTCTTGTGTCACTTTCACTTTGGTAAATATGCTTTAGAGTGTCAGTCACTGATAATGCTCATTTTCACTCGATACCGTACGTTTTATTAGTAATTGAGGTAGGTTATTGTTATATTAGTCACTGATTATTCGTTATCACAGGTGTTTATTATACTTTGGCCATCAAATATTATGTCTAGTGTCACTTTCACTTAGTTTTATGCTTTGTAAACGTTTTATATACAATTTATTGTGTCTTTTTTTCACTGATTTATATATTTCTATAGGTTCTAATCATATGAATGTCACTTATCATATACATATGTGTCAGTTTCACATATTATTATGGTGTAATTGTATTTGTATAAATTTTCTCATAATAAATGACTTTTGTATTACAATAAATTGTTTTACTTCCACTTTTTGCCTATATATATACATATTGTCACTGTCTTTGGTACTTTCACTATGATTATTAGAACTCCTGCTTGGAGTGGTAATCAAAGAAGCACCCTTCAGCACAGAGTGCCACCTTGCACTCCACACACTCCAGGGTGGACTTTTTATCTGACCTCACCATCAGCCTGGTGTTGTAGCAGACATGGCACCGCTTCTGCTGCTTTCTTCCTGCTGCTGTCTGAGGCAGGGAAACGAGCCTGTGCATATTCATGTAATATGCACAGTGCAAGCGGTCAGTAGCGGCGGGCCCAACATGTGCCACTGCCCTCTGTGGCGTAGCATACTTCTCCAGGAGCTCCTTCAACACCTGCTTTTGGAACCTCCGCAGGCTATTGAACTTCCTGGGTGTGTTCTCATTCCGAAGCTTGTAGATGTTGTAAGCGTTCAGAATGGAC
The DNA here is from genome assembly GCA_032716605.1 of Paralithodes platypus. Classification (NCBI taxonomy): domain Eukaryota; kingdom Metazoa; phylum Arthropoda; class Malacostraca; order Decapoda; family Lithodidae; genus Paralithodes; species Paralithodes platypus. Next base: position 19,526,331 of record CM064543.1, on the reverse strand, counting down.
ATGTCCACCATGTGCAGAAAGAACTTTTTGTACCATCTGCACGAGGTACCCAGACAGTCAATGAAGCCTATCTGCATGTCGGACTTGTCCACCAGCCTCATGTTGATGTTGTAGTCCATGACAGCATCGGGCTTGGTCACCCTGGCCTGGGTGTGGCGATCCACCTTGCCAGTCTCCACCATTTCCCCCTTGTGGACGGTGGTCAGGAGGTTGACCGTCCGCTGGTCGTGCCAGTGGATAGCCAGAATGGGCCCCGACTTCTTCCTGAACACATTTCCTTTTTTGGTCTTTGGAGGGAAAGGTGGCATGCCCTTCCTTCTCCCTCGTACTGTGCCTACAGTCCCCGTCTTGCGCTCATGGAGGTACTTTGAGAGAGTGGGGGACGTGTAGTAATTGTCCGTGTAGAGGACGTGATTCTTGTGGAAATAGCGGTCCATCATGGCTTGCACCACTGCTCCGCCAAAGCCAATGAGGGGGTCCACAAGCACGTCCCCTTCCTTCCCGCTGTAGACCAGGAAGTCCAGGACATAGCCAGTTCGGCAGTCGCACAGCACAAAGAATTTGATGCCAAAGCGATGTCTCTTTGAGGGGATGTACTGCCGGAAGCTGAGCTTGCCCCGGAACAGCACAAGAGACTCGTCAATGACGACCTTGCAGAATGGCTTGAAGTAGGAGGAGAAACGGTGTCGCATCATCTCGTACAACGTCCTAATCTTCCACAGCTTGTCTGGCTTGTGGACGTCGGTGTTGGTAACCAGATGGAGCGCTGCGAGGATGTCAAGGTACCGGTCGCGAGACATATATTTCCCGAAGGCAGGGGTGGATATGAGATCATTGGTGATCCAATAGTCAGGCAACCTATGCTTCTTGACATGAGGCATTAGCATGGTGAGTGCCAGGAACACCATGAACTCGTGATGAGTCACGTCGGTCCACTGCCTCATGTGGCCCTTGGTCACCTTGTCAAAAAAGTGGACCTGGAATTGGTGCTGCTTGTTTGTCTCCTTGATGACAAATCCGGTAACCTCCTCATCAAAAAAGGCCTCAAAAAGCTCATGTGGTGGAGCATTGGGGCCTCCGGGAAAATTGGGGGTAATTCCTGAACCCTCCTGTACCTCATCAAAAGCTGGTACATCAGGGTTGTAATCTTCCCCGTCAGCCACGTCTTGCCACTGAAAAACGTAAAATGGGTCTTGGCGACGCTGATGAGGAGCTCCAGCTGGTGGCCCAGCACGCCCACGGCCAACTCGGGAGGCGCGTGCGCCCTAGGGCGGCCAGGGCGGCCATCAGGGCGGGCCACAGCATGACGCCCCCGGGCGGAGCGGAAGGGTTGAGGGTCGTCCATGTCCATATATTTGTCGTCGTCAGAGTGGTCATCTTGCCCTGACGGTGGACCTATATAGTCATGGCCAGAGTCTTCTGAGAGGTGCCCTTCATCGTCAGTGTCCCCCACATAATCTGGCGGGGAACGAGTGATGCGTGGGCGGCGTGCGGGGGGGCGAGGTGGGGAAGGAGTGGCAGGTGAGGCTATGTCCCCCCGAGGTCCTGGGCTCCTTGGCCTGCGACGAGTGGCAGAAAGCAATGTTTCACTGTCACTAGGCCCAGGTATTGGTGATGCGAGCTCAAAGACTTCGTCAGGAACATATGTTGACGGCTGGAGAGGTGGGGAGGACCGTGGGGAAAGTTGCGGGGGCGTATGGCTGGGTGGACGCCGCGGGAGCCTCGAACAAAGCCCGCCTAGTTTTCTGTCCCTTTTTCACATATTTCCTGCCTTTCCCCTTTTCGGCATCAGTATGTCTCCTGTCGGGGGACCTAGGAGGCAAATAGGCCGAAAGTGGGGGGTCCTCAACCCTTGGCAGTGATGGGGGTGGTGGGGAAGAATGCGGGGCGCCCGGGTCATCTTGGGTGGCTTGGGTAGATAAGGGAGACAATGGTGGGCGAGATGAGTCACCACGCTTACCTTCACTCACAGCCTCATCCTCACCAAGTCTTTTGGCTTCTTCCCTGGCTGCCACGACCGCCTTTTCAAGTACCTGCTTCTTATAAAAGCGTAGCTTGAAAGGCGATTTAGCTGGTGAAGGGCTTGGAGTCGTGTCACTCAACTGAAACTTGGAGAGTGACCTTGAACTCTCCCAGTCACTCACTTTCCCCACTTCACTGTCTTCAGCTAAAACAGCTTCCGCGAAAGCTGCTACATCACCTTCATCACTCTCATGTTCACTCGCAAATCCCATGAATTGAGCGTCTTTGTCACTGTCATCGCCATAATCACTCGACTGATAATTAGCCGATTTATCACTGCCTTCATCATCAACATTATACTGTGCATCAGCACGCTCATGAATTCTCAATGTCTCCTCAATACCTCCGGGAGATAACACATTTAGGCAGTGGCGTCTGCGTTAGACGCGACGAGCTTGGGCGGGCGTCGTAGGGAGCACGGTATCGGACACAGCGGAATCACTTTTTGGCATACTATCCATGATGGCGTCGGGGTAGAGACTGTTGTCGTGGCGTCGTTCACGTGTGGTGGCGCCATCTACCACCCACGACACCAAAAATTTACGCGCGCCATTCGAAAGCACGTACGCAAGCACTCGGAGCCTCAGAGCCCGTCCGGGTTGCGCGGGCCGTGTTTGTTATGGATGCCTCAGAGCCCAACCGGGTCTGAAGGGTTAATGGGGCACTTAACCCTAGGGAAGGCCTCTCAATAAACTACTACTGAACCTGAATTAATTATTATGTTCTCTCCACTACCCAACTTTACTCCTAAACTCGATTAATGAAATTAACAAACACATGTGGCAGTCCGGGGATTCGAACCTAGGATGCTCAGTTGCTCACACCGAAAATCAACACACTTATGCATTGCACCACGAAGACAGTTCAAGAATACTGCACAAGCCTACGAATTATTATCCAGTTTCAAATCCTGCATACCAATCTAAGCATGTACAATATCCCAACTGCACTATCGGAGGCTATGCATAGGTGAAAGGAAATAGTAATTAATGGGGCACTTAACCCTAGGGAAGGCCTCTCGATAAACTACTACTGAACCTGAATGAATTATTATGTTCTCTCCACTAACCAACTTTACTCCTAAACTCGATTAATGAAATTAACAAACACATGTGGCAGTCCGGGGATTCGAACCTAGGATGCTCACACCGAAAATCAACACACTTATGCATTGCACCACGAAGACAGTTAAAGAATACTGCACAAGCCTACGATTTTTATGCAGTTTCGAATCCTGCATACCAATCTAAGCATGTACAATATCCCAACTGCACTATCGGAGGCTATGCATAGGTGAAAGGAAATAGTAATTAATGGGGCACTTAACCCTAGGGAAGGCCTCTCGATAAACTACTACTGAACCTGAATGAATTATTATGTTCTCTCCACTAACCAACTTTACTCCTAAACTCGATTAATGAAATTAACAAACACATGTGGCAGTTCCGGGGATTCGAACCTAGGATGCTCACACCGAAAATCAACACACTTGCGCATTGCACCACGAAGACAGCTAAAGAATACTGCACAAGCCTACGATTTATTATGCAGTTTCGAATCCTGCATACCAATCTAAGCATGTACAATATCCCAACTGCACTATCGGAGGCTATGCATAGGTGAAAGGAAATAGTAATTAATGGGGCACTTAACCCTAGAGAGTCAGATACAAGGAGAGACAGAGGGGTAGGAAGACCTCCATTGAGATGGAGAAATTGTTTAGTACAAGCGTTGGGAGATAGAGGAATAACCATAGATCAGGCAAGAGAATTGGTAATAAATAGGAATGAATGGAGAATGCTAGTGAATAGATGAGTGAAAATGCATTCGTTTGAGAGAGAGGGTCGGGTGCCAGTTGGACTAGATAATAGTCCGTCAGGCGCCTGGCGTGGGGAGCCGGTATATATGAAGGTTACGCCCGGATTCTGTGGTGTGCTCCGCTGCATGTCTGCCTGCTGAGACTGGAACTTCTCCGGGAAGTTGGAGGCCGGGGGAGTGCTGGAGTGCCCTTAGTGAGCTCTGGTCTCTGGGTCTTCTCCTGGGTGACCAAGATGTGTGTGTGTGTGTTTTTTTTTTTTTTTTTTTTTTTTTTTTTTTTTTTTTCCAGGCTTTGTCTCAAGTCGGCCACCCCCAGCTAAAAAAAAAAAAAGGGTTATGTGCCTGAGTATATACTGTAGATAGATAGCTAGATTATTATTACATGTACTGTATTATTATTATTATTATTATCATTATTATTATTATTAGGACACATATCGCAGTATGAGTGGGAAGGAGGAAGGGAGGGGGGTAGTGGAAGTGAGAGAATGCAGGGGGGTTTGCGTGGGGATGCGTGAGATGCTTGGAAGAGTGGAGGAGGAAGCCTAATTCCATAGTAGGCCGATAGGGCCCGCAAACATTTTGATTGTATGGCGCAAAGAATAACGAACGCCGTATGGCGTCACGCGGGATTGTGACAAATTTTTTTTTTTACGCCATATGGCGTCGCCTGGGGCTTAAGGGTTAAAGCCTTATTTTTCTGGAGCATGACTACAACTTTAGGTGAGGAATTACTGCAAGAATATTTTATATCACCATTTCCAGATAAGGAACTTAGACTGACTAACCTTTATGATTTCTATTGCAGATAACAACACATGGGTGTACTTCCTGGTGGCAGCGGTGGCTGGGGGGACTATGCTACTGTTGCTGATTATTATCCTGTGTATGAAGCGCAAGACCAAGTCACCCAAGCAGCCCTCCCCCAAGGCCAAGACTGTGGAGCTCAATGCCCTCCTGCCCAAACAACAGCAGCTCCGAGCCAGAGAGTTCCCACTGGCTAATGTTCGATTCATGCAGGAGTTGGGAGAGGGGGCTTTCGGTAAGTTTATTTTAAATCCTATTTGCTTAATGCATACATACAGTTGCAGAGCAATATTTCTTAACTGGTTATTGGAAGTGAAATGTCGGGTTGGTATTTCGACTCGATTTACTATGTTCTCGCACAATCTTATATTAAGATATACTGTATTGAGATGGAATATGCTCGACAGGGTCACGTCTAGCTTTATAATTCTTGCTTCAATTCTTTATCCCAAGGCAGCATTCACACAATAAGAACACGATATTTGTTATGCCCTGATTTTATACAGGATTAACGATTGATCAAGGTGAGTTCTTCGAGGCTGGAATATCAGGTTTCATGCAAATACATATAAGGAATCAATAGCACACATAGATATAATTTCGGAATGTGGTTTGTAATACAGCATTATTTATGTAGCACTTCTTAGCATAGAAAAACGAATAAATTTACTTAGGAAAACATGAAGGGGCATAAGATTCAGTATCAATATTGGTCTTTCAATTCTTCTAGCACGATCGTGGATCTGGATAGAGCGTGCACTACCACTTTCAACACTCAGGTATTATTCTTCTGAGACAGGTACAATATGGAAGATTATAGAATTTTCACTCGAGGGGTACCTATTAAGTTCTTATAAGTATCAGATGAAGTTAATTGCGTATACCTTGTGCTCTGTTATTTCTTAAGACGCGTACCTATATTCCGATATTTATTTTCACGAAACATGGAGGATTAATTATGGAACAAAATTATATACTTGGTCGGCTGTTAATGCACGGTATATGAATTCGTCACTGAGATTATTTACTTTACGACCTATCCCACAAACTCTCGGGATCTCAAAATATCTATACCATAATCTCCAAATAGGGAGCACTCATTACATGGCTGAGGGTAAATACTGTCGCTATAATTATCTCTTGGTATCTTTGCACTGATACCGAATTTGTTGGCAATGTACAGGGAACACTGGTAATATAATCTGAAGTACTCGTCATGGGTAGCAAATAACTAGAGGGGGGCACAGGTGAACAATCGATTATATAGTACGGTACCTCCGCACTGATACAAATAACAATTAATAATGCACTGTTGAGTTATCTTCTTAGTATCTTGATGCGCTGTCGTTGAGGGTTTCTTAGCTGCTCCGTGGGCCGTCCAGGGTGTCCAGTCATGTGAAGAAGTTACAGTTGGGTTAATGGGCTTTGGGTCTTAAATGTGGTTCCGTAACTATGTGGAGTACAGTTGGTCACCACATCGAACTAACGCAAGTATTCTAGGCATGTAGCTTTCGAACAAATACTTGACTATACTGACCTTTAATATTAACCGGTGATGAAGTTCCGTTCAGGTACTCTTGGGGCTAGGATTTTAAATGTTATGTTTCAGGCAGGGCCGGATTAACAAAACATCGGACGAACGCAAGAGGAGTCGATACAAGTAACTCTTCTTGACAGTCTCTAATCTTTTTAAGAGGTTCAAAGAACTTGGGCGGTGTTTAACCTTTAAGTCACAAATCCTGGTGGGTTGCCACAGACAATTTTGTGCCTAGGATCTATATATGCTAAGTGCTCTTGAGAGTATCTCGCATAGACCCTTCTAACACAAAAGATCTCTCTCTCCTAGATCTTTGTGAGTTAAGTGCCAGAAAAATGTCTAAGATAATAAATGTATCGAAAGGTAAGGTTGCCTTCGTCTTTCAATATTTGTATTAGGTTAGAGAAGAAACTAATATGAATAACTATATTAAATTCTGGGTGGCCAGAAGTAATTAGTTATACGTATGTAGCTACTGTTGCACTATATAAATGATTAGAAAACCCAAGTGGAAGAGGCCATACCAGCAATGGGTTTTTAATACACTTACTTTGTATTTATATATATAGGTATTATTTAAGGTCTCTATATTAACCAATGGGTAGCCACGATTAATAAAGATCCTAAAACAAGTTTATATATATATCACTGATAGTATCACAGACTCCGGGGTGCCGTTCGTCAAAACTAGTCTTGAGTGTGAGTATAAAATAGTCTTCAGTCAGAGCGGGTTGCCGATCGTACAGAAGCGATATTCCTACTTACCTGAATTCTCTCCTCCCAGGGTTTATATAATCTTTGTCACGGAGGGGGGGTAGAAGGGGGCTACTCGGTGTTGTCGAGTCTGCATGATGGTTTGTTTACTATTATCAGAGGGTTCTAGGAATGGGAGACGGAAGGTTTAGCTCTACACATGATGCTCTATTGGATTGCTTACTTAATTGGGTAATGGGTAATAGTAGATTTAACATTACTTAATTGTGGAGATAACAGGACTTCAAGCTGGAAAGCTTTCTGAGGTGTGGAGGAAGTTGGAGCGGGGGTGTTGTCTGGACTTGTAAGTGGTTCACTTTATTTTTGGAGGCAGCTGTGTACTGTGGCGGCTGAAGATTCGTTGCCTGGGTAATTCGTTTCTTATTCCACGTATCCTGTATTATATAGTATGGGTAACTTACACATCTAACATATAGGGGTATGTTATGGAATGGTTGTTGGCAAGAGGTCCTTCACTGGGTTGCTCTCGAGGTCAGGGGGTGGGGCGCGTCGCTCGTTAAGGTCAGCTGGGTTGTTGTCTGCACTTTGAAAGTAGTTTACTTTACTTTTGAGGCAGCCGTGTACTGCGGTGGTGTAAGACGAGTGGTCTGAATAGTTCCTTTCTTATCCTACGTATCCTGGATTATGTGGTATGGTACTTAAAAACATCTAACATATCCGTGTACGTGATGGGCTGGTTGCTGGGCAAAAGTTTCCTTGTTGGCCCGTCTTCGAGGTCAGGGGGGCGGAGCACGTCGCTATTTTTGGGTCGACCGGGGGGGGAAGCGGGGGTTTCTCCGTGACCTGACGTTGTCTTTCCCCTGGAGTATACCAAATTATTTTGCATCTGGAAAGGTTTGATTCAGGGGAACAGGGAATTATGGATTTCCTTGTTTCTTAGTTATATAGTATCAGCATCTACCACTTTTGGTCATGATGGGGTAGGTAGTATTTAGTGAGGGAGGTATCCTGTAGTGTAGAGGTTAGGGGGGGGGAGGTGAGGGTTTCCCGGGTTGTCAGGCAGACCGACCTCCTTCTATTTTGGTAGTGGGCATAGAGGTGAGAGTTGCTTCTAGACGGAAATGACAGGAAGGTGGGTTGGGCGAGTTTAATTGGAGGAGGTACAGGGGGTTCAGAAAGGTGTATACAGTCATCGTCAAATGTATACCTCATAACTCAACAATATTGTCATGTATCCCAACTTCTTTAATCTGACTCTTGTGGGACATAACTTGCTCAACCACATACGTACACATTTACTAAAATAAAATAAAGGCATAGGGGCTTACATGCATACATACTGATAAAGAATAGAAATAATAGGTGTCTTCCTTGCTATCATGTTTATTTGCATGGGAGATGAGGTTGTATTTGTTTCTATTGTTTTGAGTTTGTGTATGTGATTGCATGGACATTCTTATGTACTGTACTTGTTTACATGTTTTACAGTTATGTTGTTCATAGGGTTACCAAGCATCTCTCTGAGGTGGTTGTATTCAGATTTGGTCATAGTCAAATGCATACATAATAATACAACAATATTGTCAGGTATCCTAATTTCCTTAACCTGAATTGTGGGACATAACTCTTGCTTAACTACATACACACCTAGTTACTAGAAGGAAATAAATGGGCATGGGGGCTACATGCATATACACTTATAATGTAGAGAAATAATAGGTGTCTTTCCTTTATCTCTCTGAGATGGTTGTACTCAGATTTGGTTGTTGTTGTTGTTGCTGTTCCCCAAGCTGCCTGGCCGAACAGCCCCAAAGGCCCAGAGCAAGGCCAAGGCCATAACTGAGCGCCCCCACAGAACCCTCCCTGCCGACCACAATAAAGCCTGGGTGACCGAAGCCACTCCATTGCGGGGAGCTGAGGAGGGTGCGGAAACGTCCGGGAAACCAAAGCCCTACTCAGGGCCCTGTGCCCCTCAGCAAATTATGAAGAGAAAGTTGAGGGGCAAAGGAAAAATGTGACGCTTTGGCTTCCAATCTTGGTAGATTGGGAGGTTAATCCACGGAAGAGATGCCGTCACTTGAGATCTAGAAAATATATAAGTAAAAGGAAAAGTCAGAGTAAGCTATGGGTATGGCAGAGATTGCTCAGTTCTCACTCTGATAGACCAGCCCATCACCACAGATTTGGTCATAGTCAAATACATACATAATAATACAACAATATTGTCAGGCATCCCCACTTCCTTAATTTGGATTGTGGGACATAACTCTTGCCTAACTACATACACACACAGTTATTAGAAGGAAATAAATGGGCATGGGGGCTTCATGCATATACACTTATAATGTAGAGAAATAATAGGTGTCTTCCTTTCTTGGTTTATTGGCATGGGAGATGAGGTTTTTAATTGTTTCTATTGTTTCTAGTGTGTGTATGTGTTTACATTGGTATTCTTATGTATTTGTTTTACATGTATTACAGTCATTTTACATAGGGTTATTTGGTTGTCCTAAAAAGGTTGCGTATATACCACTTTCTGGGGGGTGGTCTGTCGCGGTCCCTTTTCGGCCATTTTGGGGCTCCTTGTCCCCCTGCTGCGACGCGGAAGCAGTCCCTCATGGCTTGAGTCTTTGGCCTTGACCCTGTCATTATCACAGTGTGCTTGTTTTGTTTCTTCTTCTGTATTTTGTCCTGTTTCTCTCTTTTCCGTTTGCTTTCGTCCACTGTTGCGATGCGACAGCAGTCCTTCACGGCTTTGGCCTTGACCCTGACATGTTCGTGGTGTGTTTTTCTGTCTTCTTCTTCTGTGCTTCGTCCTGTTTCTCTCCTTTTCGTTTGTTTTTTGTCCATGGGGGTTTTCCTTTTCTCCTGTATTTCAATATTAATTCACACTTGAGTTTGTTCATATGATATAGGTTAATGCATATAAAATATTGTTCTGTCATATAGGGCAGACAATAAAAGTATTCAAGTGACGTATCAGATATAGAATGGTCTATAGTGATAACTTTATTATAATTAGTCACGTTACAATTACACACAGTATAGGTAATATTAATATGCAGAAATAATGGTATTACACATGTACATAGATAATTAAGTTAAATGATAATGCATATGTGAGTGTAACGTCTAGCGCGAATATTTCTGGCATAGGGCGAATTGACTTGACAAAGCGTTCACGAGCGTGGGGGGCGGTGAGCGCCTATCAAAGGGATTAACGGACGGGTCACACAGGTAAGATAAATAAAAGGTAGTGCGTTCGACCCTAGTTCAGCGTGACTGCTTTGGTATGAATTTATAATTCGAAATAGTGCGACTACATGCATACATACATAACATTTTAAGACTGAGTGTTCCACACATAAGTGCAGTTTCAGTCTCTTGTCCTAATGGCGGTGTTCCAGGCAACCCTGTTAAGGGCTGCTTCACTTGTCAAGTTCTTGGATTTGAGATCGGCGCGTATAGTCCGATCCCAGGTCTTCCTCGGTCCACCCCTTCTGTGCAGCTCCCTCCACAACCACAAACCTGCATTTTTTCACCCAATTTTGTTCATCCATTCTCTCCACATGTCCATACCATCCCAGTCTACTTGTACGCATCACCTCGCTAATACTCTTTATACCTAAACGTCTCCTCAGCTCAACATTTGTTATTCTATCCTGTAGCCTGGCCCCACACATCCATCTCACCATTCTCATCTCATTACGCTCCATTCTGTTGACATCCTCTACTTTAACGGCCCATGTTTCTGAGGCATACGTCATTGCACTTCTAACACATGAGGCATACACCTTTCCCTTCAGGGGGAGAGGCATTCTTTTCATGATCAGGATTGGCATCAGTTCTCTGAACTTCCCCCAGCCACACCTAATTCTAGCAACAGTGACAGCCTCGGCCCCACCACCGGCAGAGATGGCATCTCCTAGGTAACAAAACTTGTTCACCAGCTCCAAAGACTCATTTCCAAAATTCACAGCCACAGGATCATCACTTAACACAAGCTCGCCTTTGCACACTACGCACTCAAATTTCTCTATTTCTGACTTTTCCTTCGGCAGGGGTCCCTTTATTCTACTACAGCGCTTACTCCCATGGTGTACCCAACATCGACAGATGCTACATTGAATTGAGTTAACGCCCACTCCCTTTCCACACACTGCACATGGGTATGCACCGCTCTTTTCCACATTGCCTCGTCTCAATCTACAATGCATAACCTTGGTTTTGTTAATATTGACTCTTAAACCCTTGCTCGCCATGCCCTCTCTCCACTCTCTGAATTTGGCCTCAGCATCTTGCATACTGTCAGCTATTAGGACTAAATCGTCTGCATAAAACAGTTCCAACGGGAGTCCGCCTCTAAAAACTCTAGACAGTGCCTCCACGACCATAATAAAGAGGAGGGGGCTTAACACTGAACCCTGATGGACTCCAACACGGACTGCGAACTCATCACTCAGTACACCCTTCACCCTCACCGCACTTCGCGAATCCTCATACATCTTCATTATCACACGCACCAGCCACTCTTCCACACCAAGTTTCCTCATAGCCCACTGCACAACATCTCTAGGCACCCTATCAAAGGCCTTCTCCAGGTCTACAAACACAAAGTAAAGGTCCCTGCCTTTTAGTAAGTATCTTTCCTGTATCTGCCTGACTATGAAGATAGCATCGGTTGTACCCCGTCCTGGCATAAAACCAAACTGCATATCATCAATAGAGATGCTTTGCCTGATCAAACCCTCTAGGACTCTCTCACAGACCTTCATGATTTGGTCAAGCATTTTCAGGCCCCTATAATTTCCTCTATCTAGCGCATCCCCTTTTCCTTTGTATATATTTACTATTACACTTTTGAGCCAATCCTCTGGGATTTTCTCATCTTTAATAATGGTGTTTATCAACTCAGTGACTAAGTTTACACCAGTCTCCCCTGAGGCTTTTATCATCTCGGCGACAATGTCAGAGCAACCTGGAGCTTTACCGTCCTTCATTTTATTGATTGCGTCGCTCACTACAGCTGGTGCTATCAAAGGAGGGGGCCCAGATATTGGTGTTTCGATACGAAGCTGTTCCTTATCCCATTCAAACTCTACATTTAGAAGTCGTTCATAGTGTGCCTTCCATGCTTCTCTGATTTCATTTTCTGCATACACAATCTTCCCATTATCGTTTCTAACACACTGTTCACCTATAATATCCCTACTGTCATTTTTAACTCGCCTAGCTAGGTTGAAGATCCCATTGGGATTGTCAGTGTTACACACTTGTTCGAGGACCAGGTCCTTAACCCTTCCTACCCGGGCAGTCTTACCTAATGACGGTCGCCCATACCCGGGCGAAATGGCTGAAAAACGTCTAGGCCTAGGCTACCGTATTTATGTTTATTTTCACTGCTAGAACTTTCCCACTCATCTATAATCGTAGTGCGGTATTCAATCTGTATTTTGGCGTTGAGTAGAGCTCTGTAAGTCAACTGGTTCAGTTGTGATGACGATTTCAGTGGAGCAAATATTGCAGAGATGTTGCCAATATGGGGGCTTTTCAGACACTAATTTCGTCTTACGTCAGAACAATAACATTGAAGAGTCTTCTCCTTCTTGTTTTCGGAGGTGCGGTGACGCAACGCTTGGGTTTGTTGACATACGTCGTACGCACGGCGTTCAGACCAAGCTTTAATTAGGCTATTAAGCTGCCGCCTTAGGTAAGGCAGACCGGGTAGCGGCCCTTATTCCGAGCTGTCCTTACCTAAGGCAGCCCGGGTAGGAAGGGTTAATGCGATTTTTAGCATTGTAAATAACTCTTTTGGCAGTTCGTTTAGCTGCCTGGTATTCCTCCTTGCTGCCTCCTTTCTTCCATGCTTTGAAGCATCTCCTTTTCTCTTTCACAGCATGTTCTACCTCATCGTTCCACCACCAGGAGGTCTTATTCCTGGGGTGACCCTTTGTTTTCCCACAGACTTTGTCAGTGGCAGCGATAAGGCTATGCTTAAGAAAGTTCCATTGACTATTTACATCGTTAGGCCTAGCTTCCTTATTTCTATTCATTTCCTCCAGTTCACTATGAAACCTATCCCTAACTTCCTTGTTCTTCAGCAGCCACACTCTCCTTTTGGGTATGTATTCCTTCTTGCGCTTAGGATCTCTGTATAAGCTCATGTCGCACACAAGTAGCACATGTTGCACACTGGTGAATATTAAACATATACTAGAGAGCTTATCGACAGGGTGGTTTAAGTTGGCATTTACTTATCTAAGCGTTTTTTGTGAAAGAATCTACACACGGATACGAAAAATAAATTTACACCGGTTAAGAGTTCAATACACACAAGTATAGAATCCAAATTCAAATTAGTCAATGAATCACTATAACAGGGTTTGAGGATGAATGCAAATTAATTATAAACTGAGGAAATACACTCAATTAAAATGCGACTGGAATATCAACAGTAAAGTAGAATTCGGAAGAACTCAGAATACAATAGGGCGTACACGACGAAGTTGTACTGGGTTAAAATACTACGTTAATAGTATGAAAGAGAAATTTGAATGAATTAGCAAATCCCTATATGGCAATACGTGGATCAAAGATATGGCGTATGCGAATTACATAAACATGTACATATACATGATGTAATTAATTGATCACTATGGAAATAGTAAAATCGAATTAATAATGGTCTCTAATATAACCGGAGACACGGATGATAAATAACTTGAACATGGGGTTATTATAAATGTGTGAAAAGAATTATTAATTACCCACACGCGTAGATCAGATTAATTCACAAGCAGTGGTTTAAACTAGATAGCTCGAATAAATAGAATTAAGACTTACTCAATGGAGGGTTCTTGACTTCTCGGTAAGGAAAGATAGATATATTAAAATTTGGGCATAGGTCTTAGGTAAAAGGTAGTAGATAAGGGAATATCTTCACGGTATACGTTTACACTTTAACTTGGATACACAAGAGAATAAATAACATATATAGGTGACATCTGAGAGTATTCCGTATTTAAGCTTGGATCGAGATGATTGTCTATAACTGGTACGTAAAGGATAATTAACGATAACACGTCAAGATATAAATTGCAAGGGGGTATACGTAGCAATATCGAGTGTGATGAATTCACTTGCACAGATCAAGATTTAACGGGAGGATAAATGACTATGTAACGTGTACACAGATCGATAATTAAGTAAGTAACAGGCACAGATCCTTGGCACAGATCAACTCAATCACACTTTCGGAATACAGTAGGGTCTCACATAGAACGAGAAATTGGTCGATAAACGAGGCCGTTCTATGTGATTTCGTTCTATGTGATCGCAGAATTTTGGTGGCCCAATATGGTCAATGTTCACTGTAAGCGTAAATTTCCGTCAGGAGCGTACGATATTTCGTACGATATTTCGGCGCTCTATATGAGAACTCCTTGGATTTGCCCTACTTTGATGGCAAAATCGTTCTATATGATCACATTCGTTCCTAACGAAAATTTTGGAACAATATTTTAGGTCGGTCGTTCTATAAGCGACTCGTTCTATGCGAACACGTTCTATGTGAGCCCCTACTGTACTTGCATATATAACCTTACCTGCAACAATAGCCACAAATTGAGATCACAGAAACACTTAGGGTTTGCGTGGAGGAGGAGAAGGGCCAAGTACGAGGGTCAGGGCGTCACAGATGTCTGGGCACGGCAGCTGGGCGAAATGGGGCCACTCATCAGGAGTCCAGGGGGGCAGGGCCAGACGTCAGGGTATAGTTCCGACAGGGGTCCAAGGGCAGGGGGACAGGTGGACGGCAGGCTCCTTCTCTCTCTCAGGCAAACGGCTCCCGGACACAAATCCGGATGGAGCGTTTAGGCAGGTATGCTCCCGGACACAAATCCGGACAGAGCTAGCTGCTGAGTGTGAACTGACTTCCTTTAGTTTCAGTCAGTACTGTACATATTTGGGTTATTTCTCTTAGTTAGGTTGTGTGATCTCGTGTGAATAGGGGCATAGTAAATACATAAAATTGGGCTATGTTGCGGTTATTAATTACACTAAAATTACATTCTATCTATTGCCTGACGCCGTGATCCCCGAAGGGGTGGCCACGAACGAACTGCCCCCATGCACCTCTGTCCCCAGTCATTCGACGCCCCTCCCCCCAACCAGCACCGCCTTCGTTCATGTACTTCCTCACTCCATCCTTCCACCTCTCATTCGGTCTACCTCTCCCCCTCTGTCCCTTACATTATGGTGCTTAATGACATCGCACTGAGGTTCTCGTCTTTTCAACCTTTGATTCTTTCTTATATCATCAAGCCTGATGATGTAATTCATGATTTTCTGTTCACTAATTGTTTTGGCAATTTGTACTGTTTATGTAATGGTTTTCTTCTGTTGCACTTCATATCACCATTTCACTTTTCTTCTCGCCTGGCAGTTTCTTGAGGATGGAGGGCCCCAACGATTTAAGTACTCCCCGGGCTCTTTATGCTTAGATTGCATAAACACTTTTTCATCATAGTACTCGATAGGGTATTCGGGGTGAAGTTCTGCCTTGGCTATTTGAGTCCCACTCTGTGATTGGTGGGGCCGCGTGAGGTGTTGATTGGAGGGGCTTGACCTGCCCTCCGGGGGTAACTCACCTGTATGTGGAATTAGAGCATGGGTATAGGGGTCAGATTTCCCGTTCTCTGGAGAATGGGAATTTAATCTATTTCTAAATAGTTTTCTTCTGGCCTTTCTGGATTCCCTTACGGTGGCTATCTTGTGTGGTTGTCCTTTTGGCTCCGTCACTTCAGGAAGCCTTGGAGAAATCTGTCAATTCCATCAAATGTAAACATGTTGGTAGTAAATATCTCTGAATGAAAGACACATCGTCAATGAAAACAGTTGTGCAGAATTACGAGACCTAGACAGAATCCATAACTGGAGTAAAACATGGGAGATGGAATTCAATGCCAAAAAGTGTCACATCTTAGAAATGGGGGAAGAGTGGCAGAAGACCAAATGGAAGTTATAGGTTAGGAAATGAGGAAATCATCATGGCAAGCATGGAAAAAGACCTAAGAGTGATTATCCAAGAAAATTTATACCCTGAGAAGCACATCAATCATATAGTTGGAGCAACATATACTGTAGATTAATAACAAGTATGAGAGTATCATAAATGATTTGCATGAAAGTATGCTAACCCAGATAATCACATCCATGATCAGACCTAGATTGGAATATGCAGCGGTAGTATGGTCCCCCTATTTAAAAAAAACACATAAACAAATTGGAGAAAGTACAACGAATAGTAACCAAACTGATCCCAGAACTAAAGGACCTACATTACCCTGAAAGACTAGAAAGATTAGGGCTTCCCACGCTAGAGGAAAGAAGAGTTCGAGAAGACCTGATAGCAATGTATAGATGCATGAGAGGGTTCGAGAGACTCGATAAGGAGGATTTTATTAGGCTGGACAATGAAACAACCAGAGGGCATATGTACATACATACATAAAATACGTGCAGTTTCAGTCTTGTCCTAATGGCGGCGTTCCAGGCAACCCTGTTAAGGGCTGCTTTACTTGTCAAGTTTAGATTAGATTGATATCCAGTATATGATAAATGGATATAAAATAGGTAGTCATGTACTTAACCTTTAACTGTACTCACCTAATTATAGTATACAGGATTTGAGCCTAAGCTTGTGATGTCCTGTCTCTCTCTACATTTATCCAATTTTATTTTAAAGTTTGGATATTTCTTGCTCCCACCACCTCCCCCTCCAACTTATTCCAACAATCAATTCTTCTATACGGGAAGCTGTACTTTCTTACAACTTTCCTCAACTTACATTCATGACCCCTGGTTCTGCCCTCGTCCCTCACCACAAAATCTTCTTTATCCATCTTCTCAAAAACCTTTCACACACTTAAACATCATGATCATGTCCCCTCTCCCTCTCCTCTCCCTCAATGTTGGCAACTTAAGTTTCTCCAATCTTTCCTCATATGGCAGGTCTCTAAGGCTAGCTATCATCTTAGTGGCAACTCTCTGAACTCTTTCCAGTTTTACAGTATGTTTTATAAGGTGTAGAGACCACACCACTGCTGCATACTCCAGTCTTGGTTGTATTATTGTCCCTATTATTTTAGCTAGCATGACTTCATCTAAATAATTCAGAGCATGTTAGTCAACACTGCATAGGTTTCACCAGTTATTTTATTTATATGCTGTTCAGGTGACAAGCTATCTGCCATAACTACCCCAAGGTCTTTTTCTTTCCTGGCTTTACTAATGATCTCGTCTCCTATTTTGTAATCCCATGAAGGTCTATTTTTACTTTTACCCTTCTCAAGAACATGACACTAACTCCTGTTGAATTCCATTCTCCAAGTTTGGCTCCACTCATAATTTATCTAGGTCTCTGTAATTCTTCACAATTATTCCTATTTGTAATCTGCTTCATTAATTTTGCATCATCAGCAAACTATCTATCTATCTATTGCCTGACGCCGTGATCCCCGAAGGGGTGGCCACGAACGAACCGCCCCCATGCACCTCTGTCGCCAGTCGGTCGACGCCCCTCCTCCCAACCAGCACCGCCTTCATCCATATACTTCCTCACTCCATCCTTCCACCTCTCTTTCGGTCTACCTCTCCCTCTCCACCTTCTACCTTGCTCTCGTACACCTTCTTAGTCATTCTCTCGCTTCCCATACGTTCCATTTGGCCGAAACATCTCAAGGTGTTCCTTTTCACACTTTCCAGCACATCTACCTCCACACCACACCTCCTTCTTACTTTCTCATTCGTCTGTCTATCCCTCCATGTAACTCCGCACGCACTTCTCAAGTAACTCATTTCCACCCCTCTCACTCTTGGTCTGAGTCTATTCTCAAACGTCCATGCTTCGCTTCCGTAAGTCAGTGTCGGGATTACCACACTGTCATGCAAGGACTTCTTCACTTCCATACTGACCACCCTATTTCTTGCTACTGCTTTCAGCGTTCCTACAATCCTCTTCCCCTGTTGCACCCTCTCCCGCACTTCTTCATCCATAGTCCCATCTTTACTCAACACACTGCCCAGATACTTAAATGAGCTGACAATCTCCATAGCCTGACCATTGAACTTCACCTCACACTCTGTGGCTTCAACCCTTTCGAAGACCATAACTTTGCTCTTCCCCGCATTTACCTTCAGATTCCGTTTTTCGCACATTGTTCCAAACACATTTACCAGACCCTGCAACTCCCATTCATTATCAATCATCAGAACTGTATCATCTGCAAACAGCAGTATAGGTAGCTTCCACTCATTACCGCCTAGGCCGCTCGTAAGGTGTTAATGACAAATACGAACCTTATTATGTTTTCAGGGACAGTACAGTACATAGTAATTAATATTAACACAATAATTAAAAGGCACAGGCTTCAATTCATCCTAAAATCACTTAAAACCGAGTGAGAGAACATTGTATACCGGACACAAATCCCGTCCAACTCGGAAATTGCCGAGATATACAGGGACATCTCCGAGAGGCCTATGCCATTCCGAGAAGTGCGGGTTTCCGAGTTAAAAGAGTCCGAAATATCTGGGGTTTACTGTATACTGTACTTCTCCCTTCCCGCTTCAGGGGGGGGGGGGGAGAGGTGATTGTAAAATGACCAAGGGTTATATAACAAATAGGTACCTGTCTGTCAAGGCTTCATATAACATTCTACAAATGCATACGTATACAGTTGGTCCTCCGGTAACGTGTGTTTTGGAAACGCGGTTTTGGTGGCACGCGGTACACCCCAAATATCCAAAATGTTGCTAACACGGTCAATACTTACACTGGCGCGGGGTCTATTTTACTCCCGACTTTCCTAGCTCATATCTCTGCAAATATATGGCCTAACCAAGTGTTTATGCCTACCAGAGGTAGATATGATCGTTCCCGTGCATTGGGTGAAGACTAGAACACTCCACATTGTGTAGTTAATGTGTGAGGTGAGAATAATTACCGAAACACACTTATGTTATTGTTTGGCTGTCGAGTGAGTGTGTATGTTGTCATTGTGTGGAAAACATGGCTAGGGTATCTCGGTTGCCGAATATTTACTCACGACTTTCGTAATTTACCGATGCTCATATCTCTGCAAATAAATGGCCTAACCAAGTGTTTATGCCTACCAGAGGTAGATATAATCATTGTTGTGTGTTGAGTGAAGACTAGAACACCCTAGATTGTGTAGTTATTGTGTGAGGTGAGAAATAATAAGACGGCAAGTTATGCGGGAACTCCGAAGGTACGATTTTCGTAATTTACCGATGCTCATATCTCTGCAATTAAATGGCCTAACCAAGTGTTTATGTATACCAGATGAAGATATGGTTGTTGCAGTGCGTTGGGTGAAGACTAGAACACCCTACATTGTGTAGTTATTGTGTGAGGTGAGAAATATGATGGCGGGATTTCAGAGCTTCGATCGAAAAATGTCGGCTACTGCTGTGACTCTCTCTCCTTAGCCTAGCCTAAATGAAATATTTATTCAGAGGTAAGAGTTGTTGCAATGGGCAAATCAACTCATTGCACATGTCAAATAACCTTTATAATTGATTTAATTATTATAACATAGGCTTCTATGGAGAAAAAGTGGACTTTGTGGAAATCCCCAGAACACCAAGGTACCTTTAACATGTAAACATATGGGTTCGGTAACGCGGATTTTGCTAACACGGGACAGAACAGGACCAGAACACATTGGCCGCGTTACCGAAGGACCAACTGTACTGTGCCTGTATATCAGACACGGTACACCTATACAGTACCTCATACCCATGATTTGGTTAAAGTATGTACAGTAATTTTATGTCATACTCTGCTCTCCTGACAAGTTCGCTATATGTGTACATCCATTGTCATTGTCATTGCATTGCATTTCCCCTCAAACATCCTTGACCCCTCTAACAGGCTTCCCCAACAACAGCCCCCCACATGACCCTTCCATACCTCTGCCATCTGCCCACTTACTCCCGGTAGATCAGGACACCCAGACCTCCTGTACACCATCTCATAACACCACACCATCCCTAAACCACACCACTATTTCACCCAACTCGCAGGCCTCCCCCTCCCAGACCCTCAGCATAGCTCACCACAAAACCATTCTCAGCCACCTTCACCAATATGCAGATATTATCTGAAAAGACGGTGCTACTTTGGGCAAAACGGTGATAATGGAGGAAGATGTAGATTTGCCCACCCACAAATTTGCAACAGACTGATAAGTGATGGAAAATGCAGATTTGGTGAAAAATGCAGATACCACCACCCATCCATCTGCAAGTAGTCACCTGAAAACAATACCTTCTATGATACTACCTGCCACAATTTTCATATTTGAGGTATGTACATGGAGGTATGCAAGAAACATCACAAATGGTACTGGTAACCAAAAAAACTCTCCAGCTTTGGGAGGACGAGACAGAGGAAGAAGGCAAGGAGGGAAATGGCAGATGAAGATGAAGAGATTGAGGGAGATGGAAGAGCACATAGAACACCTAGAGCACCTCCTGGCCTCCCAAGGGTGGCGAATACCTCCCAAAGACTATTAGACACACATAGTACTGTACTCCAAACATTCTCTCCCCACTCATGTTTGCAAATATCCAAGGCCTAAAAAACAGAACCACAAACAAAGTACCATTTAGTCTGCTAGAAGAAGGAAACGCTATATTTGCGGCTCTCACAGAAACTCACATTAAAGATCAAGAGGATAGTGAAGTATGGATTCCTGGTTATAACCTACATAGGGCGGACAGAACTCATAGAACACGTGGAGGTGTACCCTTGTACATTCACGACTCGCTGATATGTACTGAATTCCTAAATAACAGTAATGAAGTGGTGGAAATACTGGGAGTTAAAATAGAATCCATAAATCTAGCAGTTATTGTAAAATACAGGCCTCCGGACTCATCCCTAGAAGAATTCAAAACCCAGCCCAACAAAATAAAATCAGAAGTGGAAGCACTGGGGAACCCAACCCCAAATATTATGTGGCTAGGAGATTTTAACCTACCAAACATTAAATGGAGACAACTAGAAAACCAGGTAGTGGCAAATAACACCAGAGAAACAAATATGAGAGAGCTTTTTAAACTTTGCAACTTTTTTAGTCTTACCCAGCATATTGGCAACATACTCAGATCATAAATTAATTGAGATCAAAACAACCTTAGCAAGTGTATAGACAACCTCAGAATCGAGACCAAAAAATGGCCCTTTCAGTAAATTTAACTTCAATAACAAAAATATTAGGTGGGAACTGGGAAGAGGTAAATGAAGAAATGGAGGAAATAGACTGGGAAGATTTATTGAATAACCTGACACCAGCAGAAGGTCTAGTCCTAATAACAGAAACCATGACCCAAATCTGTAGCCACCACATACCTGAACGACAAACAAGACGAAGAAGCAAACAAGATCGGGAAAGAAGGAAGCTGTACAGAAGAAGAAAATTACTCACACAACGACGCACAAATCAAAATCTACAGGATAGGCAAAAGGCCAAAATAGATAGAGAAATTGTGGAAATTGAACAAAAACTAAGAATATCATATGAACTACAACATATGGAAGAGGAGAGGAAAGCTATTGCAGGTATAAAGGAAAATTCCAAGTACAGTCGAGGCGCGATTTCACAGACTTTTAGGGGGGACGCGAAGTCCGTTAAGTGCAAAAGTCCGTAAAGTGTAAATGACCCCTGAAAAGTGGTTATTCATTAATAAAATGACAAAAATTAGGTTTTTCTTACCTTATTTACATATGTACAAGGAACTCAGAGCACTTGTTACTCCGAGTCAGACGTGGGGACATCCTCTAATATTGGGACATCCTCCACATCACGGCTGGTACCAGGCTGGGGGGAATCTTGTTCACGGCTGGTACCAGGCTGGAGGGAATCTTGGTCACGGCTGGTACCAGGCTGTGGGTCATCCTCCACATCACGGCTGGTACCTGGCCGTGGGTTATCCTCCACATCACGGCTGGTACCAGGCTGTGGGTCATCTGGATCAGTGATGGTGGGACGGCGACGTGGGGCGAAGAACCTGCTAACCTTAGTCTGCCTGCCGCCACTATGTTGTAGACGGATGATGATCTCCCTCAACATTCGGAGATTACCATAATGGGACTTGGCTTCCAGGTCAGGGCTGTAGTCGGTGAAGTCAATGAGGGAATCGACGCAGTTACGTAGGGTGGTCAATTTCAACTGTTTAGGCTGGACTTCATCGTCGTCACTGATCTCATCCTCGTCGTCCTCATGGGCAATCTGCTCGGTTGTGAGGACCTCATGACCCTGGGCTTCTTCGTTCTCGTCGATCCAGTCCCTCACATCGTCGATAGTGACGTTCTTCTCTCCGGCAGTTTGAAGGAGCCTGTGGAAGTCCTGCGGCTCATATCCCTCGAAGCCCTCAAATTCATTGTCGGATTCATGGTCAATCAGCAACTTGTGCCAACAATTTGCCAGTGTTGAGACCTTCATGTCTGACCACGAACTGGCGAAATTGTATAGGGCAGACTTGATGTGGTAGGCCTTGATGTGGTAGGCCTTGATGTTTGCCAGTGTCCTCGCACCACGGGTATCTTCTATCTGGTCACTCGTCCTCGATAACAACTAGCACTTTGTCGAGGTATCTTCTGGTGTAGCGCCTCTTCACTGCACTGATGATTCCTTGGTCCATCGGTTGCACCAGCGAAGTGGTGTTTGGGGGCAAGTACATTACGCGAATCCGGCCGTCCTCACTAAACAGCTGGTCCGCACCAGGGTGGGCAGGTGCATTGTCTAGGAGGAGGATAGCCTTGACATCTGCAGGCGCAATTTTCGAAACTTCCTCTTGGAACTTTCGTACAGCCGGGCAAAAATTATGAAAAAACCAGTGTAGGAATATGGCTGAGGTAAACCACGCATTCTTGGAATGGTAATAATGAACAGGGAGATCTCTTTCCATATCTACCTCCTTCAAAGCTCTGTTTTTTTTTTGCCTAGCCCACGACCGCCACTTTCAACCTGTGTGTACCTGTGGCATTTGCTCCCACCAATGCCGACAATCGTTCATTGCTCAACTTTTTTCCCTTAGCCTTCTCCTCACATTTCCTCGCCTGAGTGTTCTTTGGCAATGACCTCCAATAAAACCCTGTCTCATCCGCATTATAAACTTGGGAAAGAGACAACCCTTCATCACTTACAAGTTTATCTAATTTCAACCTGAAGGATTCAACATTTGTCGAGTCAGCACTGCCTGCTTCACCATGAACTTTAACATTAAAAAGTCTGTGACGATTGCGGAAATGCCACAGCCAGCCGTCGCTGCCCTTAAAGTCTTGTACGCCAAGATGTGTAGCAAGCTTGTTGGCGGCAGACATTATCTCGACACCGCGCACGAACACGCCATTAGCCCTCTCTTGCACATACCATTTCAACACTGCTGCATCTAACTGCACATCTTTACCGAGTTTCATGTGCTTTCTAGGCTTTCCTTTACCACTAGCACTAGCAGATGCGTCCACACAATAACTAGATGCAAAATTCTTAAGCTTATCCCTAGATTTCCATATGTCCGACACAGTCTGTTTTTTTATTCCGTATTCCTCACACATTTTGTTAACTGTCTTGCCACTGTCTAGTTTACGTAACCTGTTTTGGAGGCATGATGGCACGAACGGAAGCGATAATCCAGTAAATAACACCACTGGTGACCGACCGGGCGAACGATATTCAAGGAACTGGCGGGCAAGATGGCGGCAGGGACGATGCGGGTGCCGAGGGTGCCACCTACCGGACTTTTTTGGAAATTACGGACAAAATCCGATCGACCACACCCGGAGTTCGTTACCAGCTGGAGTCCGTTGAATACGAAATCCGTTAAATCGACGTCTGTTAAATCGAGCCTCGACTGTACTTCTTTTCATATGCCAAACAAAAGGCTAAATCAGCATCAAACATCGGCCCACTAAGCAAAGGGGATAGGTCATTCACAGGGGACAAAAAGGAAATGAGCGAACTCTTACGCCGGCAGTACGAAATGGCCTTCAGTGAGCCTGATGAAACAAAAGCCATCAGAGACCAAAATATATTTTTCATGGAAACCTCCCCCACGGAAACCCTCCAGATGCTGGATATTGATTTCGGTCCAAAAGACATAGAAGAGGCCATTTCCAACATGCCATCCCATTTGGCACCAGGCCCGGACTCATGGAACTCGATCCTAATGAAGAAATGTGGGGAAAACTTCTCAAAACCTCTGGCTATAATGTGGAGGAGTCTAGACACTGGTGAAATACCAGATAGCTTGAAAAACGCAGTAACTGCATAAAGGAGGGAGTAAAGCACTATAAAAAAATTACCGCCCGGTAGCTATAACTTCCCACATCATTAAAGTTTTCGAACGAGTCCCGCGAAGCAAAATCATAGCATTCATTGAGGCAAATTAACTACATAACACCGGTCGGTCCGGTCAACATGGGTTCAGAGCGGGAAGATCATGTCTCTCACAACTTTTGGAACATTATGACAACATTCTTAACCCTCCAGCCCCGGCTACGCATTACATAAATATTCTCCGAAATCCGGGGGTTTTGGCCGAAAAACGTCTACGCCTAGGCTACCGTATCTTTGTTATTCTGACTGCTTCCGGATTCCCGCGCATCCCCAAGCGTAGATGTGTTTCGTACCTGTAGAATGGCGTTAAGTAGAGCTCTCTAAGTCAACTGGTTCAGTTGTGATGATGATTTCATTGGAGATAACTTTATGGCAAAAACAGCCACTTTACACTACTTTTCGATACTTAACAATAACATACAGGCACACACGAACAAGCGACGCACTCCTTCTTGTGGCCGGAGATGCGGGGCGTCGCTCTAGCCGGCTGTTGTTTACATGCGTCGGACCGACGCCTCGCACACCAAGCTTACAGGCTTTGAGCTCATGGGTCTTTAAGAGCCCTTCCGGGTAGCTCGGGTGTGTTTTTTATGGGCGTTCAAGAGCCCTTTCGGGTCTGGAGGGTTAAAGCGCAAGAAGAAAAGAAAAACGTGGATGTCATTTACACCGATTTTGCTAAGGCATTTGATAAATGTGACCATGGTATAATACTGTAGCCCACAAACTAAAAGCAAAAGGTATAACTGGGAAAATCGGACGGTGGATATACAATTTCCTCGTAAACCGGAAACAATCAGTAGCAGTAAACCAACTCACATCGGAGCCTTCGGATGTAAAGAGCTCAGTTCTCCAAGGAACAGTGCTAGTGCCCCTTCTTTTCCTCATTCTAATTTACGACATAGATGCCAACACAAGACACAGTACGGTGTCTTCTTTTTGCTGATGACACAAAACTAAGCAAGATATTAAGCACACAAGAGGACACGGGCCGGCTGCAAGAAGACATAACGTAGTGTTCCAGTGGACCAGGGAAAACAATATGCAATTCAATGAAGAAAAATTCCAATTAATATGATACAGAGATAATGATGTCGTTAAAGAGAATACAAACTACGTAACAGAATCCAACCACATAATAGAAAGGAAAGACCTTGGGGTGTTAATGTCTGAAAATATGGGTTTCAAAGAACATAAACTAGGTCAAAGTTGCGGCTGCGAAACGTCTTAACGGGTTGGATTCTGCGTACATTTAAAACACGCTGTGAATTACCTACTTACAGTTTCTTACAGTAGATCCTCTGGAAAAAGGCAAACTAGGCCTGTGTATCCAGCTCAGTGCCAGTACTTGTACTGCTGTGGTCGTTCACGGTGTTGGCGGCGGCGGCAGCAGACGCAACATTTTTACTATTCTGTATTTTTGCTTTGTAATCAAACTTCAAATCTTGTCTTCCCCATGCTTTATCAAGATTACTTTCAAACTTCCTTAATGATTCGGAATCGACTACATACTGGGGCAGTGCGTTCCACTCATTTACCACTCTATCACAAAATGAGTTCTTTGCCTTTTTCAAGCCTATTTCTTTCCTTGTAAATTTTCTTAGAGTGTCCTCTCGTTCTTGTTCCCTCCCGCATCAAGAAGATACCTTCACTCACATCCTCATCATACTTTCCTGACACTATCTTAAAAGTCTCTATCATATCCCCTCTCTTTCTCCTATATGCCAGTGCCGGAAGTCCCAGTGGCCTCAACCTCTGCTCATAGCCTGCGTTCTTCAACGTTGGTACCAGCTTGCTAGCTCTCCTCTGCACTTTCTTCACTGATTCTATATCCTTTACCATATATGGAGCCCACACCTGGTTCGCATATTCCAGGTGCGGCCTAACCAGCACTGTATAGAGATTCCTGAAGATTTCTTCATCAATTGACACAAATGTCCTCCTTATCAATCCTACAATTATATTGGCATTATTTATCTTTTCCGCTAAATGTTCTGAGAAATTTAACTTATTGTCTATCACTACTCCTATATCCTTTTCTGCATTCACTTCCTCCATCGCTTCATACATACTGTATCCTACCTTGTCTGTCTTGCTTGTCCCAATCCGCATGTACTTAAATTTTTTTGGATGAAAAGGCATTAACCAATGTTCAGACCATCCCTTCATGCCCTCCACATCTCCTTGAAGCAAACCCACATCTTCCTTACTCCTCACTCTTCTATAGAGCTTGGTGTCATCCGCATACATGTATATCTCACTTCCATTAGTTATAACTTCAGGTAAGTCGTTGATAAACATAACGAACAGTAGTGGTCCCAACACAGATCCCTGAGGTACCCCACTTGTAACTTCCCTCCACCCCAAGCCTATTCCATTCACCAGTACCCTCTGTCTCCAATCTTTCAGGAAGGCATCTATCTATCCATTTCACATATTTCTCTCCTATACTATAGCTTCTAACTTTCTCTATTAGCCTTTTATGTGGGACCTTATCGAAGGCCTTCATAAAATCGCAATATACCACATCTATAACATCCCCATCCTCCAGAATTTGCATCCAATCATCTACCACCTTAATTAGCTGTACTGTAGTACCGTCTACCTCCCCGGCAAGAATCCGAACTGTCTCCCACTGAAAAGTTGGTTTGATTTCATATGTTCCATTATTCCTTCTCTAATTACAGTTTCCATTAGTTTACACATAACACGTGTCAAACTGACTGGTCTATAGTTTCCTGGGTCATTTCTCTTTCCCTTCTTAAAAATAGCTGTTATGTTTGCCTCTCTCCAGTCCGTCGGGATTTGTCCTGTATTAAAAGATACCTCAAATAAAAAATTTAATGGCTCTACTAACATCTCACCTCCTTCCTTTGTGATTCTTGGATGTATCCCATCCGGTCCCGGGGACTTACTTCTGTTAATTTTTCCTATAGCACTCCTTATTCTAGCATGGGAAAACTCTATTAGTTCTAGTGCTGGTGCCTGTTTGATGGGAATAGTAAGCACTGCATCATCCGACTCCACTGTAAGTACCTCCCCAAAGTATTTCCCCAGCACCTCTGCTTTCTCCTTATCAGTTTCTACTCTATTCCTATCATCCAAGTCTCCTATCTTTTCTGGGATACCTACTCTTTTTGTTAACTTTTCTTGAATACTGTATACTTCCAGAATATTTTTGGATTATCCTTCACATTTCTTGCAATCTCTCTTTCCCTCTCCTTCACCCTCCTCCTTGTCTCCCACCTTATTTTATTGTTTATTTGTCTGCGTTCCAAATCCACTTCTTTAGTTTCTATATTAGACCCATTGTTCTTTTTTAACAATTTTAGTCTTTCCCTCAAACGTTTCTTTCTTTTTATTAATGTCCAAAGCTTTCTTTTCATTGGCAATTCTGGGTTCGTTCTTTTCCTCAATTTTGTTTTATCCTTATATTCTCTTACTGGTACACATTTGGATATAGCATTCTCCAGTTTGACTCTAATCTTCCTCCACATTCCTTCAGCGTTACACATGGAGAATCGCAGAGGGTTTAGTACCAAACCTACATACTGTACAGTATCCCGATAGTCATGAAATTCAGTGATAGGAGAGGCTGGGAATGCGATATCCCCCGGATGAATAACAGGGGTGCTATGGGCTCTATGCGAGAGGACTGGTTATTACATAGAGGCCCACGTCTCTTCAACAAACTCCCGCGGCAAGTAAGAGACATGAGGGGCGTCTCGTTAGACAACTTCAAGAGAGCCCTCGATGTCGAACTGCAAAAAGTGCCAGACGAGCCCATCTTCGCAGGGGAGCGTGCTGCCCCTTCGAACAGCGTGCTGCCCCTTCGAACAGTCTGCTGCACCAAATCACCACCCAGAACGAGGGGCAGCGCGCTCCTCGGTGCCACTAGCAGTGGTGAACTCAAGGTAACAAAGATAAGGATTTGTCTATGCATTGTTCTACATACCTGCCTGTATCTGTGTTACATATTTGAATTGACACGCTTGTAACTGGACGTTTCTTAATATGCACCAGCCAGTTACGCTCTTTTTCATAAACTCCCTGGTTTATACTGTATGTGTTTATTCTTCGTCATATTTTACTATGGCTTGGTTTTTGTAGATTGGATGTCCGCCTCCAATTTTGTACTCAAGCACTACGTTAGATAACGTAGATGCTACTACTAAATTGGGAAGTTTGACGACCTCCCACCAAACCAAATAAGGAAAACCTCTTTTTTGGTAGTAGCCTTGGAGTATCCAACGTCAGAGTACTACAGTGACAGCCTTGTCCCCACCACCAGCAGAGATGGTATCTCCTAGGTAACAAAACTTGTCCACTAGCTCCAATGACTCATTTCCAAAATTCACAGCCACAGGATCATCATTTAACACAAGCTCGCCCTTGCACACTACGCCCTAAAATTTATCGATTTCTGACTTATCCTTCGGCAGGGGGCCTTTTATTCTACTACAGCGCTTACTCCCATGGTGCACCCAACATCGACAGATACTACACCGAATCGAGTTAGCGCCCACACCCTTTCCACACACTGCACATGGGTATGCACCGCTCTTTTCCACATTACCTCGTCTTAATCTACAATGCATAACCTTGGTTTTGTTAATATTGACTCTTAATTTAAACCCTTGCTTGCCATGCCCTCTCTCCATCTTCTGAATTTGACCTCAGCATCTTGCACATTGTCAGCTATTAGAACTAAATCATCTATATAAAACAGTTCCCACACGAGTCCGGATCTAAAATCTCTAGACAGTGCCTCCAGGACCATAATAAAGAGGAGGGGGCTTAACACTGAACCCTGATGAACTCCTCAATCAGTACACCTTTCACCCTCACCGCAGTTCACAAATCCTCATACATCTTCATTATCACATGCACCAGCCACTCTTCCACACCAAGTTTCCTCATAGCCCACTGCACAACATCTCTAGGCACCCAGTCAAAGGCCTTCTTCTGGTCTACAAACACAAAGTAAAGATCCCTGCCTTTTAGTAAGTATCTTTCCTGTATCTGCCTGACTATGAAGATAGCATCAGTTGTACTACGTCCTGGCATAAAACCAAACTGCATATCATCAATGGAGATGCTTTGCCTGATTAAACCCTCAAAGACTCTCTCACAGACCTTCATGATTTGGTCAAGCATTTTCAGGCCCCTATAATTACCTCTATCTAGCGCATCCCCTTTTCCTTTGTACTGTAGCCTACAGTATACAGTATATTTACTTTTACACTTTTGTGCCAATCCTCTGGGATTTTCTCATCTTTAATAATGGTGTTTATCATCTCAGTGACTAAGCTGACACCAGTCTCCCCTGAGGCTTTTATCATCTCAGCGACAATGTCAGAGCACCCTGGAGCTTTACCGTCCTTCATTTTATTGATTGCGTCGCTCACTACAGCGGATGCTATCAAAGGAGGTTTGTAGGATATTACTACCAGCTTTATCATAACACTCACAGTTTATTCAATTAAGGAATATTATTATAAAGCATGATTAGTGTCACCTTAAGTCAGGAGTAATATTATTATTTATTATAACTTTTCTATTTGCATTTAACCCTTAACTGGCGGCGCGCAACATATGTCGAGTGAAAGAAATTTAGACTATGTGGCAGCTCACAACATAAGTCGTGTGCCATTTTCAGCACGTAATGTTGCTGAGAGAGAGAGAGATAAGTGGTGGCAGGAGAGTAGCGAGCGTATGACTGCTCCAGACCACCGCGGTGGACCAACTGACATGAATCCCATCCTCCTCCACCCTCTCACACTCGCTACACAGTGAATTATGTAGGGAAAGTACCGAATTACATGGTTTTTGCACTCGTGTTGCGCGATTGTTGCAAGAAAACTAGCGGTCGTACAAGGATCGTTGGGGTGTCATTGGAAAGCTCTGTTTATGCCCTTTCAGGGATAGATACTTGTTTTACGCTCTGGGTCTTATTTAGGCATGAAAATGATCACGTAAACAACCCTATTTTGGGTAAAAACACCCCGCTGGGCGGTACATATTAATTACCGCCTAGGCCGCTCGTTAGCTGTTAAGCATGGCAGTGACAAGAAATAGGGTGGTCAGTATGGAAGTGAAGAAGTCCTTGCATGACAGTGTGGTAATCCCGACACTGACTTACGGAAGCGAAGCATGGACGTTGGTTGAGAGACTCAGATCAAAAGTGAGAGCAGTGGAAATGAATTACTGTACTTAAGAAGTGCGTGCGGAGTTACATGGAGGGATAGACGGACTAATGAGTAAGTAAGAAGGATGTGTGGTGTGGAGGTAGATGTGCTGGAAAGTGTGAAAAGGAATAACTTGAGATGGTTCGGCCATATGGAACGTATGGAAAGCGAGAGAATGACTAAGAGGGTGTACGAGAGCGAGGTGGAGGGACAGAGAGGGAGAGGTAGACCGAATGAGAGGTGGAAGGCTGGAGTGAGGAAGTATATGAACGAAGGCGGTGCTGGTTGGGGGGATGGGCGTCGACTGACTGGGGACAGAGGTGCATGGGGGCGGTTCGTTCGTGGCCACCCCTTCGGGGATCACGGCATCAGGCAATAGATAGATAGATAGACCATTGCAATCAGCTGGTGGTCACGTGACAAGAGTAATGATTTGCCACACTCATTCAATAATATTTAGTTGGAATTGGTCAGGTTTTGTTTTTCCGAAGTGTATAGGTTTACCTCGTTCCATTATTATTTTTTCCTGTTATTTAGTAATACCGTACATCATCATCATCATCATCTCCGACGCCTTGTTTCCCCCTGGGAAACCCCCGCTAAAGGACAGAAATGGCTCCAGGCTACTTTGTCAAGACATGCTTCCTTTGCCCGTGCCACAATGCACCTTCCACTACGTGGAAGATTTTCTTCAATATATTTTTCCACTCTCTTTTCCCACACCATAGGTGGTCTTCCACTACTAGCTGCTCCACTCACCTGACTCCCATATATCTTTCTTGGCATTCCGTCTTCATCCATTCTCTGAACATGACCATACCACCTCAAAGTACTTCCACTCAACCACTCCACATTCATTGCCCAAAGCTTGCTCTTCCATTCCAAAGGACTCATACACTTCCCTATTACTTGGCCCATCTACCGTAGCCTATTCACGCCAGCTGCCATTCTGAAAAAGCTCATCCACACAGCTCTCAGTTTAGAGAGGTCTTCGTCACCTGCTGTCCATGTCTCACTTCCATACGAGAGTGTTGTGAGCAGCACACTGTTTCTCAGTGCCTTTTTCACTTCTTGACTAACCATTCTTCCTTTCAGAATACTATCAAGTTCTCCAATTACTGTACCTTTCTCCCTTGTATTTTTCTCTCTTTTATCTCACTCTCCATTTTACCATATTTGCATAGTACAGCTCCCCGGGCATTTCTGCACCCTCCTCAGCTCCCCGCCATGGAGTGGCTTTGGTCACCCAGGCTTTATTGTGGTCGGCAGGGAGGGTTCTGTGGGGGCGCTCGGTTATGGCCTTGGCCTTGCTCGAGGCCTTGGGGCTGTTCGGCCAGGCAGCTTGGGGAACAACAACAACAACAGCTCCCAAATACTTGAAACTATCAACATCTTGCAATACTTCATTTCTTATTTTTATTTTACAAATTTTCTCATGTTCTTTCTTAACCTGACAAGCGCGAAATAGACCAAGGGGCTAGGGTAGTTATTTGTGCATTTCTAGCCTTGGATTCTGACAGAATTCGTTATATTTACAATATAGAGCATTATTTGTTTTCGGTATGCTTTTATTTTACATATATGATGTATATATGAACCTTCAAGAGTGCTAAAATAAGTGGGAAAAGCATTTGGGTGGTGAAAAACGAAGATATTGGCCACCCGGTCATAATCTCAGGCGAGAGTGTGCCACAGCGCACCCTCCTCTCTCGCTGTCTTTGAGGTCACTGGGACGAGCGAGGCGGTGTGGGCCGGTGTCTGTTACATAACGATCTTTTCTGCAACCCACTTGTGCTACATTATCGCGGGAGAGAAAAATAACCGATAAATGATGATAATAAGAGGAAAAATAGGTGATAATTGAGGAGGGGAGGGAGGGGGGAATAAGGTGGGGAAGGAGGGGAGGGGGGTGGGTGAGATTTACATGGATGAGTACTGGAGGGGAATTATCTCACCTAGAGACAAATTCCTTTGTTTTGATAGGCCCTTTTTTTGGGGGGAAGGTTTTTTTTATGGTCTTGCTTCCGTGAGGCCTATCGCGTTCCCTTTTGGAAGCCTTCCGTGAGGCCTATCGCGCTTGCCGGGTTAATTCTATATTTAGCCTTAAAATCTATGGTTTCATGCATTCGTCTCTCAAACACCATTACCTTACATTTCCCTACATTGACCTTTAACTTTCTCTTCGCATACCCTGTCAAAGTCTGTGACCACTCTCTGAAGTTCTTCCACATCTTCCGCCAACAGGACTGCATCGTCCGCATATAGGCATGTTAAAATCTTCCACTCTCTTCCCTCTGATTAGTAATACAATACCTACTGTACTTTCATAAGATATTTTTTTTTTTTATACACAACCTACGAAAGTGTGCTGATATTAGTGTAGTGATTATTTGTTTTTATTGTTTTACTTTAACCCGACAAGCGCGCGCCATTGGTTTTTAGAAGTGCCCACCAAGCGAGCATATTTTGGTTCATTCCCGCCTAAATTTGTCATTATCCGATAAATATCGTTATTACTTATTCATATGCGCCTATTTTACATTTACAGTAATATGAAGATATTAACATGTAACAGCAATAAAACAAGTGGAAATAGTATTTGGAGGGTGAAAAAGACAAATTATTGCCGACCCGCCAGTCATGAGGTGAGAGGCATGTGAGACATACACCCTCCCCTTTCGAGGCCTGAAACCAGACTGATGTCTCGCTAGTGAAGTTTTTCTTTTGCCACGATCTTTATATGCGTACCAGACGACTTTGGAACCGGGTGGGAGATATTGGTGCGGTAAATAAACCGATAAACAAGGGAATAAGAGGACAAATTTGTGATAATTGAGGGGGAAGGGGGGGAGGGTTGACATATGTGGAGAAGTGATAGGAGGTATGGAGGGGAATGATCTCACTTAATCACATATTCTTTTGTTTTGAGTATCACTGTGGTCTTTTAAATTTTTTTTTTTTTAGGCCAGTCCCGTCACCTTC
Source organism: Paralithodes platypus (assembly GCA_032716605.1). NCBI lineage: Eukaryota > Metazoa > Arthropoda > Malacostraca > Decapoda > Lithodidae > Paralithodes > Paralithodes platypus. The sequence goes on along the minus strand of CM064543.1, from coordinate 19,492,840 downwards.
ACCCGTAAAACCTCTTAAGAGTCTCGGCGCCGTTCCCGGGTTAATAGTTGAGCATTTACAGTGGTAAAGTAAACAGTATGGAGTTACTTACCCGTGACTAAATAGGGCGATATTCTTACTTCACACTCTGGACACGACCTCTATGCTAACTTGCAAGAGAGTTCACTTTTTCAATTTGTACAATCTCCGACCCGTGGTAATAATGTGCTTGACCTTGTACTCGCAACAAAAGAAGAATTAATAGAGAATTTGAATGTTGGTGATGAATTCAGTAACAGCGACCATCGTACGATAACTTTCACTTTAAAGTTTACTAGTAACAAATCAAATAGCAGCATTGAGAAAGTCCCTAATTTCAAGAAAGCAAATTTTCATAAACTTAAATCAAAGCTTAAAGAAACTGACTGGAGCTTTCTGACTAAAATGGGAGGTTTGACGTACCTCCCAACCTACCAAATAGGAAAACCTACTATTTGGTAGTAGTCTTGGAAAATCCAACGTCAAGGCTATTAACCTAATTGCAATGACGACTTGTCTATTTTGACTGCTATGTCGTCATTCCAACCGCGGTTAAAAAGAAAACGTCTAGAGTCTACTCCTTATCTTGCTCTAGGAGACGTTGTACATTAACCAAAACTACCACCGAAGGTGAAAAAAGCATAGAAGAGAAGAAAAAGGGGTTTACCTTAGTTACCGCTTAAGGCCCATCCCGTGTTCCGTCATGTGCAGATCCCTGTCGAACGTGCGCATGAGCGACCCTCTCTTGTCATCACATCTCACGTCAGCAGAAGAACGCGGATGGGCAGGGGTCCGGCGTGAGGGAGGGTATTATGTACGTTGGATTTTCCAAGACTACTACCAAATAGTAGGTTTTCCTATTTGGTAGGTTGGGAGGTACGTCAAACCTCCCAATTTGTTAGTAGTCTTGGCAAATCCAACGTCAAGGCTGCATAACAAATAGGAGGAGGACATCCAAGCCCAACCTACCAAAAAAACCAATGCATAAAACAAAATTACGAATGACAAAGACACAATTTAAACAAGAGAGTTTAATAAAAGAGTGAAAAACTGAGGAGTAGCTAAAAAGAACAGTTTTAACACATGCCCGTCATTCATAGTAATGCAAAAACATAGACTTGTCTGAAACCAAAAAGGTACTGTACCCAAAATCCCTTTTCTTCAAAAACCAACAAAAACACTGAACACAAGAACAAAACACAATTTTCAATGTGGCAAAAACACTTATGTACTGGAACAATACATAATCCCAAACTTGCAATCCAGTGTTGCAAACCCATACACCCCCCCCCCCCCCCCCCCTTTGTCAAAAAAAACAAAGGAAAAGAACGAGGGACAAGGGGGAAGACCAGGGATCTTCGCCAGAGCACCAGGAAACACGACCCCCGAGAGCAATCACCGGCCGAGGGGGTCGAACACTGGACACGGAGAGGTAGGAGGAGATGAAGGAATTGATAGAAGACCACAAAACCGCTGAGGCGAAGGCAGGGAAGGATCGACGTGGCAGGAACCGGAAGGAGGCAGCAAAGGATCTGACATCGCGCGCAGAACCCCTACAAACAGGGTGACGGGCACGAACGGTCCGACAAACGTGGCGGCCCAGCTGCACCTGCTAGAGCCTCCCACCTGTCCGAGGAGACACCCACACAGCAGTACCCGAAGGCGGCGCCACAGACGCAACAGAGGAGTGCAAGGCTGACACCGGGCACAACACATGGCGAGGATGCCCACGCCGTAAAGCCTGGACGGCGAAAGGCTGGAAAACGGGGGCCTCCCTCCCATGCGTGGTAACAAAAGGTGGGGAGGAGGCGAACGAGACGCCATGCAAGGACTGGGAGAATCGCACGCAGTCCCGGGGCCGTGACAATGCCGCTAGTGCAGACACCCGATCCCCAGTGGCCAGAGCGACAAGGAAGAGTGGACGCCCGAGCAACGGAACCGGCGTAGCGGCCCTTGTATACGTGGGGGAAGCCAGAAGGACCAGAGCCCGCCCCAGATCCCACAGCGGAGGGACCTGGCGCGGAGGCGGTCGATCCCGGAAGGCAGCCGTCAGGAAGGAATCCAGCACCTGTGGCAGAACGACCAGCCCAGCGACGGACCCAAAGAACCCCCCGGACGGCAGACAAGTGGGTACGTATAGCGTCGACTGGAAAGCGACGTGTACGGAAGAGGTGAAACAAGGAGCGTAGGACGAGGGAAGGAGAGCCAACTGGCAGGCGAGTGGCCTGTAGCCACCTAGTAAAAGACCTCCAGCGGGATCCGTAAGTCCCCCAAGGAGAAGACGGCCAGGAACGCTGCAGGAAGTCAGTCAGGGCCCGGCCGGGGACCGGGAGCCACCGTGCCTCATGAACAAGCACGATGCGAAGGCCAAAGAGGTCCGCAGGACCCCAACCTAGCCCAAGTGGAAGCCGGAGACAGGTAGAGGGACCGGACTCGGGCACCACCGCGGCAACCGGGCGGACCAAGTCCGTGCCGGCCACAGAGGCGCGAGGAGCCAGACGCAGCCGTGGTACAGCCGCAGCTTCGCGAGGACTGGGCACATCAACAGCGCGTCTGGTGGCGGAAAGATGGATATCGACCGCCACCTGTACCAGGCGACCATGAAAGCGTCCGGACCCCCCCCCGAGCGCGAGGCCGGAGGGAGAGGTCCAGAGGCAACTGGCGCGGCACCCCCGATGCGAACAAGGCGACCTCCGGAACACCTCAGGAAGCCGCGAGGTCGGCGAACACAGTCCGTTTCATCGCCCATTCTACAAGAACGCCCTGCCCTCTCGACAGGGCGGCTGCCCAAAGGGTGGCAGGCCCGGGCAGGGAGGAGGCATGCAAGGAGAAGGGGTGTCGGTCCGCGAGGAAGAACAACTCCACCGAGACCCCCAATAGAGTCAACGACCTGGAGGACCCCCGCATAAGGAAACAGGGGACAGCTTGTCTGAGTGTCCAACCCGAAGGCCACCGACTTACCCCGAAGGGCCAGCGCGTGGTCCCGCAGGAAGAACAAAGGAACCAACAATCCGAGGGCATAGACGGGTAAGAGGAGGGAGACCCACCCATCTGCCGGGAAGTGGACGTCCCAGGTTCGATTGGGAACCTCACCCAACCTCGCTCGACGTATCTGCGGTTACCCAGACCGTCGGCGGGGGGGGGCGGTCCAGGGCACAGCCGCAGAGAGCGAGCCCCGAGCAACCCAGCGACCGAAGCGTCGGCGAACGGTACGCGGGAGCGGCAGGAGCCGATTCATAGGGGCAACGGAAACACCGCGGTGCCCATGAGGAGGAGGCGGCGTAGCCAGAGGCTCCCTAAGGGAAGGGGCAGAGCGGCCCAATGCAGCGAACCCACGAACGAGTCCCAGAGCCACCCCGGGAGGGAGACCGAGTGCAACACGGCGAGGACCGTCCACCAAAGGTGCACCGCGGCCGGCAGACCCCGGGTCACCGTAGCGCCGGACAAAACCCATGCGAGACCGACCCATGGCACGACACGCGACGGGGTCAAGCGTGACTTGGGAACATCGAAGTGGAACCCTAACCGTGCGATGTTGCGAACGACTGTGAGGGCGTCGCCAATGCACAGGCCTAGGGCGTCGGAAACGACCAACCAAACGGCCAAGGAAAACAGGAGCTGGAGCCCGCTCCTGAGGAGAGGACCCAGAGCCTGCCCCACCAGTGCGGAGAAGATCTGCGGCGCGATGTGGAGACCGAAGGGAAGGCCGTCGAACAGGAACACACGATCGGAAGTCCGAACGGCCAAGAATCGCTGGAAGCGAGGATGGAGAGGAACGAGCCAAGACACATCCTGGAGGGCCAGCGACACTACCCACGACAGAGGGCACAGGGCCAGGCGTACCAGGGGTACCGGCAGCATCCGAAACCGTGTGTGCACGATGTGCCCGTTGAGGGCCGACAGATCCACCACCGGTCGCATCGCGTCGCAGGTCGGCGACGGAACCAGAAAGACACGGGAGAGGAAAACCGGGTGACCGGCGGTCAACTCCCTCGACGCTACCCAGCTCGGGCATGGAAGTGAACACGTGGGCCACCTCTGAAGAGATGGGCCGTTGTCGGTGACAAGAGCGGAGTGGGGGTCTGGACGTCCACCTCCAGGTGAGACCCCTCCACGCAACCCGCCGCCCCCAACGTCCCTCGCGGCTACCGAGGGGTGCAAGGGCGAAAACAACCCGAGGGAGCACCCGAGAGGAGGGGAGCGACCCGGTACGCCCAGGCGAGAAGGAGAACAAGGAGGCCGACCCAGAGAACTACACATTGTGTTGACGTGGAGGTACCCCCGGTACGGGCCGTGCGGGCATGAGCGCCACGTTGACCTCCTCTACCCCCGCCCCCCCCCAACCTCGTCGAAAAGGGCGGGCCACCCCAACCCCAGGCCGGCGCGGGGCTGACCCCTTCGAAGGGCGGCCGGAAGTGGAAGGCCGGCCAGCCCCGACACAGAGGGGAGGAAAGGGGCAAGAACAGAAGTGCGAGGCGGAACCGATGCACTGGCCAGCAACGTCCCAGTCCTGCGCCCGTGCAAGGCGGCAGCACTTGCAGCAGCACCCCGAAGAGGACCGGCAGAAGGACGGGACTGAGAAGACCCCGCGCGCGGCACAGCGCGTCGGTGCGTGACGTAAGCAGGGTCCGTAACGACACAGCGCGGTGTCGTGTGGCGGAAGCAGGGGCCGCCGACAGAGAAGCGTAGCATTCCCAAGCATACTGCGTAAAAAACCCCGACGTATATAGCGCAGAGGACAACAAACCCTGACGAATAACCAAGGGGGCCGGCCGGCAGAACGAAGACCGTACCGTCGTGCGGTGCCGAGTTGCCGCGCACAAAACCGCCTTCAGCTCGGGAACCAAAGACACCGCGAGCCGAAGGTGGACCCGCTGAACGCGGTCCAAACCCTCGCGAAGATCGCCTGGCGCAGACGCCTCGAAAAGCCGCAGGTGGTGAACAGACGTCTGGAGGGAACCTAAAGACAAGACAATAAGTCTGTCACCCTCTGTCGCAAGGGAAAAACCTTGGCGACAGAGGGCTGATCCGGGGGAGAGAAGAACGGGGTAGCAATAGAACAAAGTTCAAGAACGGGCGCGCTCATCCAGGACCAGAACGCGCCGTCCAACCCGCCGACAGACACAAGAGGAGGCAAAAGCAGGGACGACTCCGGGGGAGGGACGGAAGGAGAGCCGTCGACGGATCGGTGTGTGAAGTCGAAGGCCTCAGCAAACCAGGCCTCCAATGGGAGAGGGTGACCGAGCATGATGGCTAAGCCAGGCGTACCGGCGTCGCACAAACCTGTCCCATAGGAGGACAGACCCGTCAACACAGCCAGGGACTGAACAGCCGGAAGGATGTCAGGGCGGCTGAAGTCTGACCAGAGCGTAGGCCTGCAGAAGGGAGGGGGACCGTAGCAGGGGTAGGTAGGGTGACGCGCGGAGGGTGAGTCACCGCCAAGAAGGGCGAGAAGAGGGAGTCTTCCATCGACACCAAGCGCCCGTCGAAGCGTGACACAACCCAGCCCTGCATAGCCGACAATCGATCCGAGAGAGGCTACCCCCCCCCAGATAGGGCGGCCCGCAGGGGCGAGCGTGAGCGTGAGCGAGACCCACGACACGAACCAGCAGCGTCGCGGCCCAAGGAAGGCGAGCGACGACGGTTGTGTCGCCGTTGAGGGACTCGTCCCCGATCACGAACGGCCGAGGGGGAAACAGCACCATTCCCCTCTTCCAGCGACACATCAGCTCCTGAGAAAGGGGACCCCAAAACCTCGCGAAACCCCACCGAGGCAAGAGGAGGGGTACCCCCCTGGCGAGACGGTAAGTGAAGGCCAGGAAGAGAAGAATGAGGAGGAGCAGGACGACGGGAGTGGGAAGGCTGGCCGGGTGAAAGGAGGCCAGGAGCCGCGGGGGGAAACAGAGCAAGGATCCCCGGGGCTGAGATAACAGGGCGGCCCGACACCGAGGCGGAGGAGGGAGGGACCACCACCGTGGGACGAGACCGTGAAGGAAGAATAGGCACTGAAGCAGGTGAAGTAGGAGAAGCAACGACATCCAGGCGGACCCTCCTGGACAGTGTAGGAGGAGGGAGCAGAGGGCCAGCTACAGCATGAACAACCGCGCGCGGAGAGGACAACGTAAGAGGAAGTCGTCTGGGCTGGGGAAGCGGGCGGAAGGGAGTAGAGCCCCTATCCGTAGAGGCCAGGGGAGGGCGCACAGGGGCAGAGCCGCTAACCCCGGCCTCAGGGCGAGAACCATGACGAGGGCGATGGGCGTCGTCAAGGCGATCAGGAGGACGACGAGGCAAGCGAGAGCGTGGACGGAGCCGGGGAACCCCCCGACGATGGGACGACCGGCTTCGGGACCCAGGGGAGAGGGCCCGAGCAGGGAGAGGGCCAGGTGAACGGCCTTCAGTCGGGTCAGGGATACCCAGGGCGACGCGGATCCGGTCGGCAACAAAGGCCGGGGAACGGTGGCCCACAGTCCTAATGTGGCGGGAGACCATCGTCCACACTGACGGAAGGGAAGCAGAGGCCACAGCCGCCGCCGAGGAACCAGGGCCATGGAGCAGCACAACCACCAGGGCCAGACACGTGCCACACAGAGCAGGGAGGTAGGCCGTAGAGGACACACAGAGCGAGTGGCGCAAGCAGGACTTGTGCCTCTCCAAGCACGGGGAGCGACAACCAAGGCGAAAGCAAGGCAGCCTACCTGCACTAGAAGAACACACACCATAATCAGCACGTCGAAGGAGTAAGTGGAGAGAATGTCCAAGAAGAACCAGGGAAGGAGCATGGGGAAACAGGAACACACATGCAAACAGGTATCCGTACTCACCCTAAACTGGGAGCACAGAGGTAGGTGAGGAGGGCGGCCGAGGCGGAAGAGCACTAGCAGAACCTGCAAAGATGGAGAAAGTGTTAACCACCACTCAACATCTTACATGCAGGGCCTATAACACCAGTAAAGTGCATACACCAATATAGTATCAGGCAACAAGATGACATAAAAAAAGTCAATAGTGAAAGCCAACTATTACCGCAAATTTGCGGGCCAATGGAGGCATAACCGTACCGACACCACCCTCCCGCAATTTTGCGGGACCCCCCCACCGATCTCCGCAAATTTGCGGGGAGCCGAAATGTCCCAGAGGGCCGAATCAAGCCCCCGCAAATTTGCGGGACCGGCCGAGAAGGTCCGGCGCAGAAAAAGCGAGAGGAGCGTCTAGGGAATACCAAAAGAGGCCCAGAAAAAAGCGTCATCTCCTTATGAACTCCAAGCGACGATGGCCATCAAGCTGAGCAGTGTCTTCCTTGAATTTATCCTGACTCAACCGGTAAAGGGAGAGGCAAGGAAGACCAGGGGAGAGGAGGCACATCCCCCAGGAACCACCCAACCCACAGAGATAGAGCAAAGCCCATGAGGAGAAGTGGCAGGGAGGGTGGTTTGACACAAACAGGGGCCCCCGTGAGGTACCCCTGGATTGGGCAAAAGACTATGAAAGGATGGAGGTGAAACAGGAAGAGAAAACAAAAACCAGTAAATGAAACTGGTGAGAAAAAGGGTGGCCTAGCCGTGAGCAGAGAATGTGTCAGGGGCGAAAAACCCTGTGGTGTGAAAGAGGGGCCCCCGTGGGGTACCCCTGGAGTATCACGAACCACCTGTCGCCCAGGCCCTTGAGACACAGTGAAGGACTCGAAAGGGGGGACTCGGGAATAACGCTAATAATGCGGCCGACACAAACTCTACAAACAGCACCGCCACCAACGAAATCTCAGATTGTTTACCAACGGTACACCTAGGCTATGAAAAAATGAAAACTCATAGGGGCATAGCAATTCCTGAATGAGAAAACGAGCTAGGCTAAAGTAAGCTAAAAGCTAAACTATGCCCAGACTAACAGGAAAAAAGAATATGAAAAGAGAAAGAATTAAAAACATATACGAGGAACGCCAGGCGCCCCCGTACCTTCGGTAGGCTATTTCCACACGCGTCTCCATTATACACACTTAGGAGCCCATTTACGTGTGCCCTAGATCACGTAACATCTGTCTAACAAAAAAGAAGGCCAGATAAGCCGAAAACGAACCTAAACAGGGTGAATTAAAGGAGCACAACAAAAGCGACTTCATTCAATGGAGCGCGTGAAAAAATGATGACAAGAGAGGGTCGCTCATGCGCACGTTCGACAGGGATCTGCACATGACGGAACACGGGATGGGCCTTAAGCGGTAACTAAGGTAAACCCCTTTTCTTCTCTTCTATGCTTTTTTCACCTTCGGTGGTAGTTTTGGTTAATGTACAACGTCTCCTAGAGCAAGATAAGGAGTAGACTCTAGACGTTTTCTTTTTAACCGCGGTTGGAATGACGACATAGCAGTCAAAATAGACAAGTCGTCATTGCAATTAGGTTAATAGCCTTGACGTTGGATTTGCCAAGACTACTAACAAATACCTTCTTTGCATCAGTGTTTACAACCGAAGACCTCGGTGATATCCCTACACCATTGCCGATTCAGATTGATAATTCAGATGTTCTAAGCAATATCACCGTTACAGAGAGAGAAGTATTGAATTGTTTAGATAAACTCAAGGTAAATAAAACGCCTGGACCTGATACAATCTCGCCTAGAGTTCTAAAGGAAGCTAAGGATGAGCTCTCCAAACCACTGACATTGCTATTCAATGAATCCTTGCAGTCTGGGACTATGCCTGATCAGTGGAAGCTAGCCAACGTAACACCGATATTCAAAAAAGGCAGCAAATCCCTACCCAGTAACTATCGTCCAATTAGCTTAACCTCAATTGTATGTAAAATGCTAGAAACGGTCATAAGAGACAGACTCGTAAGTCACTTAGAGGCAAATAACTTACTTAAAGATACTCAACACGGCTTTCGTAAAAAACATTCCTGTTTAACAAACCTCTTAGACTTCTTCCACGATATCTTCAACCTCTACGATGAGAGTAAAGCTGTAGATATTATATACCTTGATTTTCAAAAGGCCTTTGACAAAGTTCCCCACAAACGTTTACTGCTAAAACTAAAAGCGCATGGAATACAAGACGGTGTGTGGAAATGGATAGAAAATTGGCTCAGTGACAGAAAGCAAAGAGTAGTCATAAACGGTACCCCAGGGATCGGTACTAGGACCAATTCTCTTTCTAATTTACATCAACGACATAGATGAGGGTCTCACCTGTACAATCTCAAAATTTGCTGACGATACAAAAATTGCAAATAGCGTACTCTCAAAAGAACAAGTTGACGATATGCAACACAATCTAGATAAATTGTCATGTTGTGCCCAAATTTGGCAAATGAGTTTCAATGCGGATAAATGTAAAGTACTACATATCGGATACCTAAATGAGAAGGCAAACTATTCGATGAATGGCACTCAGCTTAAGAATGTAAACAGAGAAACCAATCTGGGAGTAACAATATCGAGTAACCTAAAACCGAGTCAACAATGTTCAGAAGTTGTTAAGAAGGCAAACAAAATAATTGGCTTTATAGGCAGGTCATTTGAGCATAAATCCAAAGAAGTTATCCTAACCCTTTACAATTCCTTAGTCCGCCCTCTTCTGGAATACTGCGTTCAATCCTGGTGCCCTTATTACCAAAAAGATATAAACAAGCTAGAACGAGTTCAACGTAGAGTTACCAAAATGATACCTAGCCTAAAGAACAAACCATACGAAGAGCATCTTAGAGAATTAAATATATTTCCTTTAACCCAGCGCAGATTAAGAGGTGACTTAATTCAAGTGTTCAAAATCATCAAAGGCATCGACAATATGAACTGTAGTAAGTACTTCACTATCGACCAATCTAATTACACGCGGGGAAACGGTTGCAAAATTATTGGTAAATCTTTTAACTCACACGAATCTAAGAATTTCTTCTTCAATCGAGTTGTCAACTTGTGGAATGGGCTTCCCCGAGACGTTATAGACTGCAGCACCGTTGATTCATTTAAACTCCGCTTAGACAAATATCTCGCATCAAACCCGCGACTGACTGCGTTTGTAATTGAATAACTTTATTTTATCCTCCCCTCAGTTACTAACCCATCTGTCCCCTACTAACTTCCTAATCCTGCCACGGACATTAGTTCCAGGGCAGTAGTTCCCTTTCCAATGTTCCCTTACCCACTCTAAATCACTGTTTGGACACTTGATCCTCAGTGTTTTGGAGGACAAGCAGCCTAGAAGGGTCACTAGACCTGTTGTTGCTTGATTTCCTTTGTACTCCTTCCTCCTTTGTACTCTCTCTCTCTCTCTCTCTCTCTCTCTCTCTCTCTCTCTCTCTCTCTCTCTCTCTCTCTCTCTCTCTCTCTCCCTCTCTCTCTCTCTCTCGCTCTTTCTCTCTCCTTTCCTCTCTACCTCTCTTCTCTCCCCTCTCCCTATCTCTCTCTCTCTCTCTCTCTCTCATATGAGAAATTTCAGTTCCTTGAATGCACAATCGAGGCATACAAGAGTCAAGTGGATGAACTCTGTTACGAAAATTCCATTTTAATGGAAATGGTGGACAAACATGGCAGCCAGGTAAGCACTTCACACCAATCTGATTCATTCCAGGTGGTATGTCACAGTAGGAAACAGAACAAGGGAAAACAGACACCAGGTATCCCTACGAAAAATAAATATGCTGTTCTTGCTGATGATATTGAAAAGGATAAACCAAAGGATAAATCTGTTCAAGAGAAAATAAAACAACAAAAGGCAAAGCATTGAGCCCCAAAACAAACAATGCAAAGTCTTAACACAAGTTCATAGCCAGCAAAAAAAGAGTCATGTACCATAGTATAAGTGATAGCCTTCTCCGTGGGCAGGGAGTAGAGTTTGCCATGAAAAACAGACAAAAGAGATTTGTAAATGTGATTCCTGGAGGAAAGCTTGAACACATCACCAACAGCATGTGTAACTACCATACCGACAGGATCGTGTGTAGTAGTAAACGTAGGCTGCAATGATTGCTTTGACGGTGGTATGGTCCCTATAAAAGACATACTAGGTAAGTACAAACAAATTATCAAAATGATGAAAAATAAGACAGAAAAATGCGTGATTAGCGGAATCATCCCTAGGTTGAATGCGAACTCCTACAGTAATAGTCGAGCTCAGGAAATCAATAATTCAGTAAAAGAAATATGTGACACAGAAAATGTACTCTTTGTAGAAAATTGGAGAGAATTCCAAGGAAAAACGTCCCTATATAAAAGAGATGGTATTCACTTATCCGATGCAGGTGGGAGATATATGAGTGGTATTTTGAGCACAGCTGTTTACAATATCCACGAATGTCCCACTAAGCCGGAAACACCTATTCTGATTAATCTGGAGGATTATTGACCTAAAGTCCTCCCTCCCCCTCTGCTTCCCATTAAAAACATGCACTCAGCCCCCGTAAATACGGTAATTACCCCCACTCCAAATCAGCCAAGCGTAAATAATCCCACCCAACCATTGACAATTAATAATCCCTCCTTGACCTTGAACTCTCAAACCATGTTTTTACCGACGTCAGTTGCCCAAAATGAACGACTAACTCAAACAATTCCAAAATCATATACCTCCCTCGATCAAGAGTATAGTAGAATAAAAGTACTGTATTATCCTTCAATGCATGTTCGATTAGGAACAAGTTAGATGAACTAAAATGCCTTGTGTTAACAGAAAAAAATAGACATAATTAGTGTTACAGAAACTCACCTCGATTTTAAAAATAGAGATTTAATTTCTGAATACCATATCGACTCATACAAATGTTTTCATAAAGACAGGTGCAATGGTAAATCTAGAGGTGGAGTGGCTATGTGGGTAGCATGTCAACTAAATCCAACCGAGGTTTCACTCCCAAAAATAATAACAAAATAGTGTGTGTCAAATTAAACATGAAAAACTCAAACATTAATATCACTACTGCATACCGACCTCCAAGTCAAAATGAGGTCGAGGATAATCACCTATACGAAATATTGCAACAAACCCTCAATGCTAACGAAAGCATAATACAGTACTAATACAGTACTCGGAGACTATAATCTACCTAACATTGACTGGTGCCTTATGACAGGAAATAGTTACAATTCGCGAAAAATTATTAATTTCATACAAGACAATTTTCTACATCAAAGTGTTTCTGAACCGACACGCGATAAAAACATACAGGTACTAGATCTCGTTATCAGTACAAATGAAAACTTGATATATAAACTTGACGTCGGTAAGCACATATCTACCTCTGATCACAAGCTCATTAGAATCGACATAAATTACAAATATACTATTGAAAAACTAATTCCAGATTTTAAAAATGCAAATTACAACGAACTTAGGAAAGCCCTCAGTGACTTACATATTCAGCTAAGTAATACTTGACAAAACAAGTGAATTGTGGGATAAATTTAAAGATATATTCATGAGTGCCCAGAATAAATATATACCCACTAAAATTAAAATAAATACAGTACTATCAAAAACAAACCTCCCTGGTTCAATCAGAATATTTGCAAGGCGCTAAGGGAAAGAAATGAATATCATAAACTAACTAAAAATGACATAACTAATGAACACTTCAGCTATCTATACAAAATAGAAAAAAAGTAAAGAAATTAATCAGGACAGAGAAGCGTAATTACAAAATTTATATAGCAAATTAAAGTTTAAAAAATCCAAAGCAAATTTATGGTTACGTTAATAGTAATAGAAAAATTAAAAATGGAATAGGGCCATTAATAAATAATGACCATACAGTAACAGGAGATAAAAATTTGCTAATTTGCTTAATGAATATTTTTGTTGCGTTTTTACTAAGGAAGAACATAACACTACTCCTGAAATAAACACAACAACGCATGAAATAGGAAACTTTACCATAAGCAAAAGTGAAGTGTTATGTAAGCTGAACAATTTAAATATTAATAAAACCCCTGGGCCAGATAATATTCACCCAAGAATTCGGAAAAACTTGAAAGAAGAAATAGCACAGTCCTTAACTAACATACAGTATTTACCTTGTCGCTCAATCAGGAAACTGTACCTAGTGATTGGAAAACTGCAAATATCACTCCAATATTTAAGAAAGGAAATAAAGCCCAAGCAAGTAATTATAGACCAATCAGTTTAACGTCAATCATAGGAAAAATTCTGGAAACAAATCTGAGAGACAAGATAGTAGATTATCTGGAGTCAAACAAATTAATAAGAGAAAGCCAACATACATACATAAAATGTTAAGACTGAGTGCTCCACACATACGTGCAGTTTCAGTCTCTTGTCCTAATGGCGGTGTTCCAGGCAACCCTGTTAAGGGCTGCTTCACTTGTCAAGTTTTTGGATTTGAGATCGGCACGTAACTCGATCCCAGGTCTTCCTCGGTCCACCCCTTAGTGCAGCTCCCTCCACAATCACAGACCTGCATTTTTTCACCCAATTTTGTTCATCCATTCTCTCCACATGTCCATACTATCCCAGTCTACTTGTACGCATCACTTCGCTAATGCTCTTTATACCTAAACGTCTCCTCAGCTCAACATTTGTTATTCTATCCTGCAGCCTGACCCCACACATCCATCTCACCATTCTCATCTCATTACGTTCCATTCTGTTGACATCCTCTACTTTAACGGCCCATGTTTCTGAGGCATACATCAATGCACTTCTAACACATGAGGCATACACCTTTCCCTTCAGGGGGTGAGGCATTCTTTTCATGGTCAGAATTGGCAGCAGTTCTCTGAACTTCCCCCAGCCACATCTAATTCTAGCGACAGTGGCAGCCTCGGCCCCACCACCGGCAGAGATGGTATCTCCTAGGTAACAAAACTTGTCCACCAGTTCCAATGACTCATTTCCAAAATTCACAGCCACAGGATCATCACTTAACACGAGCTCGCCTTTGCACACTAAGCACATGGCTTTAGATCCAGTAAGTCATGCTTAACAAATTTGATAGAATGTTATAATAAACTATTTACACATAACGACTCTACTAAATGATTAGACATAATTTACTTAGATTTTTAAAAGGTATTCGATAAGGTACCTCATGGAAAATTATTGAAGAAATTGGAAATATTGGGCATTAAAGGAAAAATTCATACCTGGATAAAAAGCTGGCTGACAAACAGGAGGCAGAGAGTATTGATAAATGGAGTAGAATCTGAGTGGGAGCCTGTTTATAGTGGAGTGCCTCAGGGATCGATCCTGGGGCTAGTTTTGTTTCTAATCTATATACTGTAAATGACATCGATGTTGAACTAAATAATACTATCTCAAAGTTCGGTGATGACACCGAAAAATGTAAGATAGGAAAATCAGTATTAACCGAAGAAGACACAAATAAACTGCAATCTGATTTAAATAAAATAGTAGAGTGGTCGGAAAAATGGCAGATGCCATTCAATGTTGACAAATGCCAGGTCTTGCAAATAGGTAATAAAAAACAAAAATATGAATACAAGATGAAAGGTCAGCCAATCAAAACAAGTGCACTAGTTAAAGACCTGGGTTTGTTTTATATCTGAAAACCTAAAGACCTCAGATCAATGTGCAGCAGCTGCGAATAAGGCCAATCGAGCATTGGGATATATTAAGAGAAATTTTACTTATAAAAATTAGAACATTATAGTACCTTTATTTAAAAGCATAGTGAGGCCCCATCTTGAATATGGTGTGCAATTTTGGTCTCCTTTTCTGAGCAAGGACATTGGGAAGCTCGAGTCGGAGCAGCGTAGAGCGACAAATTTGATTCCGTCACTAAGAAATAAATCTTATTATGAAAGACTAAAAAAAAAAAAAAAAATTCACTTAAGAAAAGAAGATTGCGAGGTCAATTAATCGAGTGTTTCAAGATACTAAAGGGATTTGACAAAATTGATGTAGATTCACTTTTCAAAATAGATAATAGTTCATTAACTCGGGGAAATGGAATGAAATTAAAAACCAGGAGGGCGAATCTCGATGTCACAAAGCACTTCCTCACCTACAGTGTGGTCCTCGAGTGGAACAAATGGCCTGAGAAAGTGGTACAATGTAAGACAATTGACACATTCAAAAGAAGTCTAGACATTTATTTTGAGGAAGTGGGAATAATATAGTAAAAAAAAAAAACTGACTTACGGAAGCGAAGCATGGACGTTGGTTGAGAGACTCAGACCAAGAGTGAGAGCAGTGGAAATGAATTACTTAAGGAGTGCGTGCGGAGTTACATGGAGGGATAGACAGACTAATGAGGAAGTAAGAAGGAGGTGTGGTGTGGAGGTAGATGTGCTGGAAAGTGTGAAAAGGAACAACTTGAGATGGTTCGGCCATATGGAACGTATGGAAAGCGAGAGAATGACTAAGAGGGTGTATGAGAGCGAGGTGGAGGGACAGAGGGGGAGAGGTAGACCGAATATGAGGTGGAAGGATGGAGTGAGGAAGTACATGAACGAAGGTGGTGCTGGTTGGGGGGAGGGGCGTCGACTGACTGGGGACAGAGGTGCATGGGGGCGGTTCGTTCGTGGCCACCCCTTCGGGGATCACGGCGTCAGGCAATAGATAGATAGATAGATCAGTGGTATATAATATTTCGCATCTTCGTTCTTTACTATAAATTTCCCAGTAGAAGTTTTTATTTTTTTCTCATTCTGCTGGGTGACTTCTTTTCCTAACTTAATTTCATGCCGACCAACGGTCGGAGGGAAAGGTGGGTGGGGAGAGAGCCTTCTTCTTTGCTATCCTTGCCTTCCACTTTGTAGCAAATTCTATTTTAGCATTAAGTCCGGACTACCTAGTAGGGACCGCAAGGACTGTGTAGCCTGTGTATCTATGTAACTCTATGTAACTCTCTCTCTCTCTCTCTGTTGTGTGAGAAACCCAGGATGTGAAGAAAGTCTCCTTGTACTATACTTTACTTATGTGAGGGCAGTTTAACCCTCTGACATCGGGCCCTTTAAATACTCCCGCCAAGCCCGAACCTGGGTAAAATATAAAATTCTCAGGATTTTGCCGCGCTTTTTTATACACGAGAAAATGGCCCAACCTAGCTTATATATATACAGTATATCCAGTGGCAGTTTTCGTTGTTGTCTTGCTTTTGGTGAAAACTAGAACTCTCTTTACCAAGTGGTTGATCAGTTTTTATGATAAAAATATTTAGGTCAGTAAGCAGGACGAAAGGCTAGAATTCATTGTTTACTCCAGAATTTCGTCATTTACCGATACTTATATCTTTGCAAATATATGGCCTAACCAAGTAGTTATACATATCAGAGGTAGATATGGTCGTTGCCATGCGATAGGTGAAGACTAGAACACTACATTGTGTAGTTATTGTGTGAGGTGAGAAATAAGACGGCCAGTGAAGCGGGAATTCCGACCTTCGTCCGAATGCGCCGCGGCTACGGATTATTTATTATGTATTTACCTAATTGCCTAATTGTAGTTTACAGGAGTTGAGCTAAGCTCGTGTTGTCCCGTCTCTCAGTCTACTTTTTATCCAATTTTTTCTTGAAAATATGGATATTCCTTGCCCCTACCACCTCCTCCTCCAGCCCATTCCATTTGTCAATACATCTACAGTATAGGGGAAGCTAAACTTCCTGATATCGTTCTTGCAGGTAGGTCTTTTTACTTTGTAGCTGTGGCCTCTAGTTATTCCTGTATCCATAATTAATATATCCTCCCTATCCAGCCTCTCCAGTCCCCGGGTGCATTTGTACATCATTATCATGTCTCCCCTCTCTCTCCTCTCTTTTAGACTCGGTAGATTTAATTTGTCTAGCCTCCCTTCATATGGCAGTTCTCTGAGACTTGGAACCAATCTAGTAACTGCTCTCTGGATTCTTTCTAACTTGTGAATATGCTTCTTTAGATTCGGGGACCACACCACTGCTGCATACTCCAATCTTGGTCTAATCATACTCTTCATAATTTTCGCTACCATGGTCTCATCCAAGTAGTTCAGAGCAACTTTCATATTCCCGGCCATTGCATACATTCCGCTAAAGAGCTTGTTAATATGTTTCTCTGGCGACAAATTATCTTGTATAATCAACCCTAAATCCTTTTCTTTTTCGGCCTTGCTAATTATATTATCTCACATCCTGTACTCCCAATTTGGTCTATTCACACTTCTTCCCATATTTAACACATGGCATTTACTTATATTAAATTTCATTTTCCACTTGGTGCTCCATTCGTATATTTTATCTAAATCCCCTTGCAGCTCCTCACAACTACTTTTATTTGTTATTTGTCTCATAATTTTTACGTCATCTGCAAACATTGACATGTAGGAGTTTATGCCTATCGGCAGGTCATTCACGTACATAAGGAACATGAGAGGTGCCAACACAGATCCCTGCGGCACACCACTCTCAACTTTCCGCCACAATGAGTAAGTTCCTCTAATGTTGGTCCTCATTTCCCTATCTGTTAAATAGCTCTCCATCCATTTCAGCAAACTCCCCCTGACACATCCTAGCGTCTCAAGCTTAGATAACAATCTCTTATGTGGTACCTTATCGAATGCTTTGGAAAGGTCTAAGTAGACGCAGTCCACCCATCCGCCTCTTTCTTGGAGTACATCTATCACCCTACTGTAATAACATAGCAAACTGGTAACACAAGATGTCCCTTCTCTGAATCCAAATTGCTTTGGGGTTATTATCTTCTTTCTCTCCAACATTTTCATCCATCTCTTCTTAATTAGCTTTTCACAAATCTTGCATACAATACTAGTAAGTGAAACTGGTCTATAGTTTAGAGGGTCCTCAGGGTTTCCATTCTTGTATATCGGAATGATATTAGCTCTTTTCCATTCAACAGGAACCTGTCCTTTATCTAAGGAAGCTTGAATTATGTCCCTCACTGGCTCCACTAATTGCTCTGCACACTCCTTTAAAACCCAGGCAGACACTTCAACCGGTCCCATAGCTTTCCTTACTTCAATTCCTCTCATCGCAGATAACAGCTCATCTCTAGTTATTTCAATCTTACTAAGACCACTCTCCAGTACTCCCGCCTGTGGTTCGTCAAAACCTTCCTCTCTAGTAAAAACTGACCCCAATTTGTTATTCATTTCCTCGCACATGTCCGATACATTTTCATACGTCCTAGCATCAACTCTTAATTTAGTAATTTGTTTCTTTACCTTCAACTTACTGTTTATATATTTATAAAATAATCTAGGGTCACTTTCACATTTGTTTACTATGTTCTTCTCATAGTTCATTTTAACTTGCCTAATTATGTTAACATATCTATTCCTCTCCTGTTTATATTTATTCCGATTACTCTCAGTGTTCCTTCTTCTTAATCTAGCCCAAGCTGCATCACGCCTACCCAAAGCTCTTTTGCATTTCAAATTAAACCAATCTTTCTGCTTAGTAAAATTTCCAGTTTTATATCTTGGGACAAACAGATTGGTTCCTACTCCATAAATTTCGAGGAATCTACTATATTTACCTTGTACGTCCTGTTCCTTCAAAATAAGATCCCAATCTACTCCCTCTAAATATCTTTTCAAGGATACATAATCAGCTTTACTATAATTTAATCTGTCATTTATGTAGCTATTGTCTAATCTATTGGCATTACTCGAGGTCAACTTCCATTTTAGTAATAGGTGATCACTTTTACCTACAGGACATAGATAGTTTATTGGGAGGTTTGACGTACCTCCCAACCTACCAAATAGGAAAACCTACTATTTGGTAGTAGTCTTGGAAAATCCAACGTCAAGGCTATTAACCTAATTGCAATGACGACTTGTCTATTTTGACTGCTATGTCGTCATTCCAACCGCGGTTAAAAAGAAAACGTCTAGAGTCTACTCCTTATCTTGCTCTAGGAGACGTTGTACATTAACCAAAACTACCACCGAAGGTGAAAAAAGCATAGAAGAGAAGAAAAAGGGGTTTACCTTAGTTACCGCTCAAGGCCCATCCCGTGTTCCGTCATGCGCAGATCCCTGTCGAACGTGCGCATGAGCGACCCTCTCTTGTCATCACATCTCACGTCAGCAGAAGAACGCGGATGGGCAGGGGTCCGGCGTGAGGGAGGGTATTATGTACGTTGGATTTTCCAAGACTACTACCAAATAGTAGGTTTTCCTATTTGGTAGGTTGGGAGGTACGTCAAACCTCCCAATTTGTTAGTAGTCTTGGCAAATCCAACGTCAAGGCTGCATAACAAATAGGAGGAGGACATCCAAGCCCAACATACCAAAAAAAACAATGCATAAGACAAAATTATGAATGACAAAGAAACACAATTTAAACAAGAGAGTTTAATAAAAGAGTGAAAAACTGAGGAGTAGCTAAAAAGAGCAGTTTTAACACGTGCCCGTCATTCATAGTAATGCAAAACCATAGACTTGTCTTAAACCAAAAAGTACTGTACCCAAAATCCCTTTTCTTCCAAAACCAACAAAAACATTGAACACAACAATAAAACACAATTTTCAATTTGGCAAAAACACTTATGTACTGTATACATATAACATAATCCCAAACTTGCAATCCAGTGTTGCAAACCCGTACTCCCCCCCCCCCCCCTTTTCCAAATAAAAAAAGTAAAAGACAGAGTGACAAGGGGGGACGACCAGGCATCTTCGCTAGAGCCCTAGGAAACACGACTCCCGAGAGCTATCACAGGCCGAGGGGGTCTAACAATGGACATGGAGAGGTAGGAGGAGACGAAGGTATGGATAGAAGACCACAAACCCGCCGAGGCGACGTCAGGCAACGATCGACTCTGCAGGAACCGTAAGGAGGCAGCAAAGGACCGCACATCGTGCGCAGAACCCCTACAATCAGGGTTACTGGCACTAGAGAGGAAGGTTTTGACGAACCACAGGCGGGAGTACTGGAGAGTGGTCTTAGTAAGATTGAAATAACTAGAGATGAGCTGTTATCTGCGATGAGAGGACTTGAAGTAAGGAAAGCTATGGGACCGGATGAAGTGTCTGCCTGGGTTTTAAAGGAGTGTGCAGAGCAATTAGTGGAGCCAGTGAGGGACATAATTCAAGCTTCCTTAGATAAAGGACAGGTTCCTGTTGAATGGAAAAGAGCTAATATCATTCTGATATACAAGAATGGAAACCCTGAGGACCCTCTAAACTATAGACCAGTTTCACTTACTAGTATTGTATGCAAGATTTGTGAAAAGCTAATTAGGAAGAGATGGATGAAAATGTTGGAGAGAAAGAAGATAATAACCCCAAAGCAATTTGGATTCAGAGAAGGGACATCTTGTGTTACCAGTTTGCTATGTTATTACAGTAGGGTGATAGATGTACTCCAAGAAAGAGGCGGATGGGTGGACTGCGTCTACTTAGACCTTTCCAAAGCATTCGATAAGGTACCACATAAGAGATTGTTATCTAAGCTTGAGACGCTAGGATGTGTCAGGGGGAGTTTGCTGAAATGGATGGAGAGCTATTTAACAGATAGGGAAATGAGGACCAACATTAGAGGAACTTACTCATCGTGGCGGAAAGTTGAGAGTGGTGTGCCGCAGGGATCTGTGTTGGCACCTCTCATGTTCCTTATGTACGTGAATGACCTGCCGATAGGCATAAACTCCTACATGTCAATGTTTGCAGATGACGTAAAAATTATGAGACAAATAACAAATAAAAGTAGTTGTGAGGAGCTGCAAGGGGATTTAGATAAAATATACGAATGGAGCACCAAGTGGAAAATGAAATTTAATATAAGTAAATGCCATGTGTTAAATATGGGAAGAAGTGTGAATAGACCAAATTGGGAGTACAGGATGGGAGATAATATAATTAGCAAGGCCGAAAAAGAAAAGGATTTAGGGTTGATTATACAAGATAATTTGTCGCCAGAGAAACATATTAACAAGCTCTTTAGCGGAATGTATGCAATGGCCGGGAATATGAAAGTTGCTCTGAACTACTTGGATGAGACCATGGTAGCGAAAATTATGAAGAGTATGATTAGACCAAGATTGGAGTATGCAGCAGTGGTGTGGTCCCCGAATCTAAAGAAGCATATTCACAAGTTAGAAAGAATCCAGAGAGCAGTTACTAGATTGGTTCCAAGTCTCAGAGAACTGCCATATGAAGGGAGACTAGACAAATTAAATCTACCGAGTCTAAAAGAGAGGAGAGAGAGGGGAAACATGATAATGATGTACAAATGCACCCGGGGGCTGGAGAGGCTGGATAGGGAGGATATATTAATTATGGATACAGGAATAACTAGAGGCCACAGCTACAAAGTAAAAAGACCTACCTGCAAGAACGATATCAGGAAGTTTAGCTTACCCTATAGATGTATTGACAAATGGAATGGGCTGGGGGAGGAGGTGGTAGGGGCAAGGAATATCCATATTTTCAAGAAAAAATTGGATAAAAAGTAGACTGAGAGACGGGACAACACGAGCTTAGCTCAACTCCTGTAAACTACAATTAGGTAAATACAATTAGGTAAACAATTAGGTAAATACGAATGACCCGACAAATGTGGCGGCCTATCTGTACCTTCGAGAGCCTCCCACCAGTCCGAGGAGATACCCACACAGCAGTACCCGAAGTCTGCGCCACAGACTCAACATAGGAGTGCAAGGCTTGCACCGGGCACAACACATGGTGAGTATGCCCACGCTTTAAAGCCTGGATGGTGAAAGGCTTGAAAACGTGGGTCTCTCTCTCATTCTTGGCAACAAAATGAGGGGAGGGGGCTAACGTGACGACATTCAAGGACGGGGAGAATCGCATGCATTCCTGGGACCGTGACATGGCTGCTAGTTCAGACACCCTATCCCCAGTGGCCAGAGCGACAAGGAAGAGTGTACGCTCCAGCAACTGAACCGGTGTAGTGTCCCGTGTATATGTGTGTGAAGCCAGAAGGTCCAGAGCACGCCCCAGATCCCACTGAGGAGGGATCTGGCGCGGAGGCGGTCGCTCCCTGAAGGCAGCCTTCATGAAGGAATCCAGCTCCTTCGGCGGAACGACCAGCCCAGTGACGGACTCAAAGACCTCCCGGATGGCAGACAAGTGGTTACGTATAGTGTTGACTTGAAAGCGACGCGTACGGAAGAGGTGAAACAAGTAGTGTAGTACGAGGGAAGGAGAGCTAACTGTCTGGCGAGTGTCCTGTATCCACCTAGTAAAAGACCTCCAGTGGGACTCGTAAGTCCCCCAAGTCGAAGACGTCCATGAACGCTTCAGGAAGTCAGTCAGGTCCCGTCCGTGGACCGGGAGCCACCGTGCCTCACGAACATCCACGATGCGAAGGCCAACGAGGTCCGTAGGCCTCCAACCTGGCTCAAGTGGAAGTTTGAGAGAGGGAGAGGGACCGGACTCGGGCACCACCGCTTCAACTGGGAGTACCAAGCCTGGGCCGGCCACAGAGGCGCTATTAGCCAGACTCTGCCTCGGTACAGCCGCAGCCTCGCGAGGACTTTGCACATCAACAGTGCGTCTGGTGGCGGAAATATGTATATCGACTGCCACCTGCTCCAGTCTTCCATGAAAGCGTCCGGACCCCCTCCGGAGTACGAGTCCGGAGGGATAGGTACCGAGGCAACTTGCGCGTCTCCTTCGATGCGAACAAGTCGACCTCCGGAACACCCCAGGAAGCCGCGAGGTCGTCGAATACAGTCTGTTTCATTGCCCATTCTACAAGAACGCCCTGTCCTCTCGACAGGGCGTCCGCCCATAGGTTGGCAGTCCCGGGCAGGTAGGAGGCGTGCAGGGAGATGTTGTGTCGGTTCGCGAGGAAGAACAACTTCTCGGAGATCCCCAACAGAGTCAAAGACTTGGAGGACCCCTGCTTTTGGATACAGTGGACAGCTGTCTGATTGTCCATCCTGAAGGCCACCGACTGTCCCCGAAGGGCCAGCGCGTGGTCCCTCAGGAAGAACAAGGGAACCAACAGTTCGAGGGCATTGATGTGTAGGTGTGTGTGTCCCACCCATCTGCCGTGACATTGATGTCCCAGGTTGGATTGGTAACCCCACCCTACCTCGCTCGACGCATCTGTATCTACCCAGATCGTCGGCGGGGGGGCGGTCCAGGGCACAGCCCCAGAGAGCGTGCCCCGAGCAACCCAGTGTCCTAAGTGTCTGTGAATGGTACGCGGGATCGGCATGAGCCGATCCATAGGGGCCAACGGAAACACCTTGTTGCCCATGAGGATTAGGCGGCGCAGCCTGAGCCTCCCTAAGGGAATGGTCAGAGCGGCGCAATTCAGTGAACCCACTAACGAGTCCCAGATCCTCCTCGTGAGGGAGACCGAGTGCAACACGGCGAAGACCTTCCTGCGAAGTTTCACCGCGTTTGGCTGACTCTGGGTTACTGTAGCGTTGGTCAGATCCCATTCGAGACCTACCCACGTCACGACACGCGACGGGGTCAGGCGTGACTTGGGAATATTGATTTTGAACCCTAACTGTGTGATGTGTTGAACTACTGTGAGGGTGTCGTGGACGCACTGTTCTAGGGTGTCTGAAACTATCAACCAGTCGTCCAAGTAAAACAGGATCTGGAGGCCGCTCCTGAGGAGAGGATCCAGAGCCTGCTTCACCAGTTTCGAGAAGATCCGCGGCGCGATGTTGAGACCGAAGGGAAGTCTGTCGAACATGAACACACGATCGGAAGTCTGAACGGCCAAGAATCGCTGGAAACGAGGATGGATAGGAACGTGCCAATACGCATCCTTGAGGTCCAGCGACACTACCCACGACAGATGTCGCAGGGCCAGTCGTACCTGGTGCACCGTCAGCATCCGAAACCGTGTGTTCACGATGTGCCCGTTGAGGGCCGACAGATCCACCACCGGTCGCATCGCGTCGCAGTCCTTCTTCGGTACCAGAAATACACGGGAGAGGAAAACCGGTTGACCGGCTTTCACCTCCTTGACGATTCCCTGCTCGTGCATGGACGTAATCACGTCGGCCACCTCCGAAGAGACAGACTTCGTTGACAAGAGCTGAGTGGGGGTCTGGACTTCCATCTCCAGGTTAGACCCCTCCGTGCAATCTTCCGCCCCCACGTCCCTCGCGGCCACCGAGGGGCGCAAGGGCGAAAACAACCTGTGGGAGCCCCCGAGATGAGGAGAGCGACCCTTTCGGCTAGGCGAGAAGGAGAACAAGGAGGAGACCGACCTGGAGAACCTACACATTTTTTGACGTGGAGGGTCCCCCGGTACGGTCCCTGCGGTCATAAGAGCCACGTTGACCTCCTCTACCCCCCCCCCACCTCGTCGAAAAGGGCGGGTCACCCCATCCCCTGTCCGTCTCGCGTCTGACCCCGTCGAAGTGCGGCCGGAAGTGGAAGGCTGGCCAGCCCCTTCTCGGCGGGGATGAAAGGGAGCAGGAGCAGAAGTGCGAGGCGGAACCGACGCTCTGGCCGGCAACTTCCCTTTCCTGCGCCCTTTCTTGGCGGCAGCACTGGCGGCAGCACCCCGAAGAGGACCGGCAGAAGGACGGGACTGCGAAGACCCTGGTCGCGACACAGCGCGTCTTTGCGTGTCGTAAGCAGGGTCCGCCGACAGAGAAGCGTAGCGTTCCCAAGCATCCTGCGCAAAAAGCCCCGATGTATAGAGCTCAGAGTACAACAAACCCTGACGAATATCCAAGGGGGCTTTCCGGCAGAACGAGGACCTTACCGTCTGGCGTTGTCGAGTTGCCTCGCACAAAACCGCCTTCAGCTCGGGAACCAAAGACACCGCGAGCTGAAGGTGGATCCGCCGAACGTGGTCCAAACCCTCACGAAGATCGCCAGGTGCAGTCGCCTCGATAAGCCTCAGGTGGTGAACAGACGTCTGGAGGGAACCTAAAAGACAAGATAATAAGTTCGCCACCCTCTGCCGCAAGGTAAAATCCCTGTCGACAGAGGACTTATCTGGGTGGGAGAAGAACGGGTTAGCAATAGCACAAATTTCAAGTTTGGGCGCGCTGATCCAGGACCAGAACTTGCCATCCAATCCGCCGACAGATACAAGAGGAGGCAAAAGCAGTGATGACTCCGGGGGAGGGACTGAAACAGATCTGTCGACGGAACGGTTGGCGAATTCTAAGGCCTCAGCAAACCAGGCCTCCAATGGGAGAGGATTATCGAGCACGACGGCTAAGCCAGGCTTACCGTCGTCGCACAAACCCGTCCCATAGGAGGACAGTCCCGTCAACACAGCCAGGGACTGAACATCCTGAAGGATGTCCTGGCGGCT
Organism: Paralithodes platypus; assembly: GCA_032716605.1. Taxonomy (NCBI): domain Eukaryota; kingdom Metazoa; phylum Arthropoda; class Malacostraca; order Decapoda; family Lithodidae; genus Paralithodes; species Paralithodes platypus. The sequence continues at coordinate 19,467,642 of CM064543.1, read as the reverse complement.
GAAGTCTGACCAGAGCTTAGTCCGAGGAGCAGACGGGGGCTTGGGCTTCACCGAAAAGTACTGAAGGTCAGTCCTCGGGTAAGCCCTCACCTCCACGTCGGCCACCTGACCATCCACCCTGATCGCCCTGAACTGCATCTTATCATTAATTTGCACCGACCAGTCCGAAGGTAGGGCCCTCTCACCTGACGGGAAGTCGGTAGCACGCTCCGGGTGGGAGGCCTGCACCCCCTTCCAAACAGCCAAGGAGCCATAGAGGAGCGGCATAGTCCGCGATGGGACCTTGGCCTTCTGGATGGGGGGCAAGCGCGGACCCTGCCCTAGCAGACGGAGAACCCCCGCATGGGAGACAGCAGGGGCAACCACCTGAGCTAGGGCAGGAGCAGTACTAGCCGACGACCGGGCAGGCGGAGAAGCAGGGCGAGAAGGAATGTGGTCCACCGCAGAAGGGAGGGGGACCAAAGCAGGGGTAGGTTGGGTGAGGCGCTGAGGTTGTGTCACCGCCAAGAAGTGCGATAAGAGGGAATCTTGCATCGCCTCCAAGCGCGCGTCGAAGTGTGACACAACCCACCCCTGCATAGCCGAAAATCAATCCGAGAGAGGCGACCCCCCCGAAGATTGTTCGGCCCGCAGGGGCGAGCGTGAGCGGGAGCGAGACCCACGACACGAAACAGCAGCGTCGCGGCCCAAAGAAGGCGAGCGACGACGGCCGTGGCGCCCCTGAGGGTCTCGACCCTGATCACTAACGCCCGAGGGGGAAACATCACCATCCCCCTCTTCCAGCGACACGTCAGCTCCCGAGAAAGGGGACCCCGAAACCTCGCTATACTCCACCGAGTCAAGCGGCGGGGTACCCCCTTGGTGAGCTGGTAAGTGAAGATCAGGGATAGAAGAATGAAGAGGAGCATGATGACGGGAGGGGGAAGGCTGGCCGGGTGAAAGGAGGTCAGAAGGAGCCGCGGGGGGAAACAGAGCAAGGATCCCCGGGGCTGAGAGAACAGGGCGGCCCGACACCGAGGCTGAGGAGGGAGGGACCTCCACCTTGGGATGAGACCGTGAAAGAAGAATAGGCACCGAAGCAGGAGAAGTAGGAGGAGAAGCAACTACATCCTGGCGGACCCCCCTGGACAGAGTAGGAGGAGGGAGCAGAGGGCCAGCTACAACATGAACATCCGCGCGCGTAGAGGACAAATGAAGAGGACGTCTTTTGTGCAGGGGAAGCGGGCGGAAGGTAGTAGAGCCCCTATCCGGAGAGGCCAGGGGAGGGCGTACAGGGGCAGAGACGCTAACCCCGGCCTAAGGGCGAGAACCATGACGAGGGCGATGGGCGGAGTCAAGGCGAGCAGGAGGACGATGAGGGGCAGTAGAGGACGGGCGATGAGGCGAGCGAGAGCGTGGACGGAGGTGGGGATCCTCCCGACGATGTAACGACCGACCACGGGACCCAGGGAGGAGGGCCCGAGCAGGGAGAGGGCCAGGTGAACGGCCTCCAGATGGGTCAGGGATGCCCAGGGCGACGCGAATCCGGTCGTCAACAAAGGCCGGGGAACAGTGGCCCACAGTCCTAATGTGGTGGGAGACCACCGCCCACACTGATTGAAGGGAAGCAGAGGCCACCGCCGCGTCTGAGGAACCAGGGTGATGGTCCACCACCTCTACCAGGTCCATACACGGGCCACACAGAGCAGGGAGGTAGGCCGTAGAGGACACCCATTGCGAATGGCGTAAGCAGGACCGGTGGCGCTCCAAGCACGGGGAGCCACAGCCCTGGCGAAAGCAAGGCATCCCACCTGCAACGGAAGAACACACACCATAAGCAGCACGTCGACGGAGTAAGTGTAGAGAATGTCCAATAAAAACCAGGGAATGAGCATGGGTAAACAGTAACACACATGCAAATCGGTATCCGTACTCACTCTAAACCGGGAGCACCGAGGTAGGTGAGGAGGGCGGGCGAGGCGAGGTGAAGAGCACAAGCAGAACCTGCAAAGATGGAGAAAGTGTTAACCACCACTCAACACCTTACATGCAGGGTCCATAACACTAGTAAAGTGCAGACACCAATATAGTATCAGGCAACAATATGACATAAAAAAGGTCAACAGTGAAAGCCAACTATAACCGCAAATTTGCGGGCCAAAGGAGGCATAACCGTACCGACACAACCCTCCCGCATCGTCGCGGGACCCCCCAGCGATCACCGCAAATTTGCGGGGAGCCGAAACGTCCTGGATGACCGAATCGAGCTCTCCGCAAATTTGCGGGACCGGCCGAGATGGTCCGGAGCCGAAAAAGCGAGAGGAGCGTCTAGGGAATACCAAAAAAGGCCCATAAAAAAGTGTCAACTCCTTATGAACTCCAAGCGATGATGGCCATCAAGCTGAGCAGTGTCTTCCTTGATAAGATCCTGACTCAACCGGTCAAGGGAGAGGCAAGGAAGACACACCAGGGGAGAGGAGGCACATCCCCCAGGAACCACCCAACCCACAGAGATAGAGCAAAGCCCATGAGGAGAAGTGGCAGGGAGGGTTGTTTGGCACAAACAGGGGCCCCCATGGGGTACCCCTGGATCGGGCAAAAGACTATGAAAGGATGGAGGTGAAAACAGGAAGGGAAAACAAAACCCAGTAAATGAAACCGGTGAGAAAAAGGGTGGCCTAGCCTTGAGTAGAGAATGTGTCAGGGGCGAAAAACCCTGTGGTGCGAAGGAGGGGCCCCCGTGGGGTACCCCTGGATATCACGAACCACCTGGCGCCCAGGCCCTTGAGACACAGTGAAGGCTCGAAAGGGGGGACTCGGGAATAACGCTAATAATGCGGCCGACACAAACTCTACAAAAAGCACCGCCACCAACTAAATCTCAGATTGTTTACCAACTGTACACTTAGGCTATGAAAAAAAAAATGAAAACTCATAGGGGCATAGCAAATCCTGAATGAGAAAACAAGCTAGGCTAAAATAAGCTAAAAGCGAAACTATGCCCAGACTAACAGGAAAAAAGAATATGAAAAGAAAAAGTGAAAAAACATAGACGAGGAACGCCAGGCGCCCTCGTACCTTCGGTAGCTATTTCCACACGCGTCTCCATTATACACACTGAGGAGCCCATTTACGTGTGCCCTAGATCACGTAACATCTGTCTAACAAAAAGAAGGCCAGATAAGCCGAAACGAACCTAAAACAGGGTGAATTGAAGGAGCACAACAAAAGCGGACTCAACAATGGCGACGCGTGAAAAAATGATGACAAGAGAGGGTCGCTCATGCGCACGTTCGACAGGGATCTGCGCATGACGGAACACGGGATGGGCCTTGAGCGGTAACTAAGGTAAACCCCTTTTTCTTCTCTTCTATGCTTTTTTCACCTTCGGTGGTAGTTTTGGTTAATGTACAACGTCTCCTAGAGCAAGATAAGGAGTAGACTCTAGACGTTTTCTTTTTAACCGCGGTTGGAATGACGACATAGCAGTCAAAATAGACAAGTCGTCATTGCAATTAGGTTAATAGCCTTGACGTTGGATTTGCCAAGACTACTAACAAATATATATCACTAATTTCGTGAGGATCTTTTGTAAAAATTAGATCGAGTTTAGAAGGTTCGTTATTACCCCTCATTCTTGTATTTTCCTTCACATGTTGTGCAAGTACATTTTCCGTAACCAACTCCACTAGCCGACTTCCCCAAGATCTCTGATTTGGCCCTGCATCTTCCGATTCCCAATCAACCTCACTACAGTTGAAATCTCCTACCAAGATCAATCGATTCTTCCTTAAAAGCAATCTTCTCAACAACTGAATCATATCCTCGACCATCTCCTCAAACTCCAACTCCCTCCATGCTCTGGTCTTTGGTGGCATGTAAGCTACTGCTATGTCTAGCTTTTTTCCTTCTATATCATTGAGTTCAACTGCCATTATTTCTGCCTTGTTATTATTTAACTCCACTTGCTTTGCTGTCATAGGGTTCTTAACTAATACTGCCACTCCACCTCCCCTTTTTTCCCTTTCTATCATATCTCCATATATTATATCCTTCACTAAACACTATATTGCTGTCAAAGTCCTGGTTCAGCTTTGTCTCCGTCAAACAGACTATCTGTGGTTGATCCTTTCTTAATATATCATCCAATTCTACCTTTTTACTGTTTATTCCATCTATATTAGTGTAGTAGCACAGTATATTGGAATCCTCCTCCTTGTTTCTCTTCCCTCCCTGCCTCCTATTAGGTTCACCTCCTCCATCCCTTCCCTGACCTACCTCCACATTCCCTGCTAGTTCTATTCTCCTCCCCCCCCCCCCCCCTCCACAATCTCCCGCCCCTCCCTCACCATCTCTCCGTCCTCGGTCTGATCCACTACCTGACTCACCGTCTCCATCCCCTGCTCCTCCCTCACCATCTCTCTGTCTTCGGTTTGATCCACTACCTGACTCACTGTTTCTATCTCCTGCTCCTCCCTCACTATCTCCTTGTCCCCGATTTGATCCACTACCTGACTCACTGTCTCCTTGTTCATTTCTCCTCGTATTTTCCGTTCTTTCTGACTCTGAGTGTACCACTTCTTTAGTTTCCCTTCCTTTACTCTCCAAAAAAAATCCTTTTCTCCTCATCTGACAATTTTTGATTTTCATCGTCAGCCCTTGCTTGAACTTCTCTCAACTTTTCCCTTTCCTCTATGCTTAAGTCCTTTTTCACCCTAATATGTTTCATTCCAGTTCAACTATTTAGCCTTCAGCTTACAATGGTTAATACTTCAACCACTGACCTAGATTTAAACTCTGCTTTTATCGGTCTCATCTCACCCTTTTTATATCTTCCTAGCCGTCTTACTTCGTCCAGTTCTTTCCCCCAATCACAGCCTTCGTCTAGACACTCCAATATTTTCTTTACTTTGTCCTCATCCCTTCCCCTTCTTTCCCTCATATCTGCTAAATGTTCTTCAATGTCTCCAAAAATTATTATGCTTTTACCTCTATCTACTGTTTCCCTCACTACCTTCTCCTTGCTCTTCAAAACCTGCACTACATTCTTCTCAAACTCTCTTTTCTCTTTTTCTCTCTCTTCCACCTGCTCCTTCATGATTTCTTCCAATGCATCCACCTTAGCATTCCCCACCCTTGTCCACTCATTTTTCTCCTCACTTATTACTCCCTTTACTTTCTCACTTAAATGGCCCTCATACTCCTTTAGCTGCTCCTTGAGTGCCATGTTCTCTGCCTCCATCTCATCTACTTTCCTTATCACAGCATCTAGGTTAGCAATTAATGGCCCATCTGCAGTTGCTACTGAACTGGCTCCACATATTTCTGTCAGTGACTCCACCTTCACACCTATATCTCTCCTCCAATTCTCCATAACTCCCTTCCATCTTAACAGACCCATCATCTGTCTCTTCACCACAGTCAATTGATCCTCCACTTCATTACCCTCTGCCAGAAATCCCTCAAATTCATAGCTCTCTTCATCTCCCAATAAACTCTGCCTCCGTTTGCCTTGGCCGGCCATTGTTTATATTTATGTAGCCTACAATTAAAAATATACAAAACACTTAATAAAATTACAGTAAAATTAAACTACTACCTGGGATAAACCCAGGTAGCGCCGCCCCCGTTTGTGTCACCCTATCTTGAAAAAAGAATAAATGGAAAAAATAAATAGAAATGGGTGTTTGCGAGGTCACCACGAGCAGGTGGGGTACGACTTGATTACCTTCCTAAGAAGGTAACCCAACCGAGGTGTCGCAAGTACTAGGCAAAGATGAAATTGAAAACTTTAACCGTGTTTTGGGCCTATTACAGTATGTAATAATATTGATTACATTGATAATTGATTATTAATTGCTGATATATTTCACCATTGTAACCATTCCTAAGTCACTCATCTGCTTTCATGCATGGTTTGGGACTCAGGTTCAGAAGGTACAAGATTTCGTAAGGCTTGCTTACAAGCAGGAGTCAGCTGACTGGCTGGCTGTGTGTTCTTGTTGTTGGTTATACAGATGACCCGCCAAGACAACAAAACTTTCTCTAGTGCAGTTTTAATTGGTTTTAAGCCTTAGATTAACCCGTTGGTACTTCAGAGGCCATCTGGGTCTCACAGTGGCAATAGCTAATGGCCTGAGCGGCCATCCGAGTCTGGAGGGTTAACACGGCATGCATTATCTGTCTTTCTATATTCTGTGCGTCTATGCGTTCTGCCTTCATATTAATACCAGGGACACTACCTGTGTTGTACAGCAGCTGATAGACACTATAGAAAACTCAAGCACTTGGTCATCTTCTGATTTGGTATCTCCTGTATTCCCAGGCTGCAGCACTGGCATTACCATCGAAGAATCCGTAAACATAGTCAATGTCTGCGTATTCTTCATTGATGTACGTACGTGGCATGCTGTTTCATGAACAAGCTGTACCTAAGGAACAACTGAACGCATTTGAAGTGTGATTCGCCTACTAATTTCCCTGCTCAAATTACACCATGGGCGCAGAGTTGCCAAGTCTTATTAGTTTAGTCCTCAAAACTCGCTAGAATGTTGCTAGATAATAAACACTGCAAAATATTGCTACAAAATATGATTAAATCTCTAGAATATCACCTAAAAATTGACAAAATCTCTAGAATGTAGCTAGATATCATGTTCCCAGTGTTAACTAGTGCCGCTAGATAGGAGCAAAAAACTGATCTAGTTGCAAAGTCACAAAATTGGCAACCCTGTGTCACTCGTCACGTGGCCACCAGCTGATTGCAATGGTGCCACTTTTAAATGCAGGAGAAAACTTGTAATGAATAATAATATTACTCCTGACTTAAGGTGACATTAATCATGCTTTATAATAATATTCCTTCATTGAATGAGCTGTGGGTATTATGATAAAGCTGGTAGTAATATCTTACAAACCAAACCATTACATAGCTGGCAACCAACTCGTCTGCCATCGCCCTGCGAAGCTCCCACCCTGTGACACCATCCTCACCACATACTTTGAACCTTAAATGCCCGATTGCTGGGTCCTGTACTGGGGTCACAGAGAGCATATGATTATAGAACAAATTACTATATCTTATAATATAATATCCTATAATATAAGCAGGTGTTCACAGTACAATATATACTTTCCGTGATTTTCCGAGTCTTTATTTACACCCAACTTCTTTCTGTCTGCAGGCAAAGTGTACAAGGGGGAGCTGCAGGGTGTGAGCCCCGACGGCACCTCGGTCCTGGTGGCTATCAAGACCCTGAAGGAGAATGCCACTGCCAAGACTCGCCAGGACTTCCACCGTGAGGTTGACCTCATGACAGACCTGCGACACCCGAACATTGTTTGTCTCCTGGGGGTTGTCATGAAGGAGGAGCCCATGTGTATGCTGTTTGAACACATGTCACAGGTAAGATGTCGGTTTATATTTTTATTGAAAATTATTTGATTGCCATTCATTACACACCTACAGTGTATAGACTTCTGCTTAGCATGATCTTTCTGTTAAAAGCATCCCTAAATGATACCCACAAGAGAGAGTCCTAAATTGTTCAAAGCAGTACAGTACCTGTATATAGGCATAAAGATCCCTAAGTAGACAATCAACCAGATTAAGGCTTTGGGTAACCAAGGCTATGCCTGTGTCAGTAGGCCGACCTAACCCCAAATCCCCTTGCTCATACATACATACATACATACATAACATTTTAAGACTGAGTGTTCCACACATAAGTGCAGTTTCAGTCTCTTGTCCTAATGGCGGCGTTCCAGGCAACCCTGTTAAGGGCTGCTTCACTTGTCAAGTTCTTGGATTTGAGATCGGCGCGTATAGTCCGATCCCAGGTCTTCCTCGGTCCACCCCTTGGTGCAGCTCCCTCCACAATCACAGACCTGCATTTTTTCACCCAATTTTGTTCATCCATTCTCTCCACATGTCCATACCATCCCAGTCTACTTGTACGCATCACCTCGCTAATACTCTTTATACCTAAACGTCTCCTCAGCTCAACATTTGTTATTCTATCCTGTAGCCTGGCCCCACACATCCATCTCACCATTCTCATCTCATTACGCTCCATTCTGTTGACATCCTCTACTTTAACGGCCCATGTTTCTGAGGCATACGTCATTGCACTTCTAACACATGAGGCATACACCTTTCCCTTCAGGGGGAGAGGCATTCTTTTCATGGTCAGGATTGGCATCAATTCTCTGAACTTCCCCCAGCCACACCTAATTCTAGCAACAGTGGCAGCCTCGGCCCCACCACCGGCAGAGATGGTATCTCCTAGGTAACAAAACTTGTTCACCAGCTCCAAAGACTCATTTCCAAAATTCACAGCCACAGGATCATCACTTAACACAAGCTCGCCTTTGCACACTACGCACTCAAATTTCTCTATTTCTGACTTATCCTTCGGCAGGGGCCCCTTTATTCTACTACAGCGCTTACTCCCATGGTGTACCCAACATCGACAGATGCTACATTGAATTGAGTTAACGCCCACTCCCTTTCCACACACAGCACATGGGTATGCACCGCTCTTTTCCACATTGCCTCGTCTCAAACTACAATGCATAACCTTGGTTTTGTTAATATTGACTCTTAAACCCTTGCTCGCCATGCCCTCTCTCCACTCTCTGAATTTGGCCTCAGCATCCTGCATACTGTAAGCTATTAGGACTAAATCGTCTGCATAAAACAGTTCCAACGGGAGTCCGCCTCTAAAAACTCTAGACAGCGCCTCCAAGACCATAATAAAGAGGAGGGGGCTTAACACTGAACCCTGATGGACTCCAACACGGACTGCGAACTCATCACTCAGTACACCCTTCACCCTCACCGAACTTCGCGAATCCTCATACATCTTCATTATCACACGCACCAGCCACTCTTCCACACCAAGTTTCCTCATAGCCCACTGTACAACATCTCTAGGTACCCTATCAAAGGCCTTCTCCAGGTCCACAAACACAAAGTAAAGATCCCTGCCTTTTAGTAGGTATCTTTCCTGTATCTGCCTGACTATGAAGATAGCATCGGTTGTACCACGTCCTGGCATAAAACCAAACTGCATATCATCAATAGAGATGCTTTGCCTGATCAAACCCTCAAGGACTCTCTCACAGACCTTCATGATTTGGTTAAGCATTTTCAGGCCCCTATAATTTCCTCTATCTAGCGCATCCCCTTTTCCTTTGTATATATTTACTATTACACTTTTGAGCCAATCCTCTGGGATTTTCTCATCTTTAATAATGGTGTTTATCAACTCAGTGACTAAGTTGACACCAATCTCCCCTGAGGCTTTTATCATCTCAGCGACAATGTCGGAGCAACCTGGAGCTTTACCGTCCTTCATTTTATTGATTGCGTCGCTCACTACAGCTGGTGCTATCAAAGGAGGGGGCCCAGATATTGGTTTTTCGATACTAAGCTGTTCCTTATCCCATTCAAACTCTACATTTAGCAATCGTTCATAGTGTACCTTCCATGCTTCTCTGATTTCATTTTCTGCATACACAATCTTCCCATTATCATCTCTAACACACTGTTCACCTATAATATCCCTACTGTCATTTTTAACTCGCCTAGCTAGGTTGAAGATCCCATTGGGATTGTCAGTGTTACACACTTGTTCGAGGACCAGGTCCTTAATGCGATTTTTAGCATTGTAAATAACTCTTTTGGCAGTTCGTTTAGTGCCTGGTATTCCTCCCTGCTGCCTCTTTCTTCCATGATTTGAAGCATCTCCTTTTCTCTTTCACAGCATGTTCTACCTCATCGTTCCACCACCAAGAGGTCTTATTCCTGGGGTGACCCTTTGTTTTCCCACAGACTTTGTCAGTGGCAGCGATAAGGCTATGCTTAAGAAAGTTCCATTGGCTATTTACATCGTTAGGCCTAGCTTCCTTATTTCTATTAATTTCCTCCAGTTCATTATGAAACCTATCCCTAACTTCCTTGTCCTTCAGCAGCCACACTTTCCTTTTGGGTATGTAAACCTTCTTGCGCTTAGGATCTCTGTATACAGTAAGCTCATGTCGCACACAAGTAGCTTATGCTGGGGGATACATTCTTCGCTCGGGATGACCTTTACATCTCGAACTAGTTTCCAGTCTTTCCTGTTAACCAAGAAGTAATCTATCTGGCTACTGGAGACCCCAGAGTTATATGTGATCAGGTGGCTCTGTCTTTTCTTGAACTTTGTGTTACACACAACCATGTTGAGTGCAACGCAGGACTCCAATATATATTCGCCTTCTAGATTTCTCCTTCCGTAACCAATTCCTCCATGTACCCCCTCGTATCCATCTGCAGATGCTCCCACGTGACCATTGAGGTCCCCCCCCACGATAATACCAACCCATAGTGATGTGAAGAAGCCTTTCACGCCTTGAGTGGGGCATGATCCTGGAACCACTGAGTCTTAGCACTACACCTAGCTGCTATCCGTTATTCAAATTTATACCCAAAAATTGCCTGCCTCTTGAGGGTCGTTATGAAGAAGGAACATATGTATATGATGCAGGAACAGCTCTGTATCGTTATGTCTTCTTTCCCAGGGTGACCTCCACGAGTTCCTGATAGCCCACTCCCCGAGATCAGACGTATCAGCCTGCAGCGACGACGGCATGTCTCAGGTGGTGCTCGAACAACCAGACATGCTCATCATTGCCACGCAAATTGCTGCTGGTAGGTTAATTAAATGTGTATCATTGTTATACAGTTTCACTTTTTTAAATGTCTTGTAAATATTTCATTATTGCTGTATGATAATTGTCACGTTAGTCCCTTGGATAGCGTTATTCTTTGAACTATTGTACATCCATTATAGCATGGCTCATTGTCTGTAAGCTATACATCATGATAATTTTCCATGTAGCAGTGACATTACAAAGAAAAAGAGTTACGACACTGACAGTTTAGAGTTGTCATGAATCAGAGTATGGCATTTTTCACGGTTGGATGGCAATCCTGATGCCAACATGCATGCAATGATAATGTTTTGTTCATGTTTTTCCTTTCCTTAGACAGGTTGCCTACCAAGGCTAAAGAATCTATTCACATACTCATTTAGTCACCTATTACCACATGAAGGAATTGCATGGGAAGTACTAGTCTTATCCTTTCTTGGTGGTACAGAGGCCACCTTTCCTGGCAGCCTTCTTTGTCAGCTTTCTAGCTGTTAGATCTGTTTGCAAGACTAGATTTCACAAATTCCCTGGTTCCCTCAATTATCAGTTCCTTCTACAGTTATAGACATCCATACTCTCCACATAGCTGTCCCATTTAAGTCTACTAGCACACGTACCCTCACTAATGTTTGTAATGTAGTAGCCAAGCACCGCCTCCTGTTGTACTAAAAAACTGTGCTTCCGTGCTGACCCCCTGCCTAGGCAAACTCTTTCGTCTCTGTCTCTCCTCTAACGTCTTTCCTTCTTGCTGGAAGTTTGCTCTCATTCAACCTGTCCCAAAGAAGGGTGACCGCTCTCAACCCTCCAACTATCATCCAATTGCTCTCATCTCTTGTATCTCTAAAGTTTTTGAAACTATTCTTGCTTCCAAATTTCTTAAGCATTTCTCTTCTCATAATCTGCTCTCAGATCGCCAGTATGGCTTCCTTAAGGGTCGCTCTGCTGGTGATCTTCTTTCATATCTTACTAACTCTTGGTCATCCAACTTTCGGGACTTCGGTGAGACTTTTTCTGTTGCACTAGAAATATCGAAGGCCTTCGATAGAGTCTGGCACAAATCTTTAATTTCCAAACAGCCCTCCTTAGGTTTCTGTCCCTCCATCTGTGCCTTTGTCTCTAATTTCCTTTCCGGCCATTCCATAGCTGCGGTTGTGGACGGCCATCGCTCATTTCCTCATTCTATCAACTCCAGTGTTCCTCAGGGTTCTGTCCTATCTCCTATCTCCTATTCTCTTTCTAATTTTCATAAATGATCTTCTCAACTGTACATCCAGTCCCATCCATTCATATGCAGACGACTCTACCTTACACCACTCAAATAGTTTTCCAGAACACCCCAGCCAGCAGTCCCTCAAAAGCAAACGTAATGAAGCCATAAAACACTTATCTTCTGATCTAGCTACTATTTTCAATTGGGGTAGAGAAAACCTTGTTCCATTTAATGCTTCCAAGACTCAATTTATCCATCTTACTACCCGTCAGGAACCTCCAGAGGACTATCCCTTATTCTTCAACAAACAAAAATCAACCCTTCATCTTCTCTCAATGTTCTCGGTGTCTCTTTTTCTTCTGCTCTCACTTGGAAGGACCATATTACCAGTCTCGCTAAGGCAGCCTCCCAGAAGCTGGGTGTGCTCAACCGCTTCAAGGGGTTCTTTACCCCTGCGCAGCTTCTTGCTCTGTACAGGGGCACTGTGCGTCCTTGTATTGAGTATTGTTCGCATGTGTGGGGAGGATCCTCTCACACCGCACTCCTAGACAAAGTAGAAAGGAAGGCCTTTCGTATCATTAACTCCCGTCCACTCACCAACTCTCTGCAATCTCTCTCTCTTCGCCGCAATGTTGCATCTCTCTCGCTATTCTATCGCTACTACAATAATCAGTGTTCCTCGGAGATTTCCCAGTGTATACCACCTCCTCTACGTAGGGTATGTAGTACCCGCCTTGCAACACAATCCCACCCCTACTCTGTGCAACTCTCCAACCCAAGAGTGAAACGCTATTCTCAGACTTTCTTCTATTCAACTGCTGAGCTCTGGAACTCTCTCCCAGAATTAGTCTTTCTCTTTTCCTATGACTTAAATTGCTTCAAACTCTGTGTTTCCAGGCATTTTAGTTCGAACGTCCCTTTATTTTGGCCCTGTCACTCTTTCAACTCTGTGGGAGGCACTCGCTTCAGGCAGTTATGCCTTTTGTCTCCCTCATTCACATAGAAAACAAAAAAAATACAGTATTACAATAGAACCTCGCCCATCCGGAGCCCGCCTATCTGGAAACTCACATAGAAAAAAACAAAACAAAAATACAGTACTGTATTACAATAGAACCTCGCCCATCCGGAGCCCGCCTATCTGGAAACTCAAGACATACAGATGAGCATTTCAATTCGGACTCCTTACTCAGACTTCTGGCAAAGTCCGGAACTCTGAGTAATACAGTAGCCTACAGTATAGTCCAGAAATGTAAGATGTAGTCCGGACTGTATTACTCAGACTTCTGGACTTTTCCAGAAGTCTCAGTAATATAATTTAGATATGGGATATTGACCGGACTATAGTACGTAGACTTATGGACTTTTCCAGAAGTCTGAGTAATATAGTCCGGAAATTATAATGTAAAACTTGCAAAATAAACAAACCAAAACTGGGACGACACAAGATAAATGCAAAAGAACTCATCAAAATCGCTATGTTTTTTTTTTTTTCTATGTGATTGAGGGAGGCAAAAGGCAGAACTGCCTATAGCGAGTGCCTCCCCCATAGTTGAAAGAGTGACAGGGCCAAAATCAAGGGACGTTCGAGCCAAAATGCCTGGACACACTGAGTTTGAAGCAATTTAAGTCATAGGAAGAGGGAAAGACTGATTCTGGGAGAGAGTTCCAGAGCTCAGCTGTTGAGTAGAAGAAGTTTGAGAGTAACGTTTCACTCTTGGGTTGGAGAGTTGCACAGAGTAGGGTGGGATTGAGTTGCAAGACGGGTACCACGTGCCCTACGTAAAGGAGGTGGTATACACTGGGAAAGCTCTGAGGAACACTGATTATTATAGTAGCGATAGAATAGCGAGAGAGATGCAACATTGCGGCGGAGAGAGAGAGATTGCAGAGAGTTGGTGAGTGGACGGGAGTTAATGATACGAAAGGCCTTCCTTTCAACTTTGTCTAGCAGAGTGGTGTGAGAGGAACCTCCCCACACATGTGAACAATACTCAATACAAGGACGCACTATGCCCCTGTACAGAGCAAGAAGCTGTGCAGGGGAAAAGAAACCCCTAAGGAGGTTGAGCACACCCAATGAGCAACAACGCCTAATAAACAACGCCTAATAAAATAAAATTTTGAAATAAAAGAACACAATCCACCACATAGGGTGTACATCACTACATGAGCAAGTCAATCTGGTTCCCAAGCAAACTGATCGCAATGCATAAGTGTGTTGATTTTCGGTGTGAGCGTCCTGGGTTCGAATCCCCGGACTGCCACATGTGTTTGTTAATTTCATTAATCGAGTTTAGGAGTAAAGTTGGTTAGTGGAGAAAACTTAATAATATAACAATGCAACATCGTCATGTTCAAGGAATTAGTCAAAATGGGAAGTCCGGGACGTTCTGGTAAATTTTACTAAATTCTGTATGAATAAAGAAACTACAATTTATATCAAATTTTATATTAAGCTAAATTTGCAATTTGACAAGATATCAACAATAGTAAAAAAAATATATAAAGTACTCACTAACCAATAGTGCTATCGGGTAGGTACCTGTAAGCATAGCATGCTTCAAGTGACCCCTAACAATTACTACCCTACTAATAACCTACATTTATTGTACAAATAAGCTAAGGAAATCGCAAAAGTGAAATTTGATACTATCGACAATGAATAGATACAATACAATAAAGACAAATAATTGCAAAATATGAAGAAGCAATAACAGATTTTAACAAAGAGTACTCTTTTCACAAGAACAATTAATTTTAAAAATTATTATAAAATATTAATAATAACAATAGAAAAAGATAAACAATTAATACATACAGACCAAAAGTAAGCAGAGGTTATACGAGAAACTTCAAATTAATAATGCTTGATTAAAATTATTGATATCAAATTTTAAAATACAGTCACAATAATTGACCTTAAAAAGATTAAATTTATGCAACTATTTTTTCCGGGTGGATGGGACTCGTTAGCCTTGGTCGGCAACTCATCTAGGGGAGACAACCTTATACAAATCCGGGTGGATGGGACTCGTCAGCCTTGGTTGGCAACCTGTCTAGGGGAGTAAACCTGATACAAATCTGTACTGCTTACCTAAGGGTAAGGCAGGTTAGTGGATGGATTAGCCGAACACCATTGTAGAAAAATAGTGCTAACAAGATACACAGAGGGCCTCGGAGTCGGATGGATCCTAAATTGAGTGGTCAATCCTGTAAGTCCTTCAGTAAACTGGCTCGGATTGTCCCTCTCACAGGGAATAGGTCCGCTTGGGGGCATTCTGTGTATGGACACCCTCATTAAGGGGAGTAACGCGTCTGGCAATAGATAGATAGATAGATAGATAGATAAGCCCAGCCTAGGAGTCCCCGGGGGGGGGAAAAAATCTGTCTACTAAGAGTCTGTATAGTAACCTAGCTCTATCCCAAAAGTCTTCTACTCTAGTACAGATTTTACAAAATCTTATTAACCTCTGAAGTGCGCATGGGGGGTATGAGACACCACACTCCTGTGCTGACGTATTTGAGCTGTTCCCATCACTAAAATATTTATTTTACCATAAATAGCATTAATACTTATCCATATGCGCCTATTATAGGTTGATTATAAAGGTACAGTATTAACCTGTTACAACAATAAACCAAGTGGAAACAGCGTTTGGATGGTCAAAATCGGCGATACAGGCCGGGAGTTACACAATGTATGGCTGAGGCAACCTCCCAGCCCACCACTTTCCTCCACCTCTGGAGAGACTGTCGATCGATACTCTCTCTCTCTCTCTTGCACTCGCTTGCTAACAGTGATGACAACGCCCTGCTACCAACTCGCTAATGTTAGCACGAAAATAAACCACAGGAAAAGGGAATAACAGGGAAAATAGGTGATAACTGAAGGAGGGGAGGAAACTGGGGAAGGAGGGGAGGTGGAGGAGTGATATTTGGCATGGCCCAGGGGCAAAAAAACAAAAAAAAACAAAATTGGTGTTTTAAATTGATTTTTTTCCCCCTGACTCTTAAGAGTCTTCCCGCAGTTCCTGGGTTAACTGGGAATAAGAATATAAACAATTATAAGTTATTTTACTATCGATATTAGGCCTACTACAGTACTAGGGAAAGGAAAGTTTATTACGTTAAGATTAATATCGTCAACTTTGTGGTATATTTTAAGTGTGCTCTGCTCATTAACAATCTGTATACTGTACTGTATTTATATCAAGAAAATTTTCAACTTCATCATTTACTTCTAGACTTTTCTGAATTATTATGTTACCTCCACCAACCGACTTTACTCCTAAACTTAATTAATGAAATCAACAAATACATGTGGCAGTCCAGGGATTCGAACCTAGGATGCTCACACCGAAATTCAGTGCATTTAGCCATTGCGCTACGAAGAGAGTTAAAGAATGGTGGACAAGCCTACGATTTATTATGCAGTTTCGAATCCTGCATATCAATCTAAGCATGTACACACTTTCCAACTGCACTATCATAGGCTATGGGTAGATGAATGGAAGGAGTAATTAATGGGGCCTTAACCCTAAGGAAGGCCTCTCTATGTCGGAGTATGAAGTTCGGATTTTGGTAGATCTGGACTTTTGGCACTTCCGTATCGGGTTTTCCCCTGATTAATCCAGTTGGGCAGAGTTTTACTGTATTTGGAAGGGATTCTGTCTGATCATCTCACCATTCAAACGGTACTGTCGCCTTCAAACTCAAGAATCCCATACTTTATGTCTGCCCGGAATCAAGCCAATTCTGTTCTTCGACTCGCCAAAAACTTTCATTAATTACAAATGCTCTGAACTTTCCAACTGTAGCTCTTCCCAAGCTTTTTGGCATCTAGCCAAAAACCTCTCCCAACAATTTCACTTCCTTGTCTTTTCCTCCTTTTTTCCACTCCGACGGTCATCTCTTCTTCTGACAAAGCTGAACTCTTCGCTCAAACTTTCGCTAAAAACTCCACCTTGGATGATTCTGGTGATATTCCTCCCTCTCCACCCACCTCTCACTTACTTATGCCTAATATCATAATCTCTTCTAAGGATGTACTCTCGGCCCTCTCTGGGCTTAATACAGTACTAAGAAGGCGTAAGGACCGGATGGTGTTCCTCCTGTTGTACAGTACTCTAAAACTGTTCTTCCATGCTGACTCCCTGCCTAGGCAAACTCTTTCGGCTCTGTCTATCCTCTAACGTCTTTCCTTCATGCTGGAAGTTTGCTCTTATTCAACCTGTCCCAAAGAAGGGTGACCGCTCTCAACCCTCAAACCAGGAGCGGATCCAGCTCAGGCTTAAGGGGGGGGGCTGATATATATACATGAGGGGTGCCATAACTTTATATGTATTGTATTTCAGATAAAATGCAGTATATATCAGATGTAAGGGCACAATTTTGGTCACTAAGGGGGGGGGGGCGGCCGACCCCCCCCTGGATCCGCCACTGCCTCAAACTATCGTCCAATTGCCCTCATTTCTTGTATCTCCAAAGTTTTTGAAACTATTCTTAACTAAAAAAAATTTAAGCATTTATCTTCCCATAATCTACAGGTACTTTCAGATCGCCAGTACAGTTTCCTTAAGGGCCGCTCTTACATGTCAGAACCATCATTGCTAAAGTTCGGGGTGCCTCAGGGATCGGTTCTTGGCCCTGTATTGTTTATTATCTATGCCTCTAGTCTTTCATTCCTACTGGATGCACATGGTGTTAGTATCATTTCTATGCAGATGATTCACAGTTGTACTGTATATTGAAATTAATAATATCGATGAGGTAAAGAATACATTTTCATCACTCTTGTCAGACTTGAAGATCTGGATGGCTAGAAGGAAGCTCAAATTGAATGACAACAAGACAGAGATTATAGTCATAAATGGTAATTTGAGAAATAGTGTCCATGAAGATTTTGGATGTCTAGAATTTGGTGAATCACAGCTCCAACCTTGGGAATCAGTGAGAAACTTGGGCGTTGTATTCGAAAAAAATCTGAACTTTAAGAATCATATAAATAGTGTCGTGAAGAGTTGTCACCTTTACATTCGTATCCTTTATGCTATAAGGAAGTTCTTGAGCAAAGAATCTCTTTTGACCCTCATTCATTCATTTGTTATATCTAGAATTGATTACTGTAATTCAAAATGCTACTTTGAAGAAACTCCAGCCTGTTCTCAATAGGTGTGCTAGACTAATATTTTCACTTCCACCCAGAACACCCACCATATATTATCTAATGGATCTACACTGGCTTCCCATCAAGGCCAGAATAGAGTTTAAAATGTGCTTACTGACATTTAAAGTGCTGAGGTTTGGTGAGCCTAAGTATTTGTTGGATCTTCTATTTCCACCACACAATGAGTCAAATATGAATTTGCGTAGTGGTGATGACCCATATCGCCTTTATGAGCCCAGAGCCATTGGGGAACGTGCTTTTGCTGCTAGATCCTTTTCTTATGTTGCCCCACGTCTATTCAATCGACTTCCAGTGTCACTTAAGGGGGGTGACCTGTTTTTGTTCTGTCCTTTTCTATCTTTCTCTATCTTTCTCTGGCTTGTATCCATTTGGCCCCATTCAGCCTACTGTTTTAAGACGTTCATCCCCATCCAGGTGTCAATTTTTTACTGGTGAGCGATAGCGAGCCAGCATATTTTTTATTTTTGTTTGACAGCAGGCTAAAATTTGTAAATTTTTCGATAGAAAAATGTCTCCGGCGAAACCGGATTTCTTCATATAATGCTGGCTCGCTATCGCTCGCCAGGAAGAAATCGACACCTAGATGGGGATAAACGTCTTAAAATAGTTGGCTGAATGGGGCCGAATGGACACAAGCCAGAGAATGATAGAAAAGGACAGAAATAACAAAAAGCAGGTCACCCCCCTTAAGCAGTTGAATTGTGTTGACGCTTTTAAGAAGCAACTGAAGTCTCACATATTTCTGAGGGCTTATGATACTGGGGAGCATAAAGTTACTGATGACTATAAGTTTTTTTTTTTTTTTTTTTTTTTCTTTTTTAAATGGAAAATGTAAGTTAATGTGAGCGCTCGTGAATCCACTTGGAGAATTGGCGCTCGAACAAATAAAATACCAGCGTATTATTATTATTATTATTATTATTATTATTATTATTATTATTATTATTATTATTATCTTGCTTATCTTACTAACTCTTGGTCATCCTCCTTTTGGGGCTTCGGTGAGACTTTTCTATTGCTCTAGACATATCGAAAGCCTTCAATAGAGTCTGGCACAAGTCTTTAATTTCCAAACTACCCTCTTCGGTTTCTATCCTTCTATCTGTGCCTTTGTCTCTAATTTCCTTTCAGTCAGCTGCAGTTGTGGACGGCCATCGTTCACTTCCTCAACCTATCAACTCCGGTGTTCCTCAGGGTTCTGTCTTGTCTCCAATTATCTTTCTAATATTTATCAATGATCTCCTCAATTGTACCTCTAGTCCTATCCTGATGCTGATGCTGATGCTGATGACTCTACCTTACACTATACAACTAGTTTTCACATCAACCCAGCATGCAAGCACTCCAAAACAAACGTGGCGAGGCCATAGGATGCCAATCTTATGATCTTTCAATTATTTCAGATTGGGGCAGAGAAAATCTTAAACTTTCAATGCCTCCAAGAACCAGTTTCTCCCTCTATCTCTCCATTACACAATCTTCCGCAAGACTATCAACTGTTCTTCAACAATAGCCTACACAACTCAACACTTCATCTTCTCTCAACATTCTAGGTGTATCTTTTTCGTCTGACCTTTCTTAGAAAGATCGTATTACCACTCTTGCTAAAAGAGCTACCCAAAAGTTAGGTGTGCTCAACCGTCTCCGTGGGTTCTTCACCCACGCACAGCTTCTTGCTCTGTATCTGGGCACAGTGCGCCCCTGTATTAAGTATTGTTTGTATCTGTGGGGAGGCTCCACTCATATTGCACTTCTTGGACGAGTAGAATCAATAGCATTTCGCCTCATCAACTCGCTGCCTCGTACTAGTTCCCTACAATCCTTTTCTACACGCCGCAATGTTGCATCTCTTTCACTCTTCTATCGCTATGTTGTTGTTGTTGTTGTTCCCCAGGCTGTCTGGCTGAACAGCCCCAAGGTCTCGAGCAAGGCCAAGGCCATAAACGAGCGCCCCCACAAAATCCTCCCTGCTTACCACTAACAAAGTCCGGGTGACCGAAGCCACTCCAAGGCAGGGAGCTGAGGAGGGTGCGGAAACGCCCGGGAAACCAAAGCCCCACCCAAGGCCCTGTGCCCCTCAGCAATTATGAAGGGAAAGTTGAGGGGTAAGGGAAAAATGTGACACTTTGGCTCCCAATCTGCCAACTTCTAGGTTGGCAGTAGGGAGGTCAATCCACGGAAATGACGCCGCCACTTGAGATCTAGAAGATATATAAGTAAAAGGAACAGTCAGAGTAATCTATGGGTATGGCAGAGATCGCTCAGTTCTCACTCGGATAGACCAGCCCATCACCACATGACTAGAACCCAATCCTCTCAGCATCAGCTAGGAAAGGCCCTAGAAAGCCGCCTTTGGCGGAGGGATATCTCCCCTATTTCAACTCCTTTCGGGGTTGGGCACCCGCCCAATAACAATCAGTGTTTTTCAGAGCTCTCTCAGTGTAGCGTATACCTCCTCCCTTGCGGCGAGTGCGAGTGCCTTTCAACACAGTCCCACTCCCATTCTGTCCAGCTCTCCATCCCAAGAATTGGCAAATTTTCTCAGTCTTTCTTCTACTCAACAAGTGAACTCTGGAACTCTCTCCCTCAATCAATCTTTCCTTCATCTTATGAGTTAGACTGCTTTAAACTTTGTGTGTCCAGGTATTTTACTCGAATGTCCCTTGAATTTGGCTCTGTAACTCTTTTGGCTTTTGGGGGAGACACTCGTTACAGGTAGGCAACCTGCCTTTTGTCTCCTATACAAATAGAAAAAAAAAAAAAAATGCATTTAATATTGTTCAACAAAGCCTTCTAGCTTACATCCATCTCACTACAGTATTTTCATTTAATTTTGTACCAGCCTGCTAACTGTAAATCTCTGTACCATTCTCAGTTAATTTTTGTTTTAGTCAACTTACTTCCATCTCACCATCTTTATATTACTGTATAGTACTTCATTCCAGTATGCTAGATGACATCCACCTCACCGGATGTTCTCATTCCATTTAATTTCAGGTGCACATAGCAATTTTGATTAGTTGTTTTGTCTTTTTACTGTGTTCGTATAAGTTTTGGTTTGTTTATTTTGCAAGTTTTACATTATAATTAATGCTAACTGACATTCTTCTCTTTTAATTATGTACCGGTACTACCCTGCTGACCTATCCATCTTTCCATTCTCATTTAGTTTGATCCAGCCTGTTAAGTTAGATCTATCTCACCATACTCTTTTTATTGTGTACCAGCATGCTCTCTTATCTATCTCACCTTTCTCATTTTATTTTATTCCAGCCTGTTAACATAAATATCCCCTCATCAGGCATGGAGTACTTGGCCAGCCACCACTATGTTCACCGAGACCTGGCCTCCCGCAATTGTCTGGTCGGGGAGAACCTCACCGTCAAGATCTCTGACTTTGGCCTCTCCAGGGATATATACTCTTCAGATTATTACAGGTAAATTTTTGTGCATTTGTTTACATACATATATTCAGGCCCCCAAGGGCACGCACTCTAAGGGCGCGTTATCAAAACGGCACGGGAGGTACTCGAGTGGCACGAAATACGTAAAGGAAACGGTTTTCAAAAAGGGCGCGGTCTATGGCCCGTCCGGAAAGCGATGCGCAGCTATTGTCGGCCATCTTGACATGACGTCAGACCGCTTCCACCTTCCCGCCGACTCTCAGTTATCGTCCTTTGTGGCCTTGAGCGTATTCACAGATTATGGACCCCCCTACCCCACCATCCCCACCGCCACTGGGCCCCCCCACCGACCATAACACACCAGCCCGTGTGACACTGAAGAAGAAATTGAAGGTGATAACTTATGAGAAGAAGAAGCAGGTGTTGGATATGCTCGAGAGGGGAGACAAACAAGCAAATGTTAACCGTCACTTCACACAACAACAATGACACCATACACCATTATAAGTGAGTACCCATTCCATTTACTGTTAATATATCATATAAGTAACTGTATTTAACCATAATCTGTACTTTTTGTATGTATTTTAGGTGTTAGGCTAGGCCTATTAGGGAAAAATAGGTACGGGCGGTCGGGTTGGCAGACTATGGTCCTATTTTCCCTATTTATTCTTAAGTCCCAAGGAAGCGCATTTCCAAGGACACTGTGTTTGCCCAGTCTACATTGACCGCGCCATTGGGGGGGGCACTGTACAGTACATACAATTTTAACCCTTTCCCTGCGGGTGACGTTCCAGAACGCATAGGCAATTTACAGCAATTTCCAGGCTTTAAAAGCCTGTAAAAGCCGTAGAAATAGAGTGTCAGTGGGCGGGAGCGTGAGGGACCCACCTCCGACCCTCAGAGCAGCCAGCCGCTCACTGAGGGAGACTGTGTCTCGCGCGGGTGTCTCACAACAGTGTTGCCGAGCGAGCGAGAGCTAATAATTAGCGAGTTTTCCCGAATGTCTATGGCAACACTGCGGGTGAACCCCGCCACCTACGAAGCTCGTTCTGGTCTCATTTTGAAGCTATTTTCACCTAGTTTTCGGCAGAATATAGTTAATTTAATGCAGATGCTTGATTAATCATTCAGGAGTGCCTGAATATGCCCTAAATAGCGCAAATATAGCCGCAGCCAAGGTGTTAAGGACCACTTCATCCACTGAGAGTGTGGTTTCAGTCCTTTTACAGTTTTACCATAACACCCAATTCCTGGCTGCAGCCTCCATAAACCATCACCACCCACTACACTACCCCTCCCTGCCCACCCCAAACCAACTTCCGGAAGCACATCCATACTCATATCACTCGCCGTTCCATCCACTCACTCATAGACAACACACAGCTGCAAGCACGACCTCCCGAAATCCATCCTTCTGAATCCTCCCTTCCTCGCGAGGACAGAGTCCACCTGGCCAGGCTGAGATGCGGACACCATCCAGCTCTTCTGAGCTATCAGAAGAGACTGGATGACTCCGTCGTCGACACCTGCCCAGGTTGTAACACAGCACCCCATACCATTAAACACATCATAGAAGACTGCATTTCACACAACCACTTACGCCAACAACACAATTTACACTTTCAGAGCTCTGTGGGAAAGCCCGACCATGGCCATGGCCTTCCTTAAGGACTCGGGGCTGTTCGGCCAGGCAGCTTAGGGAACAACAACAACAACAACAACTGCCAGCAAGAAATATCAAAACAACACCCAGCACACGCTATCACACACAAATGCTATCTTCTCTCCCTCCCTGCCCACCCCAAACTAGTTTCCAGAAGCACATCCATACTCATATCTCTCGCCGTTCCATCCACTCACTCATAGACAACACGCAGCTGCAGGCACGACCTCCCGAAATCCATCCTTCTGAATCCTCCCTCCTCGCGAGGACAGAGTCCACCTGGCCAGGCTGAGATGCAGACACCATCCAGCTCTTCTGAGCTATCGGAAGAGACTGGATGACTCCGTCGTCGACACCTGCCCAGGCTGTAACACAGCACCCCATACCATTAAACACATCATAGAAGACTGCATTTCACACAACCACTTACGCCAACAACACAATCTACACTCCTTGAGAGCTCTGTGGGAAAGCCCGATCTTGGCCATGGCCTTCCTTAGGGACTCGGGGCTGTTTGGCCAGGCAGCTTAGGGAACAACAACAATAACTGCCAGCAATCCCTTATCTGTATCCTCCTACTTTCTCTATCTTAAATTTTCAAGCCAAAGGTGGATGTTGTGTGTATGTGCACAACAAAGTCACTTACTCTCGTGTTCCCGACTTTAACTCTTCTGAATTCTCAACTTTATGGCTCAAACTTTCCTGTCACTTTCATACTAAATATTTCTGTGCAGTCTATCTTTCCCCTAACTCTACTGACTTTCCCAATTTCTTTGACTATCTAAACTCTAAATGGAACACATCTTGTCCATCTCTCTTTTCTCAGAAGTCTCCATCTTAGGAGATTTCAACGTTCACCACCGCCAATGGCTCTCCTCTCTTTCCACTGAACAACCTGGTGAACAAGACTAAATCTTTTCTATCCCAAATGACCTAAAGTAGTTAGTACTGCAACCCACCCGTATCCCATCGCTTTGGAGATCGGCTCAACATTCTTGACTTATTTCTAAGCTCTAACCATTCCGCTTATACTGTCGATCTTTTCTCTCCTCTGGGCTCCTCCGACCATAAACTTATCTGTCACCTGTCCTATCTCTCCGGTATGGCCACTCGATCCTCGCTTATGGCGTTTTGGCGCTGCCGACTGGGAGACTTCGGCATTACTTCTTTGATTTCCCATGGAATTATTTTTGCTTCCATGGCCGAGGACCCGAGGAAAGTGCTGAACACATTACCGAGGTAACCCTCTCGAGCATGGAGGCATACATTCTATTTTCTTTCTTTCAGCTTCATGCAAAAAAATCTTAGTTTACTCATGCTTGTTCTACGGCTGTCCGCAATATGAAGGAAGCATTCAAGCGGTACTGTCGCCTTCAAAGTCAAGAATCTCATTCTTTTTATGTTTCTGCCCGGAATTAAGCCAAATCTGTTCTTCGACTCACCTACTTATGCCTAACATCATAATCTCTTCTAAGGATGTACTTTCTACCCTCTCTGGGCTTAACACTAAGAAAGCATATGGACCGGACAGTGTTACTCCTGTTGTACTAAAAAACTGTTGTTCCGTGATGACTCGCTGCCTAGGCAAACTCTTTCGTCTCTGTCTTTCCTTTAACGTCTTCCCTTCTTGCTGGAAGTTTGTTCTCATTCAACCGGTCCCAAAGAAGGGTGACTGCTCTCAACCATCCAACTATTGTCCAATTGCTCTCATTTCTTGCATCTCTAAAGTTTTTAAAATTATTCTTACTTCAAAATTTCTTACGCATTTATCTTCCCATAATCTGCTCTCAGATCGCCAGTATGGCTTCCTTAACCCTCGGAATCCGGGAGGCCTCATATGAGGCAAAATGCGCGGCTGAAAATCGCCGCTATAATCATCAGAACTCGGCAACCACGCGTTGTAGCGACGTCATCTCTATGGCATTCTACAGACAACAAAAAGTTCTACAATTTGCAAAAACATTGACTGCTCTAGGTGGTCTCAATCAGTAGCTATTGAATTATGAAGTTTGACTATACCAAAATTCATATGAGGCCCCTCGGATCCCATGGGTTAAGGGCCGCTCTACTGGTGATCTTTTTTCTTATCTTACTATCTTTTGGTTATCCTCCATACGGTGAAACTTTTTATATTGCGCTAGACATATAAAAAAAACTTCGATAGAGTCTGGCAAAAATCTCTAATTTCCAAACTACCCTCCTTCAATTTCTATCCCTCAATCTGTGCCTTTATCTCTAAATTTCCTTTCTGGCCGTTCTATAGCTGCGGTTGTGGATGGCCATCGCTCACTTCCTCATCCTATTAACTCCGGTGTTCCTCAGGGTTCTGTCCTTTCTCCAGTTCTCTTTTTAAGTTTCATAAATGATCTCAACTGTATCTCCAGTCCCATCCATTCATACACAGACGACTCTACCTTACACTACTCAATTAGTTTTCCAGAACGCACCAGCCAGCAATCCCTCAAATCAAACGTAAAGAAGCCATACAACACTTATCTTTTAATCTAACTACTATTTCCAATTAGGACAGAGAAAACCTTGCTGCCTTTAATGCTTCCAAAACCTAATTTCTCCATCTTACTACCCGTCCGGAACTCCCAGAGGACTATCCCTTTTACAATATAAAAATCAATCCTTCATCTTCTCTCAATATTCTTGGTAAGGATGTACCGATACCAATATTTTGGCCGATACCGATACCAATACTCAGTTTAGAGCCGATACCGATACTCCGATACTGTAAATACACTGATACTTAGCCGATACCGATACTTCTTTCTAGAAAATTCAATTGTGATTGGAAGTAGGCTATAAAATTAGTCTCATAATCGTATATCTTAAATCTTAACCTCATTGACACCTATGACATTAAACTTAAGTCAGTCAATAGCCAATCCTGAAGTGACTGAAGTCCCTAAACAGGTAAAGGATTGACCAACAAATTTAAAAAGAGGGGAAAATACAGAGCGTAAATACAGTTTAAAGTATCGGCAGTATCGGCTAATATTTTACCGATACCCCTAAAACAGGCCGATACCACCGATACATCCCTAATTCTTGGTGTCTCTTTTTCTTCTGCTCTCACTTGGAAGGACCATATTATCAGTCTTGCTAAGGCAGCCTCCCAGAAGCTGGGTTTGCTCAACCACCTCAAGGGGTTCTTTACCCGTGCACAGCTTCTTGCTCTGTACAGGGGCACAGTGCGTCCTTGTATTGAGTACTGTTCACAGGTGTGGGGAGGATTCTCTCACACCGCACTCCTAGACAAAGTAGAAAGGAAGGCCTTTCGTATCATTAACTCCCGTCCACTCACCAACTCTCTGCAATCTCTCTCTCTTCGCCGCAGTGTTGCATCTCTCTCACTATTCTATCGCTACTACAATAATCAGTTTTCCTCAGGGCTCTCCTAGTGTATACCACCTACTCTACATAGGGTACGTGGTACCCGTCTTGCGACACAATCCCACCCCTACTCTGTGCAACTCTCCGACCCAAGAGTGAAACGTTACTCTCAGTCTTTCTTCTATTCAACAGCTGAGCTCTGGAACTTTCTCCCAGAATCAGTCTTTCCCTCTTCCTATGACTTAAATTGCTTCAAACTCCGTGTGTCCAGGCATTTTCCTGTCACTCTTTCAACTCTGGGGGAGGCACTCGCTACAGGCAGTTTTGCCTTTTGTCTCCCTCATCCACATAGAAAAAAAAAAAGGGGGCATTAGTAGGGTGGAGAGGGAGGAATAGCACCGGAATCATTGAAGGTGGTATTTCTAGCAAAAAATATAAGCTAAGAGTTCAACTTTGTCAGAGGAAGAAATGATGGTTGTGCCATCAGAGTGAAAAGGGGAGGGAAAGACGAGGAAGACAAATTGTTGGAGAGGGTTTTGGTTAGATGCCAGAAAGCTTGAGAAGAGCTAGAGTTGGATAGTTCAGTGCATTTATTATTGATACAAGAGTGTTTGGCAAGTCGAAGGACAGATTTGGCTTGATTCCGGGCAGAAACATAGGAAGAATGAGATTCTTGAGTTTTAAGGCGTCGGTACCGTTTGAATGCTTCCTCCTTATTGCAGACAGCAGTAAAGTTGCATCTCTCAAGCTATTCTATCACTACTACAATAAGCAGTGTTCCTCAGAGCTCTCTCAGTGTATACCACCTCCTCTACGTAGGGTACATAGTACCCGTCTTGCAACACAATCCCACCCGTACTCTGTGCAACTATCCAACTCGAGAACGAAACGATACAGTACAGTACTCCCAATCTTTCTTCTATTCAACAACTGAGCTCTGGAACTGTCACCCTGAATCCATCTTTCCCTCATCCTATAACTTTAATTGCTTCAAACTCTGTGTGTCCAGGCATTTTGGCTCGACTGTTCCTTGATATTGGTCCTGTCACGCTTTCAACTCTGGGGCAGGCACTCGTCACAGGCAGTTTTGCCTTTTGTCTCCCTCGTCCACATAGAAAAAAAATAATAGGCATAAGTAGGATAGAGGGGGGTGGAGAGGGAGGAATAGCACCGGAATCATCCAAGGTGGAGTTTCTAGCAAAAGTTTGAGTGAAGAGTTCAGCTATAAGACAGGTAACAGAGATAAGTTTATGGTCGGAGGAGCCCAAAGGAGAGAAAAGATCGACAGTATAAGAAGAAGGGTTAGAAGTTCGAAATAAGTCAAGAATGTTGGGCCGGTCTCCGAAGCGATCCGGGGTACGGGTGGGTTGCTGAACCAACTGCTCTAGGTCATTTAGGATAGAAAAGACGTAAGCTTGTTCACCAGGTTGGTCAGTATATAAGAGGAGAGCCATTGGCGGTGGTGAATGTTGAAATCTCATAAGATGGAGATTTCTGAGAGAGGAGAAATGGATTTAATGTGTTCCACTTTAGAGTTTAGATAATCAAAGAATTTGGGAAAGTCGGTAGAGTTAGGGGAAAGATAGATAGCACAGAAATATTTATTATGAGAATGACAAGATAGTTTGAGCCATAAAGTTGAGAATATAGAGAAGTCGAAATCGGGAACACGAGAGCAAGTGAGTTTGTTGTGCACGTATGCACAACATCCACCTTTGGTTTTGAAACTAGGATAGAGAAAGTAGGAGGAATAAGAAAAGGGCCTGCTGGTAGTTGCTTCAGACACCTGAGTTTCAGTGAGGAAAAGAAGGTCAGGTTTGTAGGAGGAGAGGTGGTGTTCTTCAGAGGGATAATTAGAGGAAAGGCCGCGAATGTTGGAAAAGTGTTGAAAGTAAGAATAACAGGCCGTGGTCCAGATCATTTAGAGGGGTCGTCAGGGGAAGGTCGGGCGGGCATGTGGGCATTTATGGTCTCTCTCTCTCCCCCCCCCCCCGGGGACTCCTAGGCTGGGCTTATCTATCTATCTATCTATCTATCTATCTATTGCCAGACGCGTTACTCCCCTTAATGAGGGTTTCCATACACAGAATGCCCCCAAGCGGACATATTCCCTGTGAGAGGGACAATCCGAGCCAGTTTACTGAAGGACTTACAGGATTGACCACTCAATTTAGGATCTGTCCGACTCCGAGGGCCTCTGTGTATCTTGTTAGCACTATTTGTCTACAGTGGTGTTTGGCTAGTCCATCCACTAACCTGCCTTACCCTTAGGTAAGCAGTACGGATTTGTATCAGGTTATCTCCCCTTGACAGGTTGTCAACTAAGGCTGACGAGTCCCATCCACCCGGATTTTTATAAGGTTGTCTCCCCTAGATGGATTGCCGACCAAGGCTAACGAGTCCCATCCACCTGGATGGGTGGCTGGCTAATTATTTTATTTTTGTTTTTGTGGAAGAAGGAAGTGGGGTGTGCATGTTTAGTGTAGTGAAGTAGATAGGAGGAGGACGTGTTTGTGAGAGCGAGCTGGATTACTCTCAGTGTAAGTGAGGCACAAAGGAAATCAGTAAGAGAGGCCAAGCAAATGAAACAGGAGTTCCAGCGACTCGTTATCAAATGCCTATAGCCTCTCCTGTTTATAGCCCTGTTCGATTGGTGCCTACAATCTACCCCTATTATATTACGGTATGTGTATATATACAGTATATATATACTGTATACTGTATATGATATATACAATATATATTTCATTAAAACTATACTGTATCTGTAATTGAAAGACAAACCCTATTTTCGATCTTGTAAATAGGACATGCTGTTATATTTACATGTACCTGTACGCATACCGTTTTTTTCCTACTATTTTTTACCCTATTCTGGCCAAGAATGCACTATAGTTCTATTATCTCCTTACAGAGTACAGAGCAAAAGCCTCCTGCCGGTGAGATGGATGCCACCCGAATCAATACTATATGGCAAGTTCACCACCGAGTCAGATGTGTGGAGCTTTGGGGTCGTGCTGTGGGAGACCTTTAGCTATGGTCTTCAAGTGAGTATTGTAATTTATGGTGATTTCCTTTTTGTTATGTACTGCAACAAGGTTATTTGTACTTAACCTTGGACCACCCACTGTCGGTTCTCAACCGACATACATAATGTCCACAGTAATCCCAATGTTGGCTCTACGTCTAGTCTCGGCCAACGCATCTTAAATTGCTGGCGATTGCCTAAAACCACTCTGGTTGTGCTAATTATATTATGGAGGTAGATGTGCTGGAAAGTGTGAAAAGGAACAACTTGAGATGGTTCGGCTATATGGAACGTATGGAAAGCGAGAGAATGACTAAGAGGGTGTACGAGAGCGAGGTGGAGGGACAGAGAGGGAGAGGTAGACCGAATGAGAGGTGGAAGGATGGAGTGAGGAAGTACATGAACGAAGGCGGTGCTGGTTGGGGGGAGGGGCGTCAACTGACTGGGGACAGAGGTGCATGGGGGCGGTTCGTTCGTGGCCTCCCCTTCGGGGATCACGGCGTCAGGCAATAGATAGATAGATAGATAGGCCTTTCTAAACTCATTGGTAACACTGCATGGGAGGCATTAGAGCGATGTGTCATCTTCCTCCCGCTCTCACTCCAGTTGCCGGCTGTCTGCCAAGAGTGACAGATATGTGTCGCTGTCCTGTCTGGCCCCACGGCTGGGATTGTGGAAACTTATGCTTTTAAAAATGGCTGGGGTTCTACGGGTGAATTTATCTTCACTTTTCACCTTCACCCCTCTTAGCTCCTATGTCATATACTGTTTCTCTATGAAGTCATACCTTGAGATTAGCTCTCCGAGTATGGGGGGTTTGAACATTCCCGCCTCTCAGAATCCGGCTTAATTTTTGTATTTTTGTGATTTTGGCACACTTATAACTCTGCATAAAAATGTTCTAACCTAGGTTATAAGTATATATATCAGGAAGTAATACTCGTTATCTTGCGAATGGTGAAGACTAGAACACGCTAGACCAAGTGGTTCAGTTTTGATGGTAGAAATACAATACTGTACTGTAGTTAGTTATGGCCACCGCGAGCCTGAATTCATGTGAATGCTGGAGTTTCGTAATTTTCCAATATACATGTCTCCGCAATTTAATGGCCTAACTTAAGTTATAGATATATCAGAGGCATTACTCACTGTTATCTTGCGAATGGTGTTGACTAGAACATTGTACTTGTTGTACAATGATCTCATTCAAGGTATACATACATACATACATACTAGTTTAAAGACCGTTTTGCCCACAGAGAATGTGGTTACTGTCTCACATCCTAAATGACGGCTTTCCAGGCGGCCCTGTCTAGGGCTGCCTCTGTTGTCAAGTTCTATATTTTGAGATCGGACCGAAGTACCTAATCCCACGTCATTCTAGGTCTACTCTTACGCGCAGCTCCCCCCACATTCACAGTCCAACATTTCTTCACCCAGTCCTGATCATCCATTCTCTCCACATGTCCAAACCAACCAAGTCGGCTCGTGTGCATCACTTCACTGACACTCCTAATGACCAGATGCCTTCTTAATTCCTCGCTCGATACCCCATCCCTGAGGTTAACCCCACATATCTATCTCACCATTCTCTTCTCATTCCGTTCCATTCTATTGATATCCTTCACTTAACCGGCCACGTCTCCGAGGCATAGGTCATCGCACTAGGTCATCTGCATTTAACAACTCCCATGGGAGTCCTGTCTCTATTATTTATTCATATTTTGATATATTCTAGGAACTAATATATTCTAGGTCTTTCCGAAGGCCAACCGGTCACTTTTATTTACCGCCGTATTGCCGCCGCCGTACCATACGCGATCGCATAGTGCTAATTTCATGTACAGTAGTGCGAGGGTCGGCTCCACCATTTACAATAATTTTTTACTTCATTAGTGTGGTAAGTGATGTCTTTTAATATTTGTTAATGGTTTAATGATATCTGGTAGGTAATATAGGTCTTTATTAAGCAAGAAATCCAGAAAAAGGGGGAAAATTGGGAAGTGCATACCCATATAGAATTATCTCCATATAAAGTAGGCTCCTGACCTTTGACCAGTGAGGACGTACCCAGTGACCGCTCGTGACATACCTGTTTATCCCCTAGTGAAGTGAACATTCCTAGTGATGGCTTGTGCTGATGAGATTGTCACCTCTTCCCATGTTCTCCAGCTTTGTCTTGCTTTGCAAGAGAGGCTGGAGAATGTTGAGCTCGAGGTCCAATCTCTCAAGGACGAGAACTTAGCATTGAAGATGGCATTTGAGGAAAACAAAAATGCCACTGATGTAGGAAACCCGGACTCTTCCTGGAAGGTGGCATCTTCAAGAGGAATGAAATTAACCTTCCAGAAGCAGTATGTGACGGTTAAAAACAAGTATAGCACCCTGGATGACGAGTGTGATGGCAGTGAAGGGGGAAAGGAGGAAGGAGATGACCCGTCTTACAGCGGGGCAGTGAGAGGAGAGGGGAGGAAATCTGCAGCTACTTCTGCTGCTACTACTTCTGCTACAGGCCGTCAACAGAAAACAGCTAAGTCTATTTTAATTGTAGGGGATTCAATGGTTAAATACCTTGGTAGGGCTACTAACACACATGTTGGTAAAGTTGTCTGTCTGCCTGGTGCCGGAGTCGAGAAGGTGGCAGAAAAGCTAGATGGTGTCATGGAAGCGAGTGGAGAGGACCCCATCATCTTCCTCAACGCAGGGAGCAACGACATTTGGAAATGCAGGACTGAGAAGTTGCTCACCACGTACCAGGAAATGTTGGAGAGGATCAAGGAGAAGGGTGGAGTTCCTGTGGTACACAGTATCCTACCAAGAAGAGGGGTAAGGAAGGAATGGTCCTCCAGGGCTATTGGTGTAAATAGCCGGCTGGAGAAGTATTGCAAGGCAAATACTATTCCATTCCTGGATAACTGGACCCTCTTCTACGGTAAGGATGAACTGTATGCCCAGGATGGAGTACATCTCTCTCGACTAGGAGTTTCGACCTTAGCCAGCTCACTCGACAAGTTTGTTGCGGGGTTTTGTTAATAAACCATAGGTGTGTAAGTAAAATAGAATCCCAGCCACATGAAATTGATAGTAATAACGAACATTCTGATAGCGTAGCTTTTCCGTCTAGGTCCAGTAGTTCAACAAAAATAAATTAGTTAAAAACAATAGAAAAATAGTTGCAAATACAAGTAATAGTTTGAGGGTTTATTATACAAATTGCAGGAGTTTATGTAACAAAATGAACGAACTTAGAGCACTGGTTAGCAAAGAAAATATAGACATAATAGCGCTAACTGAAACATGGATTAATACAGAAACCAGGCATTTTTTAGCAGAGTTTGATATACCAGGATATAGTTTGTTTAAATATGACCGAACAAGTAGGAGGGGCGGCGGTATAGCAGTGTTTGTCAGGAGTTCATTAAAAAGCTGTACTAAATCAGGTATTAGAGTAAATAATGAAAATGAAAGTGTTTGGGTAGAAGTTAACGAAGGTAGTGAGACTTTAGTTAATGGAGTTATGTATAGACCGCCAAATATGAGTAGAAATGACGGAACATCATTATGGGAGGAAATTAAAATAGCATCAAGGCTTAGCAACGTGTGCATTATGGGGGATTTTAATTTCCCTAATATAGATTGGCAGCAACAAATAGGCGACTCTGATTCAAAGGAGTTTATTGAGGTAGTACAAGATAGTTTTTTATCTCAATGGTTCGAATCCCGGTGGATCATATATACTTTAATTAATTTCATTGGGGGTGTGGTGGTGAGATTAATAAAAATAATATTCATAGATACGCCGACTAGAGGTGAAAATATTCTCGATTTAGTTTTCAGTAACAATGAACATATGATAAATAGTGTAGAAATCGGGGACCACCTAGGAAATAGTGATCACAATTCTGTGTATTTTAATATACAATGGAAAGGTAATATCAGAGAGAATACAACATTAATACCTGACTTCAGAAAAGCCAATTATGGTGGGTTAAGAGAAGCCCTGTTAGCGGACCCTATGGTCAAAAATTAAGTCGATCCAGGTGTCCAAATGAGTGTATCCTTTCTCAGGCACCTGTCATCTTAAGTCAGGAAGAGACGTCAAACTTGGTAGATACATACGATAATTTTATCAAGTCAGTATTCAATGCGCAAAATAAATATATCCCCAAAAGAAAATTTAGATCAACACAGAACCAACCCAAATGGATGAATAATAGACTATTAGATCTTCTAGGAAAAAAGAGAGGAATATATAGAAAAATTAAAAAAGGCGAAATTCACCTACTTGCTTACTATCAGAATCTATCACGACAGGTAAAAAAGGATATTAGTAAAGAAAAAAGAAATTATGAAATTAAGGTTGCCAATGACTCAAAAAATAATCCTAAAGCTTTTTACCAACTATATAAATCCAAGGTTAGTGATGTAATTGGTCCCCTTAAAACTTCGATAGGAGAAATGACAGAAAATGATTTAGAAATGTGCAGTACATTAAATAGTCAATTTATTTCCGTTTTCACTAATGAAAATTTGGCACAGTTTCCAGAAGTCCGTAAGGTATACAGCGATAGTATAGATAATAGGTTAAGTACGGTTACTATAAGTAGAAATGATGTGCTTAAGGAAATTGACAGACTGAAACCTCATAAATCGCCTGGTCCTGATGAGGTATATGCTAGAGTATTAAAAGAATGCAGAGATGAGTTAAGTTGCCCATTAACATTTCTATTTAACAAGTCATTAGAAACAGGTATAGTTCCAGAAGCTTGGAAGCTTGCAAATGTAGTTCCGATCTTCAAAAAAGGTGATAAATCAATAGCATCCAATTACCGTCCCATTAGTCTCACTTCAATCATAGGAAAGCTACTAGAGTCAATTATTGCTAGGAAAATGAGAAACCACTTAGAAACATTTAACTTAATCAATTCTTCTCAGCATGGATTCACTCAGGGACGGTCTTGCCTTACTAATTTGCTTAGTTTTTTCTCAGAGGTATATGAAGCAGTAGACAATGACAAGTCATATGATATTATATATTTAGATTTCAGTAAAGCTTTCGACAGAGTCCCTCATGAAAGATTGATGAGAAAGGTTGAGGCACATAGAATAGGTGGGGTGTTGTTAGGATGGATTAGGTCATGGCTAATTGGTAGGAAGCAGAGAGTCAGCATAAATGGTACCAAGTCAGAATGGGGAGCAGTCAAAAGTGGTGTCCCCCAGGGATCGGTATTAGGCCACTGTTGTTTCTTATATACATAAATTACCTAGATTTAGGTATAACTAGTAGGATAAGTAAATTCGCAGACGATACTAAAATAGGGAGATCAATTGATTCAGATAGCGATATAGAGTGCCTCCAAAGGGATCTAGATACCTTACATGAATGGTCAGTAAATTGGCAGATGAAGTTTAACATTGACAAATGCAAGGTATTAAAGATAGGGAAGATGCAAACAAATGTTAAATATAAACTAGCTAATTTAGAATTAGAAAATTCAGACTGTGAGAAAGATCTAGGTGTGTTTGTTAGCAATGATTTGAAGCCTAGAAAACAGTGTATAAACGTTCGTAATAAGGCAAACAGGATTCTCGGGTTCATCTCTAGGAGTGTGAGTAACAGAACTGCTGATGTTATCTTAAAACTTTACTTGTCATTAGTGAGACCCCATATGGATTATGCTGTCCAATTTTGGTGTCCTTATTACAGAATGGACATAGATTCATTGGAGAGAGTACAGCGTAGAATGACAAAAATGATCCATAATATTAGAAATCTTTCGTATGAAGAAAGGTTGAAGAAATTAGGTTTACATTCGTTAGAGAGACGCAGAGTTAGAGGGGATATGATAGAGGTGTTCAAGTGGGTTAGTGGGATTAACAAAGGGGACATGACAAATGTACTAAAGCTCAGTGATAGCGAAAGAACTCGTACCAATGGTTTCAAATTAGATAAATTTCGTTTCAGAAAAGATATAGGCAAATATTGGTTTGGTTGTAGATGGGTGGAATGGACTACCAAGTGCTATAGTGGGATCTAAAACTGTAGGGAGCTTTAAGATAAAATTGGATAAGCATATGGACGAGAAGGGTTGGGTGTGAAGGGGGATCAGCCGGGTTGGGCCAATCAGCGCTCTGCAGACCCCCATAATCCTGCGTTAATCTCTAACCGTTTTGGTAAGATGATCCTCAGGGTATTAGAGTGTTGAGCCTATAATTGGGCTTTGTAATTGAATTGGGGTTGTGTGGGACAGGGATCTGCCTTGCTTAGGCCAATCGGCTTTCTGCAGACTCCCATTTTCTTATATTCTTATGTAAAGTGGTACTGTATTCATATAACGCAAATTCCTAGTGCGCGACGGGCTCTGCCGCCCATATAGCCTAATCGCGTTATAGGAGGATGGACTGTACCCTCTTGTAGCACTGTTGAAGCTGGTGTGGTTTGCAGATATTGTACTGTACTGCAGGTGCAGGTGTTGGACTTAGTTGAGTTTTGCTTCGGCACGGTTAGCACTATGCCAGCATCAGCCAAACTGATGACATGATGGGGCGATGTTGAGATGGGACTATATTGTATTATATTCCAACTGCGGACATGCAACCACTTCTGAGCTGTTACAAAAGTATGTAATGGAAAATCATGTTAACCCTTCTGGCCCGGGCTAGCCCTCCTAATGACAGTGCGGGGTACCCGGGCGATCTGGCCGAAAAACGTCTAGGCCTAGGCTACCGTATTTTTGTTTATTTTAACTGCTAGAAATGTTCCACGCATCTATAAACGTAGTGCAGTTTTCAATCTGTAGACTGGCGATGAGTAGAGCTCTGTAAGTCAACTGGTTCAGTTGTGATGACGATTTCAGTGGAGCGAATGTTTCTGCGATGTTGACAATATCGGAGCTTTTCAGACACTAATTTCGTCTGACGTCACAACAATAACATTGATCCGACGTCTCCTTATTGTTTTTGGAGGTGCGGTGACGCAACGATCGGCTTTGTTTACATGCGTCGGACGCACAGCGTTCAGACCAAGCTTAATAGGCTTTCAAGCTTGCTGCCTTTTAACCCGGCAAGCGCGATAGGCCTCACGGAAGGCTTCCTATAGGGAACGCGATAGGCCTCACGGAAGCAGGACCATAAAAAAAGCCTTCCATAAAAAAAAAGGGCCTATCAAAACAAAGGAATTTGTCTCTAGGTGAGATAATTCCCCTCCAGTACTCATCCATGTAAATCTCACCCTCCTTCCCCACCTTATTCCCCCCTCCCTCCCCTCCTCAATTATCACCTATTTTTCCTCTTATTATCATCATTTATCGGTTATTTTTCTCTCCCGCGATAATGTAGCACAAGTGGGTTGCATAAAAGATCGTTATGCAACACCCAGACACCGGCACACACCGCCCCGCTCTCCTCAGTTGACTCCCAGACAGCGAGAGGGGAAGGCTGCCTGTCTCTCTCTCTCGCCTGAGATTATGACCGGGTGGCCAATATCTTCGTTTTTCACCACCCAAATTCTTTTCCCACTTATTTTAGCACTCTTGAAGGTTCATATATACATCATATATGTAAAATAAAAGCATACCGAAAACAAATAATGGTTTATATTGTAAATATAACGAATTCTGTCAGAATCCAGGGCTAGAAATGCACAAATAACTACCCTAGCACCTACTGTCATATCGCGCTTGTCAGGTTAATAGGACACCCGGGCTCCTGCCCTTCTTTCGCGGTGTCATTTTAAAAGGACACCCGGGCTGGAAGGGTTAAACCATTGTACAGTATGTATGTTTGTATGTACTGTATTGTACAGTACAGTAAGATCTCACATCTAACGAATTAGGTGCCAAAAAAAACGCGTTAGATCCAGATTCGTTAGATGTAAATACATAAACTAAAGGGAAAAATGGTAATTGGTGTCAACATTTTGGCCAAGTCCCCATTTTTCACCCATTTTTGCCCTTCCGAGTATTATTTTGAGACACATAATTAATACAAATCATGTAATATATTAATTACTGTATTAGAAGAATTGATAATAAACCAATTTATGAGTGAATAATGAGGTGTGTAGGTTAGACGACATATCTGTCTAAGATATCCGAGCCTCCGAGGCAGGGAGGCTAGGCTACCGAGAAGCGCCATGCACCTCCTCCCCTCCACCACCTCCTCCCTCTCTCTCCGTGAAGGCTTGCTTAGCCCTCTTCACTGTTACATGTTTCCATTCTCTGCACTCCCACCTTCAGTACCTGAGGCTTGGCGTAACACACCGCCAGACAATTGTTAGATGGGATGGAAATTCGAACGGCAGAACAAAAGGTTGGAGCTAGACAGGCAATTTAGAACACACATCGAGCATCTTCTTGTTTGATGGGGTCACTGCGAGGAGGCTAGCCTTCAGACCCGTCAGTGCGCCTGGTAACCAGCATTCCCCCATTAGAGAAAGTTTGGATATGAGAGATAAGGACAGTTAGAATATGATAGTATAACAATGACAGTAGGAGTATAGTTTGAAAAAAAAAATAAGGTGAATATCTACTAAAAGTAATTATCCCTCTCCCCCTCCCCTCTCCCCTCCCTCTCCCCTTTCTCTCTCCTAATCCATACTTCTTTCAGGAATTTCTTCAGTATCATCATTCTTTCCTTCACTCTTCCTTCTTCTAGTCCTTCAAACCCACATAACCATGCTATTCCTCTGTCCTCCCTGGTTTTCACTTCCTCCCATCCCTCTGCTCCCACACATCTCCTCATCCTCGTTTCTAGCCCCTCCCGCTCTCTCTTGTATGCTTCACATTCTGTTATTACATGTTCCACCGTCTCTTCCGCCCTCTCTCCTCCTACCTAGCAGTTCCTACATTCCTTTGCACCTCCGTTGCACCTCCATGTTCTCGTGTTTAATTCCCATGCCCAGCTCTTATCTTGCACAGAATTTTGCCTCCTAAACCCCCATCATACCACTCTTCTCTCTTCGGCTTTGACTTCTTCCTGTACATATCTAAGGTCTTTTTCCTATCCATTCCACTTCTCCATTCTCTTAGCCCCCATTCCTGAATTCTCTTCTCAACTATCTTTGTAATGTTTCCTCCTTCTCCAACTGTATCTCCACCCAATATTTCTTTCCATTATGTTCCTGGTCTCTCTTGTCTCATCCCTATTCTCCTTAGCTTTCTCCTGCAATCCCCTCCCCACCTACTCCTATCCCTTGACCACTCATAGATTCTCCTAATCCAGGTATTGTTCTCCAACTTATCTAACCCAATCTTGTATTTCAATTTTGCCTTCATAATTCTTTCCCTAAAGGTGCTCCAACCCATATCCCCTCTAATTGCCTCCACTGCCGTCCATGTTTTTGCTCCTAGTGCCAGTCTACCAACTCTGTTCTGTACCCTCTCCAGCCTCTCAACCTCCTCAGTGCAAGCTATAGCCTCCAATCCATGCATTATTGCTGGTATCCCAATCCCTTTCCATAGTCCTCTTATCACTTCATACCTATTTAACCTTTCTTTTACTTTATTTAATAAACTACCCCAGATTCTCACTCCCTTTCTTGCTTTCTCATTTATTTCTCTCTTGAACCCGTTCCTTCCTATCCATATTCCTAGGTATTTGTATTCCTTGACCTCCTCCATCCTCTTGCCTCCAAGCCTCCACTCTCTGTTTTCCCTACGCTCCTCTTCATCGACACCTACCACCATCACTTTACTCTTTTCCCCACTAAAGTTTACATTTAGTTCATTCCCAAACCTGTCCACCTCTTCCAGTATTCTCTTTAGGCCTTCTTCTGTCTCTGCCATCACCACCACATCATCAGCGAAAGTTAATATTGACAGCTTCCATCCCTCCCCCTCTTTTCCTTCTCCTAACTTCTTTAATCCGCTGAACCAGTTCCTCCATAAACATACCAAAAAGCAGTGGTGACAAAGTGCACCCCCTGTCTCGCATCTCTCTTCACCTCCACCCAGTCAGTCTCCCACTCTCCGAGCCTGATTTTCACTCTGGTGCCTTCATACATGCTTTTTATTATCTTTATGATTTTATCACTAACTCCTGCCTTCTTCAATACCTCCCATAGCGCTTCCCGTTGTATTCTGTCGAAAGCTTTCTCTATATCTAGGAAGGCCATCCACACTGGTTGTCCTTTGCTTCTTCTTTTTTCTAGAACCTCCCCCAATACATACACGTTGTCACTTGTTCTTCTGCCCTTCCTGAAAGCATTCTGTTCATCACTCAATGCGCCGATTCTCTCAATCTCACCACTCAGTCTTTCTTGCAGTATACTTCCAAGCCATTTACTAATTACATTTATCACCGTTACCGGCCTATAATTCTTAATATCTCCTTGGTCCTTTCCTCTTCCTTTAGGTATCATCGTTACTCTAGCTTCTCTCCATTTTCCTGGTACCTTCTCTTCTTCCATGATCCTATTCATTAATTTCTTCACGTTCCTCACCAAGCTCTCTCCTCCTTCTAGAAACATTTCTGGCGCTAGTTCATCTATTCCGGCTGCTTTTCCCCTTCTTAGTCTTTTCATAATTTTCCTCACCTCCTCGTATGATATCTCTTTTTCTATTTCCTGTCTGTTCATCACCTTTTCTTCCATTTCCACTTTCCAGACTCTCCCTACCTCTTCCTCCCTCATCCCTCCAATCCATTCCCAATATTCTTTTATATCTCTCTGTATATCCTCATACTTATATACTTCCCCTCTTATCATCAAATTATCTATTCTTACCTCTTCCTTTTCTTCCCCTCTCAGCCATGTAAACCACTTCTTGCTTCCTACTCCATGTTCAGTTCTTATTCTCTCCATCTCCCTTCTTTCCCATTCCCCTACTGCTCTTCTAATTGTCTCTTTGGTAACTTCTCTCTGGTGTTCATATTTCTCCTCTGCCTCTTCTACTGCTCTTGCCTCTACCCCTTCCCCTCTAGCATGTTGTCTCTTCAAATTCCTCCAATATTTATTCAGCTCCTTCCTCCTTTTCCTTTCATTCTTTACCTCTTCCGTCCACCACGGTTTCCTCTTCTTCTTACCTCTCAGTTTTACCCTTCCAACTCCCTTCTCTGCAGCTCTATTTATATCTCTCTGCAGACTCTCTTCCATCTCCTCCGCTCCCCCTATATTTGTGTCCCATTCTTCCATCTCTTCCCGGAATACATCCCATCTCGCCTTTCCTATGTTCCATCTTTTTCCTATCTCCCTACATCTATTCCTATTTTCCTTCAATGCTGCCTTTTTTCCTTGTACCTCTACTATCAACAGGTTGTGATCGCTCTTGAGCTCTACCTCCCCCTCGTCATCTACCCACAAACTCTTTATCCTATTCTTTATTCTGTCATTTGTCAATATATAATCAATGGCAGAATTCCTTCCTTCCGCCTCTCTCCATGTTGCTTTTCCCTCATTCCATGTCAGATTTAAGACCTCCAGCTCATTTGCTTCACAAAAATTTAGCAATATTTCTCCATTTCCATT
Source organism: Paralithodes platypus (assembly GCA_032716605.1). Taxonomy (NCBI): domain Eukaryota; kingdom Metazoa; phylum Arthropoda; class Malacostraca; order Decapoda; family Lithodidae; genus Paralithodes; species Paralithodes platypus. Next base: position 19,426,664 of record CM064543.1, on the reverse strand, counting down.
TACTCTTTCACCTAGCAATCCAATGTGTCCGTTCATATCGCCCATCACTAGTGTCTCCCCACTGCACTCTCTTATAACTTTACTCATCACTTCGTATCTCTTTTCATTCTCTACCCTCTCTGCTCTCCCCTTCTCTACTCCCATATAGCATATTATTATTACCAGATTCTTTTCTCTCCACTCGCTATTCCCTAGTCTTACTGCCAGTACGTCCTCTTGTTCCTCACTATCTCCTAGCGTTAATTCAGTTACTCTCCATTCCTTCTTAATGACTAAGGCTACTCCTCCACCCTTCTTCTTCATCTTCTCCCTGCCTTTCCCTATAATTTTAAACTTATCACTTTCCTTCTCTACCCTGCCTCTCAGACTTGTCTCCGTTAAGGCTAGCAGCTCCAAGTCCCTTTCCTCACATTCATTTATCACCTCACTCCATGTCTCTATTCCCCACCCTTGTACATTAATACAACCAATCTTTATTCTTTCTGCTTTCACTTCAATAATCTCTCCCTATTGGTGATTCTCCTATTGTCATCTCCATTTCTTCTTCCGTTTCGGTTTGTTCTCTACCTTCTCCACCACCAGCTATCTTCTTCTGCCTTTTCTTTCCCCTCTTTCTTCTTCTGCTCACTATGTGGTTATTCTCAGTTTCTATCTCTTTTCCTCCCTCTGTCCCTCCTTCCTCATCCCTGTCCTCTCCTTTGTTGATTGATAGTCATTCTGTTTTGCTCTTATCCAAGCTCCTCCTCTCTTCTCGTCTTAAAGTCTCCTCTATCCTTCCTGCTATATGCCTTTCCTCCTCCTGTTTTAAGTGCCAACCATCCTCTTCAAAACTCCCAGAATCTATTTCTCTATCCAGGTCTAAGAACCTAAATCCTTTAATCCCTTTTTCTTTTAGCACAGAGTTCATGCATTGTGTTTGCTCCTGAATCTCATTATTTGTAGCAATCCTCACTCTCTCATAACTCTAGCTCTCTTTAGGCCTCCTCAGGATTCCCACCATTATGATATTCACTTTCTTTTCCTTTTTCCTTATTTCTCGTAATCCTTCTTCAATCACTTCAATTGTTCCCCTAACTCCCTGCAATTCAAGTCCATTACCCCATCCCTGTATAACTATGGTTCCTTCCCCTCCTTCAAACTTGATGCTCGTTACCCGTTTCATCACCTCCCGTATTCTTGCTCGTCTTAGACTAATGACCTCCCTGTCCGAGTTGTCTAACCACTTTCCCATATTTCTAAAGGTGCTGTCTCCACAAATCACTGTGTTCTTTGGTCTTCTTTCCCTTCTATTATTGTCTCCTCCTTTTCTATCTACCCCCCTCGCTGTGCAAGCTTCTACATTCCTATCTCTTGTTCCCCCCTCTCTTTCGCTCCTACTCTTCATTCTTTGGGATTCTACTCGAGGCGTGGACTGACGATAGCAGGGTTACCAAATACAGTCTGCTAGGCGCTAGATAGTAAATAAATGCTGAAAATCGCTAGAATAATGCCACAATTTCAAATATTACTAACAAAATGCCGAAAATCTCAAGAATATCGCTAGAATTCATGTTTGCTAGATGTAGCCTACAAATTTGCCTCTAGATCAAAGTAGTAAATATATCCAGATCTAGCAGGAAAGTAGCTAAATTGGCAACACTAGACGATAGCGGCGGGGAGGGAGATGGGGAGGGAGGGAGGAACGCCAGGAAGCGTTAAACATTCAGCGATCGGCGGGAAATTTGCAAATTTGATTCCGGGCACCCAGAATAATTGCCGTTAGATAGGAATTTTGGATTGTTAGTTACGAGATCGGGTAGGGCTCCAAATAGGTTGTTAGATGCAAATTCGTTAGATCAAAATGTGTTAGATGCGAGATTCCACTGTATATTGATTAGTCTATCTATCTATTGCCCGACGCCTAACTCCCGTTGAGGGTGGCCATACCCAAAATGCCCCAAGTGGACCTATTCTCCATGAGGACAATCCATGCCAGTTTATGAAGGACTTACAGGACTGAACACTCAATTTAGGGACCGTCCAACTTCTATGTATTTTTAGCACATTTTCTACAGTGGTGGGCGGCTAGTTCATCCACCAACCTGCTTCACCCTTAGGTACCGTAAACCGAGGTAATTTTTTTTTAACGATTTCTCCTGACTGTAAACACATTACTATACTGTATAGAGATTTAATGATATCAAGTGGTGTGTGGTGATAGTGTGTCGTAATCCAGAAAGCCTCCCAAAATTTACCTTCATAATAAGAAAGCTATCCTTATCCTAAATGATATCCAAAGTTTTCTTGAAAAATTGAATATTTCGGACATGTATGGAAAATTTCAGACATATAGTACAGTGATTTCTTATGGAAAATTATAGCGAAGAAAGCAGGGATAAGTTAGAACAAACAGAAGAGAACATCGGACGTACGTTCGTGGCTTTATTTCATTAGTTTTTCGGCTCCTTTTATTTTATACAGTATTCTTACAGTTTCTTACAGTAGATCCTCTGGAGAAAGGCAAACTAGGCCTGTGTATCCAGCTCAGTGCCAGTACTTGCATTGCTGCGGTCGTTCACGGTGTTGGCGCGGCGGCAGCAGACGCAAAATTTTTACCATTCTGTATTTTTGCTTTGTAATCAAACTTCAAATCTTGTCTTCCCCATGCTTTATCAAGATTACTTTCAAACTTGCTTACTAATTCTGAATCGACTACATACTGGGGCAGTGCGTTCCACTCATTTACCACTCTATCACAAAATGAGTTCTTTGCCTTTTCAAGCCTATTTCTTTCCTTGTAAATTTTCTTAGAGTGTCCTCTCGTTCTTGTTCCCTCCCGCATCAAGAAGATACCTTCACACACATCCTCATCATACTTTCCTGACACTATATTAAAAGTCTCTATCATATTCCCTCTCTTTCTCCTATATGCCAGTGTCGGAAGTCCCAGTGTCCTCAACCTCTGCTCATAGCCCGCGTTCTTCAACGTTGGTACCAGCTTGCTAGCTCTCCTCTGCACTTTCTTCACTGCTTCTATATCCTTTACCATATATGGAGCCCACACCTGGTTCGCATATTCCAGGTGCGGCCTAACCAGCGCTGTATAGAGATTCCTGAAGATTTCTTCATCAATTGACACAAATGTCCTCCTTATCAGCCCTACAATTCTATTGGCTTTATTTATCTTTTCCGCTAAATGTTCTGAGAAATTTAACTTATTGTCTATCACTACTCCTATATCCATTTCTGCATTCACTTCCTCCATCGCTTCATACATACTGTATCCTACCTTGTCTGTCTTGCTTGTCCCAATCCGCATGTACTTGCATTTTTTTGGATGAAAAGGCATTAACCAATGTTCAGACCATCCCTTCATGCCCTCCACATCTCCTTGAAGTAAACCCACATCTTCCTTACTCCTCACTCTTCTATACAGCTTGGTGTCATCTGCATACAGGTATATCTCACTTCCATTAGTTATAACTTCAGGTAAGTCGTTGATAAACATAACGAACAGTAGTGGTCCCAACATAGATCCCTGAGGTACCCCACTTGTAACTTCCCTCCACCCCAAGCCTATTCCATTCACCAGTACCCTCTGTCTCCGATCTTTCAGGAAGGCATCTATCCATTTCACACATTTCTCTCCTATACTATAGCTTCTAACTTTCTCTATTAGCCTTTTATGTGGGACCTTATCGAAGGCCTTCATAAAATCGCACTATATACCACGTTTATAACATCCCCATCCTCCAGAATTTGCATCCAATCATCTACCATTGATATTGATATTTTATTATTGCTGCTTATTCCTGTCCGATGTTTTAGTGCAAAATGCACAGTCCATACTTATAGGCCTGTTTAACCCTTAAGAGCGGCGGTGGACTTAAGTCCGCCTCCAATTTGCAGCAAGTTAGGAGCATTATTAAGGCTTTTAAAGGGTTAAAATCGAGTGCAAATGGCCGGGAGCGCAGCGGGCCAGACAGCCGACTCCCAGGGCTTACCGCCGCCCATTAACTCATGTTCCCTGTGTTCTCGAGAGGCCGGCAGTGTAGCCAGTAGTGAGCATAGCTGGGAAAAATATGCCGCTATACGCTAAACTCCCATGTTACTGGTATCACTTTATGAGAACCACGAGTGCTACGTAGCTCGTTCTGGTCTCATTTTGAAGCTTTTAGCGCCTAGCTTTTTGCTGAATACATTTCTGTTCATGCAGATACTTGATTTATCATTCAGGAGGGCCTGAATATGCCCAAATAAGCCCAAAACCCCCCGCTAGACAAGGGTTAAATCAGTATAGGAGGGGGGGGGGGGGATATTTGAGTTTTAACAGATATTTGTTTAGGATCTGTTCTTGTTAGGCATTGAACTCACTCTTAGAAAATATCGAGCCGGGAAAATAGCCAATGCAGTCAAATCAATAACTCAAAAATTAACTAGGCTTAGTGAAAAAAATATATAGGTACATACAGTTGTTGTTGTTGTTCCCCAAGCTGCCTGGCCGAACAGCCCCAAGGCCCCGAGCAAGGCCAAGGCCATAACCGAGCGCCCCCACAGAACCCTCCCTACCGACCACAATAAAGCCTGGGTAACCGAAGCCACTCCATGGCGGGGAGCTGAGGAGGGTGCGGAAACGCCCGGGAAACCAAAGACCCACCCAGGGCCCTGTGCCCCTCAGCAATTATGAAGAGAAAGTTGAGGGGCAAAGGAAAAATGTGACGCATTGGCTTCCAATCTTGGTAGATTGGGAGGTCAATCCACGGAAGAGACGCCGTCACTTGAGATCTAGAAAACATATAAGTAAAAGGAACAGTCAGAGTAAGCTATGGGTATGGCAGAGATCGCTCAGTTCTCACTCTGATAGACCAGCCCATCACCACATGACTAGAACCCAATCCTCTCAGCATCAGCTAGGAAAGGCCCTAGAAAGCCGCCTTTGGCGGGGGGATAGCTCCCCTATTTCAACCCCTTTCGGGGTTGGGCACATACAGTATACTCTATCACTGTATGTAGGCTATGTATTTACTCTAGCACATGCCCCATTTTTTTTTTTTTTTCATTGAATATACATTTATATGACTTTGAGCATTTTTATAGGTATAACGTATGTGTTTGGGTTTCTTTTGACAGATAGCATTTTTTGGGGACAAGATATTTCCCCCTCATAATTTATATGCCGGTATACAGTACAGTATTATATATCCAGAATTGACCGAAATACATAAATCAGTTAGCATATTGTCTCTTCAACAAACTCCCACGGCGAGTAAGAGACATGAGGGACGTCTCGCTAGACAACTTCAAGAGAGCCCTCGATGTCGAACTGCAAAAAGTACCAGACGAGCCCATCCTCGCGAGGGAGCGAGCTGTCGCTTCAAACAGTCTACTACACCAAAATCACCACCCATAACGAGGGGCGCCGCGCTCCTTGGTGCCACTAGAAGAGTGGCGAACACATCAAAAGTATCAAAAGTATAAGTATCATATTTTTATGGGTTTTTGGACTCGGATAATAATTATTTGATCGTTAACCACCATGTTAATGATGGACTAGTATTATGAAGGATTTACATAGAGCAAATAGCATCAAACTATTGTGTTGTTCCATGTCCGAAGTTTTCCTATTTTTTTGGAAAACACGATAGGTTAAATTGGGAGGTTTGACGTACGTGTACCTCCCAACCTACCAAATAGGAAAACCTACTATTTGGTGGTAGTCTTGGAAAATCCAACGTCAAGGCTATTAACCTTAATTGCAATGACAACTTGCTATTTTGACTGCTATATCGTCATTCCAACCGCGGTTAAAAAAGAAAACATCTAGAGTCTACTCCTTAACTTGCTCTAGGAAACGTACATTAACCAAAACTACCACCGAAGGTGTAAAAAAAAAAAAAGCATAGAAGAGAAGAAAAAGGGGTTTACCTTAGTTACAGTCGAAGGCCCATCCCGTGTTCTGTCATGAGCAGACCCTAGGTTTTCCTATTTGGGAGGTACGTCAAACCTCCCAATTTGTCAGTAGTCTTGGTAAATCCAACGTCAAGGCTGAGTAACAAATAGGAGGAGGACATCCAATCTAGTTTCCTTTGATGCACAGAAAACCAAGTACAGTACATTCAATTTTCTAACCGACAGAATCTCACTGACTCCCATATATTTTTTAATGATGTAAATATTCCCACTTCCCCTAGTATTGACATTCTCGGTGTAACATTAACTACTAACTTGAGCTGGACACATTATGTTAGAAGCATTGCTAAGAATGCCTCTAAAAAACTGGGACTCCTGTACAGAGTTCGAGAATTCTTCACTGACGAGCAGTTGGCCGTAATATAAAAGTCATGTGCGTTCTCAGATGGATTACTGTTCACCTCTGTGGAGTGGAAGTGGAGTGGTTGCATTGAGGCAGTTGGACAAAATTCAAAATAAAGCTATTAGATTAATCAATAACCCTGCAATCACACAGGACCTTCCTACATTATCCATACGAAGAAACGTTGCATCCCTTGCATTATTCTACAGATATTTTCACAGCAATTGTTCCGAGGAACTTGCTTCAATTGTGCCGCCTCTCCACATCTTTCCCTGTAGAACTAGGGCAGCTGAGAGTGCCCATGAATTTACACTTTCTCCTCCACAATGCAGAACTTCTGCTTATCAAAATTCATTTATCCCTAGAACTACTACTCTTTGGAATTCACTTCCCTCGAGTTGCTTTCCACAAACTTACAATCTACAAAAGTTTAAATCCAGTTGTTACAAACATTTTGTGAATGGAGGATGCCTTTAGGCACATGAACCTTTTTGTTTTGTCTGTGTTTTTCCTTCCTCCGTTCATTGTCTCTTAAAAAAAAAAAAAAAAAAAAAAAACAACATACCAAAAACAATGCATAAAACAAAAAGATGAATGACAAAGAAACACAAAATAAACAAGAGAGTTTAATAACAGAGTGAAAAACTGAGGAGTAGCTAAAAAGAACAGTTTTAATATGTGTCCGTCATTCATAATAATGCAAAAACATTTCTTAAACTTAACCGTATTGTACCCAAAATCCCTTTCTTCCAAAAAGTAGATATTGATCACAAAAAACAAAAACAAATATGGGAAAAGTAGTTCACATGAGGATATGGTGCAATACTTATGTACATTATACATATAACATATCGCCCTAGCTTGTGACCACAGTGTCGCAAACCCGCACCCCCCCCCCCCCCAAAAAAAAACAAAGTAAAATAAAGAGTGACAAGGGGAGGAGTCCAGGGACCTCGCCAGAGCTCTAGGATACGCGACTCCTGAGAGCTACCACCGGCCGAGGGGGTCTATCAATGGATATGGAGAGGTAGGAGGAGACGAAGGTATTGATGGACGACCACAAGCCCGCAGAGGCAATGTCGAGCAAAGATCGACTCTGCAGGAACCGTAAAGAGGCCACAAAGGAGCGTACATCGTGCGCAGACCCCCTACAATCAGGGTTACTGGCACGAATGACCTGACAAATGTGGCGTCCAATCTGCACCTTCGACAACCTCCCACCCGTCTAGGTGACACCTACACAGCTGTACCTGAAGCCGGCGCCACATACTCCACATATGTGTGCAAGGCTTTCACCGGGCATAACACATGGTGAGCATGCCCACGTTTTAAAGCCTGGATGGTGAAAGGCTTGAAAACTTGGGCCTCTCTCTCATTCTTGGAAACAAAATGAGGGGAGGGGGCCAACGTGACGACGTTCAATGACGGGGAGAATCGCATGCATTCCTTGGACCGTAACATGGCTGCTAGTTCCGACACCCGATCCCCAGTTGCCAGAGCTACAAGGAACAATGTATGCTCGAGCAACTGAACAGGTGTTGTGTCCCGTGTATATGTGTGTGAAGCCAGAAGGTCCAGAGCCCGACCCAGATCCCTCTGCGGAGGGAGCTGGCGCGGAGGCGGCCGTTTCCTGAAGGCAGTCTTCATGAATGAATCCAGCTCCTTCAGAGGAACGACCAGCCCAGTGACGTACTCAAAGAGAATGAGGGGAGGGGGCCAATGTGACGACGTTCAAAGACGGGGAGAATCGCATGCATTCCTTGGACCGTGACATGGCTGCTAGTTCCGACACCCGATCCCCAGTTACCAGAGCTACAAGGAAAACATATGCTCGAGCAACTGAACAGGTGTTGTGTCCCGTGTATATGTGTGTGAAGCCAGAAGGTCTAGAGCCCGACCCAGATCCCACTGCGGAGGGAGCTGGCGCGGAGGCGGCCGTTTCCTGAAGGCAGTCTTCATGAATTAATCCAGCTCCTTCGGAGGAACGACCAACCCAGTGATGGACTCAAAGACCTCCCGGATGGCAGACAAGTGGTTACGTATAGTGTTGACTTGAAAGTGACGTGCGCGGAAAAGGTGAAACAAATAGTGTATAATGAGTGAATGCGAACTAACTGTTTGGCCAGTGTCCAGTATCCAATTAGTAAAAGACTTCCAGTGGGACTCGTAAGTCCCACAAGTCGAAGCCGTCCATGAACGCTTCAGGAAGTCAGTCAGGGCCCGTCCATGGACTGAGAGCCACCTTGCCTCACGAACATCCACGATGTGAATGCCAACGAGGTCCGCAGGTCTCCAACCTGGCTCAAGTGGAAGCTTGAGACAGGCAGAGGCACCAGACTCGGGCACCATTGCTTCAGCTGGGCATACCAAGCCTGTGCCGGCCATAGAGGCGCTATCAGCCAGACTCTGCCGTGGTACAGCCGCAACCGCGTGAGGACTTTGCTCATCAACAGTGCGTCTAGTGGTGGAAATTGACTGCCACCTGCTCCAGTCTTCCATGAAAGCGTCCGGACCCCCTGCCGGAGTGCGAGTCCGGAGGGATAGGTACTGAGGTAGCTTGTGCGTCTCCTTCGAGGCGAACAAGTCGACCTATGGAACATCCCAGGAAGCTGCGAGGTCGTCGAACACATCTTGTTTCATTGCCCATTCTACAAGAACGCCCTGTCCTCTCGACAGAGCGTCCTCCCACAGGTTGGCAGTCCCGGGCAGGTAGGAGGCATGCAGGGAGATGTTGTGTCGGTCCGATAGGAAGAACAACTTCTCTGAGATCCTCAACAGAGTCAGTGACCTGGAGGACCCCTGCTTTTGGATACAGTGGCCAGCTGTCTGATTGTCCATCCTGAAGGCCACCGACTTTCCCCGAAGGGCCAGCGCGTGATCCCTCAGGAAGAACAAAGCAACCAACAGTTCGAGGGCATTGATGTGTAGGTGTGTGTGTCCCACCCATCTGCCGTGATGTTGATGCCCCATGTACGATTGGTAACCCCACCCTACCTCGCTCGACGCATCCGTGTCTACCCAGATCGTCGGCTGAGGGGCGGTCTAGGGCACTGCTGCAGAGAGCGTGCCCCGAGCAACCCAGTGTCCTAAGTGTCTGTGTATGATACGTGGGATCTGCATTAGCCGATCCTGGCGGTCAACGGAAAAGCCTTGTTGCCCATGAGTATTAGACGGCGTAGCCTGAGCCTCCCTAAGGGAATGGTCAGAGTGGCCCAATTCAGTGATCCCACTAACGAGTCCCAGATCTTCCTCGTGAGGGAGACCGAGTGCAACACTGCGAAGATCTTCCTTCGAAGCTTCGCCGCGTTGGCTTGACTCTGGGTCACCGTAGCACTGGTCAAGTCCCATTCGAGGCCTACCCACGTCACGACACGCGGCTGAGTCAGGCGCGACTTGGGAACATTAATCTTGAACCCTAACTGTGTAATGTGTTGTACCAACATACATACTACTGTGAGGGTGTCGTGTGCGCACTGTTCTCGGGTGTCGGAAACTATTAGCCAATCGTCCAGGTAAAACAGGACCTGTATGCCGTCTCGCAGGAGAGGATCCAGAGCCTGCTTCACCAGTTTCGAGAAGACCCGCGGCACGATGTTGAGGCTGAAGGGAAGTCTGTCGAACATGAACACGCGATTAGAAGACTGAACGGCCAAGAAGCGCTGGAAACGAGGATGGATGTGAATGTGCCAATACGCATCCTTGAGGTCCAGCGACACCACCCACGACAGAAGCCGCAGTGCCAGTCGTACCTGGTGTACCGTCAGCATCCGAAACCGCGTGTTCACGATGTACCCGTTGAGGGCCGACAGATCCACCACCGGCCGCATCGTGTCGCAGTCCTTCTTGGGTACCAGGAATACACGGGAGATGAAAACCTTGTGATCGGCTTCCACCTCCGTGACGATTCCCTGCTCGTGCATTGATGTTATCACGTTGGCCCCCTCCGAAGAGACGGGCCGGCGTCGGTGACAAGAGCTGAGTGGGTGTCTGGACTTCCATCTCCAGGTTAGACCCCTCCTGGCTATCTTTCGCCCCCACGTTCCTCGCAGCCATTGAAGGGCGCAAGGGCGAAAACATCCGGTGGCAGCTCCCGAGATGAGGTGAGTGACCATGTCGGCTAGGTGAGAAGGAGAAAGAGGAGGAGACCAACCTGGAGAGTCAACACGATTTTTGACGTGTAAGCTCCCCCGGTACGGTCCTGGCGGTCTTGAGCGCCACGGTGACCTCCCCTACCCCCCCCCCCCCCCCCACTTTGTCGAAAAGGACGTGTCACCCCATCCCCTGTCAGGCGTGTGTCCAACCCCGCCGAAGTGCGTCCTGAAGTGGAAGGCTGACCAGCACCTTCTCGGCGGGGACGAAAAGGTGCAGGAAGGGAAGCGCATGGCTGAACCGACGTCCGGGCCTGTACCTTCCCCTTCTTGGTAGCCCCACCGCTGAAAGCACTTTGACGAGGACCGTCAGAAGGACGGGACTAAGAAGGCCCTGCTTGCGACACAGCGCGACGTTGCGAGTCGTAAGCAGGGTCCGCCGACAGAGAAGCGAAGCGTTCCCAGGCGTCCTGCGCAAACAGCCCCGTGGTATATAATTCAGAGTACAAAAGACCCGGACGTATATCCAAGGGGGCTTTCCGGCAGAACGAAGACCTGACCGCCTGGCGTTACAGAATTGCCTCGAACAAAACCGCCTTCAGCTCGGGAACCAAAGACACCGCAAGCTGAAGGTGGATCCGCCGAACGTGGTCCAAGCCCTCGCGAAGATCACCTGGAGCAGTCGCCTCGATAAGGCAAAGGTGGTGAACTGACGTCTGGAGTGAACCCAAAATACAGGACAGCAAGTTCGCCACCCGCTGTCGCAAGGTAAAGTCCTTGTCGACAGCGGCCTTATCGGGGTGAGGGAAGAAGGGGTTAGCGACAGTGCAGATCTCAAGCTTGGGAGCGCTGATCCAGGACCAGAACTTGCCGTCCAGCCCGCCGACAGACACAAGAGGGGGCAAAAGCAGTGATAACTCCTGGGGAGGGATTGAAGTAGTCTTGTCGACGGACCGGTTGGCGAAGTCCAAGGCATCAGCAAACCAGGCCTCCAATGGTAGTGGGTTGTCGAGCTCGACAGCCAATCCAGGCCGACTCGCACAAACCCGTCCCATACGCGGACAGTCCCGTCAACACAGACAGGAACTGAACATCCTGAAGAATGTCCTGGCGGCTGAAGTCTTACCAGAGCTTGGTCCGAGGAGCAGACGTGGGCTTGGGCTTAACCGAAAAGAACTGATGGTCGGTCTTATTCAGGTAAGCTTTCACCTCCATGTCCGCCACCTGACCATCAACTCTGATCGCCTGAACTGCGACTTATCATTAATTTGCACCGACCAGCCAGAAGGAAGGGCTCTCTCACCGGCTGGGAGGGCGGTAGCACGCTCCGGGTGGGAGGCCAGCACCCCCTTCCAAACAGCCAAGGAGCCATAGAGGAGGGGCATGGTCTGCGACGGGACCTTGGCTTTCTGGATGGGGGGCAGGCGTGGACCCTGCCCTAGCTGACGGAGAACCCCCGCATGGGTGACAGCAGGGGCAACCTCCGGGGCCAGGGCTGGAGCAGTACTAGCCGACGACCGGGCAGGCGGAGGGGACCGCAACAGGAGTGGGCTGGGTAAGGTGCTGAGGTTGTGTCACCGCCAAGAAGCGCGTCAAGAGGGAATCCTTCATCGCCTCAATGCGCTCATCGAAGTGTGACACAACCCACCCCTGCATAGCCGATAATCGATCTGAGAGAGGCGACCCCCCTGAAGATTGGGCGGCACCCGCGGGACGACCCAAGGAAGGCGAACGACAACGGCCGCGCCGCCGCTGAGGGTCTCGCTCCCGATCACTAACGCCTGAGGGGGAGACATCCCGATCCCCTTTGTCATACGAGACGCCATCCCCGGAGAAAGGGGACCCCGAAACATCTCTAAGATCCTCCGAGCCACGAGGCGGGGTCCCCTCCAGGGGAGTCGGCAAGTGAAGGTCAGGGACAGGAGAAGGATGAGGAGCAGGACGACGTGAGTGGGATGGCTGGCCGGGTGTTAGGAGGTCAGAAGGAGCCGCGGTGGGAAAAAGAGCAAGGATCCCCGGGGCTGAAAGAACAGGGCGTCCCGATACCGAGGCGGAGGTGGGGGGGGACCTCCACCCTGGTATGAGACCGGGAAGGAAGAGGAGGCACCGAAGCAGGCGAAGTAGGAGGAGGAGGCGAGACTAAATTCTGGCGAACCCCCCTAGACAGGGAAGGAGGGTGGAGCAGAGGGCCAGCTACAGTATGGTCAGTAGCGCGGGCGGAGGACGTTGCAGCAGGTCGGCGCCTTGGCTGGGTAAGCGGGCGGAATGTAGTGGTGCCCCTATCCTTAGGGACTGTGGGAGGGCGGAACGCAGTAGCGCCGCTAACCCCAGACCCAGGGCGAGGAGCATGACGAGGACGGGAGGTGGTGGCGTATCCACCAGAAGACTGAGGAGGAGCAGATGAAGCATGGCGATGGGTAGAGCGAGAGCGATGACGGGCCTGGTGACCCTCCCGACGATGTGACGACCTAGCCCGAGACCCAGGGGAGAGGGCTCGAGAAGGGACAGGCCCAGGTGAACGGCAGGCTGACAGGTCAGGGAGACCCAGGGCGATGCGGATCCTGTCATCGATGAAAGCCGGGGAACGGTGGCCCACAGACCTAATGTGGTGGGAGACGACCGCCCAGACAGACTTCAGGGACGACTTGGCTTCCGTCGCCGCCTGGATACCAGGTTGCTGGTCCACCACATCCACGAGGTCCATACATGATCCACACAGTGCAGGGAGGCAGGCCGTGGATGAGACACACTGGGAGTGCCTCAAGCAGGACCTGTGGCTCCCCAAGCACGGGGAGGCACATGCATGTCGAAAACAGGGCATTCCACCTGCAAGGGAAGAACATACACCATAAGCAGCACGTCGACGGAGAAAGTGCAGATAATGGCCAAATATACCAGGTAAATAGCATGGTGAAGAATAAACCTGCATGCAAACTGGTGTCTGTACTTACCAAAACCGGTAACGCAGAGGCTGGTGATGAGAGCTGGGGAAGCGGTCGAAGCACTAGAGGAACCTGCAAAGATGGAGAAAGTGTTAACCACCACTCAACATCTTACATGCAGGGTCTATATCACATGAAAAGTGCAAAAACCAGATGTGAAAGGTGAGGGTAAAACACCAACCACATACCCCAAATGTCATGGTCAATTCACAGAAAGTCAGTCAAGAGAGAGACAGCGAAGGCCGCAAATTTGCGAGGAGCATGACAGCATAGGTCAGCAGAAAGAGCCAACCAGTATCTCAAATTTGCGGGTCTATTGAGGCATGTTCGTATCAACACAAAACACCCGCAATTTCGCGGGACCAACCAGTCAAATCCTGCATATTTGCAGGGACCGAAATGACCGTCAGAGATGAAATCGTTACGCCCCCGCAAATTTGCGGGACCGAATCAGATGGTCCGGCGCCGAAAAAGCGATTGGAGCGTCTGAGGCAACACCAAAACAGGCCGCAAAATTGCGTCATCTCCTTATGGTCTCCAAGCTTGGAAGGGCCATCAAGCTGAGCAGTGTCTTCCTTGAACAGTAACCCGTCTCAACCAGTCAAGATAGGGGCAAGGAAGACACACCAGGGGAGAGGAGGCACATCCCCCAGGAACCACCCAACCCACAGAGATAGAGCACAAGCCCATGAAGAGAAGTGGCAGGGTACCCCTGAACCGTGCATGAAAGAGGATGAATGCCCACCGAAATCGTGCCCTAACTCCGGCGATGAAGAGGAAGGGGGGGGAAGCTCCAGGTGAGAGGAACTTGATGACACAGTAGGGAGTGCCACCCCCCAGTAGCCTAACCCAGTCCAGGGAGGTTCAGGCTAGCAGAACAGCAAAAACTCGCCTTATCGATTATTGATTACTGATATAGTTCACCATTGTAACCTTTCTTAATTCACTGTCCACTGCTTTATAGTTTATATCCATCAATTCGGACCACAGATAATCATCGATCACTTGCTTTGGGCTATGACGAAAGCATGAGTCACTGACTGACTGACTTGACTGTGTGCTCCTTGTTGTACGGTGTCGCGGACTACCCGCCAAGACAACAAAACTTTCTCTCGCCGCATGATTTTAAATAGTTTTTAAATGGTTTTAAACTATTATAATGTAAAACTTGCAAAATAAACAAACCAAAACGTTTACGAACACAGTAAAAAGACAAAATAACTAATCAAAATCGCTATGTGGAAACAACGCTTAACCCTCCAGCCCCGGCTATGTATTATATATATATTCCTCGAAACCCGGGTGTTTTGGCCGAAAAACGTCTAGGCTAGGCTACCGTATATTCGTTAATCAGACTGCTTCCCGCATTCCCGCGCATCCCCAAGCGTAGCTGTGTTATTTACCTGTAGAATGGCATTAAGTAGAGCTCTCTAAGTCAACTGGTTGAGCTGTGATGATGATTTCATTGGAGATAACTTTATGGCCAAAACAGCCACTTTACACCACTTTTCGATACTTAACAACAACATACAGGCACACACGAACAAGCGACGCTCTCCTTCTTGTGGCCGGAGATGCGGGGCGACGGTCCAGCCGGCTGTTGTTTACATGCGTCGGACCGACGCCTCGCACACGAAGCTCACAGGCTTTCAACCACTGGGCGTTCAAGAGACCATCCGGGTACCTGTTATATGCTTTTTTATGGGCGTTCAAGAGCCCTTCCGTGGTGAGAGGGTTAAGTAAAATAATAATTTATAAATTATTATGTTCTATCCAACAACCAACTCTACTCCTAAAATCGATTAATGAAATATTACAAACACATGTGGCAGTCCGTGGATTCGAACCCAGGACGCTCACACCGAAAATCATCACCTTATGCATTGCGCCACGAAGACAGTTAAAGAATGGTGGACACTGCCTACGATTTATTATGCAACTTCAAATCCTGCATATCAATCGAAGCATGTACACACATCATGTACACACATTTTTGCCAAACGAGGTTGTACAGTCAACCCATATCTCAGCTTTTAAGTCCAGAGTTAATGTTTTATTACAGCAGTAAATTTTTGTTTTAATCATGATTTGCTTTTATTCTTTTTAGAATGGTGTTTTAATTGACAAACTGATCTTTTCTTCTGGGCTCTCTAACTACTGTAGCCCTTTTCCTTTTTCTTAGTTGTCTTAGTCTCTCTCCAGTGCTTACGGGTATTTTGTGGGGATTCATCTTTTATAGGTGTATCTGCACCCTGTTGGGAGGCTTAGACAGCTTCTATAATAATAATAATAATAATCCCAACTGCAACTCACGTAGGCTATGCATATGTGAATGGAAAGAGCAATTAATGGGGCCTTAACCCTCCAGACCCGGCTATGTATTCCATATATATTCCCCAAGGCCGAAAAACTTCTACGCCTAGGCTACCGTATCTTTGTTATTTTGAATGCTTCCGGATTCCCGCGCATCCCCAAGCGTAGATGTGTTTCGTACCTGTAGAATGGCGTTAAGTAGAGTTCTCTAAGTCAACTGGTTCAGTTGTGATGACGATTTCATTGGAGATAACTTTGTGGCAAAAACAGCCACTTTACACTACTTTTCTCTACTTAACAATAACATACAGGCACACACGAACAAGCGACGCACTCCTTCTTGTGGTCGGAGATGCGCGGCGTCGGTCCAGCCGGCTGTTGTTTACATGCGTCGGACGGACGCTTTCAAGCTGCCGGAGCCTCAGCACCCTTCCGGGTTGCGCGGGGGGTGTTTGTTATGGGTGCCTCAGAGCCCTACCGGGTCTGGAGGGTTAACCACTAGGGAAGTCCTCTCAATAAATTACTCCTGAACCAATATCAATTATTATGTTCTATCCAACAACCAACTCTACTCCTAAAATCTATTAATGAAATATTACAAACACATGTGGCAGTCCGTGGATTCGAACCCAGGACGCTCACACCGAAAATCAACACCTTATGCATTGCGCCACAAAGACATAAAAGGACACAATCCACCACATAGGGTTTACATTACTACATGTGCAAGTTAATCTGGTTCCCAAGCAAACTAATCTCACACATAACAACGCACTGTCGTCACGTTCAAGGAATTAGTCAATTTGGGAAGTCGGGGATGTTCTGGTAAATTTTACTAAACTCTGCATGAATAAAGAAACTACAATTAGTGTCAAAATGTTCTATTAACCTCTGAAGTGCGCATGGGGGTAATTAGACACCTCTGCCTGTGCGCATGTATTTGAGCTGTTTCCATCACTAAAATATTCATTTTACCATAAATAGCATTAATACTTATCCATATGCGCCTATTATAGGTTGATTATAAAGGTATTAACCTGTTACAACAATAAAACAAGTGAAAACAGCGTTTGGATGGTCAAAATCGGCGATACAGGGCGGGAGTTACATAATGTATGGCTGAGGCAACCTCCTTTCCCGCCAATTTCCCCCAAGGCTGGAGAGACACTGTCGATCGATACTCTCTCTCTCTCTCTCTCTTGCACTCGCTTGCTAACAGTGATGACAATGCCCTGCTTGCAACTCGCTAATGTTAGCACGAAAATATACCTCAGAATAAGGGAATAACTTTTTTTTTTTTTTTTTTTAAGAGACAATGAACGGAGGAAGGAAAAACACAGTTAAAACAAAAAGGTCCATGTGCCTAAAGGCATCCTCCATTCATAAAATGTTTGTAACAACTGGATTTAAACATTTGTAGATTGTAAGTTTGTGGAAAGCAATTCGAGGGAAGTGAATTCCAAAGAGTAGTAGCTCTGGGGATAAATGAATTCTGATATGCAGAAGTTCTGCATTGTGGAGGAGAAAGTGTAAATTCATGGGCGCTCTCAGCTGCCCTAGTTCTACGGGGAAAGATGTGGAGGGCGGCACAATTGAAGCAAGTTCCTCGGAACAATTGCTGTGAAAATATCTGTAGAATAATGCAAGGGATGCAACGTTTTCTTCGTATGGATAATGTAGGAAGGTCCTGTGTGATTGCAGGGTTATTGATTAATCTAATAGCTTTATTTTGAATTTTGTCCAACTGCCTCAATGCAACCACTCCACTTCCACCCCACAGAGGTGAACAGTAATCCATCTGAGAACGCACATGACTTTTATATATTACGGCCAACTGCTCGTCAGTGAAGAATTCTCGAACTCTGTACAGGAGTCCCAGTTTTTTAGAGGCATTCTTAGCAATGCTTCTAACATAATGTGTCCAGCTCAAGTTAGTAGTTAATGTTACACCGAGAATGTCAATACTAAGGGAAGTGGGAATATTTACATCATTAAAAAATATAAGGGAGTCAGTGAGATTCTGTCGGTTAGAAAATTGAATGTACTTGGTTTTCTGTGCATTAAAGGAAACTAGATTCTTTTGTCCCCATCCATTAATTCTAGAAAGGTCCTGGTTCAGAGAAATTGCAGTGTTTATTTTTGAATTTGTAAGATCGGGTTGGGTGAAAGAATTGGTAAATGTGAAGGAACTGTGGAGTGTTGAGTCATCTGCGTAGGAATGTATTGGATTATGAGTGGTAGATATGAGATCATTGATATGAATGAGGAACAGAATTGGGGCCAAAACTATCGGGAAACAGGGAAAATAGGTGATAACTGAAGGAGGGGAGGTAGAGGAGTGATATTTTGCATGGCGCAGGGGCAAATTATTATTATTTTTTTTTTTTTTCGATGTTTAAAAGTTGATTTTTTTTTTCTCTGACTCTTAAGAGTCTTCCCGCAGTCCGCCGGGGGAACTCTTAAGAGTCTTCCTGCAGTTCCCGGGTTAATATCAAATTTGCAACTTGACAAGACATCAACAATAGTTCAAAATACAAATAACACTCACTAACGATAGTGCTATCGGGTAGGTACCTGTAAGCATAGCATGCCTCAAGTGACCCCTAACAATTACTACCCTACAAATAACCCAAATTTATTGTACAAATAAACTAATGAAATCGCAAAAGCGAGCAATTATACGTTATGGTAAGATCCTATGTAGCGGGAGTAACCGTATTTTATTTGCCCATTTACCTAAGGATCTTTATTTATATCCTCATATCTCTTAGTTATTTTCTTCACTTACCTCAACAATACTAACCCCGATATCTGGGGAGGGTATGAAATATATCAGGGAAAGAGAGGGGTTGAAACACGGCGATTAACTAGAATATAGCCATGTTGATTAACAAAGCCAAGACGTTGTGTATCCTTGCTTGTGATTGATTGTTGACTATCGTGACGTCATCAGCCAAGGCGGGCCTCAGCGATGACGTCATTCCAGCCCTCGGCCAACATGGCGTCATTACACCCGCTTAATCTTACACCCGGTTAATTTTACATCAGCGGTGTACATGTTTCACACAACATGTATTATAATGTCATTAGTGCACTGTGTAATTTGTGTGTTGATATTCAAAGCGTTTCTATTTATCAATACTAAGGGTAATTATAGGGAATAGGCTCGCACCCTTAGTTTTCAAGTTTTTTCCTCCAGATTTTGAGAAATGAGTGTTTTCATGGTCTTAGTTATAATTTGAATGTGGAATACACGATGGGTTGAGGGACTGCTTTGCCCCCTCTTCCCCCCCCCCCCCACCCATGAATTATTGAAATCGTCATCTATGTTGCCAGCAGGTGGTAAATATCGATTATACTGCATAAAGAAGGCGTTTGTAAACAGTGAGGATGTCCGAAAGAGCTCTGAGATTGATTAGAATGGGCGGTTTTTGCAGTCAATATTAACCCTCGTCTAGCGGGGGGTTTTGGGCTATTTTGGGCATATTCAGGCCCTCCTGAATGATCAATCAAGTATCTGCATGAAAAGAAATGTATTCAGCAAAAAACTAGGCGCTACAAGCTTCAAAATGAGACCAGAACGAGCTACGTAGCACTCGTCGTTTTCATGCAGTGCTACCACTAACATGGGAGTTTAGCGTATAGCGGCATATTTTTTCCAGCTACGCTCACTACTGGCTACACTGCCGGCCTCTCGAGAACAGAGAGAGCGTGAGTCAGTGGGCGGCGGTAAGCCCTGGTTGTCGGCCGTGTGGCCTGCTGCGCTCCCGGCCATTTGCACTCTATTTTAACCCTTTAACCCTCCAGCCCCGAGGGCTATAGCTCGCGACTGTGCTGCGGTACCGGGTGTTTTGACGATCTTTGGGCTATGTTAACTACTCTGTAAGTCAATGAATATGGCATGTAATGTTGTGAATAAAAAAGAATAATGTTCCACAAACCTTCCTCTGTCGAATGGCGTTGAGTAGAGGTCTCTAGCCCCTCTGGTTGCATAATGGTGAGTGCGGGAAGACGAGTGCTTTTCGGCGGCAAATTCTTCCCGCGTTCGGACGCGTCGCCCCGGCCATGGCTACGACGCACCTAGCCGCTCGTCGCGCCAAAGTATTTATCTCCCTTAGATGATTTTAGTGTTTGATATTGAGAATGTGATGTTTATTTGATATTTTTATAGTTATTTTGAGGCCAATTATATAAAATATGTTTATTAGGGTATCACTGTCACTGATATTGCTAATTTTCACTCGATACCGTACATTTTATTAGTAATTGAGGTAGGTTATTGTTGTATTAGGCACTTATTATTCGTTATCACAGGTGTTTATTATACTTTGGCCATCAAATATTAGGTCTTGTGTCACTTTCACTTTGACAAATATGCTTTAGAGAGTGTCACTGTCACTGATAATGCTCATTTTCACTCGATACCGTACATTTTATTAGTAATTGAGGTAGGTTATTGTTGTATTAGGCACTGATTATTCGTTATCACAGGTGTTTATTATACTTTGGCCATCAAATATTAGGTCTTGTGTCACTTTCACTTAGTTATATGATTTGTAAACGTTTTATATACAATTTATTGTGTCTTTTTTCACTGATTTATATATTTCTATAAGTTCTAATCATATGAATGTCACTTGGTATATACATATGTGTCACTTTCACATATTATTATGGTGTAATTGTATTTGTATCAATTTTATCATAATACATGACTTTTGTATTACAATAAATTGGTTTTCTTCCACTGTTTGCCTATATATAATTATAGTATACATATTGTCATTTTATTTGGCAATTTCAGTATGATTATTAGAACTCCAGCTTGGAGTGGTAATCAAAGAAGCACTCTAAAGCACAGAGTGCCACCTTGCACTCCACACACTCCATGGTTGACTTTTTACCTGACCTCTGCCTCACCCTGCTGTTGTAGCAGACATGGCACCGCTTCTGCTGCGTTCTTCCTGATTCATTCTGAGGCAGGGAACCAAGCCTGTGCCTAATCAAGTATTGAGCACACTGCAAGCGGTCAATAACGGCGGGCCCAGGATGTGCCACTGCCCTCTGTGGCGTAGCATACTTCTCCAGGAGCTCCGTCAACACCTGCTTTTGGAACCTCCGCAGGCTATTGAACTTCATGGGTGTGTTCACATTCCGAAGCTTGTATATATTGTAGGCATTCAGAACTGACATGTCCACCATATGCAGAAAGAACTTTTTGTACCATCTGCACGAGGTACGCAGGCAGTCAATGAAGCCTATCTGCATGTCGGACTTGTCCACCAGCCTCATGTTGATGTTGTAGTCCAGGACAGCATCGGGCTTGGTCACCCTGGCCTGGGTGCGGCGATCCACCTTGCCAGTCTCCACCATTTCCCCCTTGTGGATGGTGGTCAGGAGGTTGACCTTCCGCTGGTCGTGCCAGTGGATAGCCAGAATGGGCCCCGACTTCTTCTTGAACACATCACCTTTTTTGGTCTTTGGAGGGAAAGGTGGCATGCCCTTCCTTTTCCCTCGTACTGTGCCTACAGTCCCCGTCTTGCGCTCATGCAGGTACTGTGAGAGAGTGGGGGACGTGTAATAATTGTCCGTGTAGAGGACGTGATTCTTATGAAAGTAGCGGTCCATCATGGCTTGCACCACTGCTCCGCCAAAGCCAATGAGGGGGTCCACAAGCAAGTCCCCTTCCTTCCTGCTGTAGACCAGGAAGTCCAGGACATAGCCAGTTTGGCAGTCGCACAGCACAAAGAATTTTATGCCAAAGCGATGTCTTTTTGAGGGGATGTACTGCCGGAAGCTGAGTTTTCCCCGGAACAGCACAAGAGACTCGTCAATGACGACCTTGCGGAAGGGCTTGAAGTAGGAGGTGAAGTGTTCTCGCATCATCTCGTACAACGTCCTAATCTTCCACAGCTTGTCACCGAGGTGGACGTCGGTGTTGGTGACAAGATGGAGCGCTGCGAGGATATCAAGGTACCGGTCGCGAGACATATATTTCCCGAAGGCAGGGGTGGATATCAGATCATTGGTGATCCAATAGTCAGGCAACCTATGCTTCTTGACATGAGGCATTAGCATGGTGAGTGCCAGGAACACCATGAACTCTTTATGAGTCACTGGGGTCCACTGCCTCATGTGGCCCTTGGTCACCTTGCCCAAAAAGTGGACCTGGAATTGGTGCTGCTTATTTGTCTCTTTGACAACATAGCCTACCACCTCCTCATCAAAGAAGGCCTCAAATAGTTTGTGTGGTGGAGCATTGGGGCCTGCAGGAAAATTGGGGGTAATGCCTGAACCCTCCAGTACCTCATCAAAAGCTGGCACATCAGGGTTGTATCCATCCCCATCAACTACGTCTTGCCACTGAAAAACGTAGAATGGGTCTTGTCTACGCTGACGAGGAGCTCCAGCTGGTGGCCCAGCACGCCCACGGCCAACTCGGGAGGCGCGTGCCCTAGGGCGGCGAGGGCGTCGGCCAGGGCGGCGGCCAGCACGACGGGCAGCACGACGCCGGGCCAAGCGGATGGGTCGAGGGTCGTCGATGTCCATATAGTCATCGTCAGAGTGGTCATCTTGCCCTGACGGTGGACCTATGTAATCATGGCCAGAGTCTTCAGAGAGGTGCCCTTCATCATCAGTGGCCCCCACATAATCTGGCGGGGAACCAGTGATGCGTGGGCGGCGTGCGGGTGGGCGAGGTGGGGAAGGAGTGGCAGGTGAGGCTGTGTCCCCCTGAGGTCCTGGGCTCCTTGGCCTGCGACGAGTGACAGAAAGCAATGTTTCACTGTCACTAGGCCCAGGTATTGGTGATGCGAGCTCAAAGACTTCTTCAGGAAGACATGTTGAAGGCGGGAGAGGTGGGGAGGACCGTGGGGAAACTTGCGGGGACGTATGGCTGGGGCCGGCAGGGGTGGACGCCGCAGGAGCCTCGAACAAAACTCTCTTACTTTTCTTAATTTTTTTGGTATATTTCCTGCCTTTCCCCTTTTCGGCAGTAGTATGTCTCCTGTCGGGGGACCTAGGAGGCAAATAGGCCGAAAGTGGGGGGTCCTCAACCCTTGGCAGTGGTGGGGGTGGTGGGGAAGAATGCGGGGCATCCGGGTCATCTTGGGTGGCGTGGGTAGATAAGGGAGACAATGGCGGACGAGAAGGGTCACCACGCTGACCCTCACTCACAGCCTCATCCTCACCAAGTATTTTTGCTTGTTCCCTAGCTGCCGCGGCCGCCTTCTCAAGTATTTTCTGCTTATACAAGTGTAGCTTGAAAGGCGATTTACCTGGGGAAGGGCTTGGCGTCGTGTCACTTATGCGAAATTTGGTGAGTGACCTTGAACTCTCCCACTCACTCACTCTCTCAAGTTCACTGTCTTTAGGTAAACCAGCTTCCTCAACAACTGGTACATCACCTTCATCACTCTCATCACTGTCATGTTCTCTCGCAAATCCCAGGAATTGCTCTTCTTTCTCACTCTCATGGCCATAATCACTCGACTTATAATTACTGGAGTCGTCACTGACTATATCATCAACAATATACTTGGCATCAGCACGCTCATATAGTCTCAATGTCGTCTCAATACCTCCGGGAGATAACACATTTAGGCGATGGCGTCGGGGTAAGGTGCGACGAACTAGCAAGGGCGTCGTAGGAAGCACGGTATCGGACACAGCGGAATCACTATTTGGCGTACTGTCCATGATGGCGTCGGGGTAGATACTGTTGCTGTGGCGTAGTTTACGCCTGGTGGCACCACCTACCCTCCCACGACACCAAAAATATACGCGCGGCATTCGAAAGCACTCACGCAAGCAATGGGCGTTCAAGAGCCCTTCCGGGTTGCGCGGGCCGAGTTTGTTATGGGCGTTCAAGAGCCCTTCCGGGGTGGAGGGGTTAACCCTTGTCTAGCGGGGTGTTTTGGGCTCATTTGGGCATATTCAGGCCCTCCTGCATGATAAATCAAGCATCTGCATGAAACAAAAATTATTTAGCAAAATACTAGGCACTCAAAGCTTCAAAATGAGACCAGAATGAGCTACGTAGCACTCGTGGTTCTCTTGCAGTGGTGCCACGAACATGGAAGTTTAGCATATATCGGTATATTTTTCCCAGCTATGCTCACTACTGGCTACACTGCTGGCCTCTCGAGAACACAGGGAACATGAGTTAATGGGCGGCGGTAAGCCCTGGGAGTCGGCTGTCTGGCCCGCTGCGCTCCCGGCCATTTGCACTCTATTTTAACCCTTTAAAAGCCTTAATAATTTAATAATGCTCCTAACTTGCTGCAAATTGGTGCACGACTTAAGTCGAGCGCCGCTCTTTAAGGGTTAAAAGCCTTAATAATGCTCTTAACTTGCTGCTTTTTAGATACAGACGTAAGTCGGGCCCCGCTCTTTAAGTGTTAAGGAGACGGACCACAGCTATTTTCAAGGATTTTTTTTTTTTTGTGAATTTGTTATTTATATGATTTATAAGCTTTCTACTGTATAATAAAATTTGTTCATGGAAATTACTATTTACCCATTATCCAAGAATCTAAAAATACGGACCCCGATAGTGGGAAGGGCTATGAAAAATAAGGAAATTGTGGGGTAAAAACTACGAATGTTGTTTCTGAGACCTAGTATATTAACCTAACCAAACAACCCAACCTAACCTAACCTAGACCTAGACCTAGTATGTGGGATACAAAACTAGCCCTTGCATGCCAGCTACTGCGGGTTCATAGTACCCAGTACGTGGAATACTAAACTAGCCCTTGCACGCCAGCTACTGCGGGTTCATAGTACTCAGTACGTGGAATACAAAACTAGCCCTTGCATGCCAGCTACTGCGCCACACTCGTCCGACGGCATTAACCTAACCAATCAAGCCAACCTAACCTTACCTAGTGTTCGTAGTGGGGGCTGTGCCCCCACACCCCCGCTGTTAGCAACTACAAATCAGACTAACCTCGGAGGATTCATAGTCAGCAAATACAAACTAGACTAGGCAAGAATGTAATTGTTGTTGTTCCCCCCCAAGCTGCCTTGCCGAACAGCCCCAAGGCCCCGAGCAATTCCAAGGCCATAACCGAGTGCCCCCACAGAACCCTCCCCGCCGACCACAATAAAGCCTGGGTGACCGAAGCCACTCCATGGCGGGGAGCTAAGGAGGGTGCGGAAACGCCCGGGAAACCAAAGCCCCACCCAGGGCCCTGTGCCCCTCAGCAATTATGAAGAGAAAGTTGAGGGGCAAGGGAAAAATGTGACGCTTTGGCTTCCAATCTTGGTAGATTGGGAGGTCAATCCACGGAAGAGATGCCGTCAATTGAGATCTAGAAAATATATAAGTTAAAGGAACAGGCAGAGTAAGCTATGGGTATGGCAGAGATTGCTCAGCTCTCACTCTGATAGACCAGCCCATCACCACTAGAATGTAGTTACCGGCTGTACCGCCCACCTTGTTTACACTATGCGGATGTCTTTGGATATAAAAATACATTAGCCTAACCAAACAACCTAACCTAACCTAACCTAGTATTCATGCAGTAATGACAGGTGGCAAATAGCAGAAAATATAGCGTCGAAATAGACGGGAACGTAAGTGCGAGCCCACAACATGACAACCGTACACCCGGAAACTACATCCTTCCCCTAGGCTAACCTCGGAGGATTCATAGTCGGCAAATACAAATAATACTAACCTCGGAGGATTCATGGTCAGCAAATACAAATTAGACTAACCTCGGAGGATTCATGGTCAGCAAATAGGCCTACAAATTAGACTAACCTCGTAGGATTCATGGTCAGCAAATAGGCCTAGGGCCTACATATTAGACTATAAACCTCGGAGGTAAAAAATGCAGCGAGTTTAGTCAATATAAATCAGAGTAACCTCGGTCATTCAATTAGTGTTTGAATATCAATATGCGAATTACAGTGCATTAATTATGTCATAATACTAGTTGTGTGAAAAATATACAAATCCACAAACGGAAACCACCTCCTAAATACCGGTACAGTAGATCTGTTCCACAATATTATATTAACCCCTTCAGACTCATATACGCAGAGGTTGCCAGATTAGCAATAAGAAATAGAGTTCTCTCACTCTTATAATTACCTCTCCAAAATTAGTTTTCTGCCCACAGCTAACTCAAAGACAACTGCAGAGGTTGAAGTAACTAAACTAAAGGTTTCTAAATACCCCTGATAGTAACAAAGGCTTTAAAGTATCCCTAATAGGCTCAAAATTGCGTCATATGTCGGAGAGGGTTAAGTGAGCTAAGAGTTGATCAACATGGCTAAATTGCAGATAATGTTTCAACATCACTTTTTCTTTGATATAATTCATGCCCTCTGCACCTATATGGGTTATTATTGATGAGGTAAGTGAAGGAAATAAGTCTGTATTGAGGATATACATTAAAGATTCCGTGGTAAACGTAGCCTAGGCTTGGACCCAAATAACGACGGTATAAAACCCTTACCCTCGGTGTAGTGGAGAATAATGGTCTGCAGCCACTTTAACACAATGCAGCTGGAAGCTCCGTTCTTAATCCCGTTAAATAGAAGATGTTGTAGGTGTTTTCATAAAGCAAAAACACTTCACTATTCATTGAACAACAGTTCCACCATTTCAAATATGGCCGACTGGCCCGACTCCGAGATCTTATAAACACCAAGGATAATAAATTAATCAATGTGGCGTCGTAGAGGGATTGAGAAACAAAAGAGGCTCATTAAATGGACTGACGTGTATTTCTACAGCCGTTCAAATATCACGAGAATTTGTGACGTCACTGTCTAGACAGTGACGTACTCCCACAACAACCATTCATATGCCATCATCGCTCGTGACGTCACACCCAGTTTATTGACCAATAGAATATCAGTATACAACTCGACTCGCCTCCACTCGTCGTCCATCAGCTGAGCTGGGAAATTGTAGAAAGTGAGTCCACAGATACTCTGTAAACATTAATTTATTCAGTATATTTTCCACTTTAACCATCTCCGACATAACATTCATAATAGATATACAAATACAAACAAACAAAATTATACTGTAACTAGGCTAAATTCCTGAGATATCATTACTCCCACTACGCAGGATTATACCTACGTTATTTTACTATCGATATTACTACTAGGGAAAGGAAAGTTTCTATCTATCTATCTATTGCCTGACGCCGTGATCCCCGAAGGGGTGGCCACGAACGAACCGCCCCCATGCACCTCTGTCCCCAGTCAGTCGACGCCCCTCCCCCCAACCAGCACCACCTTCGTTCATGTACTTCCTCACTCCATCCTTCCACCTCATATTCGGTCTACCTCTCCCCCTCTGTCCCTCCACCTCGCTCTCATACACCCTCTTAGTCATTCTCTCGCTTTCCATACGTTCCATATGGCCGAACCATCTCAAGTTGTTCCTTTTCACACTTTCCAGCACATCTACCTCCACACCACACCTCCTTCTTACTTCCTCATTAGTCTGTCTATCCCTCCATGTAACTCCGCACGCACTCCTTAAGTAATTCATTTCCACTGCTCTCACTCTTGGTCTGAGTCTCTCAACCAACGTCCATGCTTCGCTTCCGTAAGTCAGTGTCGGGATTACCACACTGTCATGCAAGGACTTCTTCACTTCCATACTGACCACCCTATTTCTTGTTACTGCTTTTAGCGTTCCTACAACCCTCTTCCCCTGTTGTACCCTCTCCCGCACCTCTTCATCCATAGTCCCATCTTTACTCAACACACTGCCCAGATACTTAAAAGAGTTGACGATCTCCATAGCCTGACCGTTCAGCTTCACCTCACACTCTGTGACTTCACCCCTTTCGAAGACCATAACCTTGCTCTTCCCCGTATTTACCTTCAAATTCCGTTTTTTCGCACACTGTTCCAAACTCATTTACCAGACCCTGCAACTCCCATTCATTATCACTCATCAAAACTGTATCATCCGCAAACAGCAGTATAGGTAGCTTCCACTCAATTCCCTCCCTTTTCAGCGATACACCAACATCCACTGCTCTTGATAGTATTTCTTTCATAACTCCATCCATATATACAGTAAACAACCACGGGGACATCACACACCCCTGTTTCAAACCAACATTCAGGTCAAAGAACTCGCTCTGCTCACTCTCCACACGTACTGCCGCCTTTGCACCCTCATACATGCTCTTCACTGCTTTCAGCAACTTGCCCTCTACTCCGTATATTCTAAGTACTTTCCACAAACCTTCTCTATCCACTCTGTCATAGGCCTTCTCCAAGTCCATAAAGGCAACATACACCTTTTGTTTCTTCTCCAGATACTTCTCCACAACACAATTCAGGGTAAAAATCTGATCTACACATCCTCTTCCCTTCCTAAAACCTCCCTGCTCGTCGCCTATCCATTTCTCCGTTCTCACTCTCACTCTCTCAATCACTACCCTACTGTATACCTTCCCTACTACGCTTAGAAGACATATTCCTCGGTGGTTACCACACACTCCTCTTTCCCCTTTGCCCTTATATAGGGGGACTATTATGCCAGTCTTCCAGTCATCGGGTGCACTCCCCTTCTCCCATGCTAGTTTGCACATTTTCCATACCCATTCTATCACTATCTCACCACCATACCTCAACATTTCCCCACACACTCCATCTGTTCCTGGTGCTTTCCCCAACTTCACTCTTTATGTTTGCTGGCTCTTCATTCCTTTCATTTAGCAACTCACTGAAGTACTCCCTCCATCTTTCGACTCTCTCTTGCTTCTCGGCTAGCATTCTCCCATTCTTATCTTTCACACCCTTACTGTTTCCCTTGCTACCTTCCCTAACTTTCTTGACTTCTTTCCAGAACAGTTTCTTACTCTCCCTCCATTTTACACTCAGATTCCTTCCAAATTCCTCATCTACTCTTCTCTTACTTTCCTTCACTACTCTCTTCACCAAGGAAAGTTTATTACGTTAAAATTAAAATCGTTTACGTTTTGGCCCCAACTCTGTTCCTCATTCATATCAATGATCTCATATCTACCACTCATAATCCAATACATTCCTACGCAGATGACTCAACGTTCCAGTTCCTTCACATTTACCAATTCTTTCACCCAACCCGATCTTATAAATTCAAAAATAAACACTGCAATTTCTCTGAACCAGGACCTTTCTAGAATTAATGAATGGGGACAAAAGAATCTAGTTTCCTTTAATGCACAGAAAACCAAGTACAGTACATTCAATTTTCTAACCGACAGAATCTCACTGACTCCCATATATTTTTTAATTATGTAAATATTCCCACTTCCCCTAGTATTGACATTCTCGGTGTAACATTAACTACTAACTTGAGCTGGACACATTATGTTAGAAGCATTGCTAAGAATGCCTCTAAAAAACTGGGACTCCTGTACAGAGTTCGAGAATTCTTCACTGACGAGCAGTTGGCCGTAATATATAAAAGTCATGTGCGTTCTCAGATGGATTACTGTTCACCTCTGTGGAGTGGAAGTGGAGTGGTTGCATTGAGGCAGTTGGACAAAATTCAAAATAAAGCTATTAGATTAATCAATTACCCTGCAATCACACAGGACCTTCCTACATTATCCATACGAAGAAACGTTGCATCCCTTGCATTATTCTACAGATATTTTCACAGCAATTGTTCCGAGGAACTTGCTTCAATTGTGCCGCCTCTCCACATCTTTCCCCGTAGAACTAGGGCAGCTGAGAGCGCCCATGAATTTACACTTTCTCCTCCACAATGCAGAACTTCTGCTTATCAAAATTCATTTATCCCTAGAACTACTACTCTTTGGAATTCACTTCCCTCGAGTTGCTTTCCACAAACTTACAATCTACAAAAGTTTAAATCCAGTTGTTACAAACATTTTATGAATGGAGGATGCCTTTAGGCACATGGACCTTTTTGTTTTATCTGTGTTTTTCCTTCCTCCGTTCATTGTCTCTTAAAAAAAAAAAAAAAAAATCGTCAACTTTTTGGTAGGCTATATTTTAAGTGTGCACTGTTCATTAACAATATGTATATTAATATCAAGAAAATGTTCAACTTCATCATTTACGTTACCTTGTGTGAGGGGAATGGAATTTGGATAAATTTGTTTAGCGACTTGAATAAAATTTAACATACTGTATTGCAAACGAGAATATCATCAATATATCTACAGTACTGTACTATTATTACTTAACAATTTAGCAAGTGCTAATTTTTCTGGGATGTTATTTTTCTTGCTACTGTCAACTAAGTTTTTCATAAATTTAAATTCTAAAGTTAAAGTCAAATTTAAATTCTAAGTTTTTTATAAATTTATGTAATATACAGTATATATCTATGTAATAGCCATTTTGCTTCATGAAGGCTAACTGAGCCCCACGGTGCAAACTTGATAAGGCCTGCTCGAAGCCCATCCGGGCTACGAGGGTTAAGTTGTAGATTATTCATTTCAGCCCACATGAGTAGCATTCATCATATTAATGTGCTTCGTGTATAAATTATGTTAATTATTTTTATTATCGCTTGTAGCCGTACTATGGATACAACAACCAGGAGGTGATCGACATGATCCGGTCCCGCCACCTGCTGCCGTGCCCCGAGGACTGTCCCCCACGCATTTACGCTCTCATGGTGGAGTGTTGGCATGAAACACCCAATAGGAGGCCCACATTCAGGTGAGTGTATACAGGGAGAGAAATAGCAAGCAATCATCTACACCTTTATGGTGAAGTGCTGGCATGAGACACACAAAAAATTAAATTGATTGGTTTTGCTCGTCTTCCACGGTGTATATTGTGGCAATTTTGCTTGGAGCTTCACGACTGACCAATCTTAAAAACTTTCCTCCCATATTATACTGTACCTTGATCTCATTCATATACAGTGGATCACAATCACTTTTAGGAAGAGTGTACTGTGGTCACAGAATATGTTGCACTGGTAATAAGACAAAAGATAGATCCTTTCAGGTCACAGAATTCTTATTTAAAGGTATGGTCAGAAGGTACAGTACTAGAATTCCCTATAAAAGTTGATGGAAAAAAAAAATCTTTTGAATCTGGCTTTAAAGTACCTGTACTTAGTGTGTCACAATTTTTGTTTTCCCCTATATGTAAGGAGACAAAAGGTAAAGCTGCATATAATAAGTGTCCCCCAAATTGAAAGAGTGACAAAGCGGAATTCAAGGTACGTTACAGTAAAACATTTCTGGCCACACGCAGCTTGAAGCAGTTTAAGTCATAGGTTGAAGGAATGATAGATCGAGCGAGAAAGCTCCAGAGTTCACTTTTTGAGTGGAAGAAAGACTGGGTGGACTGTGATGGATGCTAGGGTGTATAGGGGTATTGGAGGGGGTCTGTCTGATCATTATGTAGTGGTAGCTAAGGTTAGGATACAAAAGAAGTGGGTGAGGAGAGCTGGAGGGAGGCGAGAGGAGGGTGGAATGGTGAGGAGGGTGGAGAGGTTGCAGGAGAAGGAAGTCAGGGAGGAGTACAGGAGAGCAGTGGAAAGACGACTAGGTGGGTTCGACCTGGAAGTTATGGAGGAAGTGGAGGAGATGAGCAAGGTGTTTAAGGATGAGATCTGTGCAGCATGTGAGGAGGTGTGTAGAGTGAAAAGAGGGAGGGGAGTGAAAGGTACAGCATGGTGGACAGAAGAGGTAAGAATAGCTGTGGAAGAAAAGAAGAAAGTATATAGAGAGTGGTTGGGTAGTAGAGGGAATGAAGATTTCGAGAGACAGGAACGAGCGAGGTACGTGGAGAGTAAGAGGGTGGTGAAGAGAGTAGTGAAGGAAAGTAAGAGAAGAGTAGATGAGGAATTTGGAAGGAATCTGAGTGTAAAATGGAGGGAGAGTAAGAAACTGTTCTGGAAAGAAGTCAAGAAAGTTAGGGAAGGTAGCAAGGGAAACAGTAAGGGTGTGAAAGATAAGAATGGGAGAATGCTAGCCGAGAAGCAAGAGAGAGTCGAAAGATGGAGGGAGTACTTCAATGAGTTGCTAAATGTAAGGAATGAAGAGCCAGCAAACATAGCTGGAAATGGTATGGGAGGGAGAAGAAGAGAAGTAGTGGAGGAGGAGGTGGGGATCAGGAGGTCCATGAAAAGGAGGGGATCAGGAGGTCCATGAAAAGAGTGAAGTTGGGAAAGCACCAGGAACAGATTGAGTGTGTGGGGAAATGTTGAGGTATGGTGGTGAGATAGTGATAGAATGGGTATGGAAAATGTGCAAACTAGCATGGGAGAAGGGGAGTGCACCCGATGACTGGAAGACTGGCATAATAGTCCCCCTATATAAGGGCAAAGGGGAAAGAGGAGTGTGTGGTAACCACCGAGGAATATGTCTTCTAAGCGTAGTAGGGAAGGTATACAGTAGGGTAGTGATTGAGAGAGTGAGAGTGAGAACGGAGAAATGGATAGGCGACGAGCAGGGAGGTTTTAGGAAGGGAAGAGGATGTGTAGATCAGATTTTTACCCTGAATTGTGTTGTGGAGAAATATCTGGAGAAGAAACAAAAGGTGTATGTTGCCTTTATGGACTTGGAGAAGGCCTATGACAGAGTGGATAGAGAAGGTTTGTGGAAAGTACTTAGAATATACGGAGTAGAGGGCAAGTTGCTGAAAGCAGTGAAGAGCATGTATGAGGGTGCAAAGGCGGCAGTACGTGTGGAGAGTTAGCAGAGCGAGTTCTTTGACCTGAATGTTGGTTTGAAACAGGGGTGTGTGATGTCCCCGTGGTTGTTTACTGTATATATGGATGGAGTCATGAAAGAAATACTATTAAGAGCAGTGGATGTTAATGTATCGCTGAAAAGGGAGGGAATTGAGTGGAAGCTACCTATATTGCTGTTTGCGGATGATACAGTTCTGATGAGTAATAATGAATGGGAGTTGCAGGGTCTGGTAAATGAGTTTGGAACAGTGTGCGAAAAACGGAATTTGAAGGTAAATGCGGGGAAGAGCAAGGTTATGGTCTTCGAAAGGGGTGAAGTCACAGAGTGTGAGGTGAAGCTGAACGGTCAGGCTATGGAGATCGTCAACTCTTTTAAGTATCTGGGCAGTGTGTTGAGTAAAGATTGGACTATGGATTAAGAAGTGCGGGAGAGGGTACAACAGGGGAAGAGGGTTGTAGGAACGCTAAAAGCAGTAACAAGAAATAGGGTGGTCAGTATGGAAGTGAAGAAGTCCTTGCATGACAGTGTGGTAATCCCGACACTGACTTACGGAAGCGAAGCATGGACGGTGGTTGAGAGACTCAGACCAAGAGTGAGAGCAGTGGAAATTAATTACTTACGGAGTGCGTGCGGAGTTACATGGAGGGATAGACAGACTAATGAGGAAGTAAGAAGGAGGTGTGGTGTGGAGGTAGATGTGCTGGAAAGTGTGAAAAGGAACAACTTGAGATGGTTCGGCCATATGGAACGCATGGAAAGCGAGAGAATGACTAAGAGGGTGTACGAAAGCGAGGTGAAGGGACAGAAAGGGAGAGGTAGACTGAATGAGAGGTGGAAGGATGGAGTGAGGAAGTATATGAACGAAGGCGGTGCTGGTGGTTGTTGTTGTTGTTGTTCCCCAAGCTGCCTGGCTGAACAGCCCCAAGGCCCCGAGCAAGGCAAAGGCCATAACCGAGCGCCCCTACACAACCTTCCCTGCTGACCACAATATAGCCTGGGTGACCGAAGCCACTCCATGGCGGGGAGCTGAGGAGGGTGCGGAAACGCCCGGGAAACCAAAGCCCCACCCAGGGCCCTGTGCCCCTCAGCAATTATGAAGAGAAAGGTGAGGGGCAAAGGAAGAATGTGACGCTTTGGCTTCCAATCTCGGTAGATTGGGAGGTCAATCCACGGAAGAGACGCCGTCACTTGAGATCTAGAAAATATATAAGTAAAAGGAACAGTCAGAGTAAGCTATGGGTATGGCAGAGATCGCTCAGTTCTCACTCTGATAGACCAGCCCATCACCACATAACTAGAACCCAATCCTCTCAGCATCAGCTAGGAAAGGCCCTAGAAAGCTGCCTTTGGCGAGGGTATAGCTCCCCCATTTCAACCACTTTCGGGGTTGGGCACCCGCCGGTGCTGGTTGGGGGGAGGGGCGTCGACTGACTGGGGACAGAGGTGCATGGGGGCGGTTCGTTCGTGGCCACCCCTTCGGGGATCACGGCGTCAGGCAATAGATAGATAGATAGATAGATAGATAGATAGATAGATAGAAAGAAAGACTGGAAGACTGGGAATATCGATTCACTCTTGGGTTACAGAGTTGGACAGAATAGGGGTGGGAATGTGTTAAAATATGTTACTAGTCCTACATGGGCGCTTATTGGCGCCACACCTGGGTCGGCCATAGTGCTCACATGGTGGGCAGCGCTGTTACAGGACCTCATTGTTCTAGTCCAAGTTGCCTAATGGCGGCACACTGGCGGTGGTTGTCGCTCCCCCCGGACCCGGATCTGGCACCTTGGGGACAACCTGGCTGAAACGGATCCAGAGGGTACAGTGCGCAGTGTTTCTCCAGACTGAAACTTTCCGCCTAAAAGTATAGGGGCCCGAACCTGGTGGTAGCGCTCTAGGAGGCTGCCCTGTCATTAGGTGAATACTGTAATACCAGGCCAGTCGTAGTGCCGTGTACGCGCACAGGGTGCGTCCCTGCGGATGGTTCTGGTGGGGTGCACCGGGGCCACTGGATCCTACTCCCATGTAACTTTTTTGGGAAGGTGCTGGGAATGGTCCCCGGGGCAGTCTGGAGCCATAGTTCTGGGGTGGGTGGGTGGGGGGGGAGGGTGGGGGGGGGGGATGATGATGCCTACTGCCAGCCAACTCACCGACTATGACCTCTGAAACCACACAAGTCTGATGAACCGAAACCGCACTGGAGACGAGCTGCAGCCCTCTACAGATTCAGGCTTGCCAGTGTGAATGTTGGAAGTATGAGTGGTAGAGCGGATGAAGTTGTGGAAGTGCTTGAAAGGAGAAGAGTGGATGTTTGCTGTGCCCAGGAAACCCGATGGAAGGGGTGTGGTGCACAGTGGATTGTGGGAAAGAACAAGAGATACCGGATATATTGGAAGGGGGATGAACCTGGAAAACCGAAAGGAGGAGTGGGTGTACTGGTATCTGAGGAGTGGGAGAAGAGTGTGATTGAGATAAAGAGAGTAAATGGAATATTGATTGAACTGAAAATTAAAATTGGTGAAAAAAAATATAAAGAGAGAGCACAAAGAGGCCTTTTGGAACGACTTCCTTAGTGTCGTTTCGGGCCTCTTGGAGTATGATACTATGAGGGGCGGTGCGCTCCTTGGTGCCACTAGCAGTGGCGAACTCAACATAGGTAGACATAGGTAGGTAGGTGACCTAAATGGGTATGTGGGAGCATGTGCTAATGGGTACGAAGGTGTGCATGGTGGGAAAGGGTATGGAAGAAGAAATCTAGAAGACAAATTTATACTGGAGTCCTGTGTTGCACTCAACATGGTTGTGTGTAATACCAAGTTCAATAAAAGGCTGAATCATCTGATCACATATAGTTCTGGGGGCACCAGTAGCCAGATAGATTACTTCTTAGTGAACAGGAAAGACTGGAAGTTTGATAGGGATGTAAAGGTCATCCCGAGCGAAGAATGTATCTCCCAACATAAGCTCCTAGTCTGTGACTTGAGCTTAAGGCGAGATCCTGTGCAAAAGAAAGTATACATGCCCAAAAGGAAAGTTTGGCTGCTGAATAAATCTGAATACAAGGATAGGTTTCGCAGCGAACTGGAGGAAATGGAAAGGAATAGGGGCGCTAAGCCAAATGATGTAAATAGTGAACATAGCCATCTTGCCGCCACTGACAAAGTCTGTGGCAAAACTAAAGGCCCCCCCAGGCATAAGACTTCCTGGTGGTGGAATGACGAGGTGGAAAATGCAATAAAGGAGAAAAGAAGATGTTTTAAAACATTGAAGAAAGGAGGCAGCAGGGAGGAATATCTGGCAGCTAAGCGAACTGCAATAAAAGATATATATAAGGCAAAGAAAATAATACAGGACCTAGTCATAGACCAAGTGACTAATGCAGAAAATGTCAATGGGATCTTCAATTTAGCTAGGCGAGTTAAGGATGACAGTAGAGATGTTGTAGGAGAACAGTGTGTCAGGAATGATGATGGGAAAATTGTGTATGCTGACAAAGAAATTAGAGATGCTTGAAAAGTACACTATGAAAGATTACTCAATGTGGAATAGAGAGCAGCTTAGTGACGAATAGCCAATACTCGGCCCCTCCCGCTTTGATAGCGCCAGCTGTTGTAAGCAGTGCAATAAATAAAATGAAGGACGGAAAAGCTGCAGGTTGCTCTGGCATTGTAGCTGAGATGATTAAAGCTTCAGGTGATATAGGAGTGAGTTTGGTTACAGAGCTAATTAACTCCATCATTAGAGAGGAAGTAACCCCTGATGAATGGCACAAAAGTGTGATAGTAAACATATAGAAGGGCAAGGGGGACTCATTGGATAAGGGAAATTATAGGGGCCTGAAAATGCTTGACCAAGTCATGAAGGTCTGGGAGAGAGTCCTTGAAGGTATGATATGGGAAAGCATTGCTATCGACGATATGCAGTTCGGTTTCATGCCAGGACGTGGCACAATCGACGCTATCTTGATAGTCAAGCAGCTGCAGGAAAGATATCTACTTAAAGATAGGGATCTGTATCTTGTGTTTGTAGACCTGGAGAAGGCATTTGATAGGGTTTCCCAGAGAAGTTGTGCAGTGGGCTATGAGAAAACTTGGCGTAGAGGAGTGGTTGGTGCGTATGATAATGAAGATCTACGAGGACTCACGAATGGCAGTGAGGGTGAAAGGTGTACTGAGTGAGGAGTTTACAGTTCAAGTTGGAGTTCACCAGGGCTCTGTGTTAAGCCCTCTCCTCTTTTTTATGGTTCTAGAGGCACTATCTAGTTATTTCAGAGTTGGGCTCCCATGGGAACTGCTATACGCAGATGACCTGGTACTTATTGCAGATGGTGCACGGGATGCCGAGGCCAAGTTTAGAAGATGGAGAGAGGGCATGGCAAGTAAAGGGTTAAGAGTTGATATAAATAAAACCAAGGTTTTGCACTAGGGCTAGGAAAGTAGAAAAAAGTGGTGCACACCCATGCACAGTATGCAGGAAAAGGGTGGGCGCAAACTCAATACAGTGTAGCGTCTGCCTTAGCTGGGTACATCACTGGAAGAAGCGTTGCACTAGAATAAAGGGACCTCTACCAAAGAAGAAGTCTGAAATTGAGAAATTTGTATGCATAGTTTGCAAAGGGGAGCTTGTATTCAATGACCAGCTCGAGAGTGTTAAGTTTGGCAATGAAACACTGGAGATGGTGGACAAGTTTTGCTACTTAGGTGATACCATCTCTGCCGGTGGTGGGGCTGAGGCCGCTACTATCGCCAGGTTAAGATGCGACTGGGGAAAGTTTAGAGAACTTTTGCCACTACTCACCATGAGAAGACTCCCTCTCCCCTTGAAGGGAAAGGTTTACACTTCATGTGTTAGAAGTGCAATGACATATGCTTCAGAAACGTGGCCTGTCAAAGCAGATGATATCAACAGAATGGAATGCAATAATATTAGAATGGTGAGATGGATGTGTGGTGCCAAACTGCAAGATAGGATATTAAATGAATAGCTAAGGAGAAGGTTAGGTATCAAGAATATCGGTGATGTGATGCATACTACCAGGCTTGAATGGTTTGGACATGTGGAGAGGATGGATGAACAAAGTTGGGTGAAAAGATGCAAGTCCATGAATGTGGAGAGCTGCATTAATGGGCGGACCAAGAAAGACGTGGGATCGGACTTTGCAGTCAGATCTTAAAGCAAAGAATCTGATAAGTGAGGCAGCTCTTAACAGGGTTGCCTGGAACGCCGCCATTAGGATGTGAGACCGGAACCGCGCTTTGTGTGGAATACTCAGTCTTTAAATTTGTGTATGTAGCCTATATGAGTAAGTGAATTTATTTCCCAAGCAAATTAGTCGCACATATATTAACATATTCTCGTCATTGTCAAGGAATTAGTCAATTTGGGAAATTCAGTATGTTCTGGTAAATTCTTTAAAATTTTGTATTTAATAAAGAAACTACAAATTATGTCAACATTTTCTATTAAAAAAAAATCGCAATCTGACAAGATATTAACAATAATACAAAATACAAATACTGTAGCACTCACTAACGATAGTGATATCGGGTAGGTACCTATGAGCATAGCATGAACAGATGACCCCTACTAATTACTACCCTACATATTACCTACATTTTACCTACATTTATAGTACAAATGAATTAAGGATATCACAAAGGCAAGCAATTGATACTATCAAAAGTGAATAGATACAATAAAATAAAGTATAATAATTGCAAAATATGAAGAAGCAACAACGATTTAGAAAAAAAAGTACAGAACTCTTTTAACAAGAACAATTAATTTTATATAAAATCAATAATAACAATAGAAATAGATAAACAATAAGTAAATACAGACAAACAGTAAGTAGATGTTATACGAGAAACTTCAAGTTAAAAATGCTTGATTAGCATTATTGATATCAAATTTAAAAATACAGTCACAGTAATTGACCTTAACACTCAAAGGACGGGGCCGTTTGTAACATCAACTACCTGCCAGGCGGGCATATTTACCGAAAACGAGCTTCATTCCATGCTCTTTTTCATGCATA
The DNA here is from genome assembly GCA_032716605.1 of Paralithodes platypus. Lineage (NCBI taxonomy): Eukaryota > Metazoa > Arthropoda > Malacostraca > Decapoda > Lithodidae > Paralithodes > Paralithodes platypus. The sequence continues at coordinate 19,388,334 of CM064543.1, read as the reverse complement.
AAGAAGAGCCAAAGCGTAATACAATTATGTATCCGTGAAAGGGCGATAAGAGCTTTCCAATGACACCTGAATCATCCTTGTACAACTACAGGTTATCCTGTAGCGATCGCGCAACTGGAGGTGAAAATACCCTAAATAAGGTAATTTCTTCAGTTATTTCCTTGTCTCGCGAGACCGGAGGTGTGTAGAGAGGCGGCGGTAGTCCCACAACCGGCCCAGTGGTGGTGCCGAGCGGTCAGACCCCACCTATCGTCCTCACAACGCATGGACTCTCTCTCAGAGCCCCTAATATGCTCAGAATGCCGCCCGTCATATGACGGGTACCGGAGGATAGGCCATTTATCTCTCGCCCATCTTATGACGGTCACCGTTGGTTAATCCGTACTGTACCGTAGGATACAGTAATAAAAGTCCCCAGCATTGTGGCAAAAATGGCAGGAGAGATCACCTAACCACCTCCAAAGATGAGACAACACTGGCTCTTGTCACCCTTCAGTGGGTCTCATATAAGCTGAGAAGTGTTGCCAACACGGGAGCAGTGCTCAAAAGGTTGTGGTAACTGGTACAGGGTTGTACAGGCAGTTACAAGGAAAGTACATTACTGACGGATATATACATTGCTGGGACTGGGGAGTTACTTATCTACTGACGTATATATACGGTGCTGGGATTGGAGGGGTTAAGGGTTAAATAGATTAAATTTATGCAACAATTTACTTGTATCAAAACATGTATGATGAAATGTTTTTTTAACACAATTTATTATAATTTGAATTTGTTTACCCATTGGGAGACGTCAGCTCTGGGCCACCCTGTACAGTTTTGTTTCTGAATAACTTTGTTATAGCTGAACTCCAAGACAAGGTTCTTGACAGCTATAGTGCAATAATATTCTTATTGGTTAGTATGATGATACTAATTTTCTTTTCTTTCTCAGAGAGATTAATGGTCGCCTGCGATCATGGCAAGGGCTTGACAACGGAGGCCTAGTGGGAACCCTTAGTGGCAGTGTGTCTGGTCACTCCGGTTCCCAGCACTCCAGCACCGGACCCTCCAACAACACTGGCTCCACCAACCTCTCCTCCAACACTCATCCACCCCACCTCCACCGCCCCCCGTACCACCCAGCGGGGGCTCACTTCCCACCAGGACCCCCACACTCTCCAGCTTACTCCACCCCGTACCAACCAATCCCTCCACCAGGCATGATCCCTGGACTGTACCCCAGACTTTCAGCCCCCATGGGTCAACCCCAACCAGTCTATCTTGCCCAGAGAAGTAATGTCATGGGTGGTTCTCCGGTCACGGTGAGAGTCGCGCAGCCGCAGTCAATGAACATCGGAACCGAAACTCAGCTAGCAAACCTCTAAGAGTCTAAATGCTCGTGTCAGCATGTGAACAGTAGAAATTATATTATGAGTGTTTGTGAATCTCATTGCATTATCAGAATGATATTAGTAAATTATGAATTGTGCAGTGTTCTACAAAACTAAAAGTGTTGAATCTGGATTATTTGGAAGACATTAATTACAGTGATAACTGTAGGACTTCCAGTGGTGATACAATAAAGTTCTACTTTCTTGAGTGTTTCATAGTTATAGAGACTTGAATTATCAAGAAACTAGTACACTCGTGAGATAGAGATCATATGACTTTAGAAAACTAATATATAAATGATTCAAAGCAGTTAATATCATGTGATAAGTAAAGTATGGTATGATACTGAATTACATGTGAAATACTTTTTTCTATTTCTCGAGGCATACCGGTACTATAGTATCCACTAATTCTCTGTCCTTGAGAGTTTAAAGCCAAGATATGCCCAAAAAAGTGTATTACAAGATGTACATTGTAGATTGATTTTTGTAATTTAAAAAGTTATATATACCAGTACTGTGAAAACTCTACAATTAATGCTGTCACCTTCTAATTCTTAAAAATGATTGAAGCGAATTATGAATTATATATTTTATTAATATATACCGTAACTAATGTATGCCTGACTGAATTATGGGAAAACCTTGCTGCAGATCTTGTGTTAGTGTACCGGTATTTAAAAACCCACTGACTTATTTTGTTATGGTATGATAGACTAGCTTATTTGTTTGCATGGTCCAATTATTAATATGTGATACATACATACATAACATTTTAAGACCGAGTGCTCCACACATACGTGCAGTTTCAGTGTCTTGTCCTAATGGTGATATCTTTAGAAAAAAAATCACGCACAAAATTACTATAGTAGAGGGGTTTAAAAATTATTTTGAAAATGTACCGTACCTAAACTATTGTACAGCTACTGACAAATGTTTGTGAGCTCTTGCAATTTTCTTTATGCAAATATATCTTTTTAAATTGATGTTCTGATCAAATCAGCTATGATTATCAATAAATACGTAGCATGTCATAATTCAGTAAATTGGCTGGCATGTATTTATTAATATATTTAATAAATACATTAATCTAATGGTTATATTTGCATACAGATTATCGAAAGAGCTCACAAACATTTGTCAGTAGCTGTACTTTTTTGACAAATTTTTTTTGACAAATTTATTGATCTTACTCTACTGAATTTTGTTGGTAGTGTTTTTATCGCTTTCGCGTACAATATAGACCATCGCGTACGAATTGACTTGTGTACCCCAAATAAGATATACTGTACAATCGCGCTAAGAAGTCATGACTCGATTTTTCTAAGGCTCGGACAAAAGTCCCCAAATCTGGCTACCGCTGGCAACTCTCCACTGCCCGTCAGAGCCCAGTCATTTCCTAATTTATAACTATAGGTCTCCGGATATTCCCAATAATTGGCCTACTGACAAAATTAACCTATTCAGGCCTTTTAAATTATATTTATGCTGTTGTTTGAATATATATAAGTAAGGTTTGTTTTCAATATCTTTATAGAATAATGAAAGTATTTAATTTCCTGGCGCTATCTCCCTGGGCCTGCCGCCTGGAGGCCTGCAAAAAAATGCAAGTCAGTCACTGCCAGTATATGAGGGAGAGTGTATCTCTTCCTCTCATATATCCACCTTTGTCCTTTACTACATGCCTTTCCATCTTTCGTTCCTATATGGGTGTCCCTATGGGCTATTAAATATGTTATAAGAGAAATGTCATCGTCTGTCTATACAAATTACAAGCTTTTCTCGAGTATTCAAGCTTTATCCCAAAATATACTGGAGACCGCTTTGTTTTTTAAGGCAGACTTGTCCCACATAGAGAATTAAATGTGGAAATAACAATCTGTTATATGTTTATTTACGTGATTTATTGACACTCATGGGTTAAATATTACTTTTAACGGTTGGTTTTAATTTTATGAGATACTTTTCTCCCAGTATTGTTGGCTTAAAAAGTAATAAAAGCATTAAGAGACTTCCTCCACATTTTAATCCTGAATCTAGTGAGCGAAATACTACGAGTTTCACATTCTTTCGTTCAAGTTAGTCTCAACTTTCGTATTATTTGGTTTGCTCTCACATAATGAGATAAATATATTGTAACAATACTTATATATCGTGTTTTTGGTATTTTGTCCTTCAATACAGTTCTCCCCGGTGTGTAATATATGAATATAGTAGAGCCTCAATAGTTGCCAGATAGCACTTTCTGAACAAAAGGTACTGGAAATCGAGTCATGACTTCTTAGCGCGATTGTACATGCCTAGTTGCCACAATATATTTGATAGTTCTCTTGGTAAAATTGTTTGAATAGTTTTGTTCCGTCATCCCCGTCCTGACTTGTGATCGTCATGGGATATAACGGTAATTCTCTTTCTGACTGGCCATTTATTTTTTTAAATTTACAGTTAGGGCCTATGTACATTTTCTGATATTTGTTTTACTGTCTTACCATATGTTTCCTATAATTTTGATCACCATAATTTGCAGTCATACTTTCCATATTATTATAATATAGTAGACTCACTGGACAATACATCTGTTCATATTCTGTCTCATCTGATTGTCATCTAGGTGACCTGTATCATATACCACCCTGTCGGCCCCTCTTAGTTGGCTTGGCTAGGTTGTTGGCTCCTGACCTGATTTGTCTCTTCAGTTGCTAGTGCGGCCGAGCTGACTCGATTCCCCTTAGTAGTACATTATTTTTTTGCATCTCGCTGTGATTTTTTCCCCTTAATCCTGATCTCTCATTCTTCGCCCTTAATCACTTCTTCGTTGGTGCTGCAGTTTAGCAGTTCTTGCCTCATCCTTCGGCCCAGCCCTATAAGAGTTCTGCTGTGGAGCTGAACTGATGACATGGCGAGAAATGTCTTGTCTTCACATTCCTAGATTTGTTCACCTCCTGCCCATCCCTATCTATCTCATCTTGATTAGTTGTCCATCTTGTTCTAATCCTTCGGGCCAGCCCTATGAGAGTTATTTTGGGGAACTCAGTGGTCTGGTTAAACTAATTTATTGAAAACAAAAAAATGGACAATACAGGCAATCCTCACTTAAAGTTTTCTCATTTTAAGTTGTTTCATTATTAGATTCATTATTTCAATTAGAGAACAAAATTAACTTAGACTTGCTATATTTCATTCTTAGGTAGTAAATTAGAACAAATATAAACTGGGAAAATGGCTTCACTTAATGATGTTGAAGTTAAAGTAGCTTTTTTTCAAAAGCTCACTACAACTTTAAGTGAGGAATTACTGGTACCGGTACATCATAAGGTCAAGTGCAGTACTGACAAAAATACTGTATATGATAAAACACTTAGCAAAACTTTAGATTGATGATATAACTAACTAATTTGAAGAATTTAGATTCTATATTCTTTTTCAGCTATCTTGACCAGTTTTTCAATGTAACAAATATCCCATGTTTAGCTGTCATAAGGATGTTGCTAAGTAGGTAAAGTGAAGAACTTAGTGAAAATAGTTCTTCATGAGATATTTTAATTTTATCTACCGGTATTTTATTAGGAAAATTATTTGTAAATATTATGTAAATTTTTATATTATTTAAATATATACAGTCCATCCTCCAAATTTGCGAGATTATGGGCGACATTCGACCTCGTAAATTTTAAATTCACAAATTTCAAACAACATAGTAGGTAGACCGATAGAGAGGTGGAAGGATGGAGTGAGGAAGTATATGAACGAAGGCGGTGCTGGTTGGGGGGAGGGGCGTCGACTGACTGGGGACAGAGGTGCATGGGGGCGGTTCGTTCGTGGCCACCCCTTCGGGGATCGCGGCGCCAGGCAATAGATAGATAGTTTATGGGAATAATTACTTATGGGCGGCACCCGCCGAATTTCCGTATTAATTGGTACATTTATATCGGTTGTGGGACCCATTTATACATACTGTACAGTAATCTCCCCCATATAAGACCTGTCATTATCCGAACATCGCCAGTTCCCTGACAGGCCATAGGATATATAAATAAAGAAAGAAAGTTGTTGTTTATGACTTTCAAAATATTTCGATTTGAAGCGCCAAGATTCTGAGTGACCGAAATAGCCGATATAGCCTAGCCTACAATCATTTACTTAACTTTACAGTAGGCTACTTTTTATATTTTATAAACATAATAGTAGGTAGCCAACTTACCATAATACTAAATTATATTTCATAATAAACTTACGTAAACCGAGTAATCTTGGCCAAACCGATACGCATGCGGTTTTGTTTACCACCTGTTTACTAAAGTGCCACCATTATCGATTTCTTCGAGCCGACTCGAGCTGGAGTTTAAACCAGAAACATATTAGAAATAGAAATAGAAATAGTTGTAAATGATAAGAAAACATTAACCCTCTCACCACGGAAGGGCTCTTGAACGCCCATAAAAAAGCATATAACAGGTACCCGGAAGGGCTCTTGAACGCCCAGTGGTCGAAAGCCTGTGAGCTTCGTGTGCGAGGCGTCGGTCCGACGCATGTAAACAACAGCCGGCTGGACCGACGCCCCGCATCTCCGGCCACAAGAAGGAGAGCGTCGCTTTTCGTGTGTGCCTGTATGTTGTTGTTAAGTATCGAAAAGTAGTGTAAAGTGGCTGTTTTGGCCATAAAGTTATCTCCAATGAAATCATCATCACAACTCAACCAGTTGACTTAGAGAGCTCTACTTAATGCCATTCTACAGGTAAATAACACAGCTACGCTTGGGGATGCGCAGGAATGCGGGAAGCAGTCAGATTAACACATATACGGTAGCCTAGCCTAGACGTTTTTCGACCAAAACACCCGGGTTTCGAGGAATATATATATAATACATAGCCGGGGCTGGAGGGTTAAAAGGATGTGTTAGTTAACTTAAATAGAGTGTTTGTTGACTTAATTGGCTTGACGTTTGGGTTCCGAGGCGAGGTGAGGCACCCCTACTGGGCCTCTCTCCCCCACACCGCTCGTCCTCCTCAGCCAACACAGCCCCCTAGCCTATCACCCGCCTCTTCATCCTCGCAAATGTGGATTAGGCGGTCGCAAATTTAGAAGAAATGGCGGATTTCCCTTGCAGTTGGAAAGTGTGTACATGCTTAGATTGATATGCAGGATTCGAAACTGCATAATAAATCGTAGGCTTGTCCACCTTTCTTTAACTGTCTTCGTGGTGCAATGCATAAGTATGTTGATTTTCGGTGTGAGCATCCTAGGTTCGAATCCCCGGACTGCCACATGGGTTTGTTAATTTCATTAATCGAGTTTAGGAGTAAAGTTGGTTGGTGGAGAGAACATAATAATTCATTCAGGTTCAGTAGTAGTTTATCGAGAGGCCTTCCCTAGGGTTAAGTGCCCCATTAATTACTATTGCCTTTCACCTATGCATAGCCTATGATAGCGCAGTTGGAAAGTGTGTACTGTACATGCTTAGATTGATATGCAGGATTCGAAACTGCATAATAAATCGTAGGCTTGTCCACCTTTCTTTAACTGTCTTCGTGGTGCAATGCATAAGTGTGTTGATTTTCGGTGTGAGCATCCTAGGTTCGAATCCCCGGACTGCCACATGGATTTGTTAATTTCATTAATCGAGTTTAGGAGTAAAGTTGGTTGGTGGAGAGAACATAATAATTCTACGGGCTGGTTCGCACATGTGAAATCGACCTCGCAAATGTGTAATATTAAAAAAAAAAAAAAAAAAAAAAAAAAAAAATCCCCCCCCCCCCTCGCAAATGTGAATGATCGCATTTATCCAACTCGCGAATTTGGAGGATGGACTGTAATACTGTTTTATATAACAGCACAGTATGCTACCCCCAAAAATCAGTATTACCCATATTTTTATTGTGTCAGTGGGTCTTTATTGACGTTTCCATTTTTATCCCTAGCACAACTGATGAGCTTGATCAAGTAATATATATTTGATTCCCATGCTATTGCTGTATGCACTTCTTTATATGGCTATTTTCAGATCGGCGTATTTGCTTGAATTCAGTTATTTGTAATGTAATGTGATAATTTTCTCATTATTATTATTTGATGTGTTTTTATTTCATCATTTTTAGGTGGAATGCAAATTCTAATCTCATGATCCTCAATGGAAGCAGGGGCCCATGATTATACTATCTTTACTTGATCATGTAAAGGTAGGTCAGGCCAGTAAGTCATTGAAAAAACATCAATTGCTTTTAGGGGATTCTAATATTAGTGCCAGGTTTCTCTATTTTGTTATACTGTACTAATATTAAAATAACATATTAGCCATCCAAATAGATTTCAGAGATCAATGATATCCCTGCTCTGTATTTACACAGTGATTGCCATGATTTGTACTGGTGACTAAAGAGTACAAGACTAGTATGGGAAGATGGAGGTATTGCATAATTATATACAGTACTGTGTATATATATATATATATATATATATATAAATATATATATATATATATATATATATATATATATATAGTATACAGTACATATACATACACATTGTAAAGGTGGACTCACACAGACAGTTTTTTTCGGCAATTTTACTCTCCTGCTAACAATTCTGGCTATATTAAAGCTAGGATAGAATTTAAGCTCTGCTTCATGACTTTATGGCTCTTGATGTACAGTATACTGTAGGTAGGTATAGGTTTTTTAAGTTTGGTGAATGTAAATAATTTGCTGAACTACTAAAACATCCGCTGGCACACCCGGGTTCAATCCTGCGAAACAATGATGATCCTTTGCTAGGAATCCTCCTCCCCTTATAAAATTCACCTACTCTACGAGGCAGAAAGGGGCGAGGCAACGCGAAAGTGGTCCCCTACCTTAAGAGTTGGAACTTTAAATGTTCTTTCTGTTCTGGCTCTGTCTCGAGACAGCCATCCCCTACTATGGGGTATGTGCCCGAGTATATAAATACATTCATACATTATTATTAGTACAGTATTAGTAGTAGTAGTAGTAGTAATATTCACTACATTTATATTGATTTAATCCTCAAGTACCTGTTATTTGTACAAATTTATTAGTCTGCAATTAGAGTAGGCCATCATTTTTTTATTATATTTTTGCTGATTTAGCCTTCAATTACCTGATTTGTGTATGGTACATTTGTCATCTACTCCAGGTACTAGCATGAGACTAGAATTAATTAAATCACCCTATTTGATTGACTTTGACGTTTGTATCCAAGAGTTACGAGCCAAAAATTGAATAATGGCTATTAAAAACGCCGGAAAAATTCCTGTGTTAAGGTATCTCACTATAACTGGATTGTGTTTCAAAGATGAACATAGTAACATTATTTATATTGAACAGTGATCTCTTCCACTGTGTCTGATGAATCTACAGTTCAGTACAGTATTGCCAATCTATTACTCGTTTTGTGACCTAACAGTGTGAAGATGATGATATATAGGTAAATCTTTATATTCTACTCCTGCTTCTATAGACTTATGATGTGGCTGGGTGTTTGAGAGCTGGTTGAGTGGTTAGTCTGGAGAAGAGGAACATTTTAACCCTTTCAATCATAGGAAGCCTATTTTGTTTTCATTCTAGTTACCTCCAGGCATTTTTATGCAACTTAGGTACTGATAGGACCTGACAGTCAATAAGATTATTTTACAGCTGAGTAAAATCCTCTGGTGATCATATCAAGAAATGTTAAAAATTGTCATCTGATCGAAGAGGTTAAAGATTAAAACAAAATATTCCCAGATTTTGTACATGCTAAGCATATCAAGTTTAGCAATGCTCTAAATTTAAAGATGCAATTATTAGTCAGTAATCTAAAGTTATTCGAGAATTAAGCCGGTAACAAATAGACCTAGCCATTTGTGACAACACCTAATGTTTATGGCCACCCCTTCTCGAGAATTACGGAGTCTGGCAAAACAAAAAAATAAAATATAAAATTCTGGTATCACATGAGCATTTTTTCCGGCAAGTTTTATTGGCAACCCCCCCTGGTACTACTCCTTCACCCTTGATCACTTCTTCGTTGGTGCTGCAGTGTAGCAGTTCTTGCCTCATCCTTCGGCCCTATCCTATAAGAGCTATGCTGTGGAACTCATGTGGTCCGGCTGAACTGGTGAAATGGTGAGAAATGTCTGCATGTCTTCACCTTCCTCGATTTGTTCACTTCCTGCCCTTCCCTATCTATCTTGACTTGATTAGTCGTCAATCTTGATCTAATCCTTCGGGCCAGCCCTATGAGAGTTCTTTTGTGGAACTCAGTGGTCTGGTTAAACTACTTTTATAATGTAAAACTTGCATAATAAACAAACCAAAACTTGGACGAACACAGCAAAAAGATAAAACAACTTATCAAGTTGCTATGTGGAAATAACGCTTAAGCAAAATAATAATTTGTAAATAAAAGAACACAATCCACCACATAGGGTGTACATTACTACATGAGCAAATTAATCTGTTTCCCAACCAAACTAATCGCACATAATGTATTGTTCAAGGAATTAGTCAATTTGGGAAGTCCGGGATGTTCTGGTAAATTTGACTAAATTCTGTATGAATAAAGAAACTACAATTAATATTTAAATTAATATTTAACTAAATTTGCAATTTCACAAGATATCAACAATAGTACAAAATACAAATAGCACTCACTAACGATCCCCCCTGATACTACTCTCATTGCCGCGGTTGGGGGGCTTCGGGGCCGGCGACTGGAGCTTGATGGGGGATGGTTGTGGTACTTACCCTTCCTATCTCCCCTTGAGCTTTTGTCCTCAGCTTGACTAATTTTGAGTAGTTTTTCATTCCTCATTCTATGATTTTCCCCTTCTCTTATTCTGTCCCATTTGGCTGTCCTCAGGCAGCCTATATCTCATGTCTCCCTGACCTGGCTAGGTAGCAGACTCCTGACCTGATTTGTCTCTTCGGTTGCTGATGTGGCCGGACTGACTTGATTCCCTTCGGTAATGCATTTTTTGCTTCTCGATGTGACTTTTTCTACCTTCGACCTGATCTTTCATTCTTCGCCCTGATCACTTCTTGGTTGGTGTTGCGGTGTAGCAGTTCTTGCCTCATCCTTCGGCCCTGCCCTATAAGAGCTCTGATGTGGAGCTCATGTGGTCCCGCTGAACTGGTGAAATGGCGAGAAATGTCTGCGTGTCTTCACCTTCCTCGATTTGTTCCCCTACTGCCCTTCCTGATCTATCTTGACTCGTTTAGTTATATATCTTGATCGAATCCTTCAGGCCAGCCCTATGAGAGTTCTTTTGTAGAGCTCAGTGGTCTGGTTAAACTAATATTAAAAAAAAAAAAAAAATCACTAACGAAAATGCTATCGGGTAGGTACCTGTAAGCATACCATGCCTCAAGTAACCCCTACCAATTACTAACCTACAAATAACCTACATTTATTGTACAAATAAACTAAGGAAATCGCAAAAGCAAGCAATTGATACTATAAAAGAAAAAACAATTATTGGCAACTTTGGTATGGCAGCTTATATGTTGAACTTCTTAAGAATGGAAATTCCATGTCATAAAAATGTTGACTACTCAAGATTTTCCGCAAATTATTAAATACCGTTTTGGCTAGCTATTGATTTTGACTGTACTGTACAGTACTACATGTAAAGCTTGTAAGAGTGTATGAAATATCAAAGTTTAAAATATTGCACATCATTGTAAGGTAGGTGGTCTTTGTCAGCGAATTAGGAGCAACAATTTAAAGAGAAAGGATAAAACCTCATTATAATGAATAAATAGAGGGGGGAAAACAATCCGATCAATTAGCAATTTGGTTCGCAGTCTCTTAATAATTTTTTTATGATTTAGCAAACATTCATCTGTTATTTTTGTAATACATTTACAGCAATCCTTTTACAGCTGAAGTGGTTAGGTTTCTTAAAATATAAGTAATTGTAGAAATAATTAATACTATATCTTTTAATGATTGGAATGGCATAAAATAAAACAAATTGTGGATACTTACTTTTGAAGACGGATTACTGTAGTTCAAAATATGGTTGCATTAGTCTCTTGGTCCATGTATTTAGCTCTTGTAAATATACTTTCTATAAAATATATCTTTGATTGCTTAGAATTAACTTGGAGGTGCTCGCTTAGTCCACAAGGGCGCAGGATTATCATGGATTTTGTTATCAGAATTATCATGTTTTTTCTTTGTGTCCTCTGAAGGTAACATACTGTATGTTATGCCTATATTGAATTCTATTATATTGAGGTTTTTCTATGCTGTAGGCTACTGTTCATAATGAATTTAAAAAATATATATATATACAGTAAAAGTCCTGTACTGTAATCCGAATAGCAGGGGACCGGGCCTTGTTCCGATTACCGGATTTTTCGGATTATTGGAATTTACCCCTATGAACCTGTGTATTAATGGCCTGACGAAAACCTGAACACAATATAGGCTATGCATATGCACAATATAACACTATACATCCAATATGACACATACAGTACAGTAATGGTAAACTTTTAAAGTTATTTCATAAACATATGATATGTGTGTACCATTATGTGTTATTTGGGTGTGTTTTGGGTGGCCTAATGCCTCAAAAAGGGGACTTTGGGACATTTTAAAATTCGGACTATTGGGTGAATTCGTATTTGGCCTCATTTTAAAAAATTCGGACTATTGGGAGATTCCAATTATCGGTCGTCGGATTATCGGACTTTTACTGTATACTGTATATATATATATATATATATATTATACTGTATATACATTAATTCCTTCTGTACGATGGTATCCATTAAATGTTACTCTGGCTAAAAATTTATTATTTTATTCAACTTAAGCCCCTCTGCTACTACATCCCTTGCCACGCTTGGGGGGCTTCGGGGCCGGCGACTGGGGCATGATGGGGGAGGGTTATGGATATTTCCCTTTCCCTTTCCCCTTGAACTTTTGTCGTCGGATTGACTAATTTTGCGTAGTTTTTCATTCCTCTTTCAATGTTTTTCCCCTTCTGTTCTTATTCTGTCTCATTCGGTTGTCCTTCGGGCAGCCTATATCTCATGCCTCCCTGGCCTGGCTAGGTTGTAGGCTCCTGACCTGATTTGTCTCTTCGGTGGCTGATGCGGCCGAGCTGACTTGATTCCCCTCAGTAGTGCATTTTTTTGCATCTTCTTGTGATTTTTGTATACCTTAGCCCTGATCTCTCATTCTTCTCCCTTGATCACTTCTTCGTTGGTGATGCAGTGTAGCAGTTCTTGCCTCATCCTTCGGCCCTGCCCTATAAGAGCTCTGCTGTGGAGCTCATGTGGTCCGGCTGAACTGGTGAAATGGTGAGAAATGTCTGCGTGTCTTCACCTTCCTAGATTTGTTCACATCCTGCCCTTCCCTATCTATCTTGACTTGATTAGTTGTCCATCTTGATCTAATCCTTCGGGCCAGCCTTATGAGAGTTAATTTGTGGAACTCAGTGGTCTGGTTAAACATACATACATACATAAAATGTTAAGACCGAGTGTTCCACACATCAGTGCAGTTTCAGTCTCTTGTCCTAATGGCGGTGTTCCAGGCAACCCTGTTAAGGGCTGCTTCACTTGTCAAGTTCTTGGATTTGAGATCGGCGCGTATAGTCCGATCCCAGGTCTTCCTCGGTCCACCCCTTGGTGCAGCTCCCTCCACAATCACAGACCTGCATTTTTTCACCCAATTTTGTTCATCCATTCTCTCCACATGTCCATACCATCCCAGTCTACTTGTACGCATCACCTCGCTAATACTCTTTATACCTAAACGTCTCCTCAGCTCAACATTTGTTATTCTATCCTGTAGCCTGGCCCCACACATCCATCTCACCATTCTCATCTCATTACGCTCCATTCTGTTGACATCCTCTACTTTAACGGCCCATGTTTCTGAGGTATACGTCATTGCACTTCTAACACATGAGGCATACACCTTTCCCTTCAGGGGGAGGCATTCTTTTCATGGTCAGGATTGGCATCAATTCTCTGAACTTCCCCCAGCCACACCTAATTCTAGCAACAGTGGCAGCCTCGGCCCCACCACCGGCAGAGATGGTATCTCCTAGGTAACAAAACTTGTTCACCAGCTCCAAAGACTCATTTCCAAAATTCACAGCCACAGGATCATCACTTAACACAAGCTCGCCTTTGCACACTACGCACTCAAATTTCTCTATATCTGACTTATCCTTCGGCATCTACTACAGCGCTTACTCCCATGGTGTACCCAACATCGACAGATGCTACATTGAATTGAGTTAACGCCCACTCCCTTTCCACACACTGCACATGGGTATGCACCGCTCTTTTGCACATTGCCTCGTCTCAATCTACAATGCATAACCTTGGTTTTGTTAATATTGACTCTTAAACCCTTGCTCGCCATGCCCTCTCTCCACTCTCTGAATTTAGCCTCAGCATCCTGCATACTGTCAGCTATTAGGACTAAATCGTCTGCATAAAACAGTTCCAACGGGAGTCCGCCTCTAAAAACTCTAGACAGCGCCTCCAAGACCATAATAAAGAGGAGGGGGCTTAACACTGAACCCTGATGGACTCCAACACGGACTGCGAACTCATCACTCAGTACACCCTTCACCCTCACCGAACTTCGCGAATCCTCATACATCTTCATTATCACACGCACCAGCCACTCTTCCAGACCAAGTTTCCTCATAGCCCACTGCACAACATCTCTAGGTACCCTATCAAAGGCCTTCTCCAGGTCCACAAACACAAAGTAAAGATCCCTGCCTTTTAGTAAGTAGTTTCCTGTATCTGCCTGACTATGAAGATAGCATCGGTTGTACCACGTCCTGGCATAAAACCAAACTGCATATCATCAATAAACTAAAAATGGTTAAACTAATTATATATAGCTTTGGTTTCCCGGGCGTTTCCGCACCCTCCTCAGCTCCCCGCCATGGAGTGGCTTCGGTCACCCATGCTTTTTTGTGGTAGGCAGGGAGGGTTTTGTGGGACCGCTCAGTTATGGCCTTGGCCTTGCTCGGACCTTGGGGCTGTTCGGCCAGGCAGCCTGGGGAACAACAACAACAACAACAACAACAAAAATACATATACAGTATATTCAACTTAGGATAGACCTATTGGAATCAGAGGTGTAGTACTGTACTACAGTATTTCAATTAACCTGCCGACTCCCATTCAGATCCTTCTTTAAGTCAATAAAATTATAAGTAATCTTTTGATATTGGCTCGGTAGTGTAGTGGAGAACTTCTCGGCCTCCGACCCGGGAGACCCGAGTTTAATCCCATGCTCAGGCATGAAGGTTTTTTGCATATACTGGTAGCCAATACCATTTCCCTTCGGCAAGGCAATGGTTAATGGTGTCTGGTAATAAACTTTGGTCGAGCGCTAGTAAATCTCTAAGCAATGGCTAGAGAGAAATGGCACTTAACCCTTGGGATCCGGGAGGCCTCATATGAGGCAAAACGTATTTTGGTTAGGAGTCCGGGAGGCCTCATATGAGGTAAAAAGCGCGGCTAAAATCATCATAACTCGGCAACCACGCGTCGTAGCGATGTCATCTCAATGGCAGTCTACAGACAACAAGATGTACTACAATTTGCAAAAAAATTGACTGCTCTAGGTGGTCTCAATCAGTAGCTACTGAATTATGAAGCTTGACTGTACGAAAATGGCCCCGGACACAGCGAACCACCTCATATGAGGGCCTCCGGATCCGGAGGGTTAATAAGTAATTTAAACTATTATTATTATTATTATTATTATTATTATTATTATTATTATTATTAGCCAGAATAAATGGAGGAATTCATCATCGTCTATCTATCTATCTATTACCTGACGCCGTGATCCCCGAAGGGGTGGCCACGAACGAACCGCCCCCATGCACCTCTGTCCCCAGTCAGTCGACGCCCCTCCCCCCAACCAGCACCACCTTCGTTCATGTACTTCCTCACTCCATCCTTCCACCTCATATTCGGTCTACCTCTCCCCCTCTGTCCCTCCACCTCGCTCTCATACACCCTCTTAGTCATTCTCTCGCTTTCCATACGTTCCATATGGCCGAACCATCTCAAGTTGTTCCTTTTCACACTTTCCAGCACATCTACCTCCACACCACACCTCCTTCTTACTTCCTCATTAGTCTGTCTATCTGTCTATTGGTTCATCATCGTACTGAAGGGTTAACATAGAAAGGAAATACAGATACTGTACTGCAATTGCTGTGCCAAGAGTAAGGTAGACTAGTACATTTATACGGAGTAGCCCAATCAGTGTACAAAATCTCCCCCCCCCAAAAAAAACCCCCACAAAAACAAAACAAAAAAACAACAACAACAACAATATATATATATATATATATATATATATATATATATATATATATATATAAATATATAAATACATAAAAATACCCAAAAAAGTAAGTCAAATTGGAGTAATAAATGTAGTGCCAAAATGTACAATTGTTATGGTACGCTTGATGCTACATTCATTAATACAGTTCTGTTCACTTATGTGGTTTTAAGTCTTATTTTTCATGTACTACTTGGACCACCACATACAAATTGGTTAGTCTACCCTAAGAATAATATATAAAGGCCCAATTTTGTAAAGAGCTGATGCTTCCCTGGGTCAAGGAATTAATGCATGGTTTAGTATGAGAGGTGGGTGTTGTGTAATTACCTTTTAAGATTATCTCATTGTCAGATAACTTTATCACGCATGATAACGGTAGTGATGAGATGATTTACCTATTCATACCTAATATCAAGTCACAAAATGTTACATTCACTGCTGTGTTAAGGCTACCCAACTTTAAGTGTTAACTGTCCTAATCATTGTTACTATGAATACCATAAAACCTTGGCAAGTGAGACCATTAGGTGCTACATAATTACAAACATATTGGCTTTACATGTAACTATCAAACACATTTCAGAACAATTGGAAAACAATTTGAAAACTATATCATTAATTTTATTGGATATACTTATAACAGGATCACTTAGATTTATTTGTAAATCATTTGTAATGAAAATATTGTTATAGGAACCTGTATATTTTTTTTAAATTATCAGTCATGTAAGTCATCTAACTGGTCTTTAAGATTTTTTAAAATTAAGAGACTGTAAATACTTATGTAGATTATGCTATTTATAATTATAACCAATCATTTTTAAGAATACCGCAAACATTTTGTACATGCAAGCATGTGGTAATATACAAGACTATCAAGGTAGTTGTATTATTTAGCCATCTTATATTCACCAATAAACTAATCAACCCTTCATCTTCTCCCAATATTCTTGGTGTATCTCCCCCACATTGCTTAGCTCTTCGTCGTTGTGTGGGGGCCTACGAGTTGGCTGGTAGAGCGCTCAGAGTTAGTTGTTGCGCTCCACGTGCCAACTCCAACTAATTTTGCTAGGCACTTTCTTCCTTAACCTGTTTTCGTTTTTCTTCTCCACCAGTGGGGGTCTGGTTCTTCTCTCGAGGATAAATACTCGCTAAACTTTGAGCACTTCTGCACCTGATAGGAGCCCGTGAACTCCACGCTAGTAACCTCCGGGTTGTTAGAGGCTATATTACGGGAGACCGTAGTGACAGTGCGGGAGATCGTATGGTCGCCCAGGAGGAACCGCCTTCCTATGGTTGACAAGGAAGAACCGCCGGTCCTTTCTCGGTACGTGCTGACTGGTGCTTTGGTGGTTAGGTGGTTCCTTTTACCCCTTTTGATTGGGAGTAAGCTTACCCCCTACCCAGCTTCGCATCTGGGCAGTGCTATGGTATTCCGGTCGGTGGTGCTATCGCAGCTGGTCACTGACTCACACGTATGCACTTTGAGTGTAGGGTTAATATGTGCAGTGATATCGCGAGTAAAGCCAACTACCTATATGGGCCCACTCACCATATACTCGATGTCATGGTTACTGTTGGTCATGGGGGTCTGGCCCTGCCCTCTTGTCCATGTTGCTATGGGCCGTTTTCTCTTCTTCATATGGTGACATCTTACTGAAATAAATCTAGTGTTCTAATGGCTGACACTTCTCTCCTCAGTCCTCATGTGGCTGGCAGTCTCCCACATGAGGACCAAGCTAATGGCTGCACCTCTGGCCCGTCAAACGAATTGGTTGACGACCATAGCGCTCAGCCTGGACTTCACTCGGACTCTCTCCCTGCTGACGGGCCCTTCCCCCATCTACCTCAGCTCTGGTAGATAAGGAGGATCTCCCTTCTCTTGACACACCGTTCCTTCCGAAGTGCCTTTCTGCGGATATTGATAACTCCAGTTAATACTCACCAGACATGTGTCTTCACTTGTCCAGGGTTGGCTATCTTCCATATGTTGTTGCAACTCTCTCGTGATGGACTTAAACTCCTCTTCTTGTCATCATTAGATAGCAAGTCATCCAATAATATGTTCTACTTACGCCTGGCCAGGTCTTACATAAATATCGTATCACCACTAGAAATCTCAGGAGTCTTGAATATCTTATGCTCGTTGTGCCCATCACCGGTCGCTCATGTCTACTGAGCCCCACTCGCCGGCTCTCTTTCCCGCCACTCGTGGCTCGCCAGACGACGCCACATATGTTGGTGACGTCATTGGCGCCATTCGCTACACGTTTCATTTTCATTCACACTCGCTTATTTACTCATTTACTTATTTCGCATATACTGTACATGAATCAATACTGTATGGCACTATTTTATTATACAACTCAACCCTCAGCTATCACGCACTTAGCTATCGCGTTCCACAGCTATCGCCTGCTCCCCAAAAGCTGTCAGACCATGGCTTTCACGCCTATGAGCTGGCTATCACGCACCAAATGTGGCCAAAAATACAACAAAATTGGAAATTCCCGGGCTTGGGAATTCCCAGGCGGGCGGCAAGCATACGTTTACGATACTCGCTCCCTGATTGGGCGTGACTCATGGGAAGCAAGCGCTGTGATTGGCCGCCACCCATCCTCCTACCCTCCCGCCATACTTACAATTTCTCAGTCTTACTTGTACCCCCATTGTTGTCTGGTGAAAGCTGTGAAGTGTTTTTATACCTGTGAACAATGGCTACTAACCCACCCCAACGGCCACCGAATCCCCCTACCTTCGCTCAGCGTAATGTGACCGCACCAAATCGAGACATTAAGAAGAGAAAGAACCTTACGTATGCTCAGAAACAGGAAATTGTGGACTTAATAGGCAAAGGTGAAACAAAAAGGAGTGTGGCAAAGAAGTTTGGAGTGAATGAATCGACAGTGAGGGGGATTTATCAAAAGCGCGAAAACATAAAGAGTCACATGAAACTTGCCCCATCAATTGCTGCATCGAATGCCTTTCGAAGTTCTAATAAAGTGCTACTTAAGACGGAACAAGTGTTGGGGCGATACTTGAATAAGCAGGCAAAGCGGAACTTGCCCGTGGACACACGTGAGATTACGGTCACAGCCAAGGAGATTTATCAAAGTGTGGCTCGTAAGCTTGGTGTGGATAACCCCCAAGCATTTCAGGCTTCCATAGGGTGGGTTAGCAAGTTCATGAGCCGCCATACAATTAAGAGTGTTAAAGTATCGGGTGAGGCGGCTAGTGGGGACAGGCCTGCCGCTCGTGCATATCCAGAGGCCCTGAAAAACATCATAGAAGCGGGACAATACACTCCAGACTAAATATTTAACATGGACGAAACAAACTTCTATTGGAAGACAATGCCCAAACGTACATTTATCACCAACAAGTCAGCCAAAATTAGGGGTAGAAAGGCGATAAAAGAACGCTTCACCCTGCTCTTCGCCATGAATGCTTCAGGTAGCTGCTGCTTGAAACCTACCATCATTCATCGTGCCAAGAGGCCTAGGGCTTACAAGGGGCATGATATGAACAACCTAAATGTCCACTGGCTATCTTCCAAGAAAGGATACATGTCTGCCAAGCTCTCCCTGGACTGGTTTAAGGAAGCATTCGTCGCGGAAGTTAAGGAGTACTGCAAGGCCAAGAACGTTAGATTTAACATTCTACTCCTGCTGGATAATGCCCCTGGCCATTCACCCCTTATGAGGACGGAGAACCCTAACGTGAAAGTGGAATTCTTGCCTCCCAACACAACCTCCCTAATCCAGCCCCTCGACCAGGAGGTGATTGCGGTAGTGAAGGCTGCATATTCTCGACGGCAGTTTCGTCAGATGCGGCAGGCAACACAAGACAATCAACTTATTCAGCAGTTGGTGGATAGTGAGGATGAAGGAGAGGACGAGGAAGCTGAAGCAAATACCGAATCTGAAAAAAAAGTGATTCGGTATTGGAAGAATTACAATGTCAAAAAGGCAATAGACTTGGTGGTAGATTGCTGGAAGAATGTAACCCCGGCTACAATCAACCATGCATGGCGCAACATTTTGGAGGGTCTACCAGAGGACAGGCAGGTAATAGTGGCAGGTGAGCTGCAGTCAGTGGATGCAGAGTTAGAGGCAGCAGCAGAGGAGGCAAGAGGGATCGCTGGCCGTGGTTTTGCAGAGACAACTGGCGAGGATATCAGGGAAATGTTGAGGCCAGCAAATGTTACAGCAGAAGACCTACTCCAGGAGGACGAAGAAGGACAGGAGGATAGTGCAGAAGATGAAGAGAATGTTGAAACACAAATGGACGGCATTCCCATGAGCGACATAAAACTCCTCATAGAGTTAGGTGGACAGATGCGGCATATTATTGAGCAAGATTCAAACGTGAACAGTGAAACAAGGACATCCTTACTTAATCAGGTCTTGGCAGGTTATGAGGATAGGTACCATGCCCATATCAACTCTCTCCAGCAACGCCAGATCACAGACTTCTTTCGTGGTCGGCCAGGCCCCTCCGACCACCCTCAACCAGGCCCCTCCGACCACCCTCAACCGGGCCCCTCCGGTGAGCCTCGACCGGGCCCCTCCGGTGAGCCTCGACCACGGCAACAAATCGATGAACAGCCTTTACTTACGGCACTTGAATTGGATACAGTGGATGATGACACTTCAGAATTTGAAGGATTTGATGTTGAAGGGATACTGAACGAGATAGAGCAACGTAGGAGTGGCCAATAATTCGCCACCCCTAGCCTCGGAACCCAACCCACCTAAATCCCTCAACACACCTAAAAAGGTAAATGTGATGGTGTAATATGTTCTTATATTTACTTTTATTATATTTCTTATAATTATTATTATGTTATGTTAGTGTTCAGTGGAAATTATTAGGAAAAAATCGCAAAATACGAAAAATAGGTGTCAAATTTGGCACCCAGGCACCAATTAGAATTATTCCCATTAGTTCATCAGTATGGCTATCGCGGTTACGGCTACCGCGCGGCTATAGCTGCACCAATTAGGAGTGATAGCTGAGGGTTGAGTGTAATGTAAAACTTGCAAAATAAACAAACCAAAACGTTTTTTTACCAACTATATAAATCTAAAGTTAGAGATGTAATAGGCCCCCTAAAAACTTCAATAGGAGAAATAACAGAAAATGATTAGAAATGTGCAGTACATTAAATAGTCAGTTTCTTTCCGTTTTCACTAATGAAAATTTGGCACAGATTCCAGAAGTCAATATGGTATATAGTGATAGTATAGAAAATATGTTAAGTACAGTTAGTATAAGTAGAAATGATGTGCTTAAGATTGACTTGACAAAAATAATATCTTCTCAAAAAAAAAATCTGAGATTGTACACTAAAGTGAACTGGTCTTGTATGGTGGAGACACGAAACGGGATTTAGAGCCCCTAAAACTAGGCTAGCTAATACACGAGACGTAGACACACAACGGGGCTCAAACCCCCCTAAAAACTAGGCTAGTTAAGATTGACTTGACAAAAATAATATCTTCTCAAAAAAAAAAATCTGAGATTGTACACTAAAGTGAACTGGTCTTGTATGGTGGAGACACGAAATGGGATTTAGAGCCCCTAAAACTAGGCTAGCTAATACACAAGACGTAGACACACCACGGGGGTTCAAATCCCCCTAAAAATTAGGCTAGTTAAGATTGACTTGACAAAAATAGTATCTTTAAAAAAAAAAAAAATCTGAGATTGTACACTAAAGTGAACTGGTCTTGTATGGTGGAGATACAAAACGGGATTTAGAGCCCCTAAAACTAGGCTAGCTAATGCACGAGACATAGACACACAACTGGGCTCAAATCCCCCTAAAAACTAGACTAGTTAAGATTGACATGACAAAAATAATATCTTCTCAAAACAAAAAATCTGAGATTGTACACTAAAGTGAACTGGTCTTGTATGGTGGAGACACGAAACGGGATTTAGAGCCCCTAAAACTAGGCTAGATAATACACGAGTCGTAGACACACAACGGGGCTCAAATCCCCCTAAAAACTAGGCTAGTTAACCCGGTGAGACCCAGCGTCGCACGTGTTGCGTCGGCAGTCTTTGATCACCAACTCCCAGCGACGCATCACGTGCGTCCGACATATAAAAAACACTTACGTGGCTCGTAAGGTAGGAAATGGCGGGAGAATAGGAGGGGGAGGTACCGTAGTGTGTGTGGGAGCCGGGCCAGTAGGTGTGAGCGGGCCGAGACAGCCGCGCGGCTGGTGGTGGTGGGCTTAGTGGGGATAGTTTACACCCTTAGTTCACCGCCACTTTGAACCTTCATTACTCCGGTCGTATGGGAGCTAGAGGCTTGAGATTTATGTGAGACACTCCTTAGGATGTATGCCGTACAATGCCATACTCAGTTTTTACCCTAGTGCTCCCGGGCGGGTGGTCATGCTGGGGAGACGAAGTATTGATCCCGCCCCCCAAATGACCGAAATGATTTTTTTTTTATTTTTGTCATCATTTCTCACCATTCTCTTCCATTTTGGCTCAACAAATTTTTTTGAGGCTCCCCCCCCCCCAAATTTTTTTTTTTTTCCAAGGTGATTTTTGTTTTTGTTTTTTTTCATTTCTCATCCTTGTCTTCCATTTTAGCAAACAAAAAAAAGAAGTGAAAATGGCTTGGGACTGGGGTGAACAAAATATTATAACTAGCCGGGGCTCAACGGGTTAAGATTGAATTGACAAAATAATATTTTCTCAAAAAAAAAATTCTGAGATTGTACACTAAAGTGAACTGGTCTTGCATGGTGGAGACACGAAACGGGATTTAGAGCCCCTAAAACTAGGCTAGCTAATACACGAGACGTAGACACATAACGGGGCTCAAATCCCCCTAAAAACTAGGCTAGTTAAGATTGACTTGACAAAAATAATATCTTCTCAAAAAAAAAAATCTGAGATTGTACACTAGAGTGAACTGGTCTTGTATAGTGGACACACGAAACGGGATTTAGAGCCCCTAAAACTAGGCTAGCTAATACACGAGAGGTAGACACACAACGGGGCTCAAATCCCTCTAAAAAATAGGCTAGTTAAGATTGACTTGACAAAAATAATATCTTCTCAAAAAAAAAAAAAATCTGAGATTGTACACTAAAGTGAACTGGTCTTGTATGGTGGAGACACGAAACGGGATTTAGAGCCCCTAAAACTAGGCTAGCTAATACACGAGACGTAGACACACAACAGGGCTCAAATCCCCCTAAAAACTAGGCTAGTTAAGATTGACTTGACAAAAATAATATTTTCTCAAAAAAAAAAATCTGAGATTGTACACTAAAGTGAACTGGTCTTGTATGGTGGAGACACGAAACAGGATTTAGAGCCCCTAAAACTAGGCTAGCTAATACACGAGACGTAGACACACAACGGGGCTCAAATCCCCCTAAAAACTAGGCTAGTTAAGATTGACTTGACAAAAATAATATTTTCTCAAAAAAAAAAAAAATCTGAGATTGTACACTAGAGTGAACTGGACTCCTCGAGTGTGCTCGGAGATTTGTAGACCTTTAAGAAATTTGGTCAGTCTGAGGCTAGATTTCCACAGTCAGTACACTAGTTTTAAGGGAATATTACACCCGTTAACTGTAAGGAAGGATATGGATGGTATGGCTGTAGAAGCCCGTATTCTCACCTCTGATATGGTAAAATCTAGTCTCAAACTGACCGAGTGTTGTAGCGTTCCGAAACTGACTACCTAGATATTCGAGAAACTGAAAGTTGACAAAACTCACTCCCTCCATTTTTCGTACCAATGCTTTCTTGATCGAGCTACCAGAATAATTGTTGGTAGTTCAACTTTTAGTATTGGACTCCTCGAGTGTGCTCGGAGATTTGTAGACGCTTTAGAAATTTGGTCAGTCTGAGGCTAGATTTCCACAGTCAGTACACTAGTTTTAGGGGAATATCACACCCGTTAACTGTAAGGAAGGATATGGATGGTATGGCTGTAGAAGCCCACATTCTCAACTCTGATATGCTAAAATCTAGTCTCAAACTGACCGAGTGTTGTAGCGTTCCTAAACTGACTACCTAGATATTCGAGAAACTGAAAGTTGACAAAACTAACTCCCTCCATTTTTCGTACCAACGCTACTATCTAGGTTGAACTACCAGAATAATTGTTGGTAGTTCAACTTTTAGTATTGGACTCCTCGAGTGTGCTCGGAGATTTGTAGACGCTTTAGAAATTTGGTCAGTCTGAGGCTAGATTTCCACAGTCAGTACACTGGTTTTAGGTGAATATCACACCCGTTAACTGTAGTAAGGTTACGGATTGGTATGGCTGTAGAAGCCCACATTCTCAACTCTGATATGCTAAAATCTAGTCTCAAACTGACCGAGTGTTGTAGCGTTCCTAAACTGACTACCTAGATATTCGAGAAACTGAAAGTTGACAAAACTCACTCCCTCCATTTTTCGTACCAACGCTACTACCTAGGTTGAACTACCAGAATAATTTTTGGTAGTTCAACTTTTAGTATTGGACTCCTCGAGTGTGCTCGGAGATTTGTAGACGCTTTAGAAATTTGGTCAGTCTGAGGCTAGATTTCCACAGTCAGTACACTAGTTTTAGGGAATATCACACCCGTTAACTGAAAGGAAGGATATGGATGGTATGGCTGTAGAAGCCCACATTCTCAACTCTGATATGCTAAAATCTAGTCTCAAACTGACCGAGTGTTGTAGCGTTCCTAAACTGACTACCTAGATATTCGAGAAACTGAAAGTTGACAAAACTCACTCCCTCCATTTTTCGTACCAACGCTACTACCTAGGTTGAACTACCAGAATAATTTTTGGTAGTTCAACTTTTAGTATTGGACTCCTCGAGTGTGCTCGGAGATTTGTAGACGCTTTAGAAATTTGGTCAGTCTGAGGCTAGATTTCCACAGTCAGTACACTGGTTTTAGGGGAATATCACACCCGTTAACTGTAGTAAGGATACGGATTGGTATGGCTGTAGAAGCCCACATTCTCAACTCTGATATGCTAAAATCTAGTCTCAAACTGACCGAGTGTTGTAGCGTTCCTAAACTGACTACCTAGATATTCGAGAAACTGAAAGTTGACAAAACTCACTCCCTCCATTTTTCGTACCAACGCTACCTAGGTTGAACTACCAGAATAATTTTTGGTAGTTCAACTTTTAGTATTGGACTCCTCGAGTGTGCTCGGAGATTTGTAGACGCTTTAGAAATTTGGTCAGTCTGAGGCTAGATTTCCACAGTCAGTACACTAGTTTTAGGGGAATATCACACCCGTTAACTATATGGATGGTATGGCTGTAGAAGCCCACATTCTCAACTCTGATATGCTAAAATCTAGTCTCAAACTGACCGAGTGTTGTAGCGTTCCTAAACTGACTACCTAGATATTCGAGAAACTGAAAGTTGACAAAACTCACTCCCTCCATTTTTCGTACCAACGCTACTACCTAGGTTGAACTACCAGAATAATTGTTGGTAGTTCAACTTTTAGTATTGGACTCCTCGAGTGTGCTCGGAGATTTGTAGACGCTTTAGAAATTTGGTCAGTCTGAGGCTAGATTTCCACAGTCAGTACACTAGTTTTAGGGGAATATCACACCCGTTAACTGTAAGGAAGGATATGGATGGTATGGCTGTAGAAGCCCACATTCTCAACTCTGATATGCTAAAATCTAGTCTCAAACTGACCGAGTGTTGTAGCGTTCCTAAACTGACTACCTAGATATTCGAGAAACTGAAAGTTGACACTCCCTCCATTTTTCGTACCAACGCTACTACCTAGGTTGAACTACCAGAATAATTTTTGGTAGTTCAACTTTTAGTATTGGACTCCTCGAGTGTGCTCGGAGATTTGTAGACGCTTTAGAAATTTGGTCAGTCTGAGGCTAGATTTCCACAGTCAGTACACTGGTTTTAGGTGAATATCACACCCGTTAACTGTAGTAAGGTTACGGATTGGTGTGGCTGTAGAAGCCCACATTCTCAACTCTGATATGCTAAAATCTAGTCTCAAACTGACCGAGTGTTGTAGCGTTCCTAAACTGACTACCTAGATATTCGAGAAACTGAAAGTTGACAAAACTCACTCCCTCCATTTTTCGTACCAACGCTACTACCTAGGTTGAACTACCAGAATAATTTTTGGTAGTTCAACTTTTAGTATTGGACTCCTCGAGTGTGCTCGGAGATTTGTAGACGCTTTAGAAATTTGGTCAGTCTGAGGCTAGATTTCCACAGTCAGTACACTAGTTTTAGGGGAATATCACACCCGTTAACTGTAAGGAAGGATATGGATGGTATGGCTGTAGAAGCCCACATTCTCAACTCTGATATGCTAAAATCTAGTCTCAAACTGACCGAGTGTTGTAGCGTTCCTAAACTGACTACCTAGATATTCGAGAAACTGAAAGTTGACAAAACTCACTCCCTCCATTTTTCGTACCAACGCTACTACCTAGGTTGAACTACCAGAATAATTTTTGGTAGTTCAACTTTTAGTATTGGACTCCTCGAGTGTGCTCGGAGATTTGTAGACGCTTTAGAAATTTGGTCAGTCTGAGGCTAGATTTCCACAGTCAGTACACTAGTTTTAGGGGAATATCACACCCGTTAACTGTAAGGAAGGATATGGATGGTATGGCTGTAGAAGCCCACATTCTCAACTCTGATATGCTAAAATCTAGTCTCAAACTGACCGAGTGTTGTAGCGTTCCTAAACTGACTACCTAGATATTCGAGAAACTGAAAGTTGACAAAACTCACTCCCTCCATTTTTCGTACCAACGCTACTACCTAGGTTGAACTACCAGAATAATTTTTGGTAGTTCAACTTTTAGTATTGGACTCCTCGAGTGTGCTCGGAGATTTGTAGACGCTTTAGAAATTTGGTCAGTCTGAGGCTAGATTTCCACAGTCAGTACACTAGTTTTAGGGGAATATCACACCCGTTAACTGTAAGGAAGGATATGGATGGTATGGCTGTAGAAGCCCACATTCTCAACTCTGATATGCTAAAATCTAGTCTCAAACTGACCGAGTGTTGTAGCGTTCCTAAACTGACTACCTAGATATTCGAGAAACTGAAAGTTGACAAAACTCACTCCCTCCATTTTTCGTACCAACGCTACTACCTAGGTTGAACTACCAGAATAATTTTTGGTAGTTCAACTTTTAGTATTGGACTCCTCGAGTGTGCTCGGAGATTTGTAGACGCTTTAGAAATTTGGTCAGTCTGAGGCTAGATTTCCACAGTCAGTACACTGGTTTTAGGGGAATATCACACCCGTTAACTGTAGTAAGGATATGGATGGTATGGCTGTAGAAGCCCACATTCTCAACTCTGATATGCTAAAATCTAGTCTCAAACTGACCGAGTGTTGTAGCGTTCCTAAACTGACTACCTAGATATTCGAGAAACTGAAAGTTGACAAAACTCACTCCCTCCATTTTTCGTACCAACGCTACTACCTAGGTTGAACTACCAGAATAATTTTTGGTAGTTCAACTTTTAGTATTGGACTCCTCGAGTGTGCTCGGAGATTTGTAGACGCTTTAGAAATTTGGTCAGTCTGAGGCTAGATTTCCACAGTCAGTACACTAGTTTTAGGGGAATATCACACCCGTTAACTGTAAGGAAGGATATGGATGGTATGGCTGTAGAAGCCCACATTCTCAACTCTGATATGCTAAAATCTAGTCTCAAACTGACCGAGTGTTGTAGCGTTCCTAAACTGACTACCTAGATATTCGAGAAACTGAAAGTTGACAAAACTCACTCCCTCCATTTTTCGTACCAACGCTACTACCTAGGTTGAACTACCAGAATAATTTTTGGTAGTTCAACTTTTAGTATTGGACTCCTCGAGTGTGCTCGGAGATTTGTAGACGCTTTAGAAATTTGGTCAGTCTGAGGCTAGATTTCCACAGTCAGTACACTGGTTTTAGGGGAATATCACACCCGTTAACTGTAGGAAGGATATGGATTGGTATGGCTGTAGAAGCCCACATTCTCAACTCTGATATGCTAAAATCTAGTCTCAAACTGACCGAGTGTTGTAGCGTTCCTAAACTGACTACCTAGATATTCGAGAAACTGAAAGTTGACAAAACTCACTCCCTCCATTTTTCGTAAAACGCTACTACCTAGGTTGAACTACCAGAATAATTTTTGGTAGTTCAACTTTTAGTATTGGACTCCTCGAGTGTGCTCGGAGATTTGTAGACGCTTTAGAAATTTGGTCAGTCTGAGGCTAGATTTCCACAGTCAGTACACTAGTTTTAGGGGAATATCACACCCGTTAACTATATGGATGGTATGGCTGTAGAAGCCCACATTCTCAACTCTGATATGCTAAAATCTAGTCTCAAACTGACCGAGTGTTGTAGCGTTCCTAAACTGACTACCTAGATATTCGAGAAACTGAAAGTTGACAAAACTCACTCCCTCCATTTTTCGTACCAACGCTACTACCTAGGTTGAACTACCAGAATAATTTTTGGTAGTTCAACTTTTAGTATTGGACTCCTCGAGTGTGTGCTCGGAGATTTGTAGACGCTTAAGAAATTTGGTCAGTCTGAGGCTAGATTTCCACAGTCAGTACACTAGTTTTAGGGGAATATCACACCCGTTAACTGTAAGGAAGGATATGGATGGTATGGCTGTAGAAGCCCACATTCTCAACTCTGATATGCTAAAATCTAGTCTCAAACTGACCGAGTGTTGTAGCGTTCCTAAACTGACTACCTAGATATTCGAGAAACTGAAAGTTGACAAAACTCACTCCCTCCATTTTTCGTACCAACGCTACTAGATTGAACTACCAGAATAATTTTTGGTAGTTCAACTTTTAGTATTGGACTCCTCGAGTGTGCTCGGAGATTTGTAGACGCTTTAGAAATTTGGTCAGTCTGAGGCTAGATTTCCACAGTCAGTACACTAGTTTTAGGGGAATATCACACCCGTTAACTGTAAGGAAGGATATGGATGGTATGGCTGTAGAAGCCCACATTCTCAACTCTGATATGCTAAAATCTAGTCTCAAACTGACCGAGTGTTGTAGCGTTCCTAAACTGACTACCTAGATATTCGAGAAACTGAAAGTTGACAAAACTCACTCCCTCCATTTTTCGTACCAACGCTACTACCTAGGTTGAACTACCAGAATATTTTTGGTAGTTCAACTTTTAGTATTGGACTCCTCGAGTGTGCTCGGAGATTTGTAGACGCTTTAGAAATTTGGTCAGTCTGAGGCTAGATTTCCACAGTCAGTACACTAGTTTTAGGGGAATATCACACCCGTTAACTATATGGATGGTATGGCTGTAGAAGCCCACATTCTCAACTCTGATATGCTAAAATCTAGTCTCAAACTGACCGAGTGTTGTAGCGTTCCTAAACTGACTACCTAGATATTCGAGAAACTGAAAGTTGACAAAACTCACTCCCTCCATTTTTCGTACCAACGCTACTACCTAGGTTGAACTACCAGAATAATTTTTGGTAGTTCAACTTTTAGTATTGGACTCCTCGAGTGTGCTCGGAGATTTGTAGACGCTTTAGAAATTTGGTCAGTCTGAGGCTAGATTTCCACAGTCAGTACACTAGTTTTAGGGGAATATCACACCCGTTAACTGTAAGGAAGGATATGGATGGTATGGCTGTAGAAGCCCACATTCTCAACTCTGATATGCTAAAATCTAGTCTCAAACTGACCGAGTGTTGTAGCGTTCCTAAACTGACTACCTAGATATTCGAGAAACTGAAAGTTGACAAAACTCACTCCCTCCATTTTTCGTACCAACGCTACTACCTAGGTTGAACTACCAGAATAATTTTTGGTAGTTCAACTTTTAGTATTGGACTCCTCGAGTGTGCTCGGAGATTTGTAGACGCTTTAGAAATTTGGTCAGTCTGAGGCTAGATTTCCACAGTCAGTGCACTGGTTTTAGGTGAATATCACACCCGTTAACTGTAGCAATGTTTTGGATTGGTGTGGCTGTAGAAGCCCACATTCACAACTCTGATATGCTAAGATCTAGTCTCAAACTGACCGAGTGTTGTATTCCTAAACTGACTACCTAGATATTCGAGAAACTGAAAGTTGACAAAACTCACTCCCTCCATTTTTCGTACCAACGCTACTACCTAGGTTGAACTACCAGAATAATTTTTGGTAGTTCAACTTTTAGTATTGGACTCCTCGAGTGTGCTTGGAGATTTGTAGACGCTTTAGAAATTTGGTCAGTCTGAGGCTAGATTTCCACAGTCAGTACACTAGTTTTAGGGGAATATCACACCCGTTAACTGTAAGGAAGGATATGGATGGTATGGCTGTAGAAGCCCACATTCTCAACTCTGATATGCTAAAATCTAGTCTCAAACTGACCGAGTGTTGTAGCGTTCCTAAACTGACTACCTAGATATTCGAGAAACTGAAAGTTGACAAAACTCACTCCCTCCATTTTTCGTACCAACGCTAGGTTGAACTACCAGAATAATTTTTGGTAGTTCAACTTTTAGTATTGGACTCCTCGAGTGTGCTCGGAGATTTGTAGACGCTTTAGAAATTTGGTCAGTCTGAGGCTAGATTTCCACAGTCAGTACACTGGTTTTAGGGGAATATCACACCCGTTAATTGTAAGGAAGGATATGGATGGTATGGCTGTAGAAGCCCACATTCTCAACTCTGATATGCTAAAATCTAGTCTCAAACTGACCGAGTGTTGTAGCGTTCCTAAACTGACTACCTAGATATTCGAGAAACTGAAAGTTGACAAAACTCACTCCCTCCATTTTTCGTACCAACGCTACTACCTAGGTTGAACTACCAGAATAATTTTTGGTAGTTCAACTTTTAGTATTGGACTCCTCGAGTGTGCTCGGAGATTTGTAGACGCTTTAGAAATTTGGTCAGTCTGAGGCTAGATTTCCACAGTCAGTACACTAGTTTTAGGGGAATATCACACCCGTTAACTGTAAGGAAGGATATGGATGGTATGGCTGTAGAAGCCCACATTCTCAACTCTGATATGCTAAAATCTAGTCTCAAACTGACCGAGTGTTGTAGCGTTCCTAAACTGACTACCTAGATATTCGAGAAACTGAAAGTTGACAAAACTCACTCCCTCCATTTTTCGTACCAACGCTACTACCTAGGTTGAACTACCAGAATAATTTTTGGTAGTTCAACTTTTAGTATTGGACTCCTCGAGTGTGCTCGGAGATTTGTAGACGCTTTAGAAATTTGGTCAGTCTGAGGCTAGATTTCCACAGTCAGTACACTAGTTTTAGGGGAATATCACACCCGTTAACT
>CM064543.1:19257552-19357190 GCA_032716605.1 Paralithodes platypus | reverse complement strand
TGACTTACAGAGTAGTTAACATCGGCCAAAGATCGTCAAAACACCCGTACCGGAGCACAGGTCGTAAGCTATAGCCCCCTGGGCTGGAGGGTTAAATGGTATTTTTAGGCCTCCCTCTTAAGAGCTTTGCCGCCGTCGCCCAGTAAAACCTCTTAAGAGCTTTGCCTCCATTTACGGGTTAATGAGCTTTAGCTTTGAAAAGCTCCTCTGCTTAGGCCACGGTCCACAGGTAGACGCAGGAAATTTGCAGAGCAATCCATAGATTGGGGTACAGTTCCTTCAGCTGATTGTTGTGAGATTTGGAAGAAGCTCCAGTGCAGTCATGTTATCCGAAGGCAGGCTTGGCAAGTTGCTGATATTTCAAGAGCCAGTTCCTTTCCATCAATGTCTTTTTCATCCTCAGTGCTTAACCCGGGAACTGCTGGGAGACTCTTAAGAGTTCCCCTGGGGGACTGCTGGGAGACTCTTAAGAGTGAGTGAAAAAAAAAATCAACTTTTGACATCGAAAAAAAAATATTTTGTTTATTTTTATTTTTTTATTTTTTTATTTTTTTTGGCCCCTGGGCCATGCAAAATCTCAGTCCTCTACCTCCCCTCCTTCCCCACTTTCCTCCTCTCCTTCAGTTATCACCTATTTTCCCTGTTATTCCCTTATTCTGAGGTATATTTTCGTGCTAACATTAGCGAGTTGCAAGCAGGGTGTTGTCATCACTGATGGCAAGCGAGTGCAAGAGAGAGAGAGAGTATCGATCGACTGTGTCTCAGTGGCCTTGGGGGAAATTGGCGGGAAAGCAGCTTGCCTCACCCATACATTATACAACTCGCTGGCTATATCTCCGATTTTGACCATCCAAACGCTGTTTTCACTCGTTTTATTGTTGTTTCAGGTTAATACCTTTATAATCAACCCATAATAGGCGCATATGGATAAGTAGTAATGCTATTAATGGTACAATGAATATTTTAGTGACGGAAACACCTCAAATACGTCAGCACAGGGGGACGTTTCCAATTACCCCCATGCGCACTTGTTAGGTTAATGTGTTGCAAAGCTCGTCGCACTGGTTGCCATATGCTAACCATCCAATTTGTTTATGTTACACACTCCAAATCTGGCTCTTCTTCTTCACCAGGGTTTCAACTTTAACCCGGGAACTGCGGGAAGACTCTTAAGAGTTCCCCCGGCGGACTGCGGGAAGACTCTTAAGAGTCAGAGTTTTTTTTTTTTTTTTAAACATCGAAAAAAAAAAAAAAAAAATTTTGCCCCTGGGCCATGCAAAATATCACTCCTCTACCTCCCCTCCTTCAGTTATCACCTATTTTCCCTGTCATTCCCTTATTCTGAGCTATATTTTCGTGCTAACATTAGCGAGTTGCAAGCAGGGCATTGTCATCACTGTTAGCAAGCGAGTGCAAGAGAGAGAGAGAGAGTATCGATCGACAGTGTCTCTCCAGCCTTGGGGGAAATTGGCGGGAAAGGAGGTTGCCTCACCCATACATTATGTAACTCCCGCCCTGTATCGCCGATTTTGACCATCCAAACGCTGTTTTCACTTGTTTCATTGTTGTAACAGGTTAATACCTTTATAATCAATCTATAATAGGCGCATATGGATAAGTATTAATGCTATTTATGGTAAAATGAATATTTTAGTGATGGAAACAGCTCAAATACATGCGCACAGGCAGAGGTGTCTAATTACCCCCATGCGCACTTCAGAGGTTAATGACTCAATGGTGGTGTCCACAATCACATTAAAAAATGCTATTTCTAACCTCTTCATGGCATCTCTGCTAGGCTCGTCTGGGTCTTCATAGGCAAACTGTTTCCTTGTGCTTCTATAAGCCTCTTCTCTTTAAGCACAGCCTCCACATTCATGGCATCATATATATCTTTTGCAGAGGCCTGAGCTGCAGCAAAGCCAGTATCTCTGTATCTAGTCACTTGTCAGTGAGGTTTTTACCTTCATGAGGAGGTCAACTGCCATATCAAGCTGCATTGTGGCAGACTGCAGGAGCTTGCTCACATGGTTTACTTGGTTGAGGCAGGTGAAATACACCCTTTATAAAATATCATTAAATACGCTACACCACACCATGAATGAGTTACCTTTGCTCTGTGAATGTTTATTTATTTTTTATTTTTTTTCCACGCCTCAGTCCCTCACTGACTTAGGGCCGCATCAACCGCATGGCGGCATGGGCGTTATTTCTGACACGTCTACTATTGTTGCCAGATATGTGGAGGTAATTTCAGGAGATTCTGAATTTCTAATGGAGAAACGAGTACAGTTTCGGTAGTTTCTTTTATAAATACATTAGCCTACATACATTACTCACTTTATGGCACTTCCAATAATTTTTAATTAAAAAAAAATACAATAATTAACAATAATAGCTTGCCTTAGGGGCCCCTGGTGGCTTCGGGGGCCCTATGCAACCGCATAGTTCGCATATAGCTAGAAACGCCCCTGCTGGTCAAGATGTTCCCTAACTTGCCTGCTGAAATGTGGAGCTGCACTGTCATGTTGGAAGAGAAGTTGAGGTCGAGTCCTGTACTTACTTTTTCCTTCTAGGTGCTGGCGAGATCCCCGATTGGATGGCATTGCAAGGGGGGCTATGGACGGTGGGGCATTGGCCTGGGGGTGTAAGCCTAGGGGTTGATAATCCCATCCCCCACTGCCCTCTCAGAGACAGATCTCATCTCTTCCTGGCCCCTTCAGGGGCCCGAGCATCTGGATGGCTTCGGTCTACCGGACTTAGGACTGCTCGCCCAGACAGTCTGAGGAACTACAACAACAACAACAGTAGAGCATCTGTAACTGCTAATAAGAATACTACAAGGTTTCATGATATCCCAATTGATAAATCTATGTAATAGTAGCTTAGAATTATTCCCCTTTTCAAAGATATCATGGTACTGTACAGTATAATGAGAAAATACCGAGTAAACTTCCTTAAAGTGGCACCAGCGCACTGATAGCTCTCCCTCCTTTCCTCCCTCCCTACACCACCTCGCTCAGTAAGCTACCCGTCAAATTTAAATGACTGATTACCAAACACCGACGCGGAAAAAACCCTATACGGGTACCGGTATTTATAAAACATATTTTACTTAGAATTAAATAATCTTCCAGTTTGAGCGAAGAGTTCAGCTTTGTCATAGGAAACGTGACAGTGCTGATGTCAGAATGGAAAAGAGGAGGGAAAGACTAGGAAATAATATTGTTGGAGATCTTTTGGCTAGATGCCAGAAAGCTCAGGAAGAGTTGAAAAAGTTCAGAGCATTTGTTATAGATGAAAGAGTTTTTGGTTAGTCAAAGAACAGATTTGGCTTGATTCTGGGCAAAAACATAGAAAGTACAAGATTCTTTAGTTGAAAGCAATAGTACCGTTTGAATGCTTTCTCCTTATTGTGGACAGCAGTAGAACAAGTGTGAGTAAACCAAGAATTTTTTGCATTAGACTGAAAGAAAGAAAATGGAATACAGTCAGGTATCGATATACATGTGTTTCGCATACTGTACACCGATTCGTCTGGACACGGTAACCCAAAAAATTCCAAAGTCTGTCACAACCCGGAAAAAATGTGTATACTGTATACAGTAAAACCCCGTGCTTTCGTTCTCCTCGCTACCGTAATCGATTTTGGTTTGTACTCTTTCGTTTTTTTAGTACGAAAGAGTGAATAAAATCCAGTTTTCTGGGTCATATTCTGTCATCTGAATCACTATTTGTGCATTTTATGACTCCCTAACCTTTAACCCGGTGAGACCCAGCGTCGCACGTGTTGCGTCGGCAGTGTTTGATCACCAACTCCCAGCGACGCATCACGTGCGTCCGACATATAAAAAACACTTACGTGGCTCGTAAGGTAGGAAATGGCGGGAGAATAGGAGGGGGAGGTACCGTAGTGTGTGTGGGAGCCGGGCCAGTAGGTGTGAGCGGGCCGAGACAGCCGCGCGGCTGGTGGTGGTGGGCTTAGTGGGGATAGTTTACACCCTTAGTTCACCGCCACTTTGAACCTTCATTACTCCGGTCGTATGGGAGCTAGAGGCTTGAGATTTATGTGAGACACTCCTTAGGATGTATGCCGTACAATGCCATACTCAGTTTTTACCCTAGTGCTCCCGGGCGGGTGGTCATGCGGGGGAGACGAACTATTGAAACCCCCGCCCCCCAAATGACCGAAATAAGTTTTTTTGTTATTTTTGTCTTCATTTCTCACCATTCTCTTCCATTTTGGCTCAACAAATTTTTTTGAGGCCCCCCCCCCCCCCCCCCCCCCCCGAAAAAAAATGTCAGAGATGATTTTTTTTTTTTTTTTTTTCATTTCTCATCCTTGTCTTCCATTTTAGCAAACAAAAACAAAAGAAGTGAAAATGGCTTGGGACTGGGGTGAACAAAATATTATAACTAGCCGGGGCTCAACGGGTTAATATACACACACATCTACGATATAACATACAGCTGGCCAATAAAACCCATAATGTATCGTTAACCCATAAACGGCGAGCGTCCTCATTTGAGTCTGAACCCTAGGAGGGCGAAGGTCATCATATGAGCCATGGCCTAAAAAAAGTCTTTCCAAACATCCCACTGTCACTCAAAACAAAGGAATGTGTAAATATGTGAGATAATTCCTCTCCATACATCCTATCACTACTCCACATGTGTCCAAATTCCCCCCTTTCCACCCCCCCCCCTCAATTATCACCTATTTTTCTCTTATTCCTATGATTATCGGTTTATTTATGGCGCCAAAACTCCCTACCCACAGTTTCAAGATCGAAAGGGAGGAGTGTGGAGAGAGAGAGAGAGAGAGAGAGAGAGAGAGAGAGAGAGAGAAGAGAGAGAGAGAGAGAAGAGAGAGAGAGAGAAGAGAGAGAGAGAGAGAGAGAGAGAGAGAGAGAGAGAGAGAGAGAGAGAGAGAGAGAGAGAGAGAGAGAGAGAGATAGAGAGAGGAGAAGAGAGAGAGAGAGAAGAGGAGAGAGATAGAGAGAGAGAGAGAGAGAGAGAGAGAGAGAGAGAGAGAGAGAGAGAGAGAGAGAGAGAGAGAGAGAGAGAGAGAGAGAGAGAGAGAGAGAGAGAGAGAGAGAGAGAGAGAGAGAGAGAGAGAGAGAGAGAGAGAGAGAGAGACTCTCTCTCTCTACCTCCAGTCTCGCTCGAGAGCTCGTGAAGGGAAGGTGCAGTTTCGCTCTCTGTCAACTCCATGAATGAACCGCTCGGCAATATTTTGTGTTTGTCACCCCCCAAATACTATTCCCACTTGTTTTATTGTTCTAACATGTAACTATCTTCATATTAAACATAAAATAGGCGCATATGAATACCGTAAAACTGGGTAACTTCGGACATTTTTCGAGGTTTTTTAACAATTTCTCCTGACTGTAAACACATTATAGAGATTTAACTAGGTCAAGTGATGTGTGGTGATAGTGCGCGGTAATCCAGGAAGCCTCCTAAAATTATCCCCCATAATAAGAGAGCTATCCTTATCCTAAATGATGTCCGAAGTCATCTCAAAAGTGGCTGACTTCGGACATGTATGGATAACTTCGGACATACAGTGATTTCTTATGGAAAATGATTGCCAAGAAAGCTGGGATAACTTCGGACAAGCGGAGGGGAACTTCGGACGTACGTTCGTGGTTTTATTTCATTCATTTTTCGGCTCCTACTATTTTATATGAATATTTTATTATTGCTGCTTATTCCTGTCTGATGTCTTACTGGAACATGCACAGTCAATACTTTTAGGCCTGTATAATCAGTATAGGAGGGGGTTGTTGTTGTTGCTGTTCCTCAGGCTGTCTGGCCGAGCAGCCCCAAGGTCCCGAGCAAGGCCAAGGCCATAACCGAGTGCCCCCACAGAACCCTCCCAGCTTACCACTAATAATGCCCAGGTGACCGAAGCCACTGAAAGGCGGGGAGCTGAGGAGGGTGCGGAAACGCCCGGGAAACAAAAGCCCCACCCAAGGCCCTGTGCCCCTCAGCAATTATAAAGGGAAAGTTGAGGGGCAAAGGAAAAATGTGACGCTTTGGCTCCCAATCTGCCAGGGTTGGCAGTAGGGAGGTCAATCCACGGAAAAGACGCCGTCACTTGAGATCTAGAAAATATATAAGTAAAAGGAACAGTCAGAGTAAGCTATGGGTATGGCAGAGAACGCTCAACTCTCATTCTGATAGACCAGCCCATCACCACAGTATAGGAGGGGGTTATATACGATGTTTAACAGATTTTCTTTTTGGATCTGTTCTCATTAGGCATTGAACTCAGTCTTAGAAAATATTGAGCAGGAAAAAAAACCAATGCTGTCAAATCAATAACTCTAAAATTAACTAGGCCTAGTGAAAATATATAGGTTGTTGTTGTTGTTCCCCAAGCTGCCTGGCCGAACAGCCCCAAGGCCCCGAGCAAGGCCAAGGCCATAACCGAGCGCCCCCACAGAACCCTCCCCACCGACCACAATAAAGCCTGGGTGACCGAAGTCACTCCATGGCGGGGAGCTGAGGAGGGTGCGGAAATGCCCGGGAAACCAAAGCCCCACCCAGGGCCCTGTGTCCCTCAGCAATTATGAAGAGAAAGTTAAGGGGCAAGGGAAAAATGTGACGCTTTGGCTTCCAATCTTGGTAGATTGGGAGGTCAATCCACGTTAGAGACGCCGTCACTTGAGATCTAGAAAATATATAAGTAAAAGGAACAGTCAGAGTAAGCTATGGGTATGGCAGAGATTGCTCAGTTCTCACTCTGATAGACCAGCCCATCACTACATGACTAGAACCCAATCCTCTCAGCATCAGCTAGGAAAGGCCCTAGAAAGCCGCCTTTGGCGGGGGGATAGCTCCCCTATTTCAACCCTTTTCGGGGTTGGGCACCCGCCCTGAAAATATATAGGTACTGTATGTATACTCTATCACTGCATATACATTTTTATGAAGTTGAGCATTTTTATAGGTACAGGTATAACGTATGTGTTGGTGTTTCTTACGGCAGATAAAAAAAATTTGGACAAGATATATGCCTCTCCTAATTTATATATATTATATATCCAGAATTATCCTAAATACTGTACATAAATCGGTTAGCATATTATCATATTTTTATGGGTTTTTGGACTCAGCGAATGATTATTTGATCTTTAACCACCATTTTAATGATGGCCAAGTATTATGAATTATTTTCATAGGGCAAATAATAACAAAAGATTTGTTTGTTCCATGTCCGAAGTCAACACTTTTTTTTTTGGAAAACACAATAGATTAAATGATAGTGTTCTAGCTAGAGCGTTATACAAGTGTAACAAATTTCCTTTGGTGGATGTTGTCTCTGGTAATGTTACTACAAAATTATATATCAGTCACAATATCATTCATACAAACAAATTTCTTCGGGGTGATAGAAGTTTGGCAGGGTAGCGAAAAATTTAAAATTTTTCGTCATATATATAAAACAAAAATTGTGTACATATACTCATGTCAGTTCCCTAGGGCTTTTACATGCTCTTCCTTTGCCATTTCTCTAAACGGACCCCACAAAAAAAAACAATAAAAAGCGTTTCCATTATATAATGACAATGGCTAATTACTTATTATCGCCGATGTCCGAAGTTATCACCGCAGTCCGAAGCGACCCGGTTTTACGATAAGTAATATATTTATTGGATAATAACGATTTTCGTCAGAAATTAATGCAATAGCTTCGCCCCTCACGACGTTTAACGAACCGGAGTCTCACCGTGGATAGGTTAAATAGACAAAGAACTGGTGATTCACACACTCTGTTATTGTTTTTCTTTCTTTGTGGGTATGTTAGCCAGCCAGCTTGAATATAAAAGTTTTCTTTGGCCTTTACTATTACTGTAGTTAAGTATTACAGTAGATAATTTCCTCATAAACATATTTATTTATATAATATAACATGGTTAAGTTATATTTTTAACTGTAGATATTATTTCATAATCGAATGTCAGAGCAGATGACTCAGGTTTGTTTGTGTGTGTTTGTGTGTCATGACCCCTGAATTCTTAAATTCTTATAGCATCATTAATTCGTAATTGAGAAAGATTTCAATCAGTTAACCAGTTAATCAGTTGTGGACGGCCATCGTTCACTTCCTCAACTCCGGTGTTCCTCAGGGTTCTGTCCTGTCTCTAATTCTCTTTCTAATATTTATCAATGATCTCAACTGTACTTCCAGTCCCATCCACTCATATACTGATGACTCTACCTTACACTATGCAACTAGTTTTTCACATCAACCCAGCATGCAAGCACTCCAAAACAAACGTGGCGAGGCCATAGAATGCCTGTCTTGGGATCTTTCAATTATCTCTGATTGGGGCAGAGAAAATCTTGTAACTTTCAACACCTTCAAGACCCAGTTTCTCCCTCTATCTCTCCATCACAATCTTCCACAAGACTATCAACTATTTTTCAACAATACACAACTCAACCCTTCATCTTCTCACAACATTTTAGGTGTAGGCCTATATTTTTCATCTAACCTTTCTTGGAAAGATCATATTACCACTTGCTAAAAACAACTTTCACCCCCGCACAGCTTCTTGCTCTGTATCGGGGCACAGTGCGCCCCTGTATTGAGTATTGTTTTCATGTGTGGGGAGGCTCCACCCATACCGCACTGCTCGAACGAGTAGAATAAAAAGCATTTCGCCTCATCAACTCGCTTCCTCTTACTAGTTCCCTACAATCTCTATCTACACGCCGTAATGTTGCATCTCTTTAACTCTTCTATCGCTATTACAACAACCCGTGTTCTTCAGAGCTCTCACAGTGTATACCCCCTCCCTTGCGGCGAGTGCGCAACAACACAGTCCCACTCCTATTTGGTCCAGCTATCCAACCCAAGAATTAGCACATTTTCTCAGTCTTTCTTCTACTCAACAAGTGAACTCTGGGACTCTCTCCCTCAATCAATCTTTCCTTCATCCTATGACTTAAACTGCTTTAAACTTTGTGTGTCTAGGCATTTTGACTCCAACGTCCCTTGAATTTGGCTCTGTCACTCTTTTAACTTTGGGGGAAGACACTCGTTGCAGGAACACGCCTTTTGTCTCTTCCATGCACATAGAGAGAAAAAAAAAGGAGTGGTAGCAAGTAATGGAGGGGAATTATCTCACCTCATCACAAATTGCTTTGTTTTGAAAGTTTTTTTTTATGCCTTGGATCTTAAGAGTCTGGCCGTATTCGCTCAGTAGAACCTCTTAGCGCGGCAGATGCACAGCCCCTGTAGTATACACCATGCCGCTGTGCGTAGGTATTTACACTCCTTACTAAAATCGTTATTTTACCATAAATATCATTAATACTTATCCATATGCGCCTATTTTACGTTTAATATGAAGATAGTAACATGTTACAACAATAAAACAAGTGGGAAAAGTGTTTGGATGGTCAAAATTGCGAATTGAAAGAGAGAGTTTCATTCATCAAGTGTGAGCCAGCCGGCGTCACATCCTCCTCTCACGAGGCCTGGAGAGAGACTGAGGCCACTATCTCTATTTCTCTCTTTCCCACGCATAGACACACATACGACCACGCCCTGCAAGCGACTCGGTAATGTTAGCACGAAAATCTACCAAAGAATAAGGGAATAACAGGGAAAATAGGTGATATTGTAATTGGATAATAATAGGAGGGGATGTGGCATGGCCGAGAGGCAAAAAAAAAAAAAAAAAATCAAGTGCTACTGGGGTGTTTTAAATGTTTTTTTTTTAGGCCTAGGATCTTAACCCGGGAACTGCGGGAAGACTCTTAAGAGTTCCCCCGGCGGACTGCGGGAAGACTCTTAACCCGTTGAGCCCCGGCTAGTTATAATATTTTGTTCACCCCAGTCCCAAGCCATTTTCACTTATTTTTTTTTGTTTGCTAAAATGGAAGACAAGGATGAGAAATGAAAAAAAAACAAAAAAAAATCACCTCTGACATTTTTTTTTGGGGGGGGGGGGGGAGCTTCAAAAAAATTTGTTGAGCCAAAATGGAAGAGAATGGTGAGAAATGAACACACAAATAAAAAAAAAACTCATTTCGGTCATTTGGGGGGCGGGGGGTTTCAATAGTTCGTCTCCCCGCATGACCACCCGCCCGGGAGCACTAGGGTAAAAACTGAGTATGGCATTGTATGGCATACATCCTAAGGAGTATCTCACATAAATCTCAAGCCTCTAGCTCCCATACGACCGGAGTAATGAAGGTTCAAAGTGGCGGTAAACTAGGGGTGTAAACTATCCCCACTAAGCCCACCACCACCAGCCGCGCGGCTGTCTCGGCCCGCTCACACCTACTGGCCCGGCTCCCCCACACACTACGGTACCTCTCCCTCCTATTCTCCCGCCATTTCCTACCTTACGAGCCACGTAAGTGTTTTTTATATGTCGGACGCACGTGATGCGTCGCTGGGAGTTGGTGATCAAAGACTGCCGACGCAACACGTGCGACGCTGGGTCTCAACGGGTTAAGAGTCAGAGAAAAAAAAATCAACTTTAAACATCGAAAACATTTTTATTTATTTTTTTATTTTTTTTTATTTTTGCCCCTGGGCCATGCAAAATATCACTCCTCTACCTCCCCTCCTTCCCCACTTTCCTCCCCTCCTTCAGTTATCACCTATTTTCCCTGTTATTCCCTTATTCTGAGGTATATTTTCGTGCTAACATTAGCGAGTTGCAAGCAGGGCCTTGTCATCACTGTTAGCAAGCGAGTGCAAGAGAGAGAGAGAGAGAGAGTATCGATCGACTGTGTCTCAGTGGCCTTGGAGGAAATTGGCGGGAAAGCAGGTTGCCTCACCCATACATTATATAACTCGCGGCCTGTATCTCCGATTTTGACCATCCAAACGCTGTTTTCACTCGTTTTATTGTTGTTTCAGGTTAATACCTTTATAATCAACCCATAATAGGTGCGTTAGGATAAGTATTAATGCTATTTATGGTAAAATGAATATTTTAGTGATGGAAACAGCTCAAATACGTCAGCACAGGGAGAGGTGTCTAATTACCCCCATGCGCACTTCTTAGGTTAAGAGTCTCCCCGCAGTCGCCCAGTAAAACCTCTTAAGAGTCTCTCTGCAGCTGCCGGGTTAAGAGTCTGGCCGTAGTCCCTGGGTTAAGCTCAGAGAGGGTAGAAAATACATCTTTAGAAAAAATTATATATTAGGCATAAGTAGGAGAAGGGGGTGGAGAGGGAGGAATAGCACCGGAATCATCCAAGGTGGAGTTTCTAGCAAAATT
The DNA here is from genome assembly GCA_032716605.1 of Paralithodes platypus. Taxonomy (NCBI): domain Eukaryota; kingdom Metazoa; phylum Arthropoda; class Malacostraca; order Decapoda; family Lithodidae; genus Paralithodes; species Paralithodes platypus. Next base: position 19,345,938 of record CM064543.1, on the reverse strand, counting down.
TTGAGCGAAGCGTTCAGCTTTGTCAGAGAAAGAAGTGATGGTTGTGCCATCAGAGTGGAAAAATGAGGAAGAAAAATTGTTGGAAAGGTTTTTGGCTAGATGTCAGAAAGATTGGGAGGAGCTAGAGTTAGATAGTTGTTCTTGTTGTTGTTGCTGTTCCCTAAGCTGCCTGACCGAACAGCCCCGAGTCCCTGAGGAAGGCCATGGCCACGATCGGGGTTTCCCACAGAGCTCTCATTGAGTGTAGATTGTGTTGTTGGCGTAAGTGGTTGTGTGAAATGCAGTCTTCTATGATGTGTTTAATGCTATGGGGTGCTGTGTTACATCCCAGGCAGGTATCGACGACAGAGTCATCCAGTCTCTTCTGATAGCTCAGCAGAGCTGGATGGTGTCCGTATCTCAGCCTGGCCAGGTGGACTCTTTCCTCGCGAGGAAGGGAGGATTCGGAAGGTCGTGCTTGCAGCTGTGTTGTATATGAGTGAGTGGATGGATCGGCGACGATATGAGTATGGATGTGCTTCTGGAAGTTGGTTTGGGTGGGCAGGGAGGGAGAGAGGACAGTATTTGTCTGTGATACCGTGTGCTGGGTGTTGTTTTGATATTTTTTGGTGTCTGTGGGTGTGTTGCCATGTAGTGTAGTGGGTGGTTTTGGTTCATGGAGGCTGCTGCCAGGAATTGAGTGCCTCTCATGTCCAGATGGTCTTTGACTTTGAGGATTTTGGTTTCTTGATGTAGGTGATCTGTGGGTTTAGTAGCTGTGCAGCCTGTAATGATTTTTAGGGCTTTGTTTTGAATAGTCTGTAAGGTCTTATTATGTGTTTCAGCTAGGTTAGAAGCCCAGGCTGGGCTTGCGTATTCCATCACTGATCTTATGTATTGTTTATAAACTGTGGTGGTGGTTTCTTTGTTGTGTACAAATTTTGTGTGAGCAAGTGACCTGAGGGCGTTAAGTCTGGGTGTCAGTTTCTTTTTCGTGTTTGTGGTGTGCTGTTTGAATGTCATATGAGTATCATATGTTACTCCTAGGATTTTGGGTGAGTTTGTATGTGTTAGGGGTGTGTTGTTTATGGTGAGTTGAGAGGTGTATTCGTGTTCTGTCCAGCTTGTGAGCAGGGTTGCGGTGGATTTGGCTGTGGCTAGATTAAGTCTGTTTGTAGTGCACCAGCCATGTAGTGTGTTGAGATAGGGTTGATGGAGATCTGTTGCTGTGTTTGGGTCATGGTGTGTGCATGTGAGTGTTATGTCGTCTGCATAGGAGGCTAAGTTTATTTGGGGTGTATTGGGTGTAGTTATATCATGCATGTACAGATTGAAGAGTGCGGGCGATAGGACGGATCCTTGTGGGACTCCGTTTGGAAAGTTTCTAATGCTAGATGACTGACCGGCAAAAGATACGTGTGCACATCTGCCTGCTAGGAAGTTGGCCAGCCACCTTTTTGTGTTGTTGTGCATGTTTGTGTTGTAGATTTTGTTTGTTGGATAGTTCAGTGCATTTATTATTGATGAAAGAGTGTTTGGCAAGTCGAAGAACAGATTTGGCTTGATTCCGGGCAGAAATATAGGAAGAATGAGAATTTTTAGTTTTAATGCGTCGGTACCGTTTGAATGCTTCTTCCTTGTTGCGGACAGCAGTAGACCAAGCGTTAGTAAACCAAGATTTGTTTTGCATTAGACTGAGAGGAAAAAATGGAATGTATGCTTCCATGCCCGAGAGGATTACCTCGGTAATGCGTTCAGCACTCTCCGAGGGTCCCCGGTAACGGAAGCAAAAGTCATTCCATGGGAAATCAAAGAAGTACTGTACTGCCGAAGAGCCTTCCAGTCGGCAGCGCCAAAGTGCCACAAGCGCCGCCGGCTGGGAGGATCGGGTGGTCGTACTGGAGAGATAGGACAGGTGACAGAGAATTTTATGGTCGGAGGAGCCCAAAGGAGAGAAAAGATTTACAGTATAAGTAGAAGGATTAGAAGTTAGAAGTACAGCTCGGTCCCGTATAAAGTGAGTTCAAACAGTGCAAATTTCGATTAGGAGCTGTGGTGGTCAAGTGGTGAGCACGCTCGCGTGTGAATCTGAAAGACCCGGGATTACACTAAGCTGTATAGAAGAGTGAGGAGTAAGGAAGATGTGGGTTTGCTTCAAGGAGATGTGGAGGGCATGAAGGGATGGTCTGAACATTGGTTAATGCCTTTTCATCCAAAAAAATGCAAGTACAGTACATGCGGATTGGGACTAGCAAGATAGACAAGGTAGGATTCAGTATGTATGAAGCGATGGAGGAAGTGAATGCAGAAAAGGATATAGGAGTAGTGATAGACAATAGGTTAAATTTCTCAGAACATTTAGCGGAAAAGATAAACAAAGCCAATAGAATTGTAGGGCTGATAAGGAGGACATTTGTGTCACTTGACGAAGAAATATTCAGGAATCTCTATACAGCGCTGGTTAGGCCGCACCTGGAATATGCGAACCAGGTGTGGGCTCCATTTTTTTTTTTTTTTTTTTTTTTTTTTTTTTAAGAGACAATGAACGGAGGAAGGAAAAACACAGATAAAACAAAAAGGTCCATGTGCCTAAAGGCATCCTCCATTCATAAAATGTTTGTAACAACTGGATTTAAAAATGTGTAGATTGTAAGTTTGTGGAAAGCAATTCGAGGGAAGTGAATTCCAAAGAGTAGTAGCTCTGGGGATAAATGAATTCTGATAAGCAGAAGTTCTGCATTGTGGAGGAGAAAGTGTAAATTCATGGGCACTCTCAGCTGCCCTAGTTCTACGGGGAAAGATGTGGAGAGGCGGCACAATTGAAGCAAGTTCCTCGGAACAATTGCTGTGAAAATATCTGTAGAATAATGCAAGGGATGCAACGTTTCTTCGTATGGATAATGTAGGAAGGTCCTGTGTGATTGCAGGGTTATTGATTAATCTAATAGCTTTATTTTGAATTTTGTCCAACTGCCTCAATGCAACCACTCCACTTCCACCCCACAGAGGTGAACAGTAATCCATCTGAGAACGCACATGACTTTTATATATTACGGCCAACTGCTCGTCAGTGAAGAATTCTCGAACTCTGTACAGGAGTCCCAGTTTTTTAGAGGCATTCTTAGCAATGCTTCTAACATAATGTGTCCAGCTCAAGTTAGTAGTTAATGTTACACCAAGAATGTCAATACTAGGGGAAGTGGGAATATTTACATCATTCAAAAATATATGGGAGTCAGTGAGATTCTGTCGGTTAGAAAATTGAATGTACTTGGTTTTCTGTGCATTAAAGGAAACTAGATTCTTTTGTCCCCATTCATTAATTCTAGAAAGGTCCTGGTTCAGAGAAATTGCAGTGTTTATTTTTGAATTTATAAGATCGGGTTGGGTGAAAGAATTGGTAAATGTGAAGGAACTGTGGAGTGTTGAGTCATCTGCGTAGGAATGTATTGGATTATGAGTGGTAGATATGAGATCATTGATATGAATGAGGAACAGAGTTGGGGCCAAAACTGATCCCTGGGGAACACCAGCATTTATTGAGTGAAATTGAGAATAAAGGCCATCTACCATTACACATATTTTTCTGTTATGAAGATAAGAAGAAATTAGTGGAACTAATGATGCAAGGCCGTAGTGTGACATCTTCGACAATAAGGATTGATGCCAGACTCTATCAAATGCCTTTGATATATCCAGTGCTATTGTATGTGTTTCACCATGTTGGTCTGTAGCTTGGTTGATTTGATGCATAAGAAGGCAAAGAATGTCTGCAGTTGATCGACATCGTCTAAAACCATATTGTCTATCACTGATTAATTTATTATTCTCAAGATGCTTAATTATGTGATTATTTAATATAATTTCAAAGACTTTACCAAGAGTGGAAGTTATAGCTATTGGTCTGTAGTTTGATGGATCTGAAGAGGCACCTTTTTTAGGAACTGGATGGATGTTTGCTTCTTTCCAGGGTACTGGGAAGCATGAGGTATGAGTACTCAGACGGAAAAATTTTGCCAATACAGGAGCGAGCACCAAGGAGCAATTCTTAAGTACTATTGGAGGAATTTCATCTGGACCAGGAGCCTTATCTACTGAGAGATTCTGCAAAATAATTTTGACATGTCTGGTGTGGATCTTAAGTGAGGGAATTTCAGGCGAATTAAAATTAAGTACAGGGACATCTTGAGTTATTTCATCTAAGGTTGAGTTGGTGGAGAAAATATCCGCAAGAAGGTTAGCTTTACCTCGTGGGTCACTTACAAGATTGCCAGTCGGAGATTTTAATGGTGGAATGGATGAAGCAGTAGTGAAGTTGGATTTGAATGAGTTAAGAGTAGACCAAAATATTTTGTTATCATTTGGATTATTTAGAAGTTTATTTGCCTGCTTGTGGAGAAAGTTTGATTTAGTTAGGTTTAATACAGTTTTGGCATGATTTCTGATGTTTCTAAAGTAATTAAAGGCCTCATGTGTTTTTGATCTTGTGTATGCATTGTAGGCTATTGTTTTTTGTTCAGTTACTCTAGCACAATTATGGTCAAACCATTTAGGTGAATTAGATCTTTTACTGTACTTTTGATGAGGAATAAAAGTTTCCATTCCAATTTTTACAAAATCTTGTATGTGGCTCAAGGTGGAGTGTGCATCATTAGAAAAGAAAGAGGTCCAGGGAATATCAATAAAGAAACCTTGAAGACCCTCCCAGTCTGCCCTATCGTAATGCCATTTAGTCACCAAAACAGGTTCAGAGTGGGAAGGTGTGGTAGGTGATAGACAGGTGGCCTGTATCAGACAGTGATCAGAAGATCCAAGCGGGGACCTAACTGTAACATCATAATTTTCTGAATTGGTTGTTAAAAATAAGTCCAGTAGGTGGGAATTATGATTAGGATTATCTGGTACACGGGTGGGTTGGTTGACTAGTTGAGTGAGATTAAATGAGTCTGCAAATAGCTCACATTCAAGACCAGCATCATCAGTCCTGGCTGAATGAGTGAGCCATTCAACATTATGGACATTAAAATCACCCAACACAGTGATTTCAGAAGAAGCATTTAAGTTGAGGACACTGAGTTGTGAGGACAGAGAATCAAAAAGACTTTGTTCTGGAGGAGTATTTGGGGAATGATAGATGCAACATATGTATTTAAATTTACCAGCAGAAATTAATTTGTATATAGAATAATCAAAATAGGGACAATTGAAACTAGTAACCTCCTCCAGGACAATTTCAGATTTTGCGAAGCAACATACACCTCCTTTAGGTCTGAAATTTTGGAGCAGTTGATAACCTGGAAAATTAAATCTAGACGTGTCAGATGTGGATGTTACTTGAGTCTCTGTCAAAAAAAGGAGAGTAGGGGATTCTACTTGAAGAAATTGGTGTACAGAATTGATGTTAGAGTGAAGTCCCCTTATATTACTAAAGAAAAAGCTGCACCGACGAGCAGCTTTGGGATGTTGCAATGCTGTTGACACAGTCGCATGATGACGACTGGGAGGGCCCTGTGTCAATGACCCAACCCTGCCGGGGGTGGATATCCGAGGGATCACCAGGTTTGCTCTTAACAATTGTACTGCCATATTTATTAGGTAAGTGTATGATGTTACATGTATGATATGTAGTGGGAAGAGTAGTGTTTTATGGATAGAGGATAACGATGTAGGGCAATGTCGTGAAGTTGGATGTGTATGTTATATAAAGAGGGTTTTCCTGATACCCCTGATGTGTGAGGCAGAAAGATATGTATCCAGCTACCAAGGCCTGGGAGAGAAAATGGAATTCAGGCTATTCCCTGAGTCTCCCGAAACCTTGGCGGTAGTACTTCCCTGGGCGGGGCTGCCTACCCCTACTACCTACAATATATGGTAAAGGATATAGAAGCAGTGGAGAAAGTGCAGAGGAGAGCTAGCAAGCTAGTACCAACGTTGAAGAACGCGGGCTATGAACAGAGGTTGAGGACACTGGGACTTCCGACACTGGCATATAGGAGAAAGAGAGGGGATATGATAGAGACTTTTAAGATAGTGTCAGGAAAGTATGATGAGGATGTGTGTGAAGGTATCTTCTTGATGCGGGAGGGAACAAGAACGAGAGGACACTCTAAGAAAATTTACAAAGAAAGAAATAGGCTTGAAAAGGCAAAGAACTCATTTTGTGATAGAGTGGTAAATGAGTGGAACGCGCTGCCCCAGTATGTAGTCGATTCCGAATCAATAAGGAAGTTTGAAAGTAATCTTGATAAAGCATGGGAAAGACAAGATTTGAAGTTTGATTATAAAGCAAAAATACAGAATAGTAAAAATGTTGCGTCTGCTACCGCCCTCGCCAACACAGTGAACGACCGCAGTAGTGCAAGTACTGGCAATGAGCTGGATACACAGGCCTAGTTTGCCTTTTTCCAGAGGATCTACTGTAAGAAACGGTAAGGGATCGAATCCCTGCCACGGCGGACATTTAGTGGGTGCGTTAGTACGCGTTAGTACGTCCTAGCATGTTTCACATGCTTGCACCCAGTCAGGGGACATCCTGACGACGTATACAGACTAAACACACATAACAAAGCCACTCCAACACCTTCCTCTCTCTCCAACACCCCTTCTCCCCTCTCAACACTTCTCTGAGCTAGTGCCGATAAAAATGGCATGGTCAGTCCTGTAAAGAATCGTTAGATTCAGAGTCGTGAAGATTCCAGGACGAGCTCAATAGCGGCGGATCCCCAGATCGACCGTGGTGATTGTCACCTAAACATCTACAAAAGTACAAAAGTACAAGTACAAGTGTGAGCAATGAAAATATTAAACACAAAATTATCAAGCATTGCGAATATGATCTTTTATTGCGAGCCGGGTGTCAATATGGGTTAAATCCGGGGAGTTTTCTATTAGTGCAGCCAAAATTTGTCCAGTGCGATAAATTTCCTGCCTGACTCGTGGCATCACTGGTGTTTGAGCAGCTTGGGCATGGAGGGTGGCTGGTCAGTCAGAAATTTGTTATCCCATACTGTGTGACGCTATCTCGCATTCTCGGGTTTGTGATCATATCAAGTGTAGAATTTAACCCTTCCGGCCCGGGCTGCCTTAAAAAATGACGGAGCTTGTACCCGGGCGATCTGGCTGAAAAACAACAAAAGTAAACTAAGGCTAATCTCGCTTAACCCTTTCCGACATATGACGCAATTTTGAGCCTATTAGGGATACTTTAAAGCCTTTGTTACCATCAGGGGTATTTAGAAACCTTTAGTTTAGTTACTTCAACCTCTGCAGTTGTCTTTGAGTTAGCTGTGGGCAGAAAACTAATTTTGGAGAGATAATTATAAGAGTGAGAGAACTCTATTTCTTATTGCTAATCTGGCAACCTCTGCGTCATATGTGCGTGAAAGGGTTAATATACTACCTACATTAATGAAACATGTGTCAAAATGTCTGCCTTACCTTGCCGCGTAGAATGGCATTGAGTAGAGCTCTCTAGCTCAACTGGTTCCGGAGTCATGGCGATGGAAGTGGAGGTAACTTTTGCCGCGTGTTTACCTCGGCGCGTCCGAACACTCAACCGCGGCCCCGGCTACGACGCCCAGTTGCACTCGTCGCTCCACCCGCAATTATGCCGGGAAGCGATTTGATAGTGTTTTATTGTTTATTATGCCATTTATTATAGTTATGTTATTTTCACTCAATAAAGTTATTTTCATGAAGTTATTTGTGTCTCTGTCACTTATTACTTAGTTTTATTATTATTATTATGATTATAGTGTCACTTTCACTGGACTTTGATAATTGATAGTGTCATTTTCACTTTTATGTATTGTTAGGTAAGCTAATAATATATATAGTGTCACTTTCACTTGTTCATATTGTTATGAAGGCACTTATTATTACTTATGTGTGTCTCTTTCACTTATACTTAGTTTTATTATTATTATAGTGTCACTTTCACTGGACTAGGCTTATTGATAGTGTCATTTTCACTTATTTATTGTTAGAAATATATATTTTAGTGTCACTTTCACTTGTTCATATTGTTATGAAGGCACTTATTATTACTTATGTGTGTCCTTTTCACTTATACTTAGTTATATTATTATTCTTAGCCTACATTTGAGTGTCACTTTCACTGTTGTCACTTTCACTTCGAAAGTTTATTAGAGTGTGGAAGTCGTTGAAGCAGGTGCCAGCACACAGTCCCACTTGACACTCGAGGCATTCCCAAGTGTTTTTTGTGGCTTTGCGGGGTCTTTTAGTTGTGTGGCTGCACACATGGCACCTCTTCTGCATTCTGGCTCTAGTATTTGGACCCTGGAAAGGAAGGGTGTGGAGCTGGTGCTTCCTGAAAAATTCAGCACACCCCGTTCTGTCCAGCATGCCTGGTCCTTGTAGTGGCCTCCCTGGTGTACCAGCATGTTTAGCCAGGAGCTCAAGTATCACCTGTTTGTGGAACTTCCGCAGGGACTTGTACTTCTTGTCTCCTGGAGTCCTCAGACGGTAGATGTTGTAGGCATTGAGGACCGACATATCTACCGTATGCAGGATAAACTTCTTGTACCACCTGCAAGATGTTCGCAGGCAGTCGATGAAGCCCATCTGCATGTCGGACTTGTCGATGAGGCGCATGTTGATGTTCTAGTCCAGGACAGCAGCTGGTTTCTGGATGGGGTTCTTCGTTCTTCGGTCCACCTTCCCTGTGGCGACCATTTTGGCTTTGTGGCATGTGGTGAGGAGGTTGACCTTCCGCTGGTCATGCCAGTGGATGGAGAGGATGGGGCCACTCTTCTTGTGGAAGATGTCCGTCTTCTTCGTCTTTGTTAGGTAGGCTGGCTTGCCCTTCCTCTTGGCCTTGACTGTGCCGACAGTTCCGGTCTTGCGGTCATGGAGGTACTTGGCCAGGATAGGCGACGTGTAGTAGTTATCGGTGTAGAGGATGTGGTTTTTATAGAAGTACCTCTCCATCATCTTCTTTACTACAGTGCCGCCAAAACCAATGAGGGGGTCAGTCTCAATTTTGCCACCACTGCCGCTGTAGACTATAAAGTCCAGCACATTTCCCGTCTTGCAGTCGCAGAGGACGAAGAGCTTGATGCCGAAGCGGTGTCTCTTGGACGGGATATACTGCATGAAATGCAGCCTTCCATGGAACAGGACCAGAGACTCATCCAGGCACATCTTCTGGAATGGAATCAGGTAGGTGGAAAAGCGATGACGTATCATGTCATACAGCTTCCTGATCTTCCATAATGGGTCGGGAAAGTGGAGTGCAATGTTGTTTGTCAGGTGGAGATAGGAGAGGATGTCGAAGTACCTATCCCTGGACATGTAAAATGCTGGAGTCGTTATGAGGTCGCCAGTGATCCAGTAGTCGGCCAGAACGTGCTTCTTTATATGTGTCATCAGCATTGTGAGTGCCAAGAACACATATAGTTCTGCCACAGTGACAGCTCTCCATGCCACCATCTTGACACTGGTCTTCCTCCCAAGAAAGTTGGCACAGATAGCATGGTGGTTATTTGTCTCTTCGACGAGGTATTCCATGACTTCATTGTCATAGAAGCCACAGAAAAGTTCACTGGGGGTAGCATCTGGGCCACAGGGATATGCTGGTGACACCCCGGAACCAACCTGTACCTCATCAAAGGCAGGACAATCTGGCTCAAAATCCGCCCCATCTGTCCACACAAACAGGTCGGATGCTCGAGCACATGCAGCTGCAGCAGGCACACGCCCTTGGCCACGCGGACGCCCTGCACGCCCACGCCCACGCCCAGGGGCATCGGCGTCGGCAGGCTGACCACGTCCACGACCTCGCCCTCTAACTCGTCTTATCGGGACTTCCTCTTCCTCTTCAGGCGACGTCAGGTCATCTGGGGCAATGTTGGGGTCGTCAGCATCCTCTTCAGGAGACAATTCGGGTGAAGAAGTGACCGGGCGTCGGCGGCGTGGGGCGCGGGAGGCTGCGGAAGGTTCAACAATGGGAGCCTCAGCCTCGGGAGTTGGGCTCCTTTTGCGGCGAGCCGAGGGCTTCTCCGCATCAAATAATGCTCTGCGGTGTGTTGAGGGCTGTGGTACACCACTAATACCACTTGTAGAGGCCCTTTGGTCATCCTGAGGGAGAGATGAAGCCGAGGGCTGTGGGTGACCCACGCGGCGTCCCGGGTCAAGGCGTCGGGACAAAGGAATGCGGGTGGTTGCTAGACCAGGGTCGGCGTCACTATCACTGTCTTCCGCTTCCCTAGCCTTTTCTGCTGCTGCCCTGCGTGCTTTTTTAGCTGCACTTTTCACCAAAGATTGTTTATAGAAATATTTGCCCACTTTCAAGGGCGTACGGGCAGGCAAAGGGGAAGGTCCTGGGCTAGGGCTAGGCCTAGACTGACCTACCAAACATGGCGAAGGGGTAGGCCTAGGCTCTAGCACACTTGGAAGTTCAATAGCACCTTCCTGAACCACTTCCACATCAGGATCATCACTACTGTCTCCCCCCTCAAATACATCTACATTGTCGTCCTCTCCAAAGCCAATGAAATCGTCAACTTCGCTTCCACTTCTGATAAATTTTTCTTTGTCCACCAAGCTTTCGCCACTGCTCACTTCAATGGCAAAAAGTTCTCGCTGTACTGTATAGCACTTTCACTCAACAAACGTTTCACTTTCTTCACTTTCTTTCGATGAGCTTTCTTCTCGGTTGGAACAGGCGTCGAAGTTGCGAGCGGGGTAGCAGTGGGGCGCGCGGGAGGCAGAATCGGACGCATCGGAATTCATGATTTCACTATAACTCGCTATGGCGGCCACATTGGAACTGATAACGGTAGTAGTTGAGGCTTGGTGGCGCTGCGATCGCCCCTGCAAAGTAAATTTTGGCCACGCGAATTTCAAAGCACGCTTTCAAGCACAGGGCTTTTATAAGGACACCCGGGGTCCGGCCCATCTGCCGCGCCGTCCTGTTAAAAGGACACCCGGGCTCGAAGGGTTAAGGTAAGGAGGGGTCTAATTTACCATTGATATGCTATATTTATCTTTAGCATTTGTTCTTGGTATGTTTGTGTCAGTATAAATAACGATATAAGGAAAGATATGTGTGGAGGACCGATCGACCAATTAAGTGTTTCCCCATAGAATATGTTTTCACATAGTGCGACGTACTGCATCGACCAATTTCTCGCACTATGCGGGACCGAACTGTAAGTAAAAAATGTTGGGCCGATCTCCGAAGCGAACCGGGATACGGGTGGGTTGCTGGACTAACTGCTCTAGGCCATTTAGAATAGAAAAGACGTAGGCTTGTTCACCAGGTTGGTCAGTGGAAAGAGAGGAGAGCCATTGGCGGTGGTGAACGTTGAAATCTCCTAGGATGGAGATTTCTGCGAAAGAAGAGATAGATAGAATATGTTCCACTTTAGAAGTTAGATAGTTAAAGAATTTTGGATAGTCAGTAGAATTAGGGGAGAGATAAACGGCACAAATATCTGGGTAGATGGAAATGGCAGTGCACTTGTGGACGTAGCCTATGTGTCGGGAAGAGGCTGTTGATAGCCAACACCTTCTTCTGGCACAGAATAATACACATGGAAAGTGGAGTGGAGGAGGGAGGGAGAGACAGTGGAATGAAAGGCACTGTTTGATTATGGATATATGGATGAACGAATCAGGAATTTAGTGTTAGATGCTAGGGTATAGCCTATAGGGGTATTGGGTGGGTGGGGGGGTTGTCTTACCATTATGTAGTAGTACCGGTACCTAAAATTAGGATACAGAAAAAGTGGGTGAAGAGAGCTAGAGTAGGGTGGGAGGGAGGTGGAGTGGTGAAGAGGGTGGAAAGGTTACAGGAGGAGGAATTCAGGGAATTCAAAAGAGCAGTACAAAGTCGATTAGGTAGGTTTGACTTGGAGGAAGTGGAAGAGGTGAGCAAAGTGTTTAAGGAAGAGATATATACTGTATGTTCAGCATGTGAGGAGGTATGTGGAGTTAGGAAAAGAGAGATACGAGTGAAAGAAACAGCATGGTGGACTGAAGAGGTGAAATTAGCAGTTGAAGAGAAGAAAGCATATAGAGAGTGGTTAAGTAGTAGAGGGAATGAAGATTTGAAGAAACAGAAAAGGAATAGGTACTTGGAGACAAAGAGAGTGGTGAAGGAAAGTAAATGAGTAGATGGGGAATTTGGAAGGAATTTAAGTGTTAAGTGGAGGGAGTGTAAGAAACTGTTCTGGGAAGAGGTCTAGAAGTAGTAAGGGTATGAAAATTAAGAATGGGCGAGTGCTAGCAGAGAAGAAGAGAGAGTCGAGAGATGGAGGGAGCACTTCAATGAATTGTTGAACGTAGGGAATGAAACGCCAGCAAACATAATTGGATGGGGTATGGGAGGTAAAAGAAGAGAAGTAGTGGAGGAGGAGGTGGGGATCAGGAGGTCAGAAGTGTGCGAGGCCTTGAAAAGAGTGAAGATGAGGAAAGCATCAGGGATATATTGAGTGGGTGGGGAAATGGTGAGGTGTGGTGGTGAGATAGTTATTGAATGGGTACGGTATGGAAAATGTGTAGACAAGCATGGGAGAAGGGAAGTGTGCCTGAAGACTGGAAGACGGGCATAATAGTCCCCTTGTATAAGGGTAAAGGGGAGAGAGGAGTGAGTGGTAATCACCGGGGCATATGTCTCCTAAGCATAGTAGGGAAGATATACAGTAGGGTAGTGATCGAGAGAGTGAGAGCGAGAACGGAGAAATGGGTAGGTGAAGAACAGGACGGGGTTAAGAAGGGAAGAGGATGAGTAGACCAGATTTTTGCCTTGAAATATGTTGTTGAGAAATATCTGGAGAAGGGACAAAAGTTGTATGCAGCCTTTATGGACTTGGAGAAAGCCTACTACAGAGTTGATAGAGAAGGTCTGGAAAGTACAGTATTGAGAATATACGGAGTTGCTGGCAAGTTGCTGAAAGTGTATGTGTGTGTAAAGTGTGTAAAGCATGTAAAGCATGTATGAAGGGTGCAAAGGCGACATCGCATGTGAAGAATGAACAGAGCGAATTCTTTTATTTGAATGTTTGGTTAAAGCAAAGGTGTGTGATGCCCCATGATTGTTCAATATATATATGGATGGAGTCATGAAAGAAATACAAGGAAGAGCAGTGGATGTTGGTGTACCACTGATAAGGGAAGGAAATATGTGGAAGTTGCCTGTAGTGCAGTTTGATGATGATACAGTTCTGATGAGTTACAATGAGTGGGAGTTGCAGGGTCTGGAAAATATGTTTGGAACAGTCTGTGAAAAACAGAACCTGAAGGTAAATGCAGGGAAGAGTAATGTTATGGTCTTTGAACGGAGTGCAGTCACAGAGTGTGAGGTGAAGTTTAATGGTCAGGTTATGGAGAATGTCAGCTCATTTAAGTACCGGTACTGTATTTGGGCAGTGTGTTGGGTAAAAATATGAGTATGGAGGATAAAGTGCGGGAGAGGGTGCAGCAAGGGGAAGAGAGTTGTAGGAATGCTGAAAGCAGTAACAAGGAATAGGATGGTCAGCATGGTAGTAAAGAAGTCCTTGCATGATAGTGTGGTAATCCCGACATTGACGTATTGGAGTGAAGCATGGACGTTGTTGGAGAGACACCAATCAAGAGTGAGAGGAGTGGAAATAAGTTACTTGAGTGCATGTGGAGTTACATGGAGTGTTTCACAGACAAATGAGGAAGTACAAGAGCAGTGTGGTGTGGATGTGGATGTGCTGGAAAGGGTGAAAAGGAACTCCTTGAGATGGTTCGGCCATGTGAAACATATGGGAAGCGAGAGAATGATTAACAGAGTGTACGAGAGTGAGGTGGAAGGACAGAGAGGGAGAGGCAGACCGAGAGTGAGGTACAAGGATGGAGTTAAGAGGTACCGGTGTATGCGTGAAAGCGGTGTTAGATGGGAAGATGGGCGTGCTCTGACGGGGGACAAAAGTGCATGGGAGCGATTCATTCATGGCCACTCCTTTGGGAATCATGGCATCTGGCAATAGATAGATAGATAAATATCAATAGAATGGAACGGAATGATAAGAGAATGATGAGATGGATATGTAGGGTTACCCTCAGGGACGGTGTATCGAGTGAGGAATTCAGAATGCGTCTGGGCATTAGGAGTATCAGTGAAGTGATGTGCACGAGCTGACTTGGTTAGCTTGGACACGTGGAGAGAATGGATATTCAGAACTGGGTGAAGAAATGCTGGACTGTGAATGTGGGGGGAGCTATGAATAGTGGTAGACCTAGAAAGACATGGGATCAATTACACTCAACCCTCTTATTCCCGGACTGTTAGTGGGGTCGCCCGGTCCGGGAACCACAAAAGTCCGGGAGATGTAGCCATTCCAGGACTTTGTACGGCAATAGCGTACGGTAGCGTACTGAAACAGAAACATAGAAAAATAAGTACAGTACTGTATGGAAAAAGAAAGTACTGTACAACATGTAATAGGGGTGTCTCTGGTGATAGCTGCCCCCCTGGTATCTGAAAGGGGTGTGGTCCCCCTGTAATAGGGGTGTCTCTGGTGATAGCTGTCCCCCTGGTATCTGAAAGGGGTGTTTCCGGCTAGATGGGACTCGATAGCCTTGGCGGGCAACCTATCTAGGGGGAAAAACCCTACACAAATTACCAATGGGCGACATGCTAAATCGGCGCCACTTACAGGTTGCGATTTTTATAGCAGATAACAGATAACAGTATGATTAGGAATATTAAATATTTCACAGTACAGTATTACAGGTGGCGATTTTTATAACAGATAACAGATAACAGTATGATTAGGAATATTAAATATTTCACAGTACAGTACTTACCGAAAGTCTGAAACGTGTAGATGTTGGTGTATAGGTTTTGCCGTGATCGTATACTGGGACCCTGAATAAATTTTTATTCAGAGTCTGAGGTGTCACCAAGGACAGCATCACTGGCCTTGAAATCCGCAAACCCCATGTGTGCAGCTAATTTGGCGGCACCCGCTGCAAGTTTGCAGCCATGCACAGGCACTCGACATGAACGCTGCTGAATGTACCATTTATAAACAGCAGCGTGCGAGTCCACATTTCTACTAACTTTCATATGTTTTCTAGCTTTCGTATCACCGTCTTTCATTATGCTTTCCACAAAAAACTTTACAGCATATTTTTGTAGCTTTTTTCTTGACACGACGAATGTCTGACACTGTTTGTCTCCTCACACCGTATTCGTCACTAACACTTCGAACACTTCTACCCGCTTCTAATTTTTTAATTAATTCTAGTTGTCTGGTGCACAGTAAAGTGTACTGGTTTTTTAGTATGTTTTGGCTGCTTGGGCGGTAGTATGGGAGGCATTGTGGCGATATTAATCACGGAGTGTAAACGGAGGATGTCTCGACAATGGCGTCGATACTAAGACAATGACTGCCTGCTTGACCTGTGGTCAGTAGGCCTATCCGCCCGCCCTGACCCTTAGTGGCGGCATCCCCGGTCTAACGTCCGGGAGCCTCGCCGCGCGGGAAATTTCAATGCCGTACTGTCCTTAATTTCCCGGATTATGGCGGATATATGTCCGGCGATGTCAAACTTTGTCCGGGGGGCGGACAATGACCGGGAAATCCGAAATCCGGCGATAGGAGGTCCGGGAATAGGAGGATTGAGTGTACTCCGGTCGGATTTCAGAACAAAGAACTTGACAACAAAGGCAGCCCATGACAGGATCGCCTGGAATGCCGCCACTTAGGATGTGAGACTGTAATCACTCGCTCTGTGGACAAAATGGTTCTTAACCCTTCCCACACGGGGCCGCCCTCCTAAGGACGTTGTTGAGATCCGGGCGATATGGCCGAAAAACGTCTACGCCTAGGCTACCGTATCTTTGTTATTTTAACTGCTAGAAAATTCTCACGCATCTCTAAACGTACTGCAGTTTCCAATCTGTAGACTGGCGTTGAGTATAGCTCTCTAAGTCAACTGGTTCAGTTGTGATGACGATTTCCGTGGAGAGAGTTTCGAGGCGATGTTAGCAATATGACACAATTTTCAACTAAATCTGTCTTAGCTCCGACGTCTGCTTGTTTTCAGAGGTGCGTGCGTCGCCTCCAACCAGCTGTGTTTACATACGTCGGACGCGCGGCTTTCAAAACAAGCTTAATAGGCTTTCAAGCTTACGGATTACAAGGGGACACTCGGGCTCCTGCCCATCTGCCGCGGTGTCCTTTTAAAATGCTGCCCGGGCGTGAAGGGTTAAGCTTATATGTATGTACAGTACTGTATTTAGTAATATTTTCACCATCCAGTTAACCCTTCCCGCCCGGGCTCGCCCCCCTAAGGACGTTGTTGAGATCCGGGCGATATGGCCGAAAAACGTATTTAATAGGCTACCCTTATCTTTGTTATTTTAACTGCTAGAAAATTCCCACGCATCTCTAAACGTACTGCTGTTTCCAATCTGTAGACTGGCATTGAGTAGAGCTCTCTAAGTTAACTGGTTCAGTTGTGATGACGATTTCCGTGGAAAGAGTTTCGAGGCGATGTTAGCAATATAGGACACTTTTCAATACTGAATTTGTTTTAGCAGACAACACAATAACAAACTCCGATCTTCTTCTTGTGTTTGGAGGTGCGCGCGTCGCCTCCGACCGGTTGTGTTTACATACGTCGGACGCGCAGCTTTCAAAACAAGCTTAATAGGCTTTCTAGCTTACGGATTTCAAGGGGACACCCGGGCTCCTGCCCAGCTGCCGCGGTGTCATTTTAAAATGCTGCCCGGGCGGGAAGGGTTAAAGTGCATGTTTCACTGTTTTCACTAACCAGATAAAATAGTGGTATTGTATTGTTATTTTCACTATCTGGTGGAAATAATGTCTGGCATAATATTCTGCAGTGAAAGATGGTACTGTACCGTGAATGTTCATGTTTTATCAAACAACTCCGACATGCTGGGTGAAATATTTTGAAACATTCCCTTTAAACTCATTCCCAAGCCGGTGTTTTCCCAATGTTCACCGTCTTAGGTTTGTCATATACAGTACAGTACTGTAATAGTTTACAGTACAAGCTACTTGTTTAGACGGTTTTCGAGTAGTAGCTAGCTAATATAGTACTGTATTTAATTTCCAAATAAAAATGTTCTGCATTTACAATGCAGGTGTACATATTTCAAGTACAGTACACTTTATTTCAATAGGCTTATAGCTATTAAATCAAACCAACTTTTCAGTGGGAGACAGTTCGGATTCTTGCCGGGGAGGTCGACGGTACTACAGCTAATTAAGGTGGTAGATGATTAGAAGCAGTTAAGAGTTTTTATGAAGGGAGCAGAGCATGTGTGAGAGTAGGAAATGGTGAGTTGAGTGAATGGTTTGAGGCAAAGGTAGGTTTGCGACAGGGTTGTGTAATGTCACCATGGCTGTTTAATATGTTTATGGATGGTGTGGTGAGGGAGGTGAAAAGGAGAACTATGGGAAGAGGATTGGGTTTAGTAGGAAAGAATGGTAGAGATTGGGAGTTGAATCAGTTGCTGTTCGCTGATGACACAGCATTGGTGGCGGATTCTGATGAGAAACTGCAGCGGGTAGTCAAAGAGTTTGGTGTGGTTTGTGGAAGGAGGAAACTGAAGGTGAACGTCAATAAAAGTAAAGTAATGGTGTGTAATAGGGGAGAGCATAGGGTGAATCTAGATGTGAGGCTGGATGGGGAAATATTGGAACAAGTAGAGTGTTTTAAATATCTAGGAGGAACAATAAGCAGGAGTGGAGGTATGGAAGTGGAGGTAAAACAGAGAGTGTGTGAAGGAAGGAAGGTTTTCGGAGCAATGGGAAGTATGTGGAAGACGAGAAATCTCGGAGTGAAAGTAAAAAGTGCACTGTATCAAGGAATTGTTGTGCCAACAGTGATGTATGGGGCTGAGACATGGGCTCTGAAGAAAAAGGAGAAAGAGGCTGGATGTGATGGAGATGAGCTGCTTGAGGAGTATGTGTGGAGTTACTCGTAGAGACAGATTGAGAAATGAAGAGATACGTAGGAGAGTGGGGCAGCAGGAACATTTGTCAGCCAGAGAGGACAGAAGGGTGCTGAGCTGGTATGGTCATGTTGAACGAATGGGAGATGAAAGGCTTACAAAGAGAATATGTGAGTCAGGTACAAGGGGAGATAGAAGGGCAGGAAGACCCCCATTGAGATGGAGAGACTGTGTAAGAAAGGCTTTGGATGATAGAGGAATGACTATAGATCAGGCAGGGGAAGTGGTGGTGGACAGGAGTGAATGGAGAATGCTTGTGAATAGTTGAGTGAACACGTGGTCATTTGGAGTAAGGGTCGGGCGCAAGTTGGACTAGATAATAGTCCATCAGGCGCCTGGCCCGGGGAGACGATTAATATGAAGGGTGTGCCTGGAAGTGTGGTGGGAGGGCTTGTCGCTTTGGCTCCGCTGCATGTCTGCCTGCCGAGATCGGAACCTCTCCTGGTGGTCAGGGGCCGGGGGAGTGCTGGAGCGACCTTGGTAACCCTGGTCTCTGGGTCTTCTCCTGGGTGACCTGGATGTGTGAGAGTTTGTGTTTTTTATCTGTGTTTATTTTTTGTTTTATGTTGTTTTTGTGTTTTCCCTGTTCTTGCTCTGTCTTGAGTTGGCTACCCCCAAAATGGGGATTGGGCCTGAGCATATAGATAGATAGATAGATGATTGGATGCAAACTCTGGAGGATGGTGATGTAATAGACGTGTTATATTGCAATTTTATGAAGGCCTTCGATAAGGTCCCACATAAAAGGTTAATAGAGAAAGTTAGAAGCTATAGTATAGGGGAGAAATGTGTGAAATGGATAGAAGCCTTCCTGAAAGATCGGAGACAGAGGGTACTGGTGAATGGAATAGGCTCGGAGTAGAGGGAAATTACAAGTGGGGTACCTCAGGGATCTGTGTTGGGACCACTGCTGTTCGTTATATTTATCAACGACTTACCTGAAGTTATAACCAATGGAAGTGAGATATACCTGTATGCGGATGACACTAAGCTGTATAGAAGAGTGAGGAGTAAGGAAGATGTGGGTTTGCTTCAAGGAGATGTGGAGGGCATGAAGGGATGGTCTGAACATTGGTTAATACCTTTTCATCCAAAATAATGCAAGTACAGTACATGCAGATTGGGACTAGCAAGATAGACAAGGTAGGATACAGCATGTATGAAGCGATGGAGGAAGTGAATGCAGAAAAGGATATAGGAGTAGTGATAGACAATAAGTTAAATTTCTCAGAACATTTAGCGGAAAAGATAAACAAAGCCAATAGAATTGTAGGGCTGATAAGGAGGACATTTGTGTCACTTGACGAAGAAATATTTAGGAATCTCTATGCAGCGCTGGTTAGGCCGCACCTCGCACCTGGAATATGCAAACCATGTGTGGGCTCCATATATGGTAAAGGATATAGAAGCAGTGGAGAAAGTGCAGAGGAGAGCTAGCAAGCTAGTACCAACGTTGAAGAACGCGGGCTATGAGCAGAGGTTGAGGGCACTGGGACTTCTGACACTGGCATATAGGAGAAAGAGAGGGGATATGATAGAGACTTTTAAGTTAGTGTCAGGAAAGTATGATGAGGATGTGTGTGAAGGTATCTTCTTGATGCGGGAGGGAACAAGAACGAGAGGACACTCTTAAGAAAATTTACAAAGAAAGAAATAGGCTTGAAAAGGCAAAGAACTCATTTTGTGATAGAGTGGTAAATGATTGGACGCGCTGCCCCAGTATGTAGTCGATTCCGAATCAATAAGGAAGTTTGAAAGAAATCTTGATAAAGCATGGGGAAGACAAGATTTGAAGTTTGATTATAAAGCAAAAATACAGAATAGTAAAAATGTTACGTCTGCTGCCGCCACCGCCAACACAGTGAACGACCGCAGTAGTGCAAGTACTGGCACTGAGCTGGATACACAGGCCTAGTTTGCCTTTTTCCAGAGGATCTACTGTAAGAAAATGTAAGAAACTGTAAGAAATTAGCATTCAATTATGTTAGCTTTGAACTGGGAGGTTTGACGTACCTCCCAACCTACCAAATAGGAAAACCTACTATTTGGTAGTAGTCTTGGAAAATCCAACGTCAAGGCTATTAACCTAATTGCAATGACGACTTGTCTATTTTGACTGCTATGTCGTCATTCCAACCGCGGTTAAAAAGAAAACGTCTAGAGTCTACTCCTTATCTTGCTCTAGGAGACGTTGTACATTAACCAAAACTACCACCGAAGGTGAAAAAAGCATAGAAGAGAAGAAAAAGGGGTTTACCTTAGTTACCGCTTAAGGCCCATCCCGTGTTCTGTCATGTGCAGATCCCTGTCGAACGTGCGCATGAGCGACCCTCTCTTGTCATCACATCTCACGTCAGCAGAAGAACGCGGATTGGCAGGGGTCCGGCGTGAGGGAGGGTATTATGTACGTTGGATTTTCCAAGACTACTACGGTACCAAATAGTAGGTTTTCCTATTTGGTAGGTTGGGAGGTACGTCAAACCTCCCAATTTGTTAGTAGTCTTGGCAAATCCAACGTCAAGGCTGCATAACAAATAAGAGGAGGACATCCAAGCCTAACCTACCAAAAAAACCAATGCATAAAACAAAATTATGAATGACAAAGACACAATTTAAACAAGAGAGTTTAATAAAAGAGTGAAAAACTGAGGAGTAGCTAAAAAGAACAGTTTTAACACATGCCCGTCATTCATAGTAATGCAAAAACATAGACTTGTCTGAAACCAAAAAGGTACTGTACCCAAAATCCCTTTTCTTCAAAAACCAACAAAAACACTGAACACAAGAACAAAACACAATTTTCAATGTGGCAAAAACACTTATGTACTGGAACAATACATAATCCCAAACTTGCAATCCAGTGTTGCAAACCCGTACAAAGGGGGGGCCCCCCCCTTTGTCAAATAAAACGAAGGAAAAGAACGAGGGACAAGGGGGGAAGACCAGGGATCTTCGCCAGAGCACCAGGAAACACGACCCCCGAGAGCAATCACCGGCCGAGGGGGTCGAACACTGGACACGGAGAGGTAGGAGGAGATGAAGGAATTGATAGAAGACCCACAAAACCGCTGAGGCGATGGCAGGTAAGGATCGACGTGGCAGGAACCGGAAGGAGGCAGCAAAGGATCTGACATCGTGCGCAGAACCCCTACAAACAGGGTGACGGGCACGAACGGCCCGACAAACGTGGCGGCCCATCTGCACCTGCGAGAGCCTCCCACCTGTCCGAGGAGACACCCACACAGCAGTACCCGAAGGCGGCGCCACAGACGCAACAGAGGAGTGCAAGGCTGACACCGGGCACAACACATGGCGAGGATGCCCACGCCGTAAAGCCTGGACGGCGAAAGGCTGGAAAGCGGGGGCCTCCCTCCCATGCGTGGTAACAAAAGGAGGGGAGGAGGCGAACGAGACGCCATGCAAGGACGGGGAGAATCGCACGCAGTCCCGGGGCCGTGACAATGCCGCTAGTGCAGACACCCGATCCCCAGTGGCCAGAGCGACAAGGAAGAGTGGACGCCCGAGCAACGGAACCGGCGTAGCGGCCCTTGTATACGTGGGTGAAGCCAGAAGGACCAGAGCCCGCCCAAGATTCCACTGCGGAGGGACCTGGCGCGGAGGCGGTCGATCCCGGAAGGCAGCCGTCAGGAAGGAATCCAGCTCCTGTGGCAGAACGACCCGCCCAGCGACGGACCCAAAGACCCCCCGGACGGCAGACAAGTGGGTACGTATAGCGTCGACTTGAAAGTGACGTGTACGGAAGAGGTGAAACAAGGAGCGTAGGACGAGGGAAGGAGAGCCAACTGGCAGGCGAGTGGCCTGTAGCCACCTAGTAAAAGACCTCCAGCGGGACCCGTAAGTCCCCCAAGGAGAAGACGGCCAGGAACTCTGCAGGAAGTCAGTCAGGGCCCGGCCGGGGACCGGGAGCCACCGTGCCTCATGAACAAGCACGATGCGAAGGCCAACGAGGTCCGCAGGTCCCCAACCTAGCCCAAGTGGAAGCCGGACAGGTAGAGGAACCGGACTCGGGCACCACCGCGGCAACCGGGCGGACCAAGCCCGTGCCGGCCACAGAGGCGCGAGGAGCCAGACGCAGCCGTGGTACAGCCGCAGCCTCGCGAGGACTGGGCACATCAACAGCGCGTCCGGTGGCGGAAAGATGTATATCGACCGCCACCTGTACCAGGCTACCATGAAAGCGTCCGGACCCCCCCCGGAGCGCGAGGCCGGAGGGAGAGGTACAAAGGCAACTGGCGCGGCACCCCCGATGCGAACAAGGCGACCTCCGGAACACCTCAGGAAGCCGCGAGGTCGGCGAACACAGTCCGTTTCATCGCCCATTCTACAAGAACGCCCTGCCCTCTCGACAGGGCGGCCGCCCACAGGGTGGCAGGCCCGGGCAGGGAGGAGGCATGCAAGGAGAAGGGGTGTCGGTCCGCGAGGAAGAACAACTCCACCGAGACCCCCAATAGAGTCAACGACCTGGAGGATCCCCGCATAAGGAAACAGGGGACAGCTTGTCTGAGTGTCCAACCCGAAGGCCACCAACTTACCCCGAAGGGCCAGCGCGTGGTCCCGCAGGAAGAACAAAGGAACCAACAGTCCGAGGGCATAGACGGGTAAGTGGAGGGAGACCCACCCATCTGCCGGGAAGGGGACGTCCCAGGTTCGATCGGGAACCTCACCCAACCTCGCTCGACGTATCTGTGGCTACCCAGACCGTCGGCGGGGGGGCGGTCCAGGGCACAGCCGCAGAGAGCGAGCCCCGAGCAACCCAGCGACCGAAGCGTCTGCGAACGGTACGCGGGAGCGGCAGGAGCCGATCCATAGGGGCAACGGAAACACCGCGGTGCCCATGAGGAGGAGGCGGAGTAGCCAGAGGCTCCCTAAGGGAAGGGGCAGAGCGGCCCAATGCAGCGAACCCACGAACGAGTCCCAGAGCCACCCCGGGAGGGAGACCGAGTGCAACACGGCGAAGACCTTCCACCGAAGGTGCACCGCGGCCGGCAGACCCCGGGTCACCGTAGCGCCGGACAAAACCCACGCGAGACCGACCCATGGCACGACACGCGACGGGGTCAAGCGTGACTTGGGAACATCGAAGGGGAACCCTAACCGTGCGATGTTGCGAACGACTGTGAGGGCGTCGCCAATGCACAGTCCTAGGGCTTCGGATACTACCAACCAATCAGCCAAGGAAAACAGGATCTGGTGCCCGCTCCTGAGGAGAGGACCCAGAGCCTGCCCCACCAGTGCGGAGAAGATCCGCGGCGCGATGTGGAGACCGAAGGGAAGGCCGTCGAACAGGAACACACGATCGGAAGTCCGAACGGCCAAGAATCGCTGGAAGCGAGGATGGAGAGGAACGAGCCAAGACGCATCCTGGAGGGCCAGTGACACTACCCACGACAGAGGGCACAGGGCCAGGCGTACCAGGGGTACCGGCAGCATCCGAAACCGTGTGTGCACGATGTGCCCGTTGAGGGCCGACAGATCCACCACCGGTCGCATCGCGTCGCAGTTCGTCGACGGTACCAGAAAGACACGGGAGAGGAAAACCGGGTGACCGGCGGTCAACTCCCTCGACGCTACCCAGCTCGGGCATGGAAGTGAACACGTGGGCCACCTCTGAAGAGACGGGCCGGCGTCGGTGACAAGAGCGGGGGTCTGGACGTCCACCTCCAGGTGAGACCCCTCCGCGCAACCCGCCGGCCGAAGGGCCGAAGGGCGGCCGGAAGTGGAAGGGCGGCCAGCCCCGACACGGCGGGGATGAAAGGGGCAAGAACAGAAGTGCGAGGCGGAACCGACGCACTGGCCTGCAACGTCCCAGTCCTGCGCCCGTGCAAGACGGTAGCACTTGCAGCAGCACCCCGAAGAGGACCGGCAGAAGGACGGGACTGAGAAGACCCCGCACGCGACACAGCACGTCGGTGCGTGACGTAAGCAGGGTCCGCAACGACACAGCGCGTCGTCGCGTGTCGGAAGCAGGGGCCGCCGACAGAGAAGCGTAGCATTCCCAAGCATCCTGCATAAAAAAAACCCGACGTATATAGCGCAGAGTACAACAAACCCCGACGAATATCCAAGGGGGCCGGCCGGCAGAACGAGGACCGTACCGTCGGGCAGCGCCGAGTTGCCGCGCACAAAACCGCCTTCACCTCGGGAACCAAAGACACCGCGAGCCGAAGGTGGACCCGCTGAACGCGGTCCAAACCCTCGCGAAGATCGCCTGGCGCAGACGCCTCGAAAAGCCGCTGGTGGTGAACAGACGTCTGGAGGGAACCTAAAGACAAGACAATAAGTCCGTCACCCTCTGTCGCAAGGGAAAAACCTTGGCGACAGAGGGCTGATCCGGGTGAGAGAAGAACGGGGTAGCAATAGAACAAAGTTCAAGAACGGGCGCGCTCATCCAGGACCAGAACGCGCCGTCCAACCCGCCGACAGACACAAGAGGAGGCAAATTCAGTGATGACTCCGGGGGAGGGACTGAAGGAGAGCCGTCGACGGATCGATGTGTGAAGTCGAAGGCCTCAGCAAACCAGGCCTCCAATGGGAGAGGGTGATCGAGCATGATGGCTAAGCCAGGCGTACCGGCGTCGCACAAACCTGTCCCATAGGAGGACAGACCCGTCAACACAGCCAGGGACTGAACAGCCGGAAGGATGTCAGGGCGGCTGAAGTCTGACCAGAGCGTAGGCCTGCAGAAGGGAGGGGGACCGTAGCAGGGGTAGGTAGGGTGAGGCGCGGAGGGTGAGTCACCGCCAAGAAGCGCGAGAAGAGGGATTCTTCCATCGACTCCAAGCGCCCGTCGAAGCGTGACTCAACCCAGCCCTAGATAGCCGACAATCGATCCGAGAGAGGCGACCCCCCCTCCAGATTGGTCGGCCCGCAGGGGCGAGCGTGAGCGGGAGCGAGATCCACGACACGAACCAGCAGCGTCGCGGCCCAAGGAAGGCGAGCGACGACGGTTGTGTCGCCGTTGAGGGACTCGTCCCCGATCACGAACGGCCGAGGGGGAAACAGCACCATCCCCCTCTTCCAGCGACACGTCAGCTCCTGAGAAAGGGGACCCCAAAACCTCGCGAAACCCCACCGAGGCAAGAGGAGGGGTACCCCCCTGGCGAGACGGTAAGTGAAGGTCAGGAAGAGAAGAATGAGGAGGAGCAGGACGACGGGAGTGGGAAGGCTGGCAGGGTGAAAGGAGGCCAGAAGGAGCCGCGGGGGGAAACAGAGCAAGGATCCCCGGGGCTGAGATAACAGGGCGGCCCGACACCGAGGTGGAGGAGGGAGGGACCTCCACCGTGGGACGAGACCGTGAAGGAAGAATAGGCACTGAAGCAGGTGAAGTAGGAGAAGCAACGACATCCAGGCAGACCCTCCTGGACAGTGTAGGAGGAGGGAGCAGAGGGCCAGCTACAGCATGAACAACCGCGCGCGGAGAGGACAACGTAAGAGGAAGTCGTCTGAGCTGGGGAAGCTGGCGGAAGGGAGTAGAGCCCCTATCCGTAGAGGCCAGGGGAGGGCGCACAGGGGCAGAGCCGCTAACCCCGGCCTCAGGGCGAGAACCATGACGAGGGCGATGGGTGTCGTCAAGGCGATCAGGAGGACGACGAGTGGCAGTAGAGGACGGACGACGAGGCGAGCGATAGCGTGGACGGAGCTGGGGAACCCCCCGACGATGGGACGACCGGCTGCGGGACCCAGGGGAGAGGGCCCGAGCAGGGTGAGGGCCAGGTGAACGGCCTTCAGTCGGGTCAGGGATACCCAGGGCGACGCGGATCCGGTCGGCAACAAAGGCCGGGAACGGTGGTCCACAGTCCTAATGTGGCGGGAGACCATCGTCCACACCGACGGAAGGGAAGCAGAGGCCACAGCCGCCGCCGAGGAACCAGGGCCATGGTGCAGCACATCCACCAGGGCCAGACACGTGCCACACAGAGCAGGGAGGTAGGCCGTAGAGGACACACAGAGCGAGTGGCGCAAGCAGGACTTGTGGCTCTCCAAGCACGGGGAGCGACAACCAAGGCGAAAGCAAGGCAGCCTACCTGCACTAGAAGAACACACACCATAATCAGCACGTCGAAGGAGTAAGTGGAAAGAATGTCCAAGAAGAACCAGGGAAGGAGCATGGGGAAACAGGAACACACATTAGTTAACACAGTATTAGTTAAGAACCCTATGACAGCAAAGCACGTGGAGTTAAATAATGACAAGGCAGAAATAATGGCAGTTGAACTCAATGATATAGAAGGAAAAAAGCTAGACATAGCAGTAGCTTACATGCCACCAAAGACCAGAGCATGGAGGGAGTTGGAGTTTGAGGAGATGGTAGAGGATATGATTCAGTCGTTGAGAAGATTGCTTTTAAGGAAGAATCTATTGATCTTGGTAGGAGATTTCAACTGTAGTGAGGTTGATTGGGAATCGGGAGATGCAGGGCCAAATCAGAGATCTTGGGGAAGTCGGCTAGTGGAGTTGGTTACGGAAAATGTACTTACACAACATGTGAAGGAAAATACAAGAATGAGGGGTAATAACGAACCTTCTAAACTCGATCTGATTATTACAAAAGATCCTCACGAAATTAGTGATATAAACTATCTATGTCCTGTAGGTAAAAGTGATCACCTATTACTAAAATGGAAGTTGACCTCGAGTAATGCCAATAGATTAGACAATAGCTACATAAATGACAGATTAAATTATAGTAAAGCTGATTATGTATCCTTGAAAAGATATTTAGAGGGAGTAGATTGGGATCTTATTTTGAAGGAACGGGACGTACAAGGTAAATATAGTAGATTCCTCGAAATTTATAGAGTAGGAACCAATATGTTTGTCCCAAGATATAAAACTGGAAATTTTACTAAGCAGAAAGATTGGTTTAATTTGAAATGCAAAAGAGCTTTGGGTAGGCGTGATGCAGCTTGGGCTAGATTAAGAAGAAGGAACACTGAGAGTAATCGGAATAAATATAAACAGGAGAGGAATAGATATGTTAACATAATTAGGGAAGTTAAAATGAACTATGAGAAGAACATAGTAAATAAATGTGAAAGTGACCCTAGATTATTTTATAAATATATAAACAGTAAGTTGAAGGTAAAGAAACAAATTACTAAATTAAGAGTTGATGCTAGGACGTATGAAAATGTATCGGACATGTGTGAGGTAATGAATAACAAATTGGGGTCAGTTTTTACTAGAGAGGAAGGTTTTGACGAACCACAGGCGGGAGTACTGGAGAGTGGTCTTAGTAAGATTGAAATAACTAGAGATGAGCTGTTATCTGCGATGAGAGGACTTGAAGTAAGGAAAGCTATGGGACCGGATGAAGTGTCTGCCTGGGTTTTAAAGGAGTGTGCAGAGCAATTAGTGGAGCCAGTGAGGGACATAATTCAAGCTTCCTTAGATAAAGGACAGGTTCCTGTTGAATGGAAAAGAGCTAATATCATTCCGATATACAAGAATGGAAACCCTGAGGACCCTCTAAACTATAGACCAGTTTCACTTACTAGTATTGTATGCAAGATTTGTGAAAAGCTAATTAGGAAGAGATGGATGAAAATGTTGGAGAGAAAGAAAATAATAACCCCAAAGCAATTTGGATTCAGAGAAGGGACATCTTGTGTTACCAGTTTGCTATGTTATTACAGTAGGGTGATAGATGTACTCCAAGAAAGAGGCGGATGGGTGGACTGCGTCTACTTAGACCTTTCCAAAGCATTCGATAAGGTACCACATAAGAGATTGTTATCTAAGCTTGAGACGCTAGGATGTGTCAGGGGGAGTTTGCTGAAATGGATGGAGAGCTATTTAACAGATAGGGAAATGAGGACCAACATTAGAGGAACTTACTCATCGTGGCGGAAAGTTGAGAGTGGTGTGCCGCAGGGATCTGTGTTGGCACCTCTCATGTTCCTTATGTACGTGAATGACCTGCCGATAGGCATAAACTCTTACATGTCAATGTTTGCAGATGACGTAAAAATTATGAGACAAATAACAAATAAAAGTAGTTGTGAGGAGCTGCAAGGGGATTTAGATAAAATATACGAATGGAGCACCAAGTGGAAAATGAAATTTAATATAAGTAAATGTCATGTGTTAAATATGGGAAGAAGTGTGAATAGACCAAATTGGGAGTACAGGATGGGAGATAATAAAATTAGCAAGGCCGAAAAAGAAAAAGATTTAGGGTTGATTATACAAGATAATTTGTCGCCAGAGAAACATATTAACAAGCTCTTTAGCGGAATGTATGCAATGGCCGGGAATATGAAAGTTGCTCTGAACTATTTGGATGAGACCATGGTAGCGAAAATTATGAAGAGTATGATTAGACCAAGATTGGAGTATGCAGCAGTGGTGTGGTCCCCGCATCTAAAGAAGCATATTCACAAGTTAGAAAGAATCCAGAGAGCAGTCACTAGATTGGTTCCAAGTCTCAGAGAACTGCCATATGAAGGGAGGCTAGACAAATTAAATCTACCGAGTCTAAAAGAGAGGAGAGAGAGGGGAGACATGATAATGATGTACAAATGTACCCGGGGGCTGGAGAGGCTGGATAGGGAGGATATATTAATTATGGATACAGGAATAACTAGAGGCCACAGCTACAAAGTAAAAAGACCTACCTGCAAGAACGATATCAGGAAGTTTAGCTTCCCCTATAGATGTATTGACAAATGGAATGGGCTGGAGGAGGAGGTGGTAGGGGCAAGGAACATCCATATTTTCAAGAAAAAATTGGATAAAAAGTAGACTGAGAGACGGGACAACACGAGCTTAGCTCAACTCCTGTAAACTACAATTAGGTAAATACAATTAGGTAAATACATGCAAACAGGTATCCGTACTCACCCTAAACTGGGAGCACAGAGGTAGGTGAGGAGGGCGGCCGAGGCGGAAGAGCACTAGCAGAACCTTCAAAGATGGAGAAAGTGTTAACCACCACTCAACATCTTACATGCAGGGCCTATAACACCAGTAAAGTGCATACACCAATATAGTATCAGGCAACAAGATGACATAAAAAAAGTCAATAGTGAAAGCCAACTATTACCGCAAATTTGCGGGCCAATGGAGGCATAACCGTACCGACACCACCCTCCCGCAATTTTGCGGGACCCCCAACGATCTCCGCAAATTTGCGGGGAGCCGAAAAGTCCCAGAGGACCGAATCTAGCTCCCGCAAATTTGCGGGACCGGCCGAGATGGTCCGGCGCCGAAAAAAGCGAGAGGAGCGTCTAGGGAATACCAAAAAAGGCCACAAAAAATGCGTCATCTCCTTATGAACTCCAAGCAATGATGGCCATCAAGCTGAGCAGTGTCTTCTTGAATTTATCCTGACTCAACCGGTAAAGGGAGAGGCAAGGAAGACACACCAGGGGAGAGGAGGCACATCCCCCAGGAACCACCCAACCCACAGAGATAGAGCAAAGCCCATGAGGAGAAGTGGCAGGGAGGGTGGTTTGGCACAAACAGGGGCCCCCGTGGGGTACCCCTGGATCGGGCAAAAGGCTATGAAAGGATGGAGGTGAAAACAGGAAGGGAAAACAAAAACCAGTAAATGAAACTGGTGAGAAAAAGGGTGGCCTAGCCGTGAGCAGAGAATGTGTCAGGGGCAAAAAACCCTGTGGTGTGAAAGAGGGGCCCCTGTGGGGTACCCCTGGAGTATCACGAACCACCTGTCGCCCAGGCCCTTGAGACACAGTGAAGGACTCGAAATGGGGGACTCGGGAATAACGCTAATAATGCGGCCGACACAAACTCTACAAACAGCACCGCCACCAACGAAATCTCAGATTGTTTACCTACACCTAGGCTATGAAAAAATGAAAACTCATAGGGGCATAGCAATTCCTGAATGAGAAAACGAGCTAGGCTAAATTAAGCTAAAAGCTAAACTATGCCCAGACTAACAGGAAAAAAGAATATGAAAAGAGAAAGAATGAAAAACATATACGAGGAACGCCAGGCGCCCCCGTACCTTCGGTAGGCTATTTCCACACGCGTCTCCATTATACACACTTAGGAGCCCATTTACGTGTACCCTAGATCACGTAACATCTGTCTAACAAAAAAGAAGGCCAGATAAGCCGAAACGAACCTAAACAGGGTGAATTAAAGGAGCACAACAAAAGCGACTTCATTCAATGGAGCGCGTGAAAAAATTATGACAGAGAGGGTCGCTCATGCGCACGTTCGACAGGGATCTGCACATGACGGAACACGGGATGGGCCTTAAGCGGTAACTAAGGTAAACTCCTTTTTCTTCTCTTCTATGCTTTTTTCACCTTCGGTGGTAGTTTTGGTTAATGTACAACGTCTCCTAGAGCAAGATAAGGAGTAGACTCTAGACGTTTTCTTTTTAACCGCGGTTGGAATGACGACATAGCAGTCAAAATAGACAAGTCGTCATTGCAATTAGGTTAATAGCCTTGACGTTGGATTTGCCAAGACTACTAACAAATTTTGATGTTTAAGAAGAGTTAATGTTTAGGTTGTTGTTGTTCCATAAGCTGCCTGGCGAACAGCCCCGAGTCCCTAAGGAAAGCCATGGCCACGATCGGGCTATCCCACAGAACTCTCAAGGAGTGTAGATTGTGTTGGTGTAAGTGGTTGTGTGAAATGCAGTCTTCTATGATATGTTTAATGGTATGGGGTGCTGTGTTACAACCCGGGCAGTTGTCGACAGCGGAGTCATCCAGTCTCTTTTGATAGCTCAGAATAGCTGGATGGTGTCCGCATCTCAGCCTGGCCAGGTGGACTCTGTCCTCGCGGGGAATGGAGGATTCAGAAGGATGGATTTCGGGAGGTCGTGCCTGCAGCTGCGTGTTGTCTATGAGTGATTGGATTGAATGGCGAGAGATATGAGTATGGATGTGCTTCTGGAAGCTGGTTTGGGGTGGGCAGGGAGGGAGAAAAGACAGTACTGTATTTGTGTGTGATACCGTGTGCTGGGTGTTGTTTTGATATTTCTTGGTGTCTGTGGGCGTGTTGCCATGTAGTGTTGTGGGTGGTGTTGGTTCATGGAGGCTGCTGCCAGGAATTGAGCGCCTCTCATGTCCAGATGGTCTTTGACTTTGAGGACTTTGGTTTCTTGATGTAGGTGATCTGTAGGTGTAGTAACTGTGCAGCCTGTGATGATTTGTAGGGCTTTATTTTGAATACTGTAGTATGTAAGGTCTTATGATGTTTTTCAGCTAGGATAGAAGCCCAGGCCGGGCTTGCGTATTCCATCACTGATCTTATGTATTGTTTGTAAACTGTGGTGGTGGTTTCTTTGTTGTGTCCAAATTTTGTGTGGGTTAGTATAGATGCTTCCGGACATTACCATATAATAATTTTGCAGGTCTACCGAGGAGCAACCTGCAGTGGATTCATTGGCAACCGTTCCATCTACATTTATTCCCCTCAACACTTGGCCGACATGGAGAAGCGCCTCACCACAGCCATAACAGTCATCAGTCATTCAAAGTAGGCTTCTTGAACAGTTGTACTTGGCATATTTTTAATACAATTATAGCTATACTGTACGTAACCTACTGGTAATCCTTTTTCACGTTAAGATTGTACTGGTATATTCAGTTTGTTTAAGACACCGGTAGCTATTTTTATACTGTATATAAAAAAATATATATATGTAAACAATATAGATACCAGTTGTACCAACCAGTATATTCATGTCTTACGTGAATGATGTAAAGATTAACTAAAATCAGTGATATACAGTACTGTACTTTAACAGTACTGTAGTGTTGAAATAACTTTGAAAAGTTGACAAAATTAATATAAACACCATAATGAGGAGGAGCACTTTATTGACAACGTTTCCCAGATAGCTTCTTCAGGTCACTGACCTGAAGAAGCTATCTGCAAAACGTTGTCAATAAAGTGCTCCTCCTCATATGGTGTTCATATTCATTAGCAGTACTGTAGTATCAAAATTTACCTAGTGAAATTTCAAATTGTTTCAATACAGTACCGCTAACTGGGAGGTTTGACGTACCTTCCAAGCTACCAAATAGGAAAACCTACTACTGTATTTGGTAGTAGTCTTGAAAAATCCAACGTCAAGGCTATTAACACAATTGCAGTGGCGACTTTTCATAGGGTAAATGACTGCAAAGTCTTCACCCCAACTGCGGTTAAATAAGTAAACGTCTAGAGTCTACTCCTTAACTTACTTTAGGAGACGTTGTACACTAACTAACACCATCACCAAAGGTGAATAAAGCATAGCAGAGAAGAAAAAGGAATTTACCTGAGTTACAGCTGAAAGCCCATACCGTTTTCTGTCATAATGTTGACAACTGGTCGAACCTGAGCACAAGCATCCATTTCCCGGTATCATATTCCACGTAGAGAGAGGAGCGATGATGGGCATGGGTTTGGCCTGTGGGAGGGTACTATGTACATTGGATTTTCCAAGACTACAGTACAGTACAGTACTGTACTACCTTCACAGTTGTGAAGGATTTGGAAAAGTGGATGAGTGATACGGAGAAATGGAAAGGGGATATTGGTGAGAAAGTTAAGGCACTGTGTGTAATGTGTGGTGTGATAGGTGGGGAAGGGAATAGGCCTAGCGAAGGAAGTGAATGCAGGCCTTTTTTGGCAGTTAATGAGAGCCTAGAGATGTTATTGAAAAGGGTAGATGAACTGGGAGCAGAGAATATGGCATTGAAGGAGCAGCTGAAGGAATACGAAGGACGTTTCACGGAAGTAAAGGAGTCGACTGCATGGACGGTGGTAGGTAAACAAAAAGTCAAGGATTTGGAGGATATTATGAAAGAGCAAAAGGAAGAAATGAATATGACCAAACAAAGTTTTGAGAGTGCAGTTGTAGGGGTCATGAAGAACAAGGAGAGTGTCGTGAGGGAGGCCATGGACAGGGATAGGGGTGTAATCTTGTATGGAGATATAGAGACTCATATGAATGATAATGGAGTGAGAAAAGTGAGGGATATGGAGACAGTGAAGGAGGTCTTGAAAGGTGTGGATGAGGACGAATATGGATGGGAAGGGCAGGTGGAGGAGATCAGTAGGATAGGTAGATATAAAAGGGGAGAGATGAGACCTATAAGGGTACAGTTTAAAACTAGGGTAGTGGCAGAGACTGTGACAAATTTTAGTTGGAGGCTAAATACAAATTATAAACTGAAACACATAAGACTAAAGAAGGATTTGAGTATAGAACAAAGGAAAAAAATTAAGGAATTACAAGAAAAGGCTGATGAAAATAATGGAAAGTTGGATGAGGAGGAAAAGAGAAATTTTTACTGGAGAGTGAGGGACGGAAAAGTGAGGAAGTGGTTTATAAGAGTAGAAAGGAGGGGGAGATCAGGGAGGGGAGAGAATGTGATGAGAGTTGTGACGGAGGAGGAGAACGGGGTGGAGGTGTCACAGGGAGAGACAGGAGACAAAGAGGCAGACCCAGTAGTGCTAACAGGGGAGTAGGGTACGGACTGGAGGAGCGGGATGGTGTAATTGCTGGAGGAATGGTAGATGGATTAAGGATTATGTTTAGTAATGTGGATGTGTTTACTCAGGACAAGAAAAGAGAACTGATATGTAGGTTGCAGGATGAAGAGGAAAAACCTGATATCATAGCCCTACAGGAAGTAAGACCAAAAAATGTTAGAATTGAGAGGGAACTGGTGGAATATAGTTTGGAGGGTTTTGAGTTATATGAGAGAAATGCTATTAGAGCAGAGGTTGGAAGAGGACTGTTTATTTATGTAAGAAAAGAGCTCAAGGTTAATGAGGTGGATATGAGACAGCAGTATTGTGAGTATTTGTGTATTGAAGTAAAATGTGTAAGAGGATCAATTCTAATTGCCTCTATATATAGAAGCCCAAATAATAGCAGGGGAGAGGATGATAACCTACTGAAAGCAATGGAGGAGATAGATAATAGAGAGAACAAATATAAAATTTTGATTGGAGATTTCAATTTGCCAAGGATCAACTGGGCAAATTGTACTACTCCAGCGGGACAGGGTAGCATGGAAAATAAGTTTATAGAGAAAGTGAGAGATTGTTTTTAACGCAACATATTGTAGAGATGACAAGATATAGAGATGGGATGCAGGGGAGTGTACTTGATTTGATTTTTAGCAATGAAGAGGATATAGTGGAACATGTTAATGTGGATAGCCCTATAGGTCGTAGTGACCATGCCTGTATAAGATTTAGTTGTAACATTAAATCGGAGAGGGATAATAAAAGCAATAGAAAAATATACATGTATGATAGAGCAGATTATGAGCTGCTGAGACGGTGTTTGGACATTGACTGGGGGGAATATTTGAACGGTGAAGACGCTGAAGGAATGTGGAGGAAAATTAGAGTCAAACTGGAGAATGCTGTATCCAAAAGTGTACCAGTAAGGGAATATAAGGATAAAACAAAATTGAGGAAAAGAACTAACCCAGAATTGCCAATGAAAAGAAAGCTTTGGATATTGATTAGAAGAAAGAAACGATTGTGGGAAAGATTAAAATTGTTAAAAAAGAACAGGGGGTCTAGTATAGAGGCTAAGGAAGTGGATCTGGAACGTAGACAAATAAACAATAAAATAAGGTGGGAAACAAGGAGGGGGGTGAAGGAGAGGGAGAGAGAGATAGCTAGAAATGTGAAGGATAATCCAAAAATATTCTGGAAGTACATTCAGGAAAAATTAACAAGAAGAGTAGGGATCCCAGAGCTGGTGGGGGGGTTGAATGATGGGAGTAGAGCGGAGACTGATAAGGAGAAAGCAGAGGTGCTGGGGAAATACTTTGGGGGGGTACTAACAGTGGAGTCGGAGGATGCAGTGCCTACTATTCCCATCAAACAGGCACCGGCACTAGAACTAGTAGAGTTTTCCCATGCTAGAATAAGAAGGGCTATAGAAAAAATGAACAGAAGTAAGTCACCGGGACCGGATGGGATACACCCAAGAATCATAAAGGAAGGAGGGGAGATGTTAGTAGAGCCATTGAAAATGTTATTTGAGGTATCGTTTAATACAGGACAAATCCCGATGGACTGGAGAGAGGCGAACATAACAGCTATATTTAAGAAGGGAAAGAGAAATGACCCAGGGAATTATAGACCAGTCAGTTTGACAAGTGTTGTGTGTAAACTAATGGAAACGGTAATTAGAGAAGGAATAATGGATCATATGAAGTCAAACCAACTTTTCAGTGGGAGACAGTTCGGATTCTTGCCGGGGAGGTCGACGGTACTACAGCTAATTAAGGTGGTAGATGATTGGATAGAAATTCTAGAAGATGGTGATGTAATAGACGTGGTATATTGCGATTTTATGAAGGCCTTCGATAAGGTCCCACATAAAAGGTTAATAGAGAAAGTTAGAAGCTATAATATAGGGGAGAAATGTGTGAAATGGATAGAAGCCTTCCTGAAAGATCGGAGACAGAGGGTATTGGTGAATGGAATAGGCTCGGGGTGGAGGGAAATTACAAGTGGGGTACCTCAGGGATCTGTGTTGGGACCACTGCTGTTCGTTATATTTATCAACGACTTGCCTGAAGTTATAACTAATGGAAGTGAGGTATACCTGTATGCGGATGACACTAAACTGTATAGAAGAGTGAGGAGTAAGGAAGATATGGGTTTGCTTCAAGGAGATGTGGAGGGCATGAAGGGATGGTCTGAGCATTGGTTAATGCCTTTTCATCCAAAAAAATGCAAGTACATGCGGATTGGGACCAGCAAGATAGACAAGGTAGGATACAGTATGTATGAAGCGATGGAGGAAGTGAGTGCAGAAAAGGATATAGGAGTAGTGATAGATAATAAGTTAAATTTCTCAGAACATTTAGCGGAAAAGATAAACAAAGCCAATAGAATTGTAGGGCTGATAAGGAGGACATTTGTGTCACTTGACGAAGAAATCTTCAGGAATCTATATACAGCGCTGGTTAGGCCACACCTGGAATATGCAAACCAGGTGTGGGCTCCATATATGGTAAAGGATATAGAAGCAGTGGAGAAAGTGCAGAGAAGAGCTAGCAAGCTGGTACCAACGTTGAAGAACGCGGGCTATGAGCAGAGGTTGAGGACACTGGGACTTCCGACACTGGCATATAGGAGAAAGAGAGGGGATATGATAGAGACTTTTAAGATAGTGTCAGGAAAGTACGATGAGGATGTGTGTGAAGGTATCTTCTTGATGCGGGAGGGAACAAGAACGAGAGGACACTCTAAGAAAATTTACAAAGAAAGAAATAGGCTTGAGAAGGCGAAGAACTCATTTTGTGATAGAGTGGTAAATGAGTGGAACGCACTGCCCCAGTATGTAGTCGATTCCGAATCAATAAGGGAGTTTGAAAGTAATCTTGATAAAGCATGGGGAAGACAAGATTTGAAGTTTGATTATAAAACAAAAATACAGAATAGTAAAAATGTTGCGTCTGCTACCGCCGCCGCCAACACCGTGAACGACCGCAGCAGTGCAAGTACTGGTACTGAGCTGGATACACAGGCATAGTTTGCCTTTTTCCAGAGGATCTACTGTAAGAAACTGTAAGAAACTGTAAGTATAGCGTGAGAAATTGGTCGATGCGCGGCCTCGCGTTATCTGAACGATGTAACCTACCGGAAAATAGCTTATTGGTCGATCGGCACTAGAATCCTAGATACCCTTTATTTTTCGCTTTCATAGGTTAACCCTCACAGACTGGTTATGCATTCTATAAGATATCCCCGAAACCCGGGCGATTTGGCCAAAAAACTTCTTTAATAGGCAACCGTATCTTTGGTATTTTAACTGCTACCGAATTCCCACGCATCTCCAAGCGTAGATGTGCTTCGTACCTGTAGACTGGCATTAAGTAGAGCTCTCTTAAGTCAAGTGGTTCAGTTGTGATGACAATTTCCGTGGAGAGAGTTTCGAGGCGATGTTAGCAATATGACACACTTTTCAACACTAACTCTTGTCTAGCAGACAACAGAACAACAAACTCCGATCTTCTTCTTGTGTTTGGAGGTGCGCGGCGTCGCTCCCGGCTGTGTTTACATGTGTCATACGCACGACTTTCAAAACAAGCTTAATAGGCTTTCAAGCTTACGGTGCTCAAGAGCCCGCCCGTGTTCCGGGCCCTAGTTTGTTATGGGTGCCTCAGAGCCCTTCCGGGAACCAGGGGTTAAATGATACTCATTCACACACAATCAAGCATAAGAACATAAAGGAATGATAAAATAGGTACAGAAATAAGGAATTAAACATGAAATTAGGAGTTATTGTACAAAAAGGAAAATGTAGCTTCCCTTAATTCTACAGGGGTTATGTAAAGGGGGCGAGGGGTAGGGGTATCCGAGGCTTCTTAGGGGTCACTCCTGAGTGTCACCAGTAGATGGTGACTCTGAAGTCAGCCTTTGAAGTTTCTGGAGAGACCTAGCCCGAGTGAATCTGACATCCGAGCGTCACTTGTGCAAGTTGTGGACGCCATCTTTAATGACGGAGAGAAGAAGGAGAAGACCAGCCAGACGTTCTAAGTCCACCCTCCATTATGTTTAAAAAAAAAAACCTGTTTGCAAGCTTTTTGGTGCCCATACCTCATATTTTTTGCATTTATTATGGCCTTTAGTGCATTCAGTGTTAGGAACTGTGGGCCTGGTGGTAATGATGAAGGAATTGTATGCCTAGAACCATCAAAACAGATCATTAGACACAGTCGTCCGACGAAAGCAGCGGAAATGAACGACGATTTAGGTTGCGGCCACACTGAGAGCGAGCTGGGGCGGAAGCGAGTTAAAGCGTTTGAGTGACCACACTGGAAGCAGGCGATCGCAGTGATTGCTGGGGGTTTAGCAGCACCCTGGCTAAATCACCTACATTGTGAACATTGTACACGACCCATACACCACGAGACTTTTACTCACTATTATTCTGTCTTGGCTATATATATACTGTACAGTAAAACCCCGCCCATCTGGTGCCCTCCCATCCGGAAACCCAAGACAGGCATTCGGGTTCGGACATATGCCCAAGCCATTCGGACAAGGCCGAATGACGGGGAAAAAACATCGAGTTTGGACCGAACAGCATTGTGGGTAAGTTTCTATTCGCGCCAAAAATATTGTTTACGTCTAGTCAGGTGGTGCGCCCCAAGCGTCGTGCGCCGATCTGGACATTATCCCTGTGTTTGTGCTATTATTTCTACTCGCCTGCCCCACGAAGACGGATAGTGATGTTGTGATGACTTCCAAGGAAGCGGAAAGTGGAGAGAAGGCTGGTGAGGCTTGTGAGAAGGCTGTTAAAAGTTGATTAGGCTAAGTTATGCCTCAATATATTACAGTATTGCAAAAATAAGAAGGTAAAAGTTGATTAACTGTGGTAAGAAAATAAAAAGTTCAGTTCTTTTTTTAAGTGGCAAAAAGTGTTCAGTGTTCTAATGTATACAGTACTGTACATGAAAAATGTGCTGCAGTTGCAATCATTGTTTTTGTATGGCACCTCCACTACCACCCACTCCACTCCACCCTACACTCTACACCCTACTCCACCTTCACTGTCCACTCCACTTACAGGACAGGTCAGTAAGAAAAGGACACTGTGTTGCTTTTTACTGGAGAGTGAGGGACGGAAAATTGAAGAAGTGGTTTATAAGAGTAGAAGGGAGGGGGAGATCAGGGAGGGAAGAGAATGTGATAGGAGTTATGACGGAGGAGGAGAACGGGGTGGAGGTGTCACAGGGAGAGACAGAAGACAAAGTGGCAGACCCAGTAGTGCTAAGGGGGGAGTAGGGTACGGACAGGAGGAGCGGGATGGTGTAATTGCTGAAGGAATGGTAGATGGATTAAGGATTATGTTTAGTAATGTGGATGTGTTTACCCAGGACAAGAAAAGAAAACTGATATGTAGGTTGCAGGATGAAGAGGAAAAACCTGATGTCATAGCCTTACAGGAAGTAAGACCAAAAAATGCTAGAATTGAAAGGGAACTGGTGGAGTATAGTTTGGAGGGTTTTGAGTTATATGAGAGAAATGCTATTAGAGCAGAGGTCGGAAGAGGACTGTTTATTTATGTATGAAAAGAGCTCAAGGTTAACGAGGTGGTTATGAGACAGCAGTATTGTGAGTATTTGTGTATTGAAGTAAAATATGCAAGAGGATCAATTCTAATTGCCTCTATATATAGAAGCCCAAATAATAGTAGGGGAGAGGATGATAACCTATTGAAAGCAATGGAGGAAATAGATAATAGAGAGAACAAATATAAAATTTTGGTTGGAGATTTCAATTTGCCAAGGATCAACTGGGCAAATTGTACTACTCCAGCGGGACAGGGTAGCCTGGAAAATAAGTTTATAGAGAAAGTGAGAGATTGTTTTTTAACAATGAGGAGGATATAGTGAAACATGTCAATGTGGATAGCCCTATAGGTCGTAGTGACCATGCCTGTATAAGCTTTAGTTGCAATATTAAAACAGAGGGATAATAGAAGCAATAGAAAAATATACATGTATGATAGAGCAGATTATGAGCTGCTGAGACGGTGTTTGGACATTGACTGGGGGGAATACTTGAACGGTGAAGACGCTGAAGGAATGTGGAGGAAAATTAGAGTCAAACTGGAGAATGCTGTATCCAAAAGTGTACCAGTAAGGGAATATAAGGATAAAACAAAATTGAGGAAAAGAACGAACCCAGAATTGCCAATGAAAAGAAAGCTTTGGACATTGATTAGAAGAAAGAAACGATTGTGGGAAAGTCTAAAATTGTTAAAAAAGAACAGGGGGTCTAGTATAGAAGCTAAAGAAGTGGATCTGGAACGTAGACAAATAAACAATAAAATAAGGTGGGAGACAAGGAGGGGGATGAAGGAGAGGGAGAGAGAGATTGCTAGAAATGTGAAGGATAATCCAAAAATATTCTGGAAGTACATTCAGGAAAAGTTAACAAGAAGAGTAGGGATCCCAGAGCTGGTAGGGGGGTTGGATGATGGGAGTAGAGCGGAGACTGATAAGGAGAGAGCAGAGGTGCTGGGGAAATACTTTGGGGGGGTACTAACAGTAGAGTCGGATGATGCAGTGCCTACTATTCCCATCAAACAGGCACCGGCACTAGAACTAATAGAGTTTTCCCATGCTAGAATAAGAAGGGCTATAGAAAAAATGAACAGAAGTAAGTCCCCAGGACCGGATGGGATACACCCAAGAATCATAAAGGAAGGAGGTGAGATGTTAGTAGAGCCATTGAAAATGTTATTTGAGGTATCGTTTAATACAGGACAAATCCCGATGGACTGGAGAGAGGCGAACATAACAGCTATATTTAAGAAGGGAAAAAGAAATGACCCAGGGAATTATAGACCAGTCAGTTTGACAAGTGTTGTGTGTAAACTAATGGAAACGGTAATTAGAGAAGGAATAATGGAGCATATGAAGTCAAACCAACTTTTCAGTGGGAGACAGTTCGGATTCTTGCCGGGGAGGTCGACGGTACTACAGCTAATTAAGGTGGTAGATGATTGGATGCAAATTCTAGAAGATGGTGATGTAATAGACGTGGTATATTGCGATTTTATGAAGGCCTTCGATAAGGTCCCACATAAAAGGTTAATAGAGAAAGTTAGAAGCTATAATATAGGGGAGAAATGTGTGAAATGGATAGAAGCCTTCCTGAAAGATCGGAGACAGAGGGTACTGGTGAATGGAATAGGCTCGGGGTGGAGGGAAATTACAAGTGGGGTACCTCAGGGATCTGTGTTGGGACCACTGCTGTTCGTTATATTTATCAACGACTTACCGGTACCTGAAGTTATAACTAATGGAAGTGAGGTATACCTGTATGCGGATGACACTAAGCTGTATAGAAGAGTGAGGAGGGGAGAGTAAGAGGGTGGTGAAGAGAGTAGTGAAGGAAAGTAAGAGAAGAGTAGATGAGGAATTTGGAAGGAATCTGAGTGTAAAATGGAGGGAGAGTAAGAAACTGTTCTGGAAAGAAGTCAAGAAAGTTAGGGAAGGTAGCAAGGGAAACAGTAAGGGTGTGAAAGATAAGAATGGGAGAATGCTAGCCGAGAAGCAAGAGAGAGTCGAAAGATGGAGGGAGTACTTCAGTGAGTTGCTAAATGTAAGGAATGAAGAGCCAGCAAACATAGCTGGATATGGTATGGGAGGGAGAAGAAGAGAAGTAGTGGAGGAGGAGGTGGGGATCAGGAGGTCAGAAGTGTGGGAAGCCATGAAAAGAGTGAAGTTGGGGAAAAGCACCAGGAACAGATGGAGTGTGTGGGGAAATGTTGAGGTATGGTGGTGAGATAGTGATAGAATGGGTATGGAAAATGTGCAAACTAGTATGGGAGAAGGGGAGTGCACCCGATGACTGGAAGACTGGCACAATAGTCCCCCTATATAAGGGCAAAGGGGAAAGAGGAGTGTGTGGTAACCACTGAGGAATATGTCTTCTAAGCGTAGTAGGGAAGGTATACAGTAGGGTAGTGATTGAGAGTGAGAGTGAGAACGGAGAAGTGGATAGGCGACGAGCAGGGAGGTTTTAGGAAGGGAAGAGGATGTGTAGATCAGATTTTTACCCTGAATTGTGTTCTGGAGAAGAAACAAAAGGTGTATGTTGCCTTTATGGACTTGGAGAAGGCCTATGACAGAGTGGATAGAGAAGATTTGTGGAAAGTACTTAGAATATACGGAGTAGAGGGCAAGTTGCTGAAAGCAGTGAAGAGCATGTATGAGGGTGCAAAGGCGGCAGTACGTGTGGAGAGTGAGCAGAGCGAGTTCTTTGACCTGAATGTTGGTTGAAACAGGGGTGTGTGATGTCCCCGTGGTTGTTTACTGTATATATGGATGGAGTCATGAAAGAAATACTATCAAGAGCAGTGGATGTTGGTATATCACTGAAAAGGGAGGGAATTGAGTGGAAGCTACCTATACTGCTGTTTGCGGATGATACAGTTCTGATGAGTGATAATGAATGGGAGTTGCAGGGTCTGGTAAATGAGTTTGGAACAGTGTGCAAAAAACGGAATTTGAAGGTAAATGCGGGGAAGAGCAAGGTTATGGTCTTCGGAAGGGGTGAAGTCACAGAGTGTGAGGTGAAGCTGAACGGTCAGGCTATGGAGATCGTCAACTCTTTTAAGTATCTGGGCAGTGTGTTGAGTAAAGATGGGACTATGAATGAAGAAGTGCGGGAGAGGGTACAACAGGGGAAGAGGGTTGTAGGAACGCTAAAAGCAGTAACAAGAAATAGGGTGGTCAGTATGGAAGTGAAGAAGTCCTTGCATGACAGTGTGGTAATCCCGACACTGACTTACGGAAGCGAAGCATGGACGTTGGTTGAGAGACTCAGACCAAGAGTGAGAGCAGTGGAAATGAATTACTTAAGGAGTGCGTGCGGAGTTACATGGAGGGATAGACAGACTAATGAGCAAGTAAGAAGGAGGTGTGGTGTGGAGGTAGATGTGCTGTAAAGTGTGAAAAGGAACAACTTGAGATGGTTCGGCCATATGGAACGTATGGAAAGCGAGAGGAGAGAATGACTAAGAGGGTGTACGAGAGCGAGGTGGAGGGACAGAGAGGGAGAGGTAGACCGAATGAGAGGTGGAAGGATGGAGTGAGGAAGTACATGAACGAAGGCGGTGCTGGTTGGGGTGAGGGGCGTCGACTGGCTGGGGACAGAGGTGCATGGGGGCGGTTCGTTCGTGGCCACCCCTTCGGGGATCACGGCGTCGGGCAATAGATAGATAGGAGTAAGGAAGATGTGGGTTTGCTTCAAGGAGATGTGGAGGGCATGAAGGGATGGTCTGAGCATTGGTTAATGCCTTTTCATCCAAAAAAATGCAAGTACATGCGGATTGGGACAAGCAAGATAGACAAGGTAGGATACAGTATGTATGAAGCGATGGAGGAAGTGAATGCAGAAAAGGATATAGGAGTAGTGATAGACAATAAGTTAAATTTCTCAGAACATTTAGCGGAAAAGATAAACAAAGCAAATAGAATTGTAGGGCTGATAAGGAGGACATTTGTGTCACTTGACGAAGAAATATTCAGGAA
Organism: Paralithodes platypus; assembly: GCA_032716605.1. Lineage (NCBI taxonomy): Eukaryota > Metazoa > Arthropoda > Malacostraca > Decapoda > Lithodidae > Paralithodes > Paralithodes platypus. The sequence goes on along the minus strand of CM064543.1, from coordinate 19,302,951 downwards.
TCTCTATACAGCGCTGGTTAGGCCGCACCTGGAATATGCGAACCAGGTGTGGGCTCCATATATGGTAAAGGATATAGAAGCAGTGGAGAAAGTGCAGAGGAGAGCTAGCAAGCTGGTACCAACGTTGAAGAACGCGGGCTATGAGCAGAGGTTGAGGACACTGGGGCTTCCGACACTGGCATAGGAGAAAGAGAGGGGATATGATAGAAACTTTTAAGATAGTGTCAGGCAAGTACGATGAGGATGTGTGTGAAGGTATCTTCTTGATGCGGGAGGGAACAAGAACGAAAGGACACTCTAAGAAAATTTACAAAGAAAGAAATAGGCTTGAGAAGGCAAAGAACTCATTTTGTGATAGAGTGGTAAATGAGTGGAACGCACTGCCCCAGTATGTAGTCGATTCCGAATCAATAAGGGAGTTTGAAAGTAATCTTGATAAAGCATGGGGAAGGCAAGATTTGAAGTTTGATTATAAAACAAAAATACAGAATAGTAAAAATTTTGCATCTGCTACCGCCGCCGCCAACACCGTGAACGACCGCAGCAGTGCAAGTACTGGTACTGAGCTGGATACACAGGCCTAGTTTGGCTTTTTCCAGAGGATCTACTGTAAGAAACTGTAAGAAACTGTAACAGTTGTAGATATAAAATGTAGATACAGTAGGCATATGGATGAGATGGGTTAGATATGAAAGGGATATGTTCTTATGTACAGTTCCGGACAGATCAAACAGCAACACCCCGTCCACCAGCTATGTGGTGTGGGGCTCTGCGGATTTGGTAACACTGGCAGGAGGTGGGAGGGATGTGGGTGGATGAGGGGGGTTTAGGGGGGAGTGTGGGAGGGTGAAGAGGCAGTAATCATGGTATGGCTGGTGGGAGGGGGCAAACGAGTGATGGGGTATGGGAGAACAGAGTGACAAGCAAATTATCCTATAGAACAAGCTACTCCCACAGGATTTTAAATTACACACACCTACAATATCACTGTATGCTACATTTAACAAATTTAACAGTCTGCTCTCCCCTACCCTGTCACTTGTTTGCCCCCTCCCACCAGCCACACCATGATTGCTGCCTCTTCACCCTCCCAATTCCCCCCTAAACCCCCCACATACCTCCCCTCATCACCCACCCACCCACATCCCTCCCACCTCCTGCCAGTATTACCAAATCCGCAGAGCCCCTCACCACATAGCGGGTGGACGAGGTGTTGCTGTTTCATCTGTCCGGGACTGTACATTACACTAATTTCTTTTTTCAGATCCAGTTTATTTAGATTAGGAAGGTACTGGACAGTACAAAGTTAGCAATCCAGACATCATTATGTCTGACATCCGGAGTAGTCCGAGTTAGAGAACCGGACATAATTATCTCTGACATCCGGTATTGTTCCGTTCGTATGAGAACTATTCGGACCCCGCCAGATCCGGATTTTTGACAGATCCGGACAAGGTTTCCCCCCGATTAGTCCGGTTGGCCGGGGTTTTACTGTATATACTGTATATATATATATAGCCGGTATATATATATATATATATATATATATATATATATATATATATATATATATATATATATAATATATATATATATACCGTATACTGTATATTTAGTCCATGCTTCGCTTCCGTAAGTCAGTGTCGGGATTACCACACTGTCATGCAAGGACTTCTTCACTTCCATACTGACCACCCTATTTCTTGTTACTGCTTTCAGCGTTCCTACAACCCTCTTCCCCTGTTGTACCCTTACGGAAGCGAAGCATGGACGTTGGTTGAGAGACTCAGACCAAGAGTGAGAGCAGTGGAAATGAATTACTTAAGAAGTGCGTGCGGAATTACATGGAGGGATAGACAGACTAATGAGGAAGTAAGAAGGAGGTGTGGTGTGGAGGTAGATGTGCTGGAAAGTGTGAAAAGGAATAACTTGAGATGGTTCGGCCATATGGAACGTATGGAAAGCGAGAGAATGACTAAGAGGGTGTACGAGAGCGAGGTGGAGGGACAGAGAGGGAGAGGTAGACTGAAAGAGAGGTGGAAGGATGGAGTGAGGAAGTATATGAACGAAGGGCGGTGCGCTCTTCGGTGCCACTAGCAAGAGTGGCGAACTCCACATAGGTGACATAGGTGCTGGTTGGGGGGAGGGGCGTCGACTGACTGGGGACAGAGGTGCATGGGGGCGGTTCGTTCGTGCCCACCCCTTCGGGGATCATGGCGTTAGGCAATAGATAGATAGATAGATATATTTAGTAGTGGTTCTCTCCGTCAATGACTTGAGAGCCTTACGTGGTACAACCAATGCTATCTTCGTAGTCAGGTAGATACAGGAAAGATACTTACTAAAAGGCAGTGAGCTTTACTTTGTGTTTGTAGACCTAGAGAAGACCTTTGACTGGGTGCCTAGAGATGTTGTGCAGTGTGCTATGAGGAAACTTGGTGTGGAAGAGTGGCTGGTGCGTGTGATAATGAAGATGTATGAGGATTCGCGAACTGCGGTGAGGGTGAAAGGTTTACTGAGTGAGAAGTTCACAGTCCGTGTTGGAGTTCATCAGGGTTCAGTATTAAGCCCCCTCCTCTTTATTATGGTCCTGGAGGCACTGTCTAGAGATTTTAGACCCGGACTCCCGTGGGAACTGCTTTATGCAGACGATTTAGTCCTAATAGCTGACAATGTGCAAGATGCTGAAGCCAAATTCAGAAGATGGAGAGAGGGCATGGGGAGCAAGGGTTTAAGAGTCAATATTAACAAAACCAAGGTTATGCATTGTAGATTGAGACGAGGCAATGTGGAAAAGAGCGTTGCATGCCCATGTGCAGTGTGTGGAAAGGATGTGGGCGCTAACTTGATTCGGTGTAGCATCTGTCGATGTTGGGTGCACCATGGGAGTAAGCGCTGTAGTAGAATAAAAGGACCCCTGCCGAAGGATGAGTCAGAAAGTTCGAAATTTGAGTGCGTAGTGTGCAAAGGCGAGCTTGTGTTAAATGATGATCCTCCTGTGGCTGTTAATTTTGGAAATGAGTCATTGGAGCTGGTGGACAAGTTTGTTACCTAGAATATACTATCTCTGCCGGTGGTGGGGCCGAGGCTGCCACTGTCGCTAGAATTAGATGTGGCTGGGTGAAGTTCAGAGAACTGCTGCCATTTCTGACCATGAAAAGAATGCCTCTCCCCCTAAAGGGAAAAGGTGTATGCCTCATGTGTTAGAAGTGCAATGACGTATGCCTCAGAAACATGGGCCGCTAAAGTAGAGTATGTTAACAGAATGGAACATAATGAGATGAGAATGGTGAGATACATTTGTGGGGCCAAGCTGCAGGATAGAATAACTAATGATGAGCTAAGGAGACGCTTAGGCATAAAGAGTATTAGTGAGGAGATGCGTACAAGTAGACTGGGATGGTATGGGCATGTGGAGAGAATGGATGAACAAAATTGGGTGAAAGGATGCAGGTCTGTGATTGTGGAGGGAGCTGCACCAAGGGGTGGACCGAGGAAGACCTGGGATCGGACTATACGTGCCGATCTCGAATCCCAAAACTTGACAAGTGAAGCAGCCCTTAACAGGGTTGCCTGGAATGCTGCCATTAGGACAAGAGCTTGAAACTGCATGTATGTGTGGAGTACTCAGTCTTAAAATGTTATGTACAGTATGTATGTATGTATGTATGTATGTATGTATGTACCGGTATGTATGTATGTATGTATTCGGGTTGCGTTAAGCATTCTCCGGGTGCCCCATGGTGCCTCGGGGAGCCCTAATATGTAATTACGCTCTCATGTCATCGACGGAGAGAACCACTACTAAATATGGATACTGGCACGAAGTACCCGACAAAGGTGGCGCCCAATCTGCACCTTTGACAACCTCCTACCAGTCCTCGGCAACAACCCCACAGCCGGCACCACAGACTCCACAAATGTGTGCCAGGCGTACACTGGGCACAACACATGGCGAGCATGGCCACAAATGAAAACCCGGAATGGGAAAGGGCTCTAAAACGTGGATCACCCATTCAATCTTGGCGACAAAATGAGGGGAGGGGGCCAAGGAGACCACGATCAATGACCGAGCATCTGGATGGCTTCGATCTACCAGACTCGGGACTGCTCGGCCAGACAGTTTGGGGAACTACAACAACAACAACAACAGGGAGAACAACACGCATGCCCGGGACTGCGACACGGCAGTTAGTTCCGGCACCATACCACCAGTAGCCCGGGCCACAACGAACACAGGTCTCTCGAGCAACTGCACCGGTGTTGTGGCCTGTGCGTATGGTCATGACGCCAGAAGGTCCAGAGCCCAGCCCAGATTCCACAGCGGAGGGAGCCGGCGCGGCGGCGGTTGTTCCCGGAAGGCAATTTTCAGGAAGGAAACCAGCTCCTACGGTGGAATGACCAGCCCAGTCAGAGACTCAAAGACCTCCCGTATGGCAGACAGATGCGAGCAGATAGAGCGAACCTCAAAGTGACGGGCGCGGAAAAGGTGAAGCAAGTAGCGGAGAATAAGCGGAGGCGAACGAATCGTCTGGCCAGTGTCCCGTATCCATGTCATAAAAGACGTCCAGTGGGACACGTAAGACCACCAAGTAGACACCGTCCAGGAACGTTTGAGGAAGTCTGTGAGGTCCCGTCCGTGGACTGGGAGCCACCAAGCCCCGCGAACAGCCACAACGCGAATGCCAACGAGGGCCCGAGAGCACCAACCCGGCCCAAGAGGAAGCGTGAGACAGGTAGGGCATCGGAATTGTGCACCATCGCTGCAGCTGGGCGTACCAAACCTGTGCCGGCCACAGGGGCGCGAACAACCAGACCCTTCCGCAGAACTACCACAGCTTTGTGAGGACCGTGCACAGCAAGAGTGCGTCTGGCGGCGGAAAGATGAATAGCAACCACCACCTTGTTCCAGTCGTCTGCGAAAGCGGCCGGACCCACCACGAGGCCGGAGGGATAGAGACTGAGGCAAGGTCTGCAACTCGACCGTCACCTCAGATCGCCCTGAACAGCAGTTAGTCACGAAGATGAACAGACCAGCCAGAAGGAAGGGGTCTCGCCACGGCCTGGAGGGCACCAGCGCCCGAGGGGGAGGCAACCCGGTCCCCCTCACCTCAAAACCAGTCATTTCCAGAGGAAGAGGACCCCGAAACCTCGACCAGGGCCTCCGACCCACAAGACGGAGCCCTCCCCTGGAGAGACGCCAATTGCAGGGCAGGAATCGGGGAAGGAGCTAGAGTCGGAGCAGGAAGGGGATGAGAACGGTCAGAGGTGAGCCGCAGGGCAGAAGAGGCTGTGGGAGCAAGAAGAGCAAGGATCCCCGGACCTGTAGAGGAGGGGGGCCCCACCGAGGCAGAGGAGGGAGAGACCCCCACCGAGGCAGAGGAGGGAGAGACCCCCACCGAGGCAGAGGAGGGAGAGACCCCCACCCTGGCTGAGGGGCAGGTGGAGGAGATACAGGGAACGTATCCGTAACAGGGCGCTCCCCCCAGGATACATACTGTACATACATACATAACATTTTGAGACTGAGTGTTCCACACATACGTGCAGTTTTAGTCTCTTGTCCTAATGGCGGTGTTCCAGGCAACCCTGTTAAGGGCTGCTTCACTTGTCAAGTTCTTGGATTTGAGATGGGCACGTATAGTCCGATCCCAGGTCTTCCTCGGTCCACCCCTTGGTGCAGCTCCCTCCACAATCACAGACCTGCATTTTTTCACCCAATTTTGTTCATCCATTCTCTCCACATGTCCATACCATCCCAGTCTACTTGTACGCATCACCTCGCTAATACTGTACTCTTTATACCTAAATGTCTCCTCAGCTCAACATTCGTTATTCTATCCTGTAGCCTGGCCCCACACATCCATCTCACCATTCTCATCTCATTACGTTCCATTCTGTTGACATCCTCTACATTAACGGCCCATGTTTCTGAGGCATACGTCATTGCACTTCTAACACATGAGGCATACACCTTTCCCTTCAGGGAGAGAGGCATTCTTTTCGTGGTCAGGATTGGCAGCAGTTCTCTGAACTTCCCCCAGCCACATCTAATTCTAGCAACAGTGGCAGCCTCGGCCCCTCCTAGGTAACAAAACTTGGTCACCAGCTCCAATGACTCATTTCCAAAATTCACAGCCACAGGATCATCACTTAACACAAGCTCACCTTCGTACACTACGCACTCAAATTTCTCTATTTCTGACTTATCCTTCGGCAGGGGTCCCTTTATTCTACTACAGCGCTTATTCCCATGGTGCACCCAGCGTCGACAGATGCTACATTGAATCGCGTTAACGCCTACACCCTTTCCACACACTGCACATGGGTATGCACCGCTCTTTTCCACATTGCCTGGTCTCAATCTACAATGCATAACCTTGGTTTTGTTAATATTGACTCTTAAACCCTTGCTCGCCATACCCTCTCTCTATTCTCTGAATTTGGCCTCAGTATCTTGCATACTGTCAGCTATTAGGACTAAATCGTCTACATAAAACAGTTCCAACGGGAGTCCGCCTCTAAAAACTCTAGACAGTGCTTCCAGGACCATAATAAAGAGGAGGGGGCTTAACACTGAACCCTGATGGACTCCAACACGGACTGCGAACTCATCACTCAGTACACCCTTCACCCTCACCGCACTTCGCGAATTCTCATACATCTTCATTATCACACACACCAGCACTCTTCCACACCAAGTTTCCTCATAGCCCACTGCACAATATCTCTAGGCACCCTATCAAAGGCCTTCTCCAGGTCTACAAACACAAAGTAAAGGTCCCTGCCTTTTAGTAAGTATCTTTCCTGTATCTGCCTGACTATGAAGATAGCATCGGTTGTACCCCGTCCTGGCATAAAACCAAACTGCATATCATCAATGGAGATGCTTTGCCTGATCAAACCCTCAAAGACTCTCTCACAGACCTTCATGATTTGGTCAAGCATTTTCAGGCCCCTATAATTTCCTCTATCTAGCACATCCCCTTTTCCTTTGTATATATTTACTATTACACTTTTGTGCCAATCCTCTGGGATTTTCTCATCTTTAATAATGGTGTTTATCAACCCAGTGACTAAGTTTACACCAGTCTCCCCTGAGACTTTTATCATCTCAGCGACAATGTCAGAGCACCCTGGAGCTTTGCCGTCCTTCATTTTATTGATTGCGTCGCTCACTACAGCTGGTGCTATCAAAGGAGGGGGCCCAGATATTGGTTTTTCGATACTAAGCTGTTCCTTATCCCATTCAAACTCTACATTTAGCAATTGTTCATAGTGGGCCTTCCATGCTTCTCTGATTTCATTTTCTGCATACACAATCTTCCCATTATCATTTCTAACACACTGTTCACCTATAATATCCCTACTGTAATTTTTAACTCGCCTAGCTAGGTTGAAGATCCCATTGGGATTGTCAGTGTTACACACTTGTTCGAGGACCAGGTCCTTAATGCCTTTTTTAGCATTTTAAATAACTTTAGGCAGTTCGTTTAGCTGCCTGGTATTCCTCCTAGCTGCCTCCCTTCTTCCATGCTTTGAAGCATCTCCTTTTCTCTTTCACAGCATGTTCTACCTCATCGTTTCACCACCAGGAGGTCTTATTCCTGGGGTGACCCTTTGTTTTCCCACAGACTTTGTCAGTGGCAGTGATAAGGCTATGCTTAAGAAAGTTCCATTGACTATTTACATCGTTAGGCCTAGCTTCCTTATTTCTATTCATTTCTATTCATAGAGGGGGAGGGGGGAGCAGAGGAACAAGGAGGGTGGGATCAGAAGAAGAACCCCCCCACGCCGTCGAAGGCCCATCCAGCATATCCGCGTCGGCCGTGGTTTTGGAACGAGAAGAGTGAGCGGAGGTCTGCTGAGGAGGATGACGAGCAGCCAAGCGAATGGGAGCGACGAGCTGTAGCCTGGCGACAGGGAGAGAGCGACTCAACCAGAAGCACCCGCCTTAGGAGCACGAAGAGGGCGGAAAGCGTGGCATCCACTCCAGAGGTAGCCTACCAGGTCGAGGAGCATGGCCAGGGCGAGCGGAGGAGGCACTCTCTCCAGAGGGGCCCAGCCGGGGGGTTACATGCTGGTGCGGTGTAAGTGGAGGAAGAGACAACAGCAGAAGCCGCACCGAGATAGAGAAAGCGCAGAAAGAGACTACAACAACGTTGATTCTTTCAAAGTTCGCCTTGACAAGCACCTTGCGCTGAATCCAAGGTTGACTGCATTGTAAATGAATAAAAGATGTCCATAATTGTGCTACTGTATTTCATTAATAGTGTCCCCCCCTCCCTGCCATGGTAATCCCCAGGGAGGTAGGTCCTTTGCAAATTTTTATCTCTGAAATACTGTTGGACACGAGAAACAGCAGTATTTTGGAGGGCAAGTAACCTTGAGGGGTCGCAAGACCTGTTTTTGCTTGTTTTCCTTTGTACTCCTTAAAATGTCCAAGTAAACCAGGTAGGAAGCATGTAGAAGAACAAGTCGGCATGCAAACTGAGGGTCTGTACTCACCAAACCGGCAACTCTGAAGGGCAGCGATGAAGATCAGGCTGAAGCATTGGGAGAACCTGCAAAGACGGAGAAAGTGTTAAACACTAACTCTGCATCCATAATGCAGGGCCTATATACAGTATATCACAGTAAGACTGTGAAAACTAAGATGGAGGTGTGTGTAAGACACTAACCTCACATCTCAATGCAATGGCTAAATCACAGTCAGTCAGTTAAGACACAGTCAGTGAAGAAGGCCACAAAAAAACAGATGCATGACTGCCATGACAGCACTGGCAAGTATTAAGCAAGCCACTTCCGCCAAACAGCCGATTCCGGCGTGTCTGTGGCGACACCGAATCAACCCAAAATTTTGCGGGACCGAGCCAGACAGTTTCCGCAAAATTGCGGAGCCGAAACGAGCGTCTGAGGCGACACCGAATCAACCCCGCAATATTGCGGGACCGAGCTAGCCAGGTTTGCGCCGAAAAAGCGAATTGAGCGTCTGAGGCGACACCGAAACAGGCCGCAAGAGCGGGGATCTCCAAGCTGAGCAGTGTCTTTCAAGAAACAAACTCCCAACTAAACCCTGTCCTAGGTAATTGGGTAGCAAGGAAGACACGCCAGGGGAGTGGATATCCAAGCTTGTGCAGGGGCCCACAAGCTGAGCAGTGCCTTCCAAGAAACAAACGCCCAACTAAACCCGGGCCTAGGTAGTTGGGCAGTAAGGAAGACACACCAGGGGAGAGCAGGCTCATCCCCCAGGAACCACCCATCCTGCAAAAGATCAAGCATAGCGCAGTAAAAGACAGGTGCAGGGAGGGTAACAGTACAACAGGGACCCCCTAGAGGCGTCCCTGAACAGTGTGGGAAAAAGGATGAATGCCCACCAAGATCGTTCACCGCAACTCAGCGAACGACGTGAAGGGGAGGCCGCAAATTGGGAGACACCAAGACAACAATGCGGGAATCGCCGCCCCCACTCGTCAGCCGCCAAACCAAATCCAAGGCGGGGTGAATGCGAAGAGGACGGCTAAATCTCGCCGACGGCAGCGTTGTAAAGGCACGAGATCAAGGTGGGCGAAAGGAGATGGAGGTGAAACATAATGGGTAAAAATATACCAGCAAATGATCACTGGTGAGAAAAAGGGGGACACATAGCTGTTTGTAGTGAAAGTGTCGGTTGCGAAAAAAAACTTGTGTGACTTAACCCCTTCAGACTCATATGATGCAGAGGTTGCCAGATTAGCAATAAGAAATAGAGTTCTCTCACTCTTATAATTACCTCTCCAAAATTAGTTTTCTGCCCACAGCTAACTCAAAGACAACTGCAGAGGTTGAAGTAACTAAATTAAAGGTTTCTAAATACCCCTGATGGTAACAAAGACTTTAAAGTATCCCTAATCGGCTCAAAATCGCGTCATATGTCGGAGAGGGTTAAGCACACGACGCCAGGCCCCTCAACCACTCGAGAGGATCGAAAGGGGCGACTCTGGAAAAAACGCTAGATGGTAAAATGACGGACACAAACATTATAAAGCTAGCAACGCCGCCTCAGGCGATTTCTGAATTTTACCCCACAATGTAAACACCTAGGCTATGAAATGTATGAAAATCTCATCGGGGCATAGCCTAGTCCTAAATGAAAAAAACAAACTAGCCTACCAAGATGAAGGTGGTGAAAAGTAACATAAACACCTAGGCTATGAAAAATATGAAAAAACTCATCTGGGCATAGCCTAGACCTATATGAGAAAACAAACTAGGCTACCAATAAGCTAAAACCATGCCCAGAATTAACGGAAAAGAAAATATGAAAAAATTAGAAATTCTGAAGCCAGTCGACCCCCGACACCTTCGGTACCTATTTACACACGCGACCTCCATATGACACATTCTGGAGCCCATTTCACACGTGCCCTAAACCATGTATCATCTGTCTTACATAAAAGAAGGCCAAAGAAGCCGAAAACGTACGACGACAGGGTGGATTGAAGAACACAAGGCATAAACGTCTGGGTCATATGAGGGTGCGAGTGAAAATTATACCGGGAAATGGACGCTTACGCTCAGGTTTGACCAGTTGTCAACATTATGACAGAAGACGGTATGGGCTTTCAGCTGTAACTCATATCAGGTAAAAAAAAATTCTTCTCTTCTATGCTTTTTTCACCTTCGGTGGTGGCCTTGGTTAGTGTACAACGTCTCCTAGAATAAGTTAAGGAGTAGACTCTAGACGTTTTCTTATTTAACTGCGGTTGAGGTGACGACTTTGCAGTAATTTATGACAAGTCGCCACTGCAATTAGGTTAATAGCCTTAACGTGGGATTTGCCAAGACTACTGTACTAACAAATATAATATTTACACTACTGTATTGTGTTTACACTATTCCTTGTAAAAGTTTTAAAGTATGATACCGTACCCCCCTAGTTGTTGTTGTTGTTCCCCAAGCTGCCTGGCCGAACAGCCCCAAGGCCCCGAGCAATTCCAAGGCCATAACCGAGTGCCCCCACAGAACCCTCCCCGCCGACCACAATAAAGCCTGGGTGACCGAAGCCACTCCATGGTGGTGAGCTGAGGAGGGTGCGGAAACGCCCGGGAAACCAAACCCAGGGCCCTGTGCCCCTCAGCAATTATGAAGAGAAAGTTGAGGGGCAAAGGAAAAATGTGACGCTTTGGCTTCCAATCTTGGTAGATTGGGAGGTCAATCCACGGAAGAGGCGCCGTCACTTGAGATCTAGAAAATATATAAGTAAAAGGAACAGTCAGAGTAAGCTATGGGTATGGCAGAGATCGCTCAGTTCTCACTCTGATAGACCAGCCCATCACCACCCCCACGTACCCCCCTAGTACTGTACTGTACTGCGCTCATTGTCGCTTTCAGGGCTGGCGACTGAAGCTTGATGGGGCAGGGCTATTACTCTCACCCCTCTAGCTTTCGTTGTTGGCTTGACTAATTTTGCGTAGTACAGTATATATTTCCTTCTGTGTTTTTCCACTTCTGTTCATATTCTAATTCTACCAGTTGTTCTGGGCAACGTATATCATATGCCACTCTGTCGGGCCCTCATTTTTGGCCAGGCTTGGTTGTTGGCTCCTGACCTGACCGTGTCATATTGGTCGCTGGTGCAGTCGGGGTGACTCAACTCTTTCCCGTTGCCCCTGACTGTGCATCCTTGTGGTGTGCCTTCCCCTCATTAGTGCATTATTTTTGCTTCTCACTGTGATTTTTTCTTCCTTAGTCTAGAATAGATGTCTCTCATTCTTCGCTCTTGTTCACTTCTTAGTTGATACTGCAATTTAACAGTTCTTGCCTCATCCTTTGGCACTGCCCTATAGGAGTTATGATGTGGAGCTCTTGTGGTCTGGCTGCACTGATGAAATGGCATGAAATGTCTGCGTGTCTTCACCTTCCTCGATTTGACCCCCTCCTGCCCTTCCCTATCTATCTCATCTTGATATGTCGTCCATCTTGATCTAATCCTTCGGGCCAGTCGTATGAGAGTTCTTTTGGAACTCGGTGGTCTGGTTAAATTAAACTAATTTATTAATACAGTATTAAGAGAGAAAACAAAAACGATACCGTAGCCCCTACAATTTCTGCAACATAGTGTACTGTATTTAGCTTAATGGATATTTCTGGCAGCATATCAACCATTTGACTATGAGAGTTTGTAATAAAATATAAATATTTGGTAATAAGATTCTTGAATGTCTATAGAAAAACAATATTAAAATATTAAAGTAGCAATAGTCTTAAATTTTACTCTCTAGCAACATTCTAACAACTTTTGAGGACTATCCATATGGTATCTCTCTCTCTCTCTATATATATTTAATGGTTACCCTTTTCTTTTATGTTGTGCATTTCAGTGACCTATCAGCCAAGTGTGAGGACTATGCCATCAAGTCTCTCTGTTACGCAGCACTGCCACTCTGCAATGAGAATGTTCCAGAGCCACTGCCGAGACAACTGTGCAGAGAAGAGTGTGAAATTCTGGTATGATCCATATTTACATTTGATATAAATTACCATACCATATGGCCTGTGTTCATTAACATCACAAACCTATCATATTTACAGTACAGTACTATTCCCATCTATCACCACATTACCATTATAATAAATTTCATAGTTATCAACAAAATGATACGGGAAAGGAATAAGTTATGGTCAATTAATGAAAATTCATACTGGAAAGGAATACATTCATACTGGAAAGGAATAAATTATAGTCAATGAATTAAAATTCATCAAATACATTTTAGTTATCAACTATAACCCCTAAACTACTGGCCAAATTTATGTATTTTGTTATTTATATACTATTTTTTCTATCTGAAGGATATGAAGCGAGGATAACTAAGTATCTTATGATAAAGCATGGTAGCTGAGATGATATAAGCCTCAGGGGAGACTGGTGTCAACTTAGTCGCTGAGTTGATAAACACCATTATTAAAGATGAGAAAATCCCAGAGGATTGGCACAAAAGTGTAATAGTAAATATATACGAAGGAAAAGGGGATGCACTAGATAGAGGTAATTATAGGGGCCTGGAAATGCTTGACCAAATCATGAAGGTCTGTGAGAGAGTCTTTGAGGGTTTGATCAGGCAAAGCATCTCCATTGATGATATGCAGTTTGGTTTTATGCCAGGACGTGGTACAACCGATGCTATCTTCATAGTCAGGCGATACAGGAAAGATACTTACTAAAAGGCAGGGATCTTTACTTTGCGTTTGTAGACCTGGAGAAGGCCTTTGACAGGGTGCCTAGAGATGTTGTGCAGTGGGCTATGAGGAAACTTGGTGTGGAAGAGTGGCTGGTGCGTGTGATAATGAAGATGTATGAGGATTCGCGAAGTGTGGTGAGGGTGAAGGGTGTACTGAGTGATGAATTCGCAGTCCGTGTTGGAGTTCATCAGGGTTCAGTGTTAAGCCCCCTCCTCTTTATTATGGTCCTGGAGGCACTGTCTAGAGTTTTTAAAGGCGGACTCGCGTTGGAACTGTTTTATGCAGACGATTTAGTCTTAATAGCTGACAATATGCAAGATGCTGAGGCCAAATTCAGAAGATGGAGAGAGGGCATGGCGAGCAAGGGTTTAAGAGTCAATATTAACAAAACCAAGGTTATGCATTGTAGATTGAGACGAGGCAATGTTGAAAAGAGCGGTGCATACCCATGTACAGTGTGTGGAAAGGGTGTGGGCGCTAACGCGATTCAATGTAGCATCTGTCGACGCTGGGTGCACCATGGGAGTAAGCGCTGTTGTTGTTGTTGTTGTTGTTCCTGTTGCTGTTCCTCAGGCTGTCTGGCCGAGCAGCCCCAAGGTCCCGAGCAAGGCCAAGGCCATAACCGAGCACCCCCACAGAACCCTCCCAGCTTACCACCAATAATGCCCAGGTGACCGAAGCTACTCAAAGGCGGGGAGCTGAGGAGGGTGCGGAAACGCCCGGGAAACAAAAGCCCCACCCAAGGCCCTGTGCCCCTCAGCAATTATAAAGGGAAAGTTGAGGGGCAAAGGAAAAATGTGACGCTTTGGCTCCCAATCTGCCAGGGTTGGCAGTAGGGAGGTCAATCCACGGAAAAGACGCCGTCACTTGAGATCTAGAAAATATATAAGTAAAAGGAACAGTCAGAGTAAGCTATGGGTATGGCAGAGAACGCTCAACTCTCATTCTGATAGACCAGCCCATCACCACATCTAAGCGCTGTTGTAGAATAAAGGGACCCCTGCCGAAGGAAAAGTCAGAAATAGAGAAATTTGAGTGCGTAGTGTGTGAAGGCGAGCTTGTGTTAAGTGATGATCCTGTGGCTGTGAATTTTGGAAATGAGTCATTGGAGCTGGACCAGCTGGTGGACAAGTTTTGTTACCTAGGAGATACCATCTCTGCCGGTGGTGGGGCCGAGGCTACCACTGTCGCTAGAATTAGATGTGGCTGGGGGAAGTTCAGAGAACTGCTGCCAATTCTGACCATGAAAAGAATGCCTCTCCCCCTGAAGGTAAAGGTGTATGCCTCATGTGTTGGAAGTGCAATGACGTATGCCTCAGAAACATGGGCCGTTAAAGTAGAGGATGTCAACAGAATGGAACGTAATGAGATGAGAATGGTGAGATAGATGTGTGGGTCCAGGCTGCAGGATAGAATAACAAATGTTGAGCAGAGGAGACGTTTAGGTATAAAGAGTATTAGCGAGGTGATATGTACAAGTAGACTGGGATGGTATGAACATCTGGAGAGAATGGATGAACAAAATTGGGTGAAAAAATGCAGGTCTGTGATTGTGGAGGGAGCTGCACCAAGGGGTGGACCGAGGAAGACCTGGGATCGGACTACAGTATACGTGCCGATCTCAAATCCAAAAACTTGACAAGTGAAGCAGCCCTTAACAGGGTTGCCTGGAACACCACCATTAGGACAAGAGACTGAAACTGCACGTATGTGTGGAGCACTCGGTCTTAACATTTCATGTATGTATGTATGTAATGTATGTAGCCATACTTCCATAAAACATCAAGTATTCCTCTATAACTTTCTTAATCTTATCTTGGCAATAAGTTAAATATGTGTTTTTTAAGCTATTTTTATGGGCTGAAAATATTTGAAAGTCACAAGAGTCAGAAACAACCTCTCTTGACTGTGGACAGACCCGCACATAACCTGTGTGGATGAGTATATGTCCCCTCCAGATGCCACTCAAAGCAAAAAATAAATAAAATAAGTAAACCTTTGCGTTGTATGACATTTCCTGGCATTTAATAGTACAGTACAGTAATAACAACTAACGTATCATTGTGGTAAGGGAGTCCCTAAAGTCTGGAGTCATGTCATAGGGTAAAATATGTACAGTACTTTAGTTTCTTGCAAGTTCCCATTATGTGTTATGTCTCAGCACCTAAACAGCGAGGCGCTTGTAATTTCCATAGCACCCTGAGCGGGCATTTTTCACGGTTTGTTTTCACATTTTAACTCGCTCTAGCTATGTGAAGCAACAGGTTAAGGAAGAAGAATTTTTTTTGGAAGAAAGTATATGTTCTGGCCTGTATGGAGACACCAAAATTTCATTTCCAGCCACTCTGCGGCCTTGACAGTGACAAGAGGAATTGAAGGTACTGTATTTTTATGCGATTCAAGTGCCCCCTGAACAGGCACTTTCACGATTTTACACGTTTTTCAACTCATTCTACCTCTGTGAAACAAAAGGTTAACCCATCCGAAAGAAGAAAATGTGTGTGGAAGAAAGTACGTGTTTTGGCCTATACGGAGACACCAAACATTCCCACCTTGTCTGTGTCTTTGACAGCGACAAGAGGAAGTGGAGGGGTTTTCACGCGAGAGCCCCGGACCGAGTCATCTGTCCAGACTCTTGCTTGCACAAGCATTTTGTCACTCCAATGGTTCATGGCCAAGGTGTCAAACTGGAGCAATTTTGTTTGAAGACTTGAATGATTATAAGGACTACAAGAAAATTAACATGAAATAACATTGTTTTGGCCATTTTATCACTTCCAAAGACATAATTTGAACAATAAAGCATAATTTAATCTTTTTATATACAGTACTGTACAGTAATAAATACTTTAACCCCTACTGTACCAGAGGGTATTACTATAAATGTAACCTCCAGTACCACGCATTGTGGCCAAAATGGCTTCAGAGTCGAGAGAGAGCAACTTCTCACCCCGAAACTTGAACGAGTACTGAGCCAGCTCGCCTGTGGGACCTTATATACACTCTGAGAAGTGTTGCCAAGGACTCAAAGCAGTGTTTACAAGTCATGGTGCCAGGTACCGCTCGGTACAAGGACCGCATATTATGGACGTACTGTATGTCGTACGTCGCTGGTATTGGCGAGTGACTTTTTTTTACTGTCAGTCAACGTACGTCGCTGGTATAGTAAGGGTTAAGAAATGGACTTGGCTTTTGTTTGACACCCTGTTCATGGCTGACTGAGTGGAAGCAGCTCGGGTGGGGTGACGGTAGGGCCTTGTCCCAGTAACCTAGGCAACCACTAGGTACCACCGCATTTCATCCTGGAGCATTTTTTACCACAGGAAATACAGAACGTCTCCGGATGGTTGTTGTTGTTGTTGTTGTTGTTGTTGTTGTTGTTGTTGTTGTTGTTGTTCCTCAAGCTGCCTGGCCGAACAGCCCCAAGGCCCCGAATAAGGCCAAGGCCATAATCGAGCGCCCCCAAAGAACCCTCCCTGCCGACCACAATAAAGCCTGGGTGACCGAAGCCACTCCATGGCGGGGAGCTAAGGAGGGTGCGGAAACGCCCGGGGAAACCAAAGCCCCACCCAGGGCCCTGTGTCCCTCAGCAATTATGAAGAGAAAGTTGAGGGGCAAAGGAAAAATGTGACGCTTTGGCTTCCAATCATGGTAGATTGGGAGGTCAATCCACGGAAGAGACGCCGTCACTTGAGATCTAGAAAATATATAAGTAAAAGGAACAGTCAGAGTAAGCTATGGGTATGGCAGAGATCGCTCAGTTCTCACTCTGATAGACCAGCCCATCACCACATGACTAGAACCCAATCCTCTCAGCATCAGCTAGGAAAGGCCCTAGAAAGCCGCCTTAGGCGAGGGGATAGCTCCCCTATTTCAACCCCTTTCGGGGTTGGGCACCCGTCTCCGGATGGTACCCGGATCACGCCACAGGAACGTCTCCAGATGGTAGTCGGCCGACCTGTAGTTATCACACAAACTTCTTTTCTCTAAACTTTTATCGTCAACACGTCTGGCAGCTTACGAGATAAACTTTAGATTACTGTACAGTACTTGCATTAGGTTATTTTATTAAAATTGGTGAAACATTTGATAATACTCAATAGGCTGAAAACTTGATTAAGATGATAATTTGGTTTCTTGTATTCTGGCTAATACTAGATGATTTTATTACATTCAGGAAATGCCTTTTGCCAAGGAGTTAGTTGTGACATAATATTTTTCTATATTGCCAATGCCTCCTTCAACACAGGTGAACGATGTATGCCGAATGGAGTATGTTATTGCCAAGCAGCATCAGCTCATTGGACGACAATTGCCGATCCCCGAGTGCGATGAACTGTCTCCCATCACCTCCCCGGAACATCTCTCGTGCATCAGGCTTGGCGTGCAGAGCGAACCATTAGTTGAAGGTACTGTTTTATTATTCATATACCGTAACACTACCAAACATCGGATAGCGTCCAAATTTCGGACATTTCGCTAAAAAAAAAAAAAATTAATCAAAGAATAGGGAAGATAGTTTAATATACAGTATACAGAAAATAATGATATGGTAGTTAGTTTAATCTTTCAAGATTATTATGTATAACTCTTATGGAACTAGGTTGAATATGTGTGGGTGAAAAACATTCATCGATTGGATTGAAAAATAGGATTTTTTGTTTAACCCCGCAAAACTTTATTTGCACAGGACAAACAATTGTAGTTGTAAGAACTTGGTTAGTATGATAATAGCCTATAGAAACAGTTTTGTCAGTAATACCCAATAAACTATTTTACACTAATGATTCCAAACTCCAGACAGACAAATTCATTAATTCAAATTTCGGACTTTCATAATTATAAATAAATAAGTGAAAAATGGAGGTTAAATTTGTAAAGGATGAAAGATCCCTAAAACTGTAGTAAAATAGCAAAGACTTGAAGAGAAACTATGCTACTCGTGTGTGAAAAACAACACTTGAAAAGGCAAAAATTACATTGAAAATAAGAGTAGGAATGTGTGTGAAGCAGCAAAAAAATGGAACTTGTACTTACACTAGTTGTACTTACACTAGTTGTATTTGCGGGAGTGAGCATGCTCGTTAATTCCCGCCTCCTAAGATATGTTTGTCATACCGTGCTTTGAAACTATGCACTGATGGTGCAGACATTACTTCGGCTGGCAATTTGTTCCACCCACTAATCGAGTTGGTAGGAAATCTTTTACTTTTCAGATCAGATTTACTATTTAGCACTTTTAGTTTGTAGCTGTGACCTCTTGTCCTCTCACCTCCATCCCTCTCTATGAAGTTTTCTTGGTCGATTTTGTCAATACCTCTAACACATTTATATATCTGAATTTGCTGTCCTCGTTTCCTTCTCTGTTCCAGTGTAGGTAGATTCAATCTCTCGAGCCTCTCTTGGTACTCCAAATTTTCCAAACCTGGGATCATCCTCGTAGCTGCTCTCTGTACCCTCTCAATTTTGTGGATATGTTTCTTCAAGTGAGGGGACCACACTACAGATGCATATTCCATCCTGGGTCTTATTATTGCCGTTATTATTTGTTTCATGGTGTTTTCATTAAGATAATTGAAAGACATCCTGATATTTGCCAATAGTGCTAGTGATTCTCTCACTATCTTATTTACGTGGCTTTCTGGAGACATGTTATCCCTAAATTCTATCCCCAAGTCTTTTTCTTTTTCTGCTTTGGGAATCACTTCGTTTCCTAGTTTATAATCTTTTCTAGGTCTGTACTTGCTTTTACCCATTTCTAGAGTCTTACATTTCCCTGCATTGAACTCCATATTCCATTTGATGCTCCATTCATGGATCTTTTGCAAATCTGCTTGGAGCTCAAGGCAATCCTCCTGGGTTCTGATCGTTTTAAGCAGCTTAGCATCGTCCGCAAACATACTCATGTAGCTTGTTAGTCCCTCAGGTAAGTCATTTACAAATATTAGAAACACGATTGGGGCTAGAACAGATCCTTGTGTTACCCCACTCGTAATTTGAGTCCAGTTTGACGATTTCCCCCTTACTGTTGTTCTCATCTGTCTTCCGCTAAGGTAGCTCTCCATCCATTTCAGCAGTTTGTCTCCTACTTTTCCCTCATGTTTTAATTTCCACAGCAATCTCTTGTGTGGAACTTTGTCAAATGCCTTTTTAAAGTCTAGGTAGGCACAGTCTACCCACCCTTCCCTCTTGTCCACTGTGTCTATTACTCTAGAGTAAAAACTCAACAAGTTGCTTACACATGATCTGCCACCTCTGAATCCAAATTGTCGGTCAGTAATTAATCTTTTGGATTCCAGGTAGTTCACCCATTTGTCCCGTATTAATCCTTCCAGAATCTTCATGAGGATGCTCAATAGTGATACAGGTCTATAGTTCAGTGGTTTATCTCTGCTTCCTCCCTTAAATATAGGAATAATGTTTGCTCTTTTCCATTCTGTAGGTACTATCCCTGTGTCCAATGATTTGGTCATTATGTCATATAACGGTATACTCAGTTCCATAGCATTTTCTTTAATAATCCAGCCTGATACTCCGTCCGGTCCAGCGGCTTTGTTTGGGTCCACCTTACTCATTTTGTCTATGAGCTCTGGTCTGTTAAATGTTACTTCCGGCATTTCCTCTGTACCTATCTCATTGGTTTCTGGTGCAATGAATTCTCCTTCTTTTGTAAATACTGATGCAAAATTTCGATTTAGTTCTTCCGCAATCTCTGTATCCTCTTCTATGATTCTGTTTCCACTTTTAATCTTAACGATCGTGGCTTTTATCTTCCTTTTGCCGTTTACAAACTTGAAAAACATTTTTGGATTCTTTTCATAGTTCTCCACTATCCCTTTCTCATGGTTTGCCTCTGACCTCCTCCTCATTTCTGTGTATTTGTTTCTCTCCTCTTTATACTTTTGCCTGTTATCTTCCGAATCCCAGTTTCTCATATTTTTCCAGGCTTTGTTTTTTGCTTCCTGTGCTTGCCTACATTCGCGGTTAAACCATACTTTGCGATTACTTTTTTTCCTTTTATTAATGTACTTAGGGACAAAAGTTTTTATACCAGTATCATAGATCTCCATGAATGCCTTGAGTTTTTTGTCTACCTCACTTTCAGATAACACCTGATCCCAATTTTGTGACTTGAAAAAATCCCGTAGTCCTACGAAATCGGTTCTGGAATACATCCAGTGATTTTCCTTGTGCTTTTCCCTTCCCTTGGCTAGATTATACTTCAATAGTAAGTCCATGTCTAGAACTGCATGGTCGCTTTTTCCTAGTGGGCATAGGTACTGAATACTTTGAACCTCCTCCTCCCTTCTTGTGAATAGAAGGTCCAATCTAGCTGGTTGATCACTTCCCCTTACTCTTGTTGACTCTTTTACATGTTGGTACAGTAAACTTCCGTTAATCCGAAGGGCAGCGGACCGGCCCTCGTTCGGATTAGTGGATTTTTCGGATTATCGGACGTTACCCCCCCCCCCCCGATTTTTTTTTTAAGACCCAAACCAAGACACAAACACAGGATAATAATGATAATAATGATAATAATGACTAATCATGACTTTAACTCACCTTATATGAAGAGAAGAGATGTGTAGCATTGAAGATAAGCCCCCAGCACCAGCCCCAACCCAGCCACTAGCCCCCTAGCCCCATATTAGTAACTTATAATCACTGCTCTGTACTGTAAGTGTACTTTAATGTAAAATTAACTTAAAAAGACTTATTTTTTTTTTTGTATTTTGCTGGTTTTATATTTTTTTGGGGGTCCTTAAATCTACTACACTTCACTGATTATTACTCCACAGCCATATCCTCCAAGCCTTCAATATCTGAAGGGGGAGCTAGGGCTAGGGCTACCTCAGGAGTGGTTAGGCTGGCAGGAGCTACCACAGGGGTGGCTGGGGCTACCACAGGGGCGGCTGGGGCTACCTCAGGAGTGGCTAGGCTGGCAGGAGCTACCACAGGGGCGGCTGGGGCTACCTCAGGAGTGGCCTTCACAGGGGATGCTAGGTCCTCCCAGCCTTCAAAATCAGCAAGAGGCATAGGTTCTGGTGTGGTAAGAGGTTCAGGTGAGCTGGTACGCGAGTCGTCTGTGAGAGGCATTGTTGCAGGTCTAGGGTTATCTGGTTCATCTGATCGGCGGCCATGGTGGTGCATGTTTTTCATCAGGTCCCTGATGTCTGCCTGCTTGACTGCCCTGCCCCTTTTCTCATAGAACTCATTACGGAGGATGTGGAAATCGATTGTTTCACTTGCATTATATTGGCTAGACTGTTCCACAAATTTGACCATACCATCGAAATAGGTAGCAGCTTCCTTCCAGGTTACTTTGCCATCGTCATCTGCCTCTTCCTCTTCCTCAGACGAGTGCTCCTCAACATATTCTGGCTCCACAACACTCCGGATAATTTCTGTATCTGTCACCTCTTCCTCGCCCTGCAGGTCACCATCCACATCAACCCACTCCTCAATATCCTCTTCAGTCATCCTCTTGGGGTCGTTGACCGGCACGGTATCCATCAGGCCTCGGATTTCGTTGATTGCCTCCCTGCGACGCCCAAGAAAGCCTTCGAAATCGTGCTCATCTTCTTCAACCTCTTCAGGGTCATCAACCTGGGCATACAGCTTGTTCCAACATTTCTTGAGGGTTACCTCTGAAACATCCTTCCAGGCTAGGGCAGCATCATATATGGCATCCTTGATGGAAAAACTTGACTGGAAAGTTTTTACTGATGCATCAGAGTTAATCAGCTTGCGGGCAAATGAGGACTTGTAGCTCTGCTTAAACTTTTGGCACACACCCTGGTCCATTGGTTGTATCAGACTAGTCACATTAGGGGGCAAGTAGGTGACAAAGATGTTTCCAGACACTAGTTCGTGGGCAGGGGGATGTGCTCTGCAGTTATCCAGGAATAGGACAGCCTTGGTGTCCTCAGAAAGGCCAATCGACTTGAAGTAGGCCTTGACTTCGGGAACAAAGTGTTTAAAGAACCAATCATGGAATACTTGGGCAGTCATCCATGCATTGCTCTGTGCATCATAGATCACTGGCAACTTCCCTCGCATGTTCTTGAAAGCACGGGGATTCTTAGCCTTGCCGATAACAAACAAACGATTGCGACATTTACCGGAAGCATTCCCACTCAGCAGGATTGTGAGACGTTCTTTATTCATTTTGAATCCGGGTGCAGCCTTCTCTCCTCTACCAGCTAATGTCCTTGTTGGCAAACAGCGCCAATATAGCCCTGTCTCGTCGGCGTTGAAGATTTGGTCTGGGGTC
Organism: Paralithodes platypus; assembly: GCA_032716605.1. Lineage (NCBI taxonomy): Eukaryota > Metazoa > Arthropoda > Malacostraca > Decapoda > Lithodidae > Paralithodes > Paralithodes platypus. The sequence continues at coordinate 19,280,453 of CM064543.1, read as the reverse complement.
AGCTGGTGATCATGAACAATGGTAGAAAAAATGTGTGCAAACCGATCGGCGGCCTCTTTGTCGGCAGAATTCTTTTCTCCGGCGACATCTAGGACCCTAATCCCATGCCTAATTTTAAAGTTTCTCAACCAGCCGTCGGAGAATTTTATATCGTCTTCCATATTCATATCACCCAGGAATTGCTTGGCCTTTTCAATTATCATAAGCCCTGAGATAGGCTTGCCCTCAGCCCGCTTGGCCGTAAACCACTTATGCACTGCCTCGTCAAGTTTTTCATGTTTTGGTTTTTTCATTGTCTTTCTCACATCACCCGTGTAACTTGACTTTCCAAAGGCAACAAACTTCGATAAGTTAGCCTTTGCCTTCACTATGTTTGAAACTGTGGAGGCACCGATATTAAAAGTTTCCATAACTTTACGCCGATCACTGCCTTTCTCTACCATCGCTATCACTCGCAATTTATCAGCTATGGACAGAGTTACGTGCTTCCTCTTATGTTTGTTCTTGTCATTCCTCCCTCGTGCACCTGAACTTGCTGTGGGACCCATCACTAAGTCACTAAGTCACTATATCACAGGATAAACACGGGATAAACAACGTTTCAGGTAGACCGACAACGGCAGACTGTTTAGTCCGGCCTGGCCCGCTAGAGGGCCGATATTTGGAAATATCGCGCGCCCGGGAAATTCAAAAATTCGGAATATTGGGTGAATTCGGATTTGGCCTCAAATTGAAAAATTCGGACTATTGGGTGAATTCGGATTTGGCCTCAAATTGAAAAATTCGGACTATTGGGAGATTCGAATTATCGGTCGTCGGATTAACGGAAGTTTACTGTATATAGAATTTTCCATGGCCATACTTAAAAATTCATAGCTCCAACTTTCCTCCCCTGCTCCGGCTTCAAGATCTTCCCAATTCACTTCCTTGCAGTTAAAGTCCCCACACATGACTATTTCATCCTTTGAAGCCAAGATATTTCCTAGCACACTAATTGTTTCCTTACGCATTAGGCTATGCTCCTCCTTACCCCATGTCTTCGTCTTGGGAGGTACATACGCTACTATCACCACTATTTTTTCGTTTCCACCAATCTCTATTACTAAAACTTCTGAGGGGCACAGGGCCCTGGGTGGGACTTTGGTTTCCCGGGCGTTTCCGCACCCTCCTCAGCTCCCCGCCATGGAGTGGCTTCGGTCACCCAGGCTTTATTGTGGTAGGCAGAGAGGGTTCTGTGGGGGCGCTCAGTTATGGCCTTGCTCGGGGCCTTGGGGCTGTTCGGCCAGGCAGCTTGGGGAACAACAACAACAACAACAACTAAAACTTCTGCTGTTGAAGTTACTAGTTTTATCTCAGACACAATCAAATCTTTCCTAGTAAGGATGCACACTCCACTTCCATGTCGAAATTTTCTGTCCCTCCTCCAAATCCTGTATTCAGACCATCCTAGCAAATTTATATCGAGGTCTTCTCTTAGTTTTGTCTCAGTGAGACATACTATTTCTGGTTTCTTAGTATTGAGTAAGTCTGTTAGTTCTAGTTTCTTAGAGATTAGCCCATCGACATTGCTATATAGAATCCTTATACTTTCTAGTCCCCCATTACCTGCTCCAAGCCCCTTAACTGCGGCGGTCTGTTCCCTACCCTCTTTTACTTTTAGTTTCTTTTTACCGAAAGTTTCATAATCTTCCCCTTTCTTACTCCGTAAAAAAACTTATTCTTTTCTTGTTCTGTCCTCTTGCTATTTTCCTCCTTGGCAGTTTTCCTTAGTTCAGCCTCCTTCTTTCTCTCTTCTTCTGGTAAGTCTCGCCTGATGTAGATTTTGTCCTTACCCTCTAACCCTTTTAGTCTAGCCGCTACTGCCATGATTTCATCACATGTCCTTCTTGACTTAAATTCGATTTTTACCAGTCTATTGTATTCCTTTGTATATTTTCCCAGCCTAAACATGTCTGATATTTCCTCCTTCCAGGTGTCCTCCTCATCTTTAATAGATTCCAGAATCGGGGTGGCTTCGGTCACCCATGCTTTATTGTGGTCGGCTGGAAGGGTTCTGTGGGGGCGCTCGGTTATGGCCTTGGTCTTGCTCGGTTATGGTTCATGTAGTTGGTTAACCCTTCTGGCCAGGGCTCTCCCTCCTAAGGACGTTGTTGAGACCCAGGCGATATGGCCGAAATACGTCTATGCCTAGGCTACCGTATCTTTGTTATTTTAACTGCTAGAAAATTCCCATGCATGTCTAAACGTACTGTGGTTTCCAATCTGTAGACTGGCGTTGAGTAGAGCTCTCTAAGTCAACTGGTTCGGTTGTGATGACGATTTCCGTGGAGCCCATTCTGCCGCAATTTTAGCAATGTGACAGTTTCTTAGTTTCTTACAGTAGATCCTTTGGAAAAAGGCAAACTAGGCCTGTGTATCCAGCTCAATGCCAGTAATTGCACTGCTGCGGTCGTTCACGGTGTTGGCGGCCGCGGTAGCAGACGCAACATTTTTACTATTCTGTATTTTTGCTTTATAATCAAACTTCAAATCTTGTCTTCCCCATGCTTTATCAAGATTACTTTCAAACTTCCTTATTGATTCGGAACCGACTACTGTACATACTGGGGCAGTGTGTTCCACTCATTTACCTCTCTATCACAAAATGAGTTCTTTGCCTTTTCAAGCCTATTTCTTTCTTTGTAAATTTTCTTAGAGTGTCCTCTCGTTCTTGTTCCTTCCCGCATCAAGAAGATACCTTCACACACATCCTCATCATACATTCCTGACATTATCTTAAAAGTCTCTATCATATCCCCTCTCTTTCTCCTATATGCCAGTGTCGGAAGCCCCAGTGTCCTCAACCTCTGCTCATAGCCCGCGTTCTTCAACGTTGGTACTAGCTTGCTAGCTCTCCTCTGCACTTTCTCCACTGCTTCTATATCCTTTACCATATATGGAGCCCACACCTGGTTTGCATATTCCAGGTGCGGCCTAACCAGCACTGTATAGAGATTCCTGAATATTTCTTCGTCAAGTGACACAAATGTCCTCCTTATCAGCCCTACAATTCTATTGGCTTTGTTTATCTTTTCCGCTAAATGTTCTGAGAAATTTAACTTATTGTCTATCACTACTCCTATATCCTTTTCTGCATTAACTTCCTCCATCGCTTCATACATACTGTATCCTACCTGGTCTATCTTGCTTGTCCCAATCCGCATGTACTTGCATTTTTTTGGATGAAAAGGCATTAACCAATGCTCAGACCATCCCTTCATGCCCTCCACATCTCCTTGAAGCAGACCCACATCTTCCTTATTCCTCACTCTTTTATACAGCTTAGTGTCATCCGCATACAGGTATATCTCACATCCATTAGTTATAACTTCAGGTAAGTCGTTGATAAATATAACGAACAGTAGTGGTCCCAACACAGATCCCTGAGGTACCCCACTTGTAATTTCCCTCCACCCCGAGCCTATTCCATTCACCAGTACCCTCTGTCTCCGATCTTTCAGGAAGGCTTCTATCCATTTCACACATTTCTCCCTTATATTATAGCTTCTAACTTTCTCTATTAACCTTTTATGTGGAACCTTATCGAAGGCCTTCATAAAATCGCAATATACCACGTCTATAACATACCATCCTCCAGAATTTGCATCCAATCATCTACCACCTTAATTAGCTGTAGTACTGTCGACCTGCCCGGCAAGAATCCGAACTGTCGCCCACTGAAAAGTTGGTTTCATTTCATATGCTCCATTATTCCTTCTCTAATTACCGTTTCCATTAGTTTACACACAACACTTGTCAAACTGACTGGTCTATAATTTCCTGGGTCATTTCTCTTTCCCTTCTTAAAAATAGCTGTTATGTTCGCCTCTCTCCAGTCCATTGGGATTTGTCCTGTATTAAAAGATACCTCAAATAACATTTTTATTGGCACTACTAACATCTCACCTCCTTCCTTTATGATTCTTGGATGTATCCCATCCGGTCCCGGGGACTTACTTCTGTTAATTTTTTCTATAGCCCTTCTTATTCTAGCATGGGAAAACTCTATTAGTTCTAGTGCCGGTGCCTGTTTGATGGGAATAGTAGGCACTGCATCATCCAACTCCACTGTTGTACCTCCCCAAAGTATTTCCCCAGCACCTCTGCTTTCTCCTTATCAGTTTCTGCTCTATTCCTACCATCCAATTCTCCTATCAGTTCTGGGATACCTACTCTTCAAGACTGAATCTGTCTTTGCAGACCACACAACAACAAAGCTCCGACGTCTGCTTGCTGCCAGAGGTGCGTGCGTCGCCTCCGACAGGCTTTGTTTACATACGTCGGACGCGCGGCATTCAAAACAAGCTGAATAGGCTTTCAAGCTTACGGACTATATAATAATAATAATAATAATAATAAGCATGTTACTTATTTCTCATAAGCGCCAATTTTTCCGAAGAATTCACTAGCGCTCGAAAAGAGAAAGAAAAAAGAACAAAAATCAATGCATCAAAAGAAGGCTTATATACAACACACATTTAACAATCACTAGCAGTGGCAAAATAGCCTAAACTCTATAGCCATCTGTCATGACACCTCTCTCAAGATCATAGCTTCTCTCAAAGAGAAAAGTCTTAAGTTGTCTCTTGAAGCATTCAACAGAACTCAGTTGTCTCATGGACAGCGGCAACCTGTTATACAACCTCGGAGCCATGTAGGAGAAAGACCTCTCAAAGAAAGAAGACTGCTGGAAAGCCCTTGGTTCATCAAGACGAAAAGGGTCATTGTCATGACGCACAACTACACCATGGTGTGCCGGTGGGCGCCTGAGAAGCTCCGCAAGGTACCTAGGCTCACCAAATTTGAGAACCTTAAAAGTCACCAAACACAACTTAAATTCTATTCTTGCTCTTACTGGCAGCCAGTGCAGTTCTATGTGAAGAGATGTAGTAGGAGTTCTAGGTAGAACACCAAAAATTAGTCTTGCGGCCCTGTTAAGAACAGACTGAACTTTCTTCAAAATATAATTTGGAAGACCCACCAACAGGGCATTGCAATAATCAACACGAGAGAAGACCAATGAGTGAACCAACGTCAGGAGGCAACGTCTGGTTAAAAACGGCTTCACCAAATAGAGATTTCTGATGTGCAAGTAACAACTTTTAACTATCTGGTTTACATGCTCTTTGAAATCTAATCGGGAGTTCACATATACACCCAGATTTCGAACAGAGTTGGCCGGTCGCAGCTGAGATCCACCCACATTGATGGAGAGGGCACCACTATATCATCAGCTCTTCTATTTCCTCGGATGATGAGAATATCAGTTTTACCATCATTTAGTTTAAGTTTTCTCGCTCTCATCCACTTCTTGATATCAGACATCAACAATTCCATCTTACTCCGTATATCAACTATATTTGTGATTCTCACATAAATCTGGGTGTCATCTGCATAAAAGTGAAAGGTGACATTATGTGCACGAAGCAGAAGAGACAAACTTCTAATATAAATTATAAATAGGATAGGACCTAAAACTGATCCCTGCGGAACACCATACTGCAGGGGTGTCGAGTCCGAGACCACTTGATTTACCATCACACTCTGGGATCTACCTGACAAGTACGACCCAAGAAGCAAGAGAGCGGAGTCACGCACACCACAATCATAAAGATCACTCAATAACAACTCGTGATCCACTGTGTCAAAGGCCGCAGAGAGATCAAGCAAGACCAATAGTGAGGCCACACCACTGCAAATGTTCTCAACTAGATCATTATGTACTCTAATCAATGCTGTTTCAGTTGAATGATGCTGTCGGTAAGCAGACTGAAAAATTGGGATAGTTTCATTCTGCTGAAGTAGTGGTTGTAATTGGTCAAGTATTGCACGCTCTAATATCTTTGATATGAAGGACAGGTTGGAGACAGGACGATAGTTCAACATGTTCTCAACATCAAGTCCAGGTTTCTTTAGAGTAGGTCGGAGTAGTGCATGCTTTTCAGAATGTGGGAAGCTACCTTCAGAGAAGCACTTATTAATTATTTTGGAAATAAACTCAACTGTGTGATCATAGACTCTTGGTAGCTTGGAAACATTTATGGGATCCAACGGGCAAAATGTTTTATTGAGGTTTCTTATGTAGGACGAGATCATGTCCACCTCTACTGAGTGAAAGGATGAGAGGACATTATTAGGAATGTGTCGGGGTTGGAGTACAACTGAAAGTTCTTCACCAACAGAAGCATCATCCAGTTCCTGTCTTATGCGAGTTATCTTGCCAGCAAAAAATGCCACAAAGTTGGCAGCCAACTCGGCATCGGGTACAGAAGGTCTTAAGCTGACTCTTGTTTTTCCAAGTAAACTGTTTACAATTGAAGCCAACCTCCTCTGGTCATTACCACACGAGTCAACTTTTCCCTGATAATACACTTTCTTTTCATCTTTGATTGTGTGGACCACAGCTCTTCTGGCTGACAGATATTGCAACCATGTAGAGTCTGTTTTATTTTTCCGCCATTCACGTTCAGCTCTTCTACGCGCTCTTCTAAGAAATTTAACTCGAGTGCTATACCAGGGTGAATCATCTCGTACTATGATTTTCTTCTCTACTTCTGGACAGTGATGATCGAACACTAATTTAAGTGCATTTCCATGTACCTCCACCAGCTCATCTGAAGTAAGGTTGGAAGTAGCAATACTTCCCAAGTACTGTTTTACTTCACTGCTAGCCAAATTTTGGTCTGCATTTTTATAATTTCTAAATCTGATTACTTTTTCATGTGTGAGTGGCTTAGGGAAATCAAAGCTGAAAGTAATCAAAGCATGATCAGAGGTATTAGGGTCAGCATTCTCAACATCAACATCCAGAACACCACCACAACCCACAGGAGAGAAAACCAAGTCAAGGGTGTGTCCTAAGATATGAGTTGGGTGGGACACATGGTTTACAAAATTGTTCTGATCAGTCAACTCAAGGAACTCAGGAGAGAATGGCTTCAGATGAGGGCTGTCAACCCAGTAATTAAAATCTCCACATATCAAAAGTCTTCCGGTTTTAGCAGAAAATTCCTCGAGAAACTGCCCAAACTCTTCCATAAAACCCCTATCTGTGCCACGATGGCCAGGCCTATAGACAACTGCCATTCTTAGAATTTGTTGATGGAGTTTTATTTCCACTTCCAACAGTTCATAGTAAAGAGGGGCTGGGTTATGGCTTATTTGCAAGATATTCACCAGAGATGTGGAGTAGACAACTGCCACTCCACCACCCGGATGATCTCCCCTAGGCCTAGGAACATTTATTATGGAATGGGTTTTAGGCAATGCCGCCTGGATAATATTCAGATCTGACTCGAACAACCAGGTCTCAGTGAGACATAATACATCAAGGTTACGTTCATCCAAGATCTCGCAAATATGATCCATTTTGTTACGCAAGGAACGAACATTCAACAGACCCAGTTTCAACCGGCTCCCATGTGCATTTTTCAGTTTTTTGAACCTACAAAATTGGTGTTCTCAATAACTTTATTTCTCTGAGCTGTCATTAGAGGACAATTTCTACTTGAGGCGAAATGATTTGGCGGCTCCGTAACTGATGTAGAGCTCATACAATTTATACATTTGGGGGAAGTCTTGTTGGTGCAGTCTTTTGAGTTATGAGTACCGGCACAGAAGTTGCATTTTGGATCCTCATTTTTCCGATAACACCTGTCACTGGTATGACCAAAGCCCTGGCAGTGGTAACATTGTGTTACCCAGAAGCGATCGTATGCACGACATCTCACAAGTCCAACATACACAGAATTGCCATCATCCACAATGGAAGAGCGTATTTCAGGTGACATTTTTACTACCGCAGTCTTTGTGTGTGCATCACTCTTTTGCTTGGTGAATAGCAAATTCATAGCTAAGCCATCGTCGACCAGGGACTTTATTCTTGGGTTCTTGTTGAGGATGCTGGGAATGATCTCATTATCCTCAGCGTCATTAGCAATGCCTACCAGAGTCATTTTTGGCATCATCTTCTTTGGTTCGGAGACACTGAAGGCACTGTCCACCCCCAAACACTGATTGATGGCCCTTCCTGCATCTTCTTTCGCTTTCTTGGATGGAAGTCGTACCACCAGTACACCTGAATCAGTTCTAGTTAACTTGTTAACCGGAACCAAAGCCAAAGCAGTCTCGATTGCCTTTGTATCTGGTGGGCTTACTGGCTCGGAGGATCGGTCTATTGGCTTCACTACCAGGACCTGATGGTCCCAGACAGTTTTTTTCTTTCCACCATCTACCACCTCAGTGGTGCGTTTGGTCGGCTCCTTTTTGGTCTCTTCAAATGTTTGCTGAACTATCTTGGCAAACAAGGGAATGTCGGGGCAGCAACTTTAGTCTCAAGGATATCCATTCTGTTACCAATACTCTCTATCTCCACAGCCACCGCAGCAAGGGCACCCTTCACTTCGTTTACAATGGCAGTCTTCACTTCACCAACTAGGGCAGCCGTCAGGTCATCCAAGGTCTGCTGACTAATTGCTGCATCCTTTGCAGCCAGGGGGGTGGTATCGCAAACAGTGCAATGCCATTTAAATCCAGGTTTTCTTCTTTGCAAGTACTCTGAGGTCCTCATCATCAACATTTATACAGTTAACATGAAAATAAGTACCACACGAGTAGCAGCCCAGCGATTTGGCCTTGCCCACAACCTTCCCACAACTACAACTCTGCTTGCCCGCTGCCATTTCAGTGGAAGTAACCAATAATTAAAAACAAAAACACCTGTATTTTGTATCTGATTAAAAATAAGAGAAAACCCTAGTTTTAAAAAAACGTGAAAATAACTACCTGGGACAGACCCCAGGTAGCGCCGTCCCCGTCAGTGCCACCACAATGGAAAAAAATTAAAATGGAAAAGAAAAAAATGGAAAGTGGTGTCTGCAAGGTCACCGCGGGCAGGTGGGGATCGACTTGGCTACCCTTTGGGGGTAGCCCAACCGAGATGCGTGGAGAGACCACGCACAGGATGGCAGATGTGTGTGGTGCAAAAACTTTAACCAATTTTGCACACTGTTTTTAGCTTATAGCAGTGACAATGTAATATCCACGGTACTCAGCAAGACCCTATTGGTTACGATACTGCCACTGCGCAAAGCTGCGCAAATAAGGACACCCGGGTTCCTGCCCATCTGCCGCGGTGTCCTTTTAAAATGACAACCGGGCGGGAAGGGTTAAGTACACCCACTATCTCCCCGGCAGTTGTTGTTGTTGTTCCCCAAGCTGCCTGGCCGAACAGCCCCAAGGCCCCGAGCAATTCCAAGGCCATAACCGAGTGCCCCCACAGAACCCTCCCCGCCGACCACAATAAAGCCTGGGTGACCGAAGCCACTCCATGGTGGTGAGCTGAGGAGGGTGCGGAAACGCCCGGGAAACCAAACCCAGGGCCCTGTGCCCCTCAGCAATTATGAAGAGAAAGTTGAGGGGCAAAGGAAAAATGTGACGCTTTGGCTTCCAATCTTGGTAGATTGGGAGGTCAATCCACGGAAGAGACGCCGTCACTTGAGATCTAGAAAATATATACGTTAAAGGAACAGTCAGAGTAAGCTATGGGTAGGGCAGAGATTGCTCTGATAGACCAGCCCATCACCACATGACTAGAACCCAATCCTCTCTGCATCAGCTAGGAAAGGCCCTAGAAAGCCACCTTTGGCGGGGGGATAGCTCCCCTATTTCAACCCCTTTCGGGGTTGGGCACCCGCCTTTTCGGGGTTGGGCACCCCGGCAGTAGGTGGCACAGCCATATTAGGAGGTACTGTATATAGATACTGTACTGCATATGGTGAATAATTTGTGCAGCTGCACCTTAGCAGCTGCTACCTGCAATCTGGTTTGAACCGGAAATTCTTGATAAGGAATATCTTGATAAGGAATATCTATTCTCACCAAGAGAGCAGCACCCATTACGGTGCCGAGATTTGCATCATCATGAGAAAGGACTACAGTACACTGGAGCCCTTAATAACATTAAAATGTCTATAATTATGGTTAGTTTCATTCAGGGCAATGCAAGCTGGTTGGTAACCACTGACATACTCTGTCAGTGCCTTCCTCTTTGATGAATACCCCTGAATGTTTCATTGAATGATTTTGTAACTCATTCTTTAGTGAAGGTATGATCTCCATATGTATCTACATTCAAAATACAGGGTCCATCCTTGGGTTTTAATTTGCTTGAATCCTCGGGGAGAGGATTATCCACAGGCTGATCACTGCCAGGGGGTTGCAAAGGGCATTCTCCATGAGAGTCACCATCAGGAATAGTGTCGAGGACGCTTATCTCGTCAGGATTAGAGGGCTTATCAAGGCGTGCAGGGGCAGGAAAAGGTATGGTACTGCTCACACTCTTATCAGTAGATCCCTGGCATTTTTGTACTAAAGTCTGTGATTTAGAGCTGAATGGCACTGCACCTTAGGCCTGTTGTCCCAGACTCATTCTGCTGTATTTGGAGAAGTTACAATCAGGCTCGCCAGATTGGGAGGAACCACTGAAGCCCTCCTCAGTAGCTGAAGAGAGCCCCCTACGTCTCCTCCGGTTCGCAGTTCGGGTTCAGAAAAGGTCATTCGTGTACCACAAATTTGTTGAGTTGCTATGATAGGGTAATTGACATTGTACAAGGGAGATTGTAGATTGGGTAGATTGTATTTACTTAGATTTCAAGAAGGCATTTGATAAGGTGCCTCATAAGAGATTGTTGTGGAAGCTCAGGACTGTGGGGCGGGTTGAGGGAGTATTATTAAAGTGGATGGAAAACTATTTAATTGGGAGGGAAATGCGAACAGTAATAAAAGGAAAGTTCTCCTCGTGGAAAAGGGTAAAAAGCGGAGTGCCTCAAGGATCGGTGTTGGCCCCAATCATGTTTTTGGTTTTCATCAACGACCTTCAAATGGGAATAGGCTCATATATATCTATGTGTGCTGATGATGCAAAATTAATGAAGCATATTACAAGTAGGAGTAGTTGTGAAGAATTACAGAGAGACCTAGATAAATTATATGAGTGGAGTCAAACTTGGAAAATGGAATTCAACACGAGTAAGTGTCAGGTTCTTGAGATGGGAAAAAGTAAATATAGACCTTCTTGGGAATATAAAATAGGAGATGAAATAATTAGTAAAGTTGGGAAAGCAAAAGACCTAGGGGTAGTTGTTGTTGTTGTTGTTCCCTAAGCTGCCTGGCCGAACAGCCCCGAGTCCCTAAGGAAGGCCATGGCCACGGTCGGCCTTTCCCACAGAGCTCTCAAAGAGTGTAAATTGTGTTGTTGGCATAAGTGGTTGTGTGAAATGTAGTCTTCTATGATGTGTTTAATGGTATGGGGTGCTGTGTTACAACCCGGGCAGGTGTCGACGACGGAGTCATCCAGTCTCTTCTTATAGCTCAGAAGAACCGGATGGTGTCCACATCTCAGCCTGGCCAGGTGGACTCTGTCCTCGCGAGGAAGGGAGGATTCAGAAGGATGGATTTCGGGAGGTCGTGCTTGCAGCTGCGTGTTGTCTATGAGTGAGTGAATGGAACGGCGAGTGATATGAGTATGGATGTGCTTCTGGAAGTTGGTTTGGGGTGGGCAGGGAGGGAGAGAAGACAGTATTTGTGTGTGATAGCGTGTGCTGGGTGTTGTTTTGATATTTCTTGGTGTCTGTGGGTGTGTAGCCATGTAGTGTAGTGGGTGGTGTTGATTCATGGAGGCTGCTGCCAGGAATTGTGTGCCTCTCATGTCTAGATGATCTTTGACTTTGAGGACTTTGGTTTCTTGATGTAGGTGATCTGTGGGTGTCGTAGCTGTGCATCCTGTGATGATTTTCAGGGCTTTATTTTGAATGGTCTGTAAGGTCTTATGATGTGTTTCAGCTAGGTTGGAAGCCCAGGCCGGGCTTGCGTATTCCATAACTGATCTTATGTATTGTGTGTAGACTGTGGTGGTGGTTTCTTTGTTGTGTCCAAATTTTGTGTGGGCAAGTGATCTGAGGGCGTTCAGTCTGGGTGTCAGTTTCTTTTTCGTGTTTGTGGTGTGCTGTTTGAATGTCATTTGGGTGTCGTATGTTACTCCTAGGATTTTGTGTGTGTGTGTGTGTGTTAGGGGTGTGTTGTTTATGTTGAGTCCCGGGACGTAATCGTGCTCTCCTGTCCAGCTTGTGAGGAGGGTTGCAGTGGATTTAGCTGGGGCTAAATTGAGTCTGTTTGTAGTGCACCATTCATGTAATGTGTCGAGATAGTCTTGAAGGAGTCTTGTTGCTGTGTCTGGGTTTTGGTGCGTGCTTGTGAGTGTTATGTCGTCTGCGTAGGAGGCTTTGGTTATTTGGGGTGAATTTGGTGTATTTATATCATGCATGTACAGATTGAAGAGTGCGGGCGACAGGACGGATCCTTGCGGGACTCCGTTTGGGAAATTTCTAATGCTAGATGACTGACCGGCAAAAGATACGTGTGCACATCTGCTTGCTAAGAAGTTGGCCAGCCATCTTTTTGTGTTGTTGTGCATGTATGTGTTGTAGATTTTGTTTGTTAGGTTGTGGCGGGGGATGGCATCGAAGGCTTTACTAATGTCGAGTGTGGCAAGTACTGATCTGTGTGGTGGTCTAGCTGAGTTGATGCCGTCAAAAACTCTTTGTGTAAGGTCTGTAAGAAGAGTGTTTGTGGAGTGCAATGGCCTGAAGCCGTGTTGTGTTGGAGAAAGGGGTAAGTCAGGTGTCATCAGTTGTAGTACAAGGCACTCTATGACTTTGGAGGGGGTGCAAAGGAGTGTGATAAGGCGGTGTGAGGAGGGTAGCGTGGGGTCTTTGTTAGGTTTGGGGAATGTGATGATGATACCATGCTTCCAGATGTCTGGTATTGTGTTGTGTGAGTAGCTGTAGTTTGATATGTTAGTGAGTGCTTGTATGCCTTGTGGTCCTAGGTGTCTGAGGTGAATGTTGCTTATGTTGTCTAGGCCACAGGCGGGTGAGAGCTTGAGATTGTTGATGATATGCTTTGTCTGGTTGTTGGTGAAGGGTGTATAGTCAGGGTCTGTGGGGAATTGTCTTTTTCGTCGGATGACACGTCGGTCGTCTTTGTGGGGTTTTAGGTGACTGACATGAGAGAAGTGATTGATGAGAGTGTTTGCTTGTTGTTTACGTGAAGGAGTAGAGTCTGGTGTTGTGATTGCAGCATGTGATTGTGTTGTGTTGCTGTTGGAAAGTGTGATGCTGTTTAGTGTTTTGTAGAGTTTTTTGGGGTTTGTTTTGTGATCGAGTGTTTGTAGGAAGTTATTCCAATTTAGTGTTTGTTGTTCTTGTATTTTGTTGTTAATCTGGATGTTGAGTGCTTGAATTTGTTGATTGATGTCTTGTGTGTGGGGTGCTGGGGAGTGTTTCAGTGTGTCGCGTTGTATGATGAGGTTTTGAATTTCTGGTGTGAAGTTGGGGTTGTGTCTTTTTCTGTTACCTCTTGGAATGTGTTTCTTGTCGGCGTTTTGGATAGTCGTGTTGAATGTGTGTACAGCATTGTTGATGTTAGTGATGGGTGTACTGTTTAAGGTTTCAAAGTGTTGTTCTGTCTCATTTGTGAAAGCTTCCCAGTTAGCTCTTTTATAGTTAGTGTAAGTGTGTCTGTGGCTAACTGGGGTGAGTCTTGTTTTGGTGGTGATAATGATCGGGAGGTGGTCTGAGCCCAAGGTTCTGACCACCCTCCAGTATGTTGTGGGGGCGAGTTCAGGGGAGCAAAAGGTGATATCAGGAGATGATGGGGTGTAGAGGGCTTGGTGGGGAGTATGGGTATGCTGATGAATGTTATTAAGGATATATAGGTTGTCTGTTTGGTGTTGTAAGACCAGCCCTCTGTCTGTGTCGGGGTTGTCGACAAACCAGGCCGACGTCTTTGCATTGAAATCACCACCCAGGATGATGTGTGGGGTGTTTGTGATGTGTTGTATTTGTGGTCTGTAATAGTTTGGTACTGTAGGGGATGTTTGGGGAGGGATGTATGTGTTTATAATGGTAATGTTGGAGCTATTGCCAGTGCGTATTTTAATTGATTGAATTTCTGTTGTGTTATCGTTTGGGGGGAGGAGGGATTTTGTATGTGCACTGGTGTCTATATATGTTATATCTTTGTGTACCAGGGTGATGAGTCCACCGCCAATGCCGACGGCCCGGTCTTGTCGTATGGTGGTGAAATTGTGAAATGTAGGTGTTTTTTGTGTTGTACAGAGTTTTGTTTGTTTGTGTCCTAGGGGTAGTTATGGCAGACAGCTTGTTACCTGAACAGCATATCAATAAAATAACTGGTGAAACCTATGCAGTGTTGACTAACATGAGAATAGCTCTGAATTATTTAGATGAAGAGATGTTAGCAAAAATAATAGGGACAATAATACGACCAAGACTGGAGTATGCAGCAGTGGTGTGGTCTCCACACCTTATAAAACATAATAACAAAATGGAAAGAGTTCAGAGAGTTGCCACTAAGATGATAGCTAGCCTTATTAGAGACCTGCCATATGAGGAGAGATTGGAGAGGGTAAAGCTGCCAATGCTGAGGGAGAGGAGAGAGAGAGGTGACATGATCATGATGTTTAAGTGTGTGAAAGGTTTTGAGAAGATCGACAAGGGAGATTTTGTGGTGAGGGACGAGCGAAAAACCAGGGGTCATGAATGTAAGTTGAGGAAAGTTGTATGTAATTCTGATGTAAGAAAGTTCAGCTTCCCGTATAGAAGCATTGATTGTTGGAATAAGTTGGATGGGGAGGTGGTGGGAGCAAGAAATATCCAAACTTTTAAAGCAAAATTGGATAAATGTAGAGAGAGAGACAGGACAACACGAGCTTAGGCTCAAATCCTGTATACTGTACTACAATTAGGTGAGTACAGCTTGCCGGGAGCCGCGAAAATGAGTCGGAGAACCCTGGACATGGACACCTTGTATCTGTTTAGCAGGGAGATTTGATCCCACACTTGAGAGCAGGCTGAACCTGTTGCTGGTAGAGACTCCCGAACTCGTTGGCACAGAGGTGGGTAGATGTGTCGTGTGTCGTGAGGCGGGTCGAGGAGTGGACACAGCGGAAGGTAAACGAGAAGCGTCCCTTTGAGCTACCCCAGCATAGGAAAGCCCACCAGCTAACCTTGCACCACCGATGACCCTCGCCCTCGCCTGCATCGGGCTGATCTTCTCCTGATCGATAATTCTCAATATTTCCGTGGACTTCAAATACTCCGGGCAGGTCACACTATTGACTTCATGGGAACCATTGCAATTAGCACAGTGGATAGATCTTATACAGTCCAGTCTCTCATGTTGACCTCCACAGCAGGAGCAGATGATTGTAGTGCTTCAACAAAAATTCACACTGTTTGAATCGTTGGCACCTAGTGCAGCGCCTCGGCTTTCTGATATAAGGGGAAACATTGAAGGGCCTCTCCCCATAGTGTACCCTGTCAGGAAGTATGTCTATAGTAAAAACCAAGAGAAATATGGGCGAACTACCAAGTTGGGATACCTTATTCACCCAAAATTTGGAGAAGGCCCTGATTAAAAGGTCTGGAGGTCTTGTCTTCAAGTAAGGGGCATATATAAACCTTTTAATGGAGTTAAGATCATCATGAGGAGTACTATGGGCCACATCAACACCCAGCAGGTCCTCTATAGCCATGATTTGTAAGCGGTGCTCATCAGAATGTGCCTTGATGACAACATCCTTGCCTTGGGTAAAGAGGTGGGTTTCATCAAGGGACCACTTTTCAGAACAACTTCCTCATAGAGCAGGAAGGAGTCCAAGTCCTTGAAACTATCCACCTTGGGTGATAGTTTAACAAAGGTTTGATAAGGAGCTGGGAAGAGGTCCCTCAATGCAGGGAGACTAATTTTTGCTGTCTTGGAAATAAAGCTTCTTCTTGCCCTTGGAGTGCAATGGGCCTGGTGGCTTGGAAATATCAACATTGACCAATGGGGTCGACCCCGTGGAGGGACCAGGAGTACTGTCCACCACTGATGCAGATATAACGGAGGTACCTGAAGTAGAAACTTTCTGAGTGGGGACATCATCGCCTAGATCCATTGATTGAATGGCTGAGGCCAACTCACTCATACCCCTATCTGATGAAGGGGGCGGGGCAGTGGGAACTGGACCCAGCAGTATCGGGGACTGGTAAATAAGGCGTTAACGTCACAACAGTAGAAAGACCTGGGGCAGCCACCAGAGCAGCAGCCATAGGTTGTGAGGGGTCCGAGGGTGAGCCGGAGTTGACATCGAAAAGGACAGGCCGAAGAACAGAATGATCAGAGAGAGACGAGAGAACGGTAGAGTCGTCAACCGTAGGGGGCCAGTTAGTCGCCATAGCACGAAAAATATATTTCATTCCAGCTGCTCCCACACCCACCACGGAGCCACATTTAGGGGACTACAAAAACAGCCCCAGGGATGCAGCCAGAATATACGCCAGGGATAAAGGGTGTCATGAGGGTGCCTCCGTCCGTCAAGTTCGGCACAACACTCAGTCCCCCAGCTTGGCATAAAGGGGCCACAAACGTGATCCCAGTTTGACGGGAGTAAGTAGGAGCCACCCACAAACACCCTCCAACAAAGCCGAAGATTAGTCAAAGCAAAAAACATAAACATGCCAGGTCATCAACATGAAGACAGGGCACAGAAGTACAACATCACTGGAAGGCCCCTCTCTTACCAGTGATGAAGGGGGAGCACTTGGTCCACGAGGTCGATGGAACACTAACCCTAGAGAGGCAGGCTAAATAGGTGAGACCACTGGCCTACGCTTTAAGCCCCGCCACCACAGCAAGGTGGCACCCCACTGGCGGGGGGAAAAAGAGAGTAACATCTTAGTCATTTATAAATGCAATACATACATACAGTACATACAGTACATACATACATACATACAGGTTTAAAGACCGTAACCGTCCACAGTGAATGTTGCTTCCATGGTACAGGTACAATCACAGTACTGCACACAGTGCACAGCAATCATAGCATGGTGACTACAGTCTTTACTGCAGCACAGTACAACAAAGTCTTGCCACAACAATGCCCCATTATGTTATCACTGTGGCTGATGTTGGTATAGCACTAACAGTGTCTCAGCAAAACTCAATAAAGTCCCCCTGAAGCACTTGCACCTGGCAAAATCGCACCACACCAGCCTTATCCGTGCTACAATAAGGTATCAACAAGAATCACCGTAACTGCTACAGAGGCTGACTGCACCACCGAAGTGATGGGCGATGGGGTCGCTGCATCCCTACGCCAGAGAGAAAGGCCGACTTGTGCCAGTGGGCTGTGAGAGTAATAATAATAATAATAATAATCTGGTCTTTTATTTCTCGCAAGCGCCAGTTCTTCCAGAGGAATTCACTAGCGCTCGTAACACATTGCACCACAATCAACAAATTCACTAGCGCTCGTAACACATTGCACCACAATCAAGAGAAGTGTGGTGCAGTTCACCTGTAGTTCAACCAACAACAACTATTTAACATGGCAGCAGTTAGAGTCTGTAACGACCTGTCACTGTGCCACTTGCAAGATCATAACTCCTACAGAAGAGAAAGGTTTTCAACTGTCTTTTGAAAGAGTCTATGGAGTTCAGCTGTCTAATTGATAAAGGCAATTCATTATATAACCTAGGAGCCACGAAAGAAAAGGACCGATCAGAGAAAGAGGACTGCTGGATAGCTACCGGTTCATCAAGACGCATTACATCATCACTGCTTCTCAGGATCGCACCAGAATGTGCCAAAGGGCGTTTCAAGAGGTCAGCAAGATACTTACTGTAGGTTCGCCAAACGTAAGTGCCTTAAAAGTCATAAGACACAACTTAAACTCTATCCTAGCTTTAACTGGCAACCAGTGCAGCTCTATCAAATATGAAGAAGTGGGGGTTCTTGGAGGTAATTCAAATATGAGCCTCGCTGTTCTATTTAGTATGGACTGAACTTTTTGTAGCAAGTAATTAGGAAGGCCAACTAATAAGGCATTACAATAGTCCACACGTGATAGGTCAATTGAGTGAACCAATGTTAGAAGACAGCGCTTGTTAAGAAACCGTCTCACTGAATACAAGTTTCTGATTTGGAGATTACAAATTTTGATGACCTGATTGATGTGATTCTCACAAATGTTGTGATTCACACAACCAAGTCTCTGTCAGGCACAAGACATCGAGCTCAAATTCATTTAAAGTCTCAATTATATGATCCATCTTGTTACGAAGGGAACGAATGTTTAGCAAACCCACTCTTAACTGATTCCGAGGAGGTGTTAGGAGTTTTTTTAATCGGTGAAGTTTGTATTTTCAATTAATTTCTTACGCTGAGAAATCATAATCGGGCAGTGCCTGTTAGATGCAAAGTAAGACACTAGGGAACCTTGGGGCACACCATTATGACCCCACTGCCTTCACCACTCTCAGGAAGAAAGATAGAAATAAGAATGATGAAAAAGGTAAAGTCAGAACTAGCTATGGGAAGTAGAGGACACCAACCCTCACTCTGATAGATCCAGCCCACCACATAATAATCCTTAATGAATCTGAGGGGGAAAAAATAAAGTTATTAATTTACCATTCAGTCGCGGGTTTGAGGCAAGATGTTTGTCTAGGCGAAGTTTAAAAGAATCAACGGTGCTGCAGTCTATAGCGCCTCGGGGAAGCCCATTCCACAAGTTGACAACTCGATTGAAGAAGAAATTCTTAGACTCATGTGACTTGAGTTGACTCATGTGACTTGAGTTAAAATATTTACCAATAATTCTGCAACAGTTTCCCCGCATGTAATTAGATTGGTTGATAGTGAAGTACTTACTACAGTTCATATTGTCGATGCCTTTGATGATTTTGAACACTTGAATAAAGTCGCATCTTAATCTGCGCTGAGTTAAAGGAAATAGAGTTAATTCTTTAACCCTTCCTACCCGAGCAGCCTTTCTTAATGACGGAGGCTGTATCCGGGCGATCTGGCTGAAAACACAACAAAAGTAAACTAAGGCTAATCTCGCTTAATATACTACCTACATTAATCAAACATATGTTAAAATGGGCGCCTTACCTTTCCGCGTAGAATGGCGTTGAGTAGAGCTTTCTAGCTCAAGTAGTTCAGGAGTTATGGTGATGGAAGTGGAGGTAACTTTTGCCGCGTATTTACCTCGCCGCGTCCGAACGCTCAACCGCGGCCCAGGCTACGACGAACGTTTTGACTCGTCGCTCTACCTTGAATTATGGCGGGAAGCGATTTTTTAGTGTTTTATTGTTTATTATGCCATATATTATTGTTATTATGATATTTTCACTCAATAAAGTTATTTTTCTGAAGTAATTTGTGTCTCTGTCACTTTTATTGTTATTATTAGAGTAGTTATGATTATTTATACTGGACTATGGTAATTGATAGTGTCTTTATCACTTCTTTATTGTTAGGAATATATATTTTAGTGTCACTTTCACTTGTTCATATTGTTCTGAAGGCACTTATTATTACTTATGTGTGTCTCTATCACTTAGACTTAGTTTTATAGTCATTATTATAGTAGTTATGAGTATTTATACTGGACTATGGTAATTGATAGTGTAATTTTCACTTCTTTATTGTTAGGAATATATATTTTAGTGTCACTTTCACTTGTTCATATTGTTCTGAAGGCACTTATTATTACTTATGTGTGTCTCTTTCACTTAGACTTAGTTTTATAGTCATTATTATAGTAGTTATGATTATTTATACTGGACTATGGTAATTGATAGTGTAATTTTCACTTCTTTATTGTTAGGAATATATATTTTAGTGTCACTTTCACTTGTTCATATTGTTCTGAAGGCACTTATTATTACTTGTCTCTGGTGATGGGCTGGTCTATCAGAGTGAGACCTGAGCGATCTCTGCCATACCCATAGCTTACTCTGACTGTTCCTTTTACTTATATATTTTCTAGATCTCGAGTGACGGCGTCTCTTCCGTGGATTGACCTCCCAATCTACCAAGATTGGAAGCTAAAGCGTCACATTATTCCTTTGCCCCTCAACTTTCTCTTTATAATTGCTGAGGGGCACAGGGCCCTGGGTGGGGCTTTGGTTTCCCGGGCGTTTACGCACCCTCTCAGCCCCCCGCCATGGAGTGGCTTCGGTCACCCAGGTTTTATTGTGGTCGGCAGGGAGGGTTCTGTGGGGTCGCTCGTTTATGGCCTTGGCCTTACTCGGGGCCTTGGGGCTGTTCGGCCAGGCAGCTTGGGGAACAACAACAACAACAACTTATGTGTCTCTTTCACTTATACTTAGTTATATTATTATTATTATTATTGAGTGTCACTATCACTGTCACTTACACTTCAATAGTTTGCCAGAGTGTGGAAATCATTGAAGCAGGTGCCAGCACACAGTCCCACCTGACACTCGAGGCATTGCCAAGTGGTTTTTGTGGGTTTGCTTGGTCGTCGAGTTGTGCGGGTGCATACATAGCACCTCTTCTGCATCCTTATTCGGCTGTTAGGACCCTGGAAAGGAAGGGCGACGAGCTGGTGCTTTCTGAAGAACTCGGAACACCCTATTCTGTCCATCATGCCTGGTCCTTGTAGTGGCCTCCCTGGTGTACCCGCATGTTTTACCAGGAGCTCATGTATCAGCTGCTTTTGGAAGGTCCGCAGGCTCTTGTACTTGATGACTGGACACCTCAAACGGTAGATGTTGTACGCGTTGAGGACAGACATATCTACTGTATGCAGGACAAACTTCTTGTACCACCTGCAAGATGTTCGCAGGCAGTCTATGAAGCCCATCTGCATGTCGGACTTGTCGACGAGGCGCATGTTCAGGTTATAGTCCAGAACAGCAGCTGGTTTTGTGATAGGGTTCTTCGTTTTTCGGTCCACCTTCCCTGTGGGGACCATCTCTGCTTTGTGGCATGTGGTGAGGAGGTTGACCTTGCGCTGGTCATGCCAGTGGATGGAGAGGATGGGGCCACTCTTCTTATGGAAGATGTCCGTCTTCTTAGTTTTGGTTGGGTAGGCTGGCATGCCCTTCCTCTTCCCCTTCACTGTGCCGACAGTTCCGGTCTTGCGGTCATGGAGGTACTTGGCGAGGATAGACGACGTGTAATAATTGTCGGTATAGAGGACGTGGTTGTCATGGAAGTACCTCTCCATCATCCTCTTTACCACAGCGCCGCCAAAACCAATGAGGGGGTCAATCTCCACCTCACCACCCTTGCCGCTGTAGACTATAAAGTCGAGCACATATCCCGTCTTGCAGTCGCAGAGGACGAAGAGCTTGATGCCGAAGCGGTGTCTCTTTGACGGGATATACTGTCGGAAGTGCAGCCTACCACGGAACAGGACCAGAGACTCGTCGATGCACAGCTTCTGAAATGGAATCAGGTAGGTGGAAAACCGATGACGTATCATGTCATACAGTTGCCTGATCTTCCAGAGTGTGTCGGGCTCGTGGACATGCATGTTATTTGTCAGGTGGAAATATGAGAGGATGTCGAAGTACCTATCCCTTGACATGAATTTGCCAAATGCTGGAGTCGTTATCTTTGCACTTGTCTTCCTGCCAAGAAAGTTTGAACAGATAGCCTGGTGGTGATTTGTCTCTTTGACAAGGTATTCCATGACTTCATTGTAGTAGAAGCCACAGAAAAGTTCACTGGGGGTGGCATTTGGGCCACAGGGATATGCTGGTGACACCCCATAACCCTGTTGTACCTCGTCAATGGCAGGAAAATCTGGCACAAAATCCGCCCCATCTGACCACACAAACATTTCAGCAGGTCGAGGACGAGGACGTGGAGCTGCAGAAGGCACACGCCCTGGACGCCCTGACACACGCCCTTGGCCACGCGGATGCCCAGGCGGACGCCCTGCACGCCGCCCAGGCCCAGGCCCAGGGGCAGCGGCGTCGGCAGGCTGACCACGTCCACGACCTCGAGGTCCTTTGACTCTTCTTGTCGGGACTTCCTCTTCCTCTTCCTCTTCCTCTTCGTTTTCCTCTTCCTCAGGCGACGTCAGGTCATCTGGGGCAATGTTGGGGTCGTCAGCAGCCTCTTCAGGAGTCAACTCTGGTGAAGAATAGACCGGGCGTCGGCGGCGTGGGGCTGCGGGAGGTTGAGCAATGGGAGCCTCGGCCTCGGGAGTTGGGCTCCTTTTGCGGCTAGCCGTGGACTTTTCCGCAGGAAATAATGACCTACGATGTGGGGCCTGTGGTGGCACACTGTGGGAGGCCAATGACGCACTTGTAGAGGCCCTTTGGTCATCCTGAGGGACAGATGAAGCCGAGGGCTGTGGGTGGCCCTCCCGGCGTCCCGGGTCAAGGCGTCGGGACAAAGGAATGCGGGTGGTTGCTAGGCCTGGGTCGGCGTCACTCTCACTATCTACACCTTCCCTCACTTTTTCTGCCTCCCTGCGTGCTTTCTTGGCTGCACTTTTCACTAAAGACTGTTTATAGAAGTATTTACCCACTTTCAAGGGCGTACGGGCAGGCAAAGGGGAAGGTCCTGGCGTAGGGCTAGGGTAGGCCTAGGCCTACCCTGACCTACGAAACTAGGCGAAGGGGTTGGCTCTAGCACACTTGGTACTTCAATAGCACCTTCCTCCACCACTTCCACATCAGGATCATCACTACTATCACCCCCCTCAAATAAATCAACATTGTCATCAGCACCAAATCCCACAAAATCGTCAATTTCGCTCCCACTTCTACTCTGAATATAGAGGTTTTTGTCCACAGAGCTTTCACCACTGCTCAAATCCTGGTTGAAAAGTTCACGTTGTATTGCACTCTCACTTAGCAAACGTTTCACTTTCCTTAGTTTCTTTTTCCGAAGTGGCTACGGGACACCACCAGTGGTGTCACGCAGCCCAGCCAGTGAGGCTGGGCTACGGGCCACCACTGGTGGTG
>CM064543.1:18910315-19257452 GCA_032716605.1 Paralithodes platypus | reverse complement strand
TGATGCGTCGCTGGGAGTTGGTGATCAAACACTGCCGACGCAAACACGTGCGACGCTGGGTCTCACCGGGTTAAAGGTTTAGGGAGTCATAAAAATGCACAAATAGTGATTCAGATGACAGAATATGACCCAGAAAACTGGATTTTATTCACTCTTTCGTACTAAAAAAACGAAAGAGTACAAACCAAAATCGATTACGGTAGCGAGGAGAACGAAAGCACGGGGTTTTACTGTATACAGTATACACATTTTTTCCGGGTTGTGACAGACTTTGGAATTTTTTGGGTTACCGTGTCCAGACGAATCGGTGTACAGTATGCGAAACACATGTATATCGATACCTGACTGTATTCCATTTTCTTTCTTTCAGTCTAATGCAAAAAATTCTTGGTTTACTCACACTTGTTCTACTGCTGTCCACAATAAGGAGAAAGCATTCAAACGGTACTATTGCTTTCAACTAAAGAATCTTGTACTTTCTATGTTTTTGCCCAGAATCAAGCCAAATCTGTTCTTTGACTAACCAAAAACTCTTTCATCTATAACAAATGCTCTGAACTTTTTCAACTCTTCCTGAGCTTTCTGGCATCTAGCCAAAAGATCTCCAACAATATTATTTCCTAGTCTTTCCCTCCTCTTTTCCATTCTGACATCAGCACTGTCACTTCTTCCTATGACAAAGCTGAACTCTTCGCTCAAACTGGAAGATTATTTAATTCTAAGTAAAATATGTTTTATAAATACCGGTACCCGTATAGGGTTTTTTCTGCGTCGGTGTTTGGTAATCAGTCATTTAAATTTGACGGGTAGCTAACTGAGCGAGGTGGTGTAGGGAGGGAGGAAAGGAGGGAGAGCTATCAGTGCGCTGGTGCCACTTTAAGGAAGTTTACTCGGTATTTTCTCATTATACTGTACAGTACCATGATATCTTTGAAAAGGGGAATAATTCTAAGCTACTATTACATAGATTTATCAATTGGGATATCATGAAACCTTGTAGTATTCTTATTAGCAGTTACAGATGCTCTACTGTTGTTGTTGTTGTAGTTCCTCAGACTGTCTGGGCGAGCAGTCCTAAGTCCGGTAGACCGAAGCCATCCAGATGCTCGGGCCCCTGAAGGGGCCAGGAAGAGATGAGATCTGTCTCTGAGAGGGCAGTGGGGGATGGGATTATCAACCCCTAGGCTTACACCCCCAGGCCAATGCCCCACCGTCCATAGCCCCCCTTGCAATGCCATCCAATCGGGGATCTCGCCAGCACCTAGAAGGAAAAGTAGTACAGGACTCGACCTCAACTTCTCTTCCAACATGACAGTGCAGCTCCACATTTCAGCAGGCAAGTTAGGGAACATCTTGACCAGCAGGGGCGTTTCTAGCTATATGCGAACTATGCGGTTGCATAGGGCCCCCGAAGCCACCAGGGGCCCCTAAGGCAAGCTATTATTGTTAATTATTGTATTTTTTTTTAATTAAAAATTATTGGAAGTGCCATAAAGTGAGTAATGTATGTAGGCTAATGTATTTATAAAAGAAACTACCGAAACTGTACTCGTTTCTCCATTAGAAATTCAGAATCTCCTGAAATTACCTCCACATATCTGGCAACAATAGTAGACGTGTCAGAAATAACGCCCATGCCGCCATGCGGTTGATGCGGCCCTAAGTCAGTGAGGACTGAGGCGTGGAAAAAAAATAAAAAATAAATAAACATTCACAGAGCAAAGGTAACTCATTCATGGTGTGGTGTAGCGTATTTAATGATATTTTATAAAGGGTGTATTTCACCTGCCTCAACCAAGTAAACCATGTGAGCAAGCTCCTGCAGTCTGCCACAATGCAGCTTGATATGGCAGTTGACCTCCTCATGAAGGTAAAAACCTCACTGACAAGTGACTAGATACAGAGATACTGGCTTTGCTGCAGCTCAGGCCTCTGCAAAAGATATATATGATGCCATGAATGTGGAGGCTGTGCTTAAAGAGAAGAGGCTTATAGAAGCACAAGGAAACAGTTTGCCTATGAAGCCCCAGACGAGCCTATCAGAGATGCCATGAAGAGGTTAGAAATAGCATTTTTTAATGTGATTGTGGACACCACCATTGAGTCATTAACCTCTGAAGTGCGCATGGGGGTAATTAGACACCTCTGCCTGTGCGCATGTATTTGAGCTGTTTCCATCACTAAAATATTCATTTTACCATAAATAGCATTAATACTTATCCATATGCGCCTATTATAGATTGATTATAAAGGTATTAACCTGTTACAACAATGAAACAAGTGAAAACAGCGTTTGGATGGTCAAAATCGGCGATACAGGGCGGGAGTTACATAATGTATGGGTGAGGCAACCTCCTTTCCCGCCAATTTCCCCCAAGGCTGGAGAGACACTGTCGATCGATACTCTCTCTCTCTCTTGCACTCGCTTGCTAACAGTGATGACAATGCCTGCTTGCAACTCGCTAATGTTAGCACGAAAATATACCTCAGAATAAGGGAATAACAGGGAAAATAGGTGATAACTGAAGGAGGGGAGGTAGAGGAGTGATATTTTGCATGGCCCAGGGGCAAAAATATATTTTTTTTTTTTTCGATGTTTAACCCCTCCAACCCGGATGGGCTCTTGAACGCCCATAACAACCTCGGCCCGCGCAACCCGGAAGGGCTCTTGAACGCCCATTGCTTGCATGCGTGCTTTCGAATGCCGCGCGTACATTTTCGGTATCGTGGGACGGTAGGTGGCGCCACCAGGCGTAAACTCCGCCACAGCAACAGTATCTACCCCGACGCCATCATGGACAGTACGCCAAATAGTGATTCCGCTGTGTCCGATACCGTGCTTCCTACGACGCCCTTGCTTGTTCGTCGCGCCTTACCCCGACGCCATCGCCTAAATGTGTTATCTCCCGGAGGTATTGAGACGACATTGAGACTTTATGAGTGAGCTGATGCCAAGCATAATGTTGATGATGAAGTCAGTGACGACTCCAGTAATTATAAGTCGAGTGATTATGGCCATGAGAGTGACAAAGAAGAGCAATTCCTGGGATTTGCGAGAGAACATGACAGTGATGAGAGTGATGAAGGTTGTTCAGGAAGGTTGTTGTTGAGGAAGCTGGTTTACCTAAAGACAGTGAACTTGAGAGAGTGAGCGAGTGGGAGAGTTCAAGGTCACTCACCAAATTTCGCTTAAGTGACACGACGCCAAGCCCTTCCCCTGGTAAATCGCCTTTCAAGCTACATTTGTATAAGCAGAAAATACTTGAGAAGGCGGCCGCGGCAGCTAGGGAACAAGCAAAACTACTTGGTGAGGATGAGGCTGTGAGTGAGGGTCAGCGTGGTGACCCTTCTCGTCCGCCATTGTCTCCCTTATCTACCCACGCCACCCAAGATGACCCGGATGCCCCGCATTCTTCCCCACCACCCCCACCATTGCCAAGGGTTGAGGACCCCACACTTTCGGCCTATTTGCCTCCTAGGTCCCCCGACAGGAGACATACTGCTGCCGAAAAGGGGAAAGGTAGGAAATATACCAAGAAAATTAAGAAAAGTAAGAGAGTTTTGTTCGAGGCTCCCGCGGCGTCCACCCCGGCCGGCCCCAGCCATACGTCCCCGCAACTTTCCCCACGGTCCTCCCCACCTCTCCCGCCTTCAACATGTCTTCCTGAAGAAGTCTTTGAGCTCGCATCACCAATACCTGGCCCTAGTGACAGTGAAACATTGCTTTCTGTCACTCGTCGCAGGCCAAGGAGCCCGGGACCTCGGGGGGACACAGCCTCACCTGCCACTCCTTCCCCACCTCGCCCACCCGCACGCCGCCCACGCATCACTGGTTCCCCGCCAGATTATGTGGGGGCCACTGATGATGAAGGGCACCTCTCTGAAGACTCTGGCCATGATTACATAGGTCCACCGTCAGGGCAAGATGACCACTCTGACGATGACTATATGGACATCGACGACCCTCGACCCATCCGCTTGGCCCGGCGTCGTGCTGCCCGTCGTGCTGCCCACCGCCCTGGCCGCCGCCCTCGCCGCCCTAGGGCGCGCGCCTCCCGAGTTGGCCGTGGGCGTGCTGGGCCACCAGCTGGAGCTCCTCGTCAGCGTAGACAAGACCCATTCTACGTTTTTCAGTGGCAAGACGTAGTTGATGAGGATGCATACAACCCTGATGTGCCAGCTTTTGATGAGGTACTGGAGGGTTCAGGCGTTACCCCCAATTTTCCTGCAGGCCCCAATGCTCCACCACACGAACTGTTTGAGGCCTTCTTTGATGAGGAGGTGGTAGGCTATGTTGTCAAAGAGACAAATAAGCAGCACCAATTCCAGGTCCACTTTTTGGGAAAGGTGACCAAGGGCCACATGAGGCAGTGGACCCCAGTGACTCATAATGAGTTCATGGTGTTCCTGGCACTCACCATGCTAATGCCTCATGTCAAGAAGCATAGGTTGCCTGACTATTGGATCACCAATGATCTGATATCCACCCCTGCCTTCGGGAAATATATGTCTCGCGACCGGTACCTTGATATCCTCGCAGCGCTCCATCTTGTCACCAACCTTGACGTCCACCTCCCAGACAAGCTGTGGAAGATTAGGACGTTGTATGAGATGATGCGAGAACGCTTCACCTCCTACTTCAAGCCCTTCCGCAAGGTCGTCATTGACGAGTCTCTTGTGCTGTTCCGGGGAAAACTCAGCTTCCGGCAGTACATCCCCTCAAAAAGACATCGCTTTGGCATAAAATTCTTTGTGCTGTGCGACTGCCAAACTGGCTATGTCCTGGACTTCCTGGTCTACAGCGGGAAGGAAGGGGACTTGCTTGTGGACCCCCTCATTGGCTTTGGCGGAGCAGTGGTGCAAGCCATGATGGACCGCTACTTTCATAAGAATCACGTCCTCTACACGGACAATTATTACACGTCCCCCACTCTCTCACAGTACCTGCATGAGCGCAAGACGGGGACTGTAGGCACAGTACGAGGGAAAAGGAAGGGCATGCCACCTTTCCCTCCAAAGACCAAAAAAGGTGATGTGTTCAAGAAGAAGTCGGGGCCCATTCTGGCTATCCACTGGCACGACCAGCGGAAGGTCAACCTCCTGACCACCATCCACAAGGGGGAAATGGTGGAGACTGGCAAGGTGGATCGCCGCACCCAGGCCAGGGTGACCAAGCCCGATGCTGTCCTGGACTACAACATCAACATGAGGCTGGTGGACAAGTCCGACATGCAGATAGGCTTCATTGACTGCCTGCGTACCTCGTGCAGATGGTACAAAAAGTTCTTTCTGCATATGGTGGACATGTCAGTTCTGAATGCCTACAACATATACAAGCTTCGGAATGTGAACACACCCATGAAGTTCAATAGCCTGCGGAGGTTCCAAAAGCAGGTGTTGACGGAGCTCCTGGAGAAGTATGCTATGCCACAGAGGGCAGTGGCACATCCTGGGCCCGCCGTTATTGACCGCTTGCAGTCTGCTCAATACTTGACTAGGCACAGGCTTGGTTCCCTGCCTCAGAATGAATCCGGAAGAACACAGCAGAAGCGGTGCCATGTCTGCTACAACAGCAGGGTGAAGCCGAGGTCAGGTAAAAAGTCAACCCTGGAGTGTGTGGAGTGCAAGGTGGCACTCTGTGCTGTAGATTGCTTCTTTGATTACCACTCCAAGCTGGAGTTCTAATAATCATACTGAAATTGCCAAATAAAATGACAATATGTACACTATAATTATATATAGGCAAAAAGTGGAAGAAAACCAATGTATTGTAATACAAAAGTCATGTATTATGAGAACATTGATACAAATACAATTACACCATAATAATATGTGAAAGTGACACATATGTATATACCAAGTGACATTCATATGATTAGAACCTATAGAAATATAGAAATCAGTGAAAAAAGACACAATAAATTGTATATAAATCGTTTACAAATCATATAACTAAGTGAAAGTGACACAAGACCTAATATTTGATGGCCAAAGTATAATAAACACCTGTGATAACGAATAATCAGTGCCTAATACAACAATAACCTACCTCAATTACTAATAAAATGTACGGTATCGAGTGAAAATGAGCATTATCAGTGACAGTGACACTCTCTAAAGCATATTTGTCAAAGTGAAAGTGACACAAGACCTAATATTTGATGGCCAAACTATAATAAACACCTGTGATAACGAATAATCAGTGCCTAATACAACAATAACCTACCTCAATTACTAATAAAATGTACGGTATCGAGTGAAAATGAGCATTATCAGTGACAGTGACACTCTCTAAAGCATATTTGTCAAAGTGAAAGTGACACAAGACCTAATATTTGATGGCCAAAGTATAATAAACACCTGTGATAACGAATAATCAGTGCCTAATACAACAATAACCTACCTCAATTACTAATAAAATGTACGGTATCGAGTGAAAATGAGCATTATCAGTGACAGTGACACTCTAAAGCATATTTGTCAAAGTGAAAGTGACACAAGACCTAATATTTGATGGCCAAAGTATAATAAACACCTGTGATAACGAATAATCAGTGCCTAATACAACAATAACCTACCTCAATTACTAATAAAATGTACGGTATCGAGTGAAAATGAGCATTATCAGTGACAGTGACACTCTAAAGCATATTTGTCAAAGTGAAAGTGACACAAGACCTAATATTTGATGGCCAAAGTATAATAAACACCTGTGATAACGAATAATCAGTGCCTAATACAACAATAAGCTACCTCAATTACTAATAAAATGTACGGTATCGAGTGAAAATTAGCAATATCAGTGACAGTGATACCCTAATAAACATATTTTATATAATTGGCCTCAAAATAACTAGAAAATATCAAATAAACATCACATTCTCAATATCAAACACTAAAATCGTCTAAGGGAGATAAATACTTTGGCGCGGCGAGCGGCTAGGTGCGTCGTAGCCATGGCCGAGGCGACGCGTCCGAACGCGGGAAGAATTTGCCGCCGAAAAGCACTCGTCTTCCCGCGCTCACCATTATGCAACCAGAGGGGCTAGAGACCTCTACTCAACGCCATTCGACAGAGGAAGGTTTGTGGAACATTATTCTTTTTTATTTACAACATTACATGACATATTCATTGACTTACAGAGTAGTTAACATAGGCCAAAGATCGTCAAAACACCCGGTACCGGAGCACAGTCGCAAGCTATAGCCCCCGGGGCTGGAGGGTTAAAAAAAAAAAAAAAAATCTGACTCTTAAGAGTCTTCCCGCAGTCCGCCGGGGGAACTCTTAAGAGTCTTCCCGCAGTTCCCGGGTTAAAGGAAAGGTTTGAAACCCTGGGTGAAGAGAGAGCCAGATTTGGAGTGCTGCTTAACATAAACAAATTGGATGGTTAGGCATTGTCCAACCAGTGCGACGAGCTTTGCAACACATTAAGCACTGAGGATGAAAAAGACATTGATGGAAAGGAACTGGCTCTTGAAATATCAGCAACTTGCCAAGCCTGCCTTCGGATAACATGACTGCACTGGAGCTTCTTTCCTACATCCACAACAATCAGCTGAAGGAACTGTACCCCAATCTATGGATTGCTCTGCAAATTTCCTGCAGTCTACCTGTGACCGTGGCCTAAGCAGAGAGGAGCTTTTCAAAGCTAAAGCTCATTAACCCGTAAATGGAGGCAAAGCTCTTAAGAGGTTTTACTGGGCGACGGCGGCAAAGCTCTTAAGAGGGAGGCCTAAAAATACCATTTAACCCTCCAGCCCCGGGGGCTATAGCTTACGACTGTGCTCCGGTACCGGGTGTTTTGACGATCTTTGGCCTATGTTAACTACTCTGTAAGTCAATGAATATGTCATGTAATGTTGTGAATAAAAAAGAATAATGTTCCACAAACCTTCCTCTGTCGAATGGCGTTGAGTAGAGGTCTCTAGCCCCTCTGGTTGCATAATGGTGAGCGCGGGAAGAGGAGTGCTTTTCGGCGGCAAATTCTTCCCGCGTTCGGACGCGTCGCCCCGGCCATGGCTACGACGCACCTAGCCGCTCGTCGCGCCAAAGTATTTATCTCCCTTAGACGATTTTAGTGTTTGATATTGAGAATGTGATGTTTATTTGATATTTTCTAGTTATTTTGAGGCCAATTCTATAAAATATGTTTATTAGGGTATCACTGTCACTGATATTGCTAATTTTCACTCGATACCGTACATTTTATTAGTAATTGAGGTAGCTTATTGTTGTATTAGGCACTGATTATTCGTTATCACAGGTGTTTATTATACTTTGGCCATCATATATTAGGTCTTGTGTCACTTTCACTTTGACAAATATGCTTTAGAGAGTGTCACTGTCACTGATAATGCTCATTTTCACTCGATACCGTACATTTTATTAGTAATTGAGGTAGGTTATTGTTGTATTAGGCACTGATTATTCGTTATCACAGGTGTTTATTATACTTTGGCCATCAAATATTAGGTCTTGTGTGACTTTCACTTTGACAAATATGCTTTAGAGAGTGTCACTGTCACTGATAATGCTCATTTTCACTCGATACCGTACATTTTATTAGTAATTGAGGTAGGTTATTGTTGTATTAGGCACTGATTATTCGTTATCACAGGTGTTTATTATACTTTGGCCATCAAATATTAGGTCTTGTGTCACTTTCACTTTGACAAATATGCTTTAGAGAGTGTCACTGTCACTGATAATGCTCATTTTCACTCGATACCGTACATTTTATTAGTAATTGAGGTAGGTTATTGTTGTATTAGGCACTGATTATTCGTTATCACAGGTATTTATTATACTTTGGCCATCAAATATTAGGTCTTGTGTCACTTTCACTTAGTTATATGATTTGTAAACGTTTTATATACAATTTATTGTGTCTTTTTCACTGATTTATATATTTCTATAGGTTCTAATCATATGAATGTCACTTGGTATATACATATGTGTCACTTTCACATATTATTATGGTGTAATTGTATTTGTATCAATGTTCTCATAATACATGACTTTTGTATTACAATACATTGGTTTTCTTCCACTTTTTGCCTATATATAATTATAGTGTACATATTGTCATTTTATTTGGCAATTTCAGTATGATTATTAGAACTCCAGCTTGGAGTGGTAATCAAAGAAGCACTCTAAAGCACAGAGTGCCACCTTGCACTCCACACACTCCATGGTTGACTTTTTACCTGACCTCGGCTTCACCCTGCTGTTGTAGCAGACATGGCACCGCTTCTGCTGTGTTCTTCCTGATTCATTCTGAGGCAGGGAACCAAGCCTGTGCCTAATCAAGTATTGAGCACACTGCAAGCGGTCAATAACGGCGGGCCCAGGATGTGCCACTGCCCTCTGTGGCATAGCATACTTCTCCAGGAGCTCCGTCAACACCTGCTTTTGGAACCTCCGCAGGCTATTGAACTTCATGGGTGTGTTCACATTCCGAAGCTTGTATATGTTGTAGGCATTCAGAACTGACATGTCCACCATATGCAGAAAGAACTTTTTGTACCATCTGCACGAGGTACGCAGGCAGTCAATGAAGCCTATCTGCATGTCGGACTTGTCCACCAGCCTCATGTTGATGTTGTAGTCCAGGACAGCATCGGGCTTGGTCACCCTGGCCTGGGTGCGGCGATCCACCTTGCCAGTCTCCACCATTTCCCCCTTGTGGATGGTGGTCAGGAGGTTGACCTTCCGCTGGTCGTGCCAGTGGATAGCCAGAATGGGCCCCGACTTCTTCTTGAACACATCACCTTTTTTGGTCTTTGGAGGGAAAGGTGGCATGCCCTTCCTTTTCCCTCGTACTGTGCCTACAGTCCCCATCTTGCGCTCATGCAGGTACTGTGAGAGAGTGGGGGACGTGTAATAATTGTCCGTGTAGAGGACGTGATTCTTGTGAAAGTAGCGGTCCATCATGGCTTGCACCACTGCTCCGCCAAAGCCAATGAGGGGGTCCACAAGCAAGTCCCCTTCCTTCCCACTGTAGACCAGGAAGTCCAGGACATAGCCAGTTTGGCAGTCGCACAGCACAAAGAATTTTATGCCAAAGCGATGTCTTTTTGAGGGGATGTACTGCCGGAAGCTGAGTTTTCCCCGGAACAGCACAAGAGACTCGTCAATGACGACCTTGCGGAAGGGCTTGAAGTAGGAGGTGAAGCGTTCTCGCATCATCTCGTACAACGTCCTAATCTTCCACAGCTTGTCTGGGAGGTGGACGTCAAGGTTGGTGACAAGATGGAGCGCTGCGAGGATATCAAGGTACCGGTCGCGAGACATATATTTCCCGAAGGCAGGGGTGGATATCAGATCATTGGTGATCCAATAGTCAGGCAACCTATGCTTCTTGACATGAGGCATTAGCATGGTGAGTGCCAGGAACACCATGAACTCTTTATGAGTCACTGGGGTCCACTGCCTCATGTGGCCCTTGGTCACCTTTCCCAAAAAGTGGACCTGGAATTGGTGCTGCTTATTTGTCTCTTTGACAACATAGCCTACCACCTCCTCATCAAAGAAGGCCTCAAATAGTTCGTGTGGTGGAGCATTGGGGCCTGCAGGAAAATTGGGGGTAACGCCTGAACCCTCCAGTACCTCATCAAAAGCTGGCACATCAGGGTTGTATCCATCCTCATCAACTATGTCTTGCCACTGAAAAACGTAGAATGGGTCTTGTCTACGCTGACGAGGAGCTCCAGCTGGTGGTCCAGCACGCCCACGGCCAACTCGGGAGGCGCGCGCCCTAGGGCGGCGAGGGCGGCGGCCAGGGCGGTGGGCAGCACGACGGGCAGCACGACGCCGGGCCAAGCGGATGGGTCGAGGGTCGTCGATGTCCATATAGTCATCGTCAGAGTGGTCATCTTGCCCTGACGGTGGACCTATGTAATCATGGCCAGAGTCTTCAGAGAGGTGCCCTTCATCATCAGTGGCCCCCACATAATCTGGCGGGGAACCAGTGATGCGTGGGCGGCGTGCGGGTGGGCGAGGTGGGGAAGGAGTGGCAGGTGAGGCTGTGTCCCCCCCAGGTCCCGGGCTCCTTGGCCTGCGACGAGTGACAGAAAGCAATGTTTCACTGTCACTAGGCCCAGGTATTGGTGATGCGAGCTCAAAGACTTCTTCAGGAAGACATGTTGAAGGCGGGAGAGGTGGGGAGGACCGTGGGGAAAGTTGCGGGGACGTATGGCTGGGGCCGGCCGGGGTGGACGCCGCGGGAGCCTCGAACAAAACTCTCTTACTTTTCTTAATTTTCTTGGTATATTTCCTACCTTTCCCCTTTTCGGCAGCAGTATGTCTCCTGTCGGGGGACCTAGGAGGCAAATAGGCCGAAAGTGTGGGGTCGTCAACCCTTGGCAATGGTGGGGGTGGTGGGGAAGAATGCGGGGCATCCGGGTCATCTTGGGTGGCGTGGGTAGATAAGGGAGACAATGGCGGACGAGAAGGGTCACCACGCTGACCCTCACTCACAGCCTCATCCTCACCAAGTAGTTTTGCTTGTTCCCTAGCTGCCGCGGCCGCCTTCTCAAGTATTTTCTGCTTATACAAATGTAGCTTGAAAGGCGATTTACCTGGGGAAGGGCTTGGCGTCGTGTCACTTATGCGAAATTTGGTGAGTGACCTTGAACTCTCCCACTCACTCACTCTCTCAAGTTCACTGTCTTTAGGTAAACCAGCTTCCTCAACAACTGGTACATCACCTTCATCACTCTCATCACTGTCATGTTCTCTCGCAAATCCCAGGAATTGCTCTTCTTTGTCACTCTCATGGCCATAATCACTCGACTTATAATTACTGGAGTCGTCACTGACTTCATCATCAACATTATGCTTGGCATCAGCTCGCTCATAAAGTCTCAATGTCGTCTCAATACCTCCGGGAGATAACACATTTAGGCGATGGCGTCGGGGTAAGGCGCGACGAACAAGCAAGAGCGTCGTAGGAAGCACGGTATCGGACACAGCGGAATCACTATTTGGCGTACTGTCCATGATGGCGTCGGGGTAGATACTGTTGCTGTGGCGTAGTTTACGCCTGGTGGCGCCACCTACCGTCCCACGATACCGAAAATGTACGCGCGGCATTCGAAAGCACGCACGCAAGCAATGGGCGTTCAAGAGCCCTTCCGGGTTGCGCGGGCCGAGGTTGTTATGGGCGTTCAAGAGCCCTTCCGGGTTGGAGGGGTTAAACAGCACTAAACAAGTTTTTATTTTTATTTTTTTTATTTTTATTTTTTTTCCCTATACCTCATATCACTCCTCCACATCCCCTCCTTCCTCCCTTTCCCCTCCCCTTCAATTATCACCTATTTTCCCTGTTATCCCCTAATTTGTTGGTATATTTTTGTGCTAACATTAGCAAACTGTGTGGGGATGTGCTTACGTGCCTAGCAGGCGTGTTACAAAAGCGAGTGTGTGTATGAGTAGGCTCAGTGTGGCTTGAGGCCTCGTGGAGGGAGGGGTTGCCTTAATTTTCTCCAAAATTCATGAATGGGCTGGTTCATCTATATTCGCGATTTTGACCAGAAAAATGATATTTTCACTGGTTTGATTGTTGTTACAGGTTACTATCTTCATAGTGAAGGTAAAATAGGCTCATATGAATAGGTAATAACGATATTTATCGTAAAATGACGATTATTGGCCTGAATGGAGCCCATATGCTCGCCCATGGGGAGCTAGTTCATTACCCCCCCCTCGCCGTTCCCGGGTTAAGACCTACCTGCGGTCATCCATGGGACAGGATCGCCTCAGTGGACTTGCCATAATCAGCATCAATCAAGAGATTGGCAAGCAGCTATCATACAACGATATAATAGACGACTTTGCTTCTAAAAAAAGTCAGAAAGCAGAAGTTTTGAAGATGATGAAGACATGAGACATGCAGATCTGTTACTGAGGGGATACCAGCCTCCACCTGCTCACAAAAAAAACCCCAGACCCAAAATGGTCACGAAGGGGGCTTAGTGTTACATGTATTATGTATACCGGTACTGTATAGTTCCACATTAACTGCAGTACTGTATACATATTAATTATTGGTTTGTTATGTGTTTAATTAACATTTCCTAACATTTAACATTTAAATTTTAAGTAAAATGCATTTAGGAAACCCCCTACCATAGTTTCACAAAATAGGGGCCCCCAAACAACAATTCGCATAGGGCCCCCAAAAGGCTAGAAACGCCACTGTTGACCAGACCTTTCCTGATCGGTGGATAGGCCGAGGAGGACCATACCCATGGCCAGCCAGATCACCAGATCTAACACCATTGGACTTCTATCTCTGGGGACACATGAAGACAATAGTAGCCTATACAAGAAGAGTAACACCAAAGAAGAACTTCTACATAAAATAATGGAAGCTAGTAGTAAGCTACACACCACATCAAGAACAACCCCCCAGTTTTGAGGAAGGCTACACTTTCAGTGATGGAGCGAGCAAGGCTGTGTATTGAAGCTGATGGTGGTCACTTTGAACAATAGTGTACACTGTACACTTATTCTTTATTGAAAGGTTGTTAGAATAATATATTTTATTATCCAAGCAATGATAAATGCGTCATTAGGTTATGTGTTATGTTGTATCCAAGATTTAAACTTCCCACGAACCGAGTGACACCAGAGAGCTGATGCATTACACTGAAGCAGCTGTAACTGCTAATAAGAATACTACAAGGGTTCATGATATCCTAATTGGTAAATCCATGTAATAGTAGCTTAGAATTATTCCCCTTTTCAAAGATATTATGGTATAATGAAAAAATACAGTCCTCAAAGTGGCACCAGCACACTGATCGCTCTCCCTCCCTCCTCCCTACACCACCTCACTCAGTAACGGTCAAATTTAAATGACTGATTACCAAACACTGACGCGGAAAAAAACCTATGTTTATAGAACATATTGTACAGTACTGTACCATACTTAGAATTAAATAATCTTTAATTTCTAAAAGTATTTGACAAAACTCACGGGACACCCTATATATAGTATATCTTGTA
Source organism: Paralithodes platypus (assembly GCA_032716605.1). Taxonomy (NCBI): domain Eukaryota; kingdom Metazoa; phylum Arthropoda; class Malacostraca; order Decapoda; family Lithodidae; genus Paralithodes; species Paralithodes platypus. Next base: position 19,243,441 of record CM064543.1, on the reverse strand, counting down.
AAATATTATGTTTTCCTCTCATATTCCAATTCTAATTATGCATAAGACCCCTTGAAGATTCTTTTCACAGTCTTATTTACCGTACCTTTTTTTCTTTTTAAACATTTTGTGTTTTATTTTTGCTTATCATGTTTTGAGTGGTGGATTTGCTCGACCCTACTCCATTACGGTAGTCCAAGAATATTAAGATGTTTCCCCCTGATAGTGGGGTTCACTAGGAAGATCAGCCTAACTGCAAAACGAATGTTCAAGGTAATCTTGAAAATAACCACTGGCATCATCAGTGGCAGATAATTACCTGACAGTATCCTTCTCCATCTTCCTTCTCGATCCCTGTAGAAGACTGACTGCCAGGGAAAGCTCCATGAGTGTTTGGTATGCTATCCATGCCTGGTATGCCTGGCACAACACCAGGTAATCTGAAAAAGAAAGCAAGTTTTAAAATACTAAAACAAAACATATGGCTTATTAAATTGAAAATTATGAAACTGTCATGAATACTGTACCGTACATGCAAGTAGCCTACCCACAATACCGTAGATTATTCAAATTATGCCAAATTATAGCTAATAGAAGTACTGTACTGTACTGTACCAGTACTGTACCATACCAGTAACCAGTACCGGTACTGTAACAAAACAAAAGGTACTGGTATCACCATTCCGATATATCTTTTGCCTCCTCAATTACTGAAGGTAGTTTCTACATTACAGATTTCATATTTTTGGGTTTTTAATTTCTTAGGAAACTCTACTGATCTGCAGATAGTGGGGGTCTGGGGGCAAACCCTCAGGTTGGTAGCCTGATAGCCTAAGCTAGTCTAATGATTTGATAATATTCAAGACCTCTTTTGCCGCCCTACTAGAAATAATTAATTAGGGAAAATAGGGACCAATAGACTCGCCATATTTTTCTCATTATAGTCCGCATGGAGGAATTTCGTTATCGACACTTGAAAAAACCCGATTACACCGAAAAATAGCACGAAAATAATAAGTCCCGACCGTAAACAAAGCATTGCGCACAATGAATCCTTCGATTTGACTCCTCTTCTTCTTGTTTTGAAAGATGTGGTGAGTGCGATTCATCCAATTAATGGCGTGAGCGTTACTCACAAAAACGAAATACCGGCAACCTGTTTTTGCCCCCTTACAGATCTACATATATGAGGATGACAATAAATCAAGGGGGGGTGAGGGGGGGCAACGCCCCCCTCAACCCATCGTGTATCCAATGTACCCCACAATTTCCCTTACCTACTGTAAAAGCGCGATTCACCCAATAAATGGCGCCATTTGACGCCGTATCTTCAGATTAATGAATAATGGGTAAGTTAATGCAAATCCTCCACTCAAACCATGAACAACAATAAAACACTATATTCCTTGAAAAAATATAAAGAAAACTTGGTAAATACGGCGGCCCTAGCTGTCTTGAATGTTACCAATGATTTAATTGATAATGCAAGTCAGGAAGGCTTACCAGTATGGTATATACTTAAGGAAACAAACCCGCTGCCACAGCAGAAAACTAAGGTGGACTCTCGAAAAGAACTTGAGAAGCAATGCTTTACATACGCATACATGCTAATACAGTAATAGGTATTTCTAGATAGCAATAATGTAATTAAAACAAGAAAATGTAACTGCACAAACAGTAGTTTCTTGGATGAGGTCTATCTATTGCCAGGCGCCGTGATCCCCGAAGGGGTGGCCACGAATGAAACGGCCCCATGCACCTCTGTCCCCAGTCATTCGACGCCCCTCCTCCCATCCAGCACTGCCTTCACTCAATCCTTCCACCTCTCAATAGGTTTACCTCTCCCTCTCGGTCCTTCCACCTCACTTTCGTACACTCTCTTAGTCGTTCTCTCGCTTCCCATATGTTCCACATGGCAGAACCACCTCAAGGTGTTCCTTTTCACACTTTCCAGCACATCTACATCCACACCACACCTCTCTCATACTTCCTAATTCGTCTGTCTATCCCTCCATGTAACTCCGCACGCACTTCTCAGGTAGGCTACAATACCGGTAACTCATTTCCACCCCTCTCACTCTTGGTTTGAGTCTCTTCACCAACGTCCATGCTTCGCTCCCGTAAGTCAATGTCGGGATTACCACACTGTCATGCAAGGACTTCTTTACTTCCATGCTGACCAACCTATTTCTTGTTACTGCTTTCAGCGTTCCTACAACCCTCTTCCCCTATTGCACCCTCTACCTCACTACTTCATCCATACTCCCAGCTTTACTCAACACACTGCCTAGATACTTGAATGAGCTGACATTCTCCAGAGCCTGTAAAATTAAATTCATAAAGTGGAAACTCTGTAGGATAATTTAGAAAGCAGTATACAGTATATTGGTAAAAATCTAGGACTTGCCCGATTCAAGTTTTTTACAGTACATGATCAGGGAAAGTGTTGCCATCAGCGACATGCAGTTTGGATTTATGCCAGGACGTGGCGCAACTGATGCGCCACATCCTGTACTGTACGTCACGTACTGTAGCCTACAGTAACTGCAAGAGAGGTTCTTAGAGAAAACCTAGTTTTTGTAGACCTGGAGAACGCCTTTGCCCGGGTGCCCAGGGAAATAATGCAGTGGGCTATGAGAAAACTCGGAGTAGAAGAGTAGCTAGTGCGTGAGATAATGAGAATGTATGAGGGGTCACGGGCAGCAGTTAGAGTGAATGGGGGCCTGAGCGAAGAGTTCCCAGTGGAAGTTGGAGTTCAACAAGGTTCAGTGCTGAGCCCATTACTGTTTGTGATGGTCCTGGAGACTCTGTCAAGGGACTTTAGTACAGGACTCCCATGGGAGCTGTTATATGCAGACAATCTAGTTATTATCGCAGATAGTGCGCAGGAAGCAGAGCCAAAGTTCAAAAGATGGAGGGAGGGTATGGCAAATAAGGTCATGATTAGTGGAGTAGGGCGTGGAACTATGAAAAGAAGTGGCGACTATCCGTGCGCAGTATGTGGGAATGGTGTGGACCGTGTGGGAAGTAACTCAATCCAATGTTGCGTCTGTAGTGACTGGGTACACAAGAGATGTAGTGAAGCTAGAGGACCTTTGACAAGAATCATAGATTTGGGGGAAATGTTGAGGTATGGTGGTGAGATAGTGATCGAATGGGTATGGAAAATGTGCAAACTAGCATGGGAGACTGGAAGACTGGCATAATAGTCCCCCTATATAAGGGCAAAGGGGAAAGAGGAGTGTGTGGTAACCACCGAGGAATATGTCTTCTAAGCGTAGTAGGGAAGGTATACAGTAGGGTAGTGATTGAGAGAGTGAGAGTGAGAACGGAGAAATGGATAGGCGACGAGCAGGGAGGTTTTAGGAAGGGAGGAGGATGTGTAGATCAGATTTTTACCCTGAATTGTGTTGTGGAGAAATATCTGGAGAAGAAACAAAAGGTGTATGTTGCCTTTATGGACTTGGAGAAGGCCTATGACAGAGTGGATAGAGAAGGTTTGTGGAAAGTACTTAGAATATACGGAGTAGATGGCAAGTTGCTGAAAGCAGTGAAGAGCATGTATGAGGGTGCAAAGGCGGCAGTAGACTATGTGTGGAGAGTGAGCAGAGCGAGTTCTTTGACCTGAATGTTGGTTTGAAACAGGGGTGTGTGATGTCCCTGTGGTTGTTTACTGTTTATATGGATGGAGTCATGAAAGAAATACTATCAAGAGCAGTGGATGTTGGTGTATTGCTGAAAAGGGAGGGAATTGAGTGAAAGCTACCTATACTGCTGTTTGCGGATGATACAGTTCTGATGAGTGATAATGAATGGGAGTTGCCGGGTCTGGTAAATGAGTTTGGAACAGTGTGCGAAAAACGGAATTTGAAGGTAAATGCGGGGAAGAGCAAGGTTATGGTCTTCGAAAGGGGTGAAGTCACAGAGTGTGAGGTGAAGTTGAACGGTCAGGCTATGGAGATCGTCAACTCTTTTAAGTATCTGGGCAGTGTGTTGAGTAAAGAATCTAAAGATGGGACTATGGATGAAGAAGTGCGGGAGAGGGTACAACAGGGGAAGAGGGTTGTAGGAACGCTGAAAGCAGTAACAAGAAATAGGGTGGTCAGTATGGAAGTGAAGAAGTCCTTGCATGACAGTGTGGTAATCCCGACACTTACTTACGGAAGCAAAGCATGGACATTGGTTGAGAGACTCAGACCAAGAGTAAGAACAGTGGAAATGAATTACTTAAAAAGTGCGTGCGGAGTTACATGGAGGGATAGACAGACTAATGAGGAAGTAAGAAGGAGGTGAGGTGTGGAGGTAGATGTGCTGGAAAGTGTGAAAAGGAACAACTTGAGATGGTTCGGCCATATGGAACGTATGGAAAGCGAGAGAATGACTAAGAGGGTGTACGAGAGCGAGGTGGAGGGACAGAGGGAGAGGTAGACCGAAAGAGAGGTGGAAGGATGGAGTGAGGAAGTATATGAACGAAGGCGGTGCTGGTTGGGGGGAGGGGCGTCGACTGACTGGGGACAGAGGTGCATGGGGGCGGTTCGTTCATGGCCACCCCTTCGGGGATCACGGCGTCGGGCAATAGATAGATAGATAGATAGATTTTGAATGTGCAGTGTGCACAGCCGCCGCCGCTGCCGTCATGTTTACATAGGTCGATTTCCGCGGTTAAGTTAGCGTCTATTTTGACGGCGATTTTTTGGAATATTTGCCCCCTTCTGGCAATATATATGATGATGACAATATGTTGTGGGGGGTTGAGGGGGTGCAAAGCCTCCCCTCAACATATTATTGTATCCAACGGCAGTCAAAATAGACGGGAACATGATGGCAAGCGTCCGCCGCCGCTCCGCGTAGTGTAAACAAGCGGGCGGTACGGTACGCCCGAACTCTACATTCTACCCTATGTGATATAACAATTCAGTACCGGTAGCTTACACAAAAATCGATGGGTCTCGCTGCTCTCGCAGGTATCACAACGTAAACAAAAATCCAATATCTCTACTATCTATCTATATACTCGGGCCCAATCCCACTTACTATCTAGCCTATGGTAAATTTAGCAAACGCAAATCATCGTAGCCTACCGCTGTGGTGCCGCCTACCGGTACCGGGTAATTGCTGATGTATCAAATTTTGGGGGAAGGATGTAGTATCCGGGTGTACGGTCCAACGGTCGTCTTGTTTACATAGGTCGATCGCTTGCGGTAAGTTCCCGTCTACTTTTTCTGTTATTTGCCCACTGCTGGCAATAGGCCGGGATGGATGTAGTGATCGGGCGTACGGTCATGTTGTGCGCTCGCAGTTACGTTCCCGTCTATTTCGACGCTATATTTTCTGCTATTTGCCCCCTGTCATTACTACATGAATACTAGGTTAGGTTAGGTTAGGTTGTTTGGTTAGGCTAATGTATTTTTATATCCAAAGGCAGTCAAAATAGACGGGAACATGATGGGAAAGGTCCGACGCCACTACGCGTAGTGTAAACAAGGCTGGTGGTACGCCCGCACTTAACATTCTTGCCCAATAGGCCTATATAATGAAAATAAGTCATGGGGGGAGGAGGCTCAGGAGGGGCAAAGCCTCCCCTCGGCATATTATTGTATCCCAAGTCAGTCAAAATAGACGGGAACCTGATCGCGAGCGTCCACTTAGTGTAAACAAGGCGGGCGGTACACCGGCATACCCGGTACTAATTTACTAAATCCTTCCCAATTTTTAAAAGTGGCGCTGGGTTTCCTTCCATTCCAAATAGCCTACCCACTGCATGACCATTGGGCATTGACCCACTACGTAACTGGTTTGGCAGTTGGGCATGGGAAGTCTAAATTGACTTCCCATTCCTAAGTTCCCAACTGCCAAACCTAGGCTAGGCCTATATCATTGAGAATAATAATACGAGTCTATGCGTAGGGCCTACCTATTATCCCTAATATAGCCTGTTGTTTCTAATAGTTTGGCACTACATCTTAAGTTTAACCTATAGGCTATCACGAGCATCAATTCCAGAGAACAAATAGGTACGATAAATTATATAAATCTACAGTTAGCCTAGGCTATACTCCCCCTATTTTGTCTCTATTCTGTTGGTCCTAATAGGTTAATATTATTATTAGTAGACTTACTATGGTTCGATGATGCTCGGAAATGTTTATGGTTAGATTAGGAGTAGTGGGCGTACCACTACCAACATACAGCACAACTCATCTATAATACATTAACCTAACCAAACAACCTAACCTAACCTAACCTAGTATTCATGTAGGCCTAGTACTAGGTTGTTGTTGTTGTTGTTGTTCCCTAAGCTGCCTGGCCGAACAGCCCCGAGTCCCTGAGAAAGGCCATGGCCACGATCGGGCTTTTCCCACAGAGCTCTCATTGAGTGTAGATTGTGTTGTTGGCGTAAGTGGTTGTGTGAAATGCAGTCTTCTATGATGTGTTTAATGGTATGGGGTGCTGTGTTACATCCCGGGCAGGAGTCGACAACGGAGTCATCCAGTCTCTTCTGATAGCTCAGGAGAGCTGGATGGTGTCCGCATCTCAGCCTGGCCAGGTGGACTCTGTCCTCGCGAGGAAGGGAGGATTCGGAAGGATGGATTTCGGGAGGTCGTGCATGCAGCTGTGTGTTGTCTGTGAGTGAGTGGATGGATCGGTGAGAGATATGAGTATGGATGTGCTTCTGGATGTTGGTTCGGGGTGGGCAGGGAGGGAGAGAGGACAATAATTGTGTGTGATACCGTGTGCTGGGTGTTGTTTTGATATTTCTTGGTGTCTGTGGGTGTGTTGCCATGTAGTTTAGTGGGTGGTCTTGGTTCGTGGAGGCTGCTGCCAGGAATTGAGTGCCTCTCATGTCCAGATGGTCTTTGACTTTGAGGATTTTGGTTTCTTGATGTAGGTGATCTGTGGGTGCAGTAGCTGTGCAGCCTGTAATGATCTTCAGGGCTTTGTTTTGATAGTCTGTAAGGTCTTATGATGTGTTTCAGCTAGGTTAGAAGCCCAGGCTGGGCTTGCGTATTCCATCACTGATCGTATGTATTGTTTATATACTGTGGTGGTAGTTTCTTTGTTGTGTCCAAATTTTGTGTGAGCAAGTGACCTGAGGGCGTTAAGTCTGGGTGTCAGTTTCTTTTTAATGTTTGTGGTGTGCTGTTTGAATGTCATATGAGTATCATATGTTACTCCTAGGATTTTGGATGTGTGTGTATGTGTTAGGGGTGTGTTGTTTATGGTGAGTTGAGGGATGTATTCGTGTTCTCCTGTCCAACTTGTGAGCAGGGTTGCGGTGGATTTGGCTGGGGCTAGATTAAGTCTGTTTGTAGTGCACCAGCCATGTAGTGTGTTGAGATAGGGTTGAAGGAGATCTGTTGCTCTTTTTGGGTCATGGTGTGTGCATGTGAGTGTTATGTCATCTGCATAGGAGGCTAAGTTTATTTGGGGCGTATTGGGTGTAGTTATATCGTGCATGTACAGATTGAAGAGTGCGGGCGATAGGACGGATCCTTGTGGGACTCCGTTTGGAAAGTTTCTGATTTTAGATGACTGACCGGCAAAAGATACGTGTGCACATCTGCCTGCTAGGAAGTTGGCCAGCCACCGTTTTGTGTTGTTGTGCATGTTTGTGTTGTAGATTTTGTTTGTTAGGTTGTGGCGGGGGATGGCATCGAAAGCTTTACTAATGTCGAGTGTGGCTAATAGTGATCTGTGTGGTGGTCTAGCTGAATTGATGCCGTCGAAAGCTCTTTGTGTAAGGTCTGTGAGAAGAGTGTTTGTGGAGTGCAGTGGCCTAAAGCCATGTTGTGTTGGAGCTAGGGGTAGGTCAGGTGTAATTAGTTGTAATACTAAGCGTTCCATGACTTTGGAGGGGGAGCAAAGGAGTGTGATGGGGCGGTGCGAGGAGGGTAGCGTGGGGTCTTTGTTGGGTTTGGGGAAAGTGATGATGATACCATGCTTCCAAATGTCTGGTATTGTGTTGTGTGAATAGCTGTAGTTTGATATGTTAGTGAGTGCTTGTATGCCTTGTGGTCCCAGGTGTCTGAGGTGTATGTTGCTTATGTTGTCTAGGCCACAGGCGGGTGAGTGCTTGAGATTGTTGATGATATGCTTTGTCTGGTGATTGGTGAAGGGTGTATAGTCAGGGTCTGTGGGGAATTGTCTCTTACGTCGGATGACACGTCGGTCGTCTTTGTGAGGTTTTAGGTGGCTGACATGTGAAAAGTGATTGATGAGAGTGTTTGCTTGTTGTTTACATGAAGGAGTAGAGTCTGTTGTTGTGATTGCAGCATGTGATTGTGTTGTGTTGCTGTTGGAAAGTGTGATGCTGTTTAGTGTTTTGTATAGTTTTTTGGGGTTTGTTTTGTGATCAAGTGTTTGTAGGAAGTTATTCCAATTTAGTTTTTGTTGTTCTTGTATTTTGTTGTTAGTTTGGGTGTTGAGTGCTTGAATTTGTTGTGTGATGTCTTGTGTGTGGGGTGCTGGGGAGTGTTTCAGTATGTCGCGTTGTCTGATGAGGTTTTGAATTTCTGGTGTGGTCCTGATGTGGCGGCGTCTACGCCGTGGGGCCACCTCCCGAGGCTGCCGACCCTCCACAGCCGAAGACAAAATCAACGACCAGTGGAGGAAAACCGGATGCCGGCCGCGGGGAGCAGTTTCGGGAGCCAAACCGTCACAACCATCCCCTGCCCCCTCCCTGGGGGCACGGGTCCTTGGAGCGGCTTCGGTCGCGCCGGGAATTTCCTAGTACTAGGTTAGGTTAGGTTAATGTTTTATAGATGATTTATGCTGTATGTCGGTAGTGGTACGCCCACTACTCCTAATCTTACCATGTTTATTTAACTTGAAATTGATACATTAAAATATTAAAAACCTTCACAAAATTGAGACTCGTCCGCCGCAGTTTGACAACTGTCCCCCTGAAACTATGTTTTCTGTTAACCCATTTTCTTATGACGCATGATGTTTTTCGCTCTCCCACAGTAGGCCTAGGCCTACTACTTTTTAGTGATTTTAGTCTTCTACATAATTATTTAGAGCAGCTGGGGTCTGGGGTGGGGGCGGCAGCCCCCAGGTTAGGTTAGGTTAATGATAATATTGTTATCAGAGGAGGCAGGTGATGGTTTGTTTACGTTACGCGAGTGTCTACCTCGCTGACTCTCATTTTCAATGGAAGCATTAATCTAACATGACAACCTAAATTAATTTGGGGGCTAGGCCTACTTTCCTTAGATTTCCACAATTCGCACTTCAGTAGGGTTTCCTGAATAACCTAGGCCTATGGCAAGACTAAAAAAAAAGACTCAAGTTTCGAAAGGAAAATAATTAAAAAAATAGGGGGAGTAGGCTAGGCTAGGCTATAGGCTAGGCATAACTGTAGAATTACCATAGGTACAACTGTGACTGTCATAGCTTAGGCTAGCCTAGCCCTAAGGCTAAGGCTATAGAATACCCTGTTCCAAATTATCAAATAGGTAGGCAGCCGCTTAAGCCAGAACTCATGAACTCTAGACCTAACCTCTGTAGGACCGTAGGTTAATTAAAAAAGGGGTAGCCTAAAGCAAATGGGCTGTAAATTTCCACGCCTGTTCCTAATTCCTTGGCTGACCCTTCCCGGCTTCCCAAATGGTAGAAATAGCCTATTAGCCTAGTTCGATTACTCTAGTCATTTAAGAGTTAGGCTAGGCCTAGGCTATAGCCTAGCCTAGAGGTTAATTTTCAAGAGTTTTGGACTAGGCCTACTGTACTAGGCTATTTGGACAGGGTATGTTGTTCAAGTTGTTGTTCTTAGGGTTGTGATGTGCAATGTACACGGAGTAGGAATCTCCAGATATTTGCACAGGCGTTATTAGCGTTTGGACAGCTTTTGTAGGCCTAGGCAGTAAGGCTAGGCCTATGTGTTTTTTTATTGAAAGAGTGTAGCCTAGAGAGGGGAGGGGTGTTGGAGAGAGAGGAAGCTGATGGAGTAGGTTTGTTTTGTGTGTCTAGTCTGTAGGCCTGTACGTCATCAGGATGTCTCCTGTATAGCCTACATAGGCTAGACTAGCCTAGGCTATAGCCTAGCCTACCTTCTGTAAAGCCAAATATACCAGTAGGCTACAAATGTTACTTATCTACTCTTACGAATTGCCTTGCTGAACTCTATTATTTTTCCCGGCAGTAAAAGCCACACAAATAATACATATATGACTAAACACTCTTAAACAAAATAAACTCATGACTTTAAGTCATTTTTGTTTACACGTATAAGAAAAGTAGGCCTAAGTCGTACATAGGCATTATACAAATTGAAAAAAATAGCGCGGTTAGAATATACGTAATAGCTTATAAAGAGTATTCAGTTTAAAGTTATATACGATCCTCCGTAACAAACGTCAAATTGCCTACAACTTCTATCGTCTATACACTGCGAGTTGAAAGCAGTTGTATTTTCATTGAGAAATTATCTCCACACTTTTATCATACTTCTCGTTATCAGCCTATAATTGGTAGTTCCAAATTACTGTTAAAGCACTATAAAAATTACCAACAGAAAGTAATAAATATCATAACAAAATAAGAGAAAACTGAAATTTACTCCATTTTCTGTCTATGTCCCACAAAGAGAGGAGTAACTATAGAAAAAGTAATAAACAACACTGCGCTATGTGTGCATACTAATATGTTTGAAATGTATGAAGGAGCTAAAAGAAATAGGGGAAGACAATCTGGAAAGGGAACGAAATAGAAGGGAGGAAATAGAAAAGAGGTGGAAGGAAGACAGAAAGAATGAGGGAGGAAAATGAAAGAATGAAGGAGCAATTAAACATACAGAGAAAGGAAAGTGAAGGGAGGGTATGTGGTCTAAAACAGAGTATAGGACAAATGGAAATTACAGCGGCGAATGAAGAAAGGAGATGGAAGACAAGGGTAGAGGAAATGGAGAAGGCATGGGAAGTGAGTGGAAAGAGGTAGGCTATGTAAGGGGGGGTTTTCGTCTTCTTTGCTTTTCTTTTCTAATGTTCCTGGACTTTGCTGTTACCCCCTCATTATTTATTATTTCCTGTTCATTCCATTATTGTGTTTCTTCCTTAATTAATGATGATTGGTCCAATTTATTACTCTGGTAGCTTAATGACCGTTGCATGCAAAGATATACAGGTGAATGAATGCAAATTAGATAAATGACACGGGAGAAATAAAAACACAATATAGCCTACCGTTTGGTATTAATTAACTATATTAAAACACTGTAAAGGAAAAATATACTTTTCACTGTGATACACAAATCATTAGAATTATTACTTTAGTCAACCACGGAATACATCGGTATTATTGGCACACTGAACTACTTCTTATCACCACATCAAAGTTAACTAAAAACCAGTGGTGGGCGCGCTCCGGTGGGACCGGTAATGCGGCAGCGCTCCGCGCTCATCAGACATAAGGTAATGCGGCAGCGCTCACGCGCTCCTTTTGTCAGCAGACCCGATGCACTTCCCGCTCCGCGCTCCTGCGCTCCGCGCTCCCAAAAATAGGTATATAAACAAAAAAGTAAAAAAACAGCTTCTAGAAGTTATTTAATGATTTACCTTTGTCCTTCACTTTGTCCTTTGTCTTTCACTTCACTAAATTCCAAGAATTCAAAACATTCTAAAAACCTCAAGTCATGGTGTCTTTCTGAAGTTAAACTGTTTAAGTTTCTCACTTTCTCAGTTTCTGTTATTCTTTATGTCATATCAATGAATCAAATATCAATGATATATGATTGATATCATTGTGAGTTTGTGACATTGTGACTGTCCATTGATATCTATGATATGACAAAGAATTACAGAAACTGTCCAAACTGAGAAACTTAAACAGTTAAACTTGAAACAACAGAAAAACATATTCACCACCACAGCCAACATACCAAGACCTATAGCTGCTCACCACCACCACCACCACCACCTCTACCAATAACAGAGAAACAGTTACCCAAGCATTCACCACCACAAGTCGTTTTCTCTCTCTACCACACCTCTCCCGCATCAGAGAAAACGTCGACTCAAAGACTCAAGGATAACAATTATATACCTGTGCAGGGCAGAAGATAACATGTGATCAGTTCTCGCCGATATTACACTTCTCCTGCAACACCCCAAACCTACAAACTTGCAACCACTGTCCACTCCATCTACCTCCAGCCTGTAAAACACATAACAGCCCCAGACCAAATCAGAAGACAATATCATATTATATCACCTCACCCCAGAGTTAAAAAGGACACAACCGCCCCCAGACAACACGAGTTACTACCATCGAGATGACACGCCCTCTAACACCAGGGAACAACTTATCCATCAACATAACCAATTCCAAAGTCCAACAGAAGAAGAAAAGCGAAGAAGAAATTAATCAAGAAATGGCACTATAAGTAAAAAGTATATCACCCCTCTCCAAGCCACAAGGAACTAACCACCCTACAACATCCTACCCCTAGGTGCCTTTCTGATGCTCAACAATATCACCCCCGAGGCCCTGAGAAACGGTATGACTATGACGGAAGATTTTAGGATCGACATCTAAATCTAGAGCTGTTCTTGACACCCCGGGTAAAAGGACAGATTCGAAAGTTGAGGACACAGTTGAAGAGTTGGTTCAGTTGATCGCAAGGCGTAGACACAATTATGAGACTGTAGTCACCCATTATACTAATTCTTTTTAGTGGGTATCAACAAGCTGGTTTATTAGAGCCTTCTGGGTGAAGTAATCTAATATTCTCGGCCTACCTCAACCCCGGCGCTATTGTGGATATAAGCAGACAGTCAGGTACTAACTAGCTTTATCCAGGATAGACCAAACCACAAGAAATTCATCAAAGTACTTATAAAGACCAGAGTAGACAGGAGTTCACTCCTGCGTTCGCTCGATGCTATTTTGTCACGGCTTGGGCTAGGCAATTTAGTTATTTAACCCTTAATTAGCGGCTCACCACATAAGTCGTATTTAATAAAGCTGGACTATGTGGCGGCGCTCGACATAGGTCGAGTGGCAATTTCAGCACGTAATGTTGCTGAGAGAGAGAGAGACAAGTGGTGGCAGGAGACTAGCGAGCGTATGACTGCTCCAGACCACCGCGGCGAACCTACTGACACGAATCTCAGCTCCCTCCTCCCTCTCTCACTCGCTACATACTGAATTATATGGGGAAAGTACCGAATTACATGCTTTTTGCACTCGCGTTGCACGGTTATTGCAAGAAAACTAGCCATCATAAAAGGATCGTTATGGTGTCATTCGAAAGCTCTGTTTATGCCCTTTCAGGGATAGGTACTTGTTTTACGTTCTGGGTCTTATTTAGGCATGAAAATGATCACGTAAACAGCCCTATTTTGGCTAAAAACACCCCGCTGGGCGGTACATATAAATAAACCGCATAGGCCGCTCTTAAGGTGTTAAGGTCCCAAACCAAAGTGCTCGAGTTACACTGTGGGAACCCAGTGGCGTCAGGACAACCCCACGGCCAGCGGATCTACCCCAGATTGGATTACTAATTCTACACCCATTGGATTAATTATTCTACACATCGAAAGTGAAGTTATTATACCGTAAAAGTTATAGAAGATCTAACTGTGAAAAGAAATTATACTTGGTATGTTGTCAGAGAGAAAGTATATAAAGATCGAAAGTGAAAGTAATTAAAATATATCTACTGCGTATATAATAAAAGGTATTCTGGAAACATCGGATACTACGCACGTATACAAAAGCGAGAGAAAGGAAACTCTAGTGAAACTCAAAGAAATTAGGGAAGTACTGATAATAATTCTGCTAAAATTAATAACAAATAAATTCAAGTTAACTTATGCGTAAGCACCACAGTGAGTAACCTCAGGAAAATAATTACGTTTAGCTCCCAAATTCCAGAACCACTCTACGCAGGTAAATACCAATAGTTCACATATCTAATTACTATATAACCTTTCTAAGCACAAGTGTAAATCCTCGATTGAAAGGAGTGCTACTCGATCTTAACTTTGAAATAAATACAGGACAAGTGTAATCTTTCAGTTAGAAAGCGGTCCCTAATACTTACTTAGATATAGCATAGAATAATCCAGTCTTGCGAGTCAGACGTAGTGGAGCCTCGTTCGTTCACTTTAATTGTTTTGTTCTTGACCATTATTGTTCTAGCTTTTACGTATGCGATATTCTTGTGCAAATAAACGGAATATGAATACACGTCTTGTGATAATTATCCTCTTTTGTCTTTCTGTGTCTGTGGTAAAACAATATAACTTCTCCAGTTAGGAAGAGCCCACTTGATCAAAACCAATTAAACCCCAGTAAAAACCTGGCATAACATTGGCGGCAGCTGATGGTTCTTGATTCGGGAAGGAAGTTGTTTGACACAGTAATCAGGAAAGAGATAGAGAGCGCATGCGTCATCATGGATCCAAAATTCCCCATACCGACGTATGACGCGGAAACTCAGGATATTCGCACGTACCTAGAGATGGTCAGCCCGCTAATTAGCCTGGCATACCCGACCGACGTAAGGAAGGTCTATGGTTTATTAATTCACCTGGGGAAGGCCGTGCCCCTGGTAGCCGAACATGTACGCCCAGATTTGACATGGGACAACTTTCGGAATATTGTGATCAACGCTGTTCAGCCATCACTAGGCCCCGTTGCAGCCAAAATCAACGAAATCAAGTACGGAGGGAACCTAAACAGTACCTTGAGAATAGTGAGCCGACAGGTAAAACGTGCTTACCCTCTGTACACTTATGAGCAACAACAGCAACAGGTGTTCTGTGTGCTCTTAACCTCTGAAGTGCGCATGGGGGTAATTGGAAACGTCCCCCTGTGCTGACGTATTTGAGGTGTTTCCGTCACTAAAATATTCATTGTGCCATTAATAGCATTAATATTTATCCATATGCGCCTATTATGGGTTGATTATAAAGGTATTAACCTGAAACAACAATAAAACGAGTGAAAACAGCGTTTGGATGGTCAAAATCGGAGATATAGCCCGCGAGTTGTATAATGTATGGGTGAGGCAATCTGCTTTCCCGCCAATTTCCCCCAAGGCCACTGAGACACAGTCGATCGATACTCTCTCTCTCTCTCTTGCACTCGCTTGCTATCAGTGATGACCACACCCTCCAATCGGATTTCTAATGTTAGCACGAAAATATACCTCAGAATAAGGGAATAACAGGGAAAATAGGTGATAACTGAAGGAGAGGAGGAAAGTGGGGAAGGAGGGGAGGTAGAGGACTGAGATTTTGCATGGCCCAGGGGCCAAAAAAAAAAAAAAATAAAAAAAAAAAAAATATATTTTTTTTTTTTTTCGATGTCAAAAGTTGATTTTTATTTTCTCTGACTCTTAAGAGTCTTCCCGCAGTGCGCCGGGGGAACTCTTAAGAGTCTCCCCGCAGCTCCCGGGTTAAGGATCCTTCCCTCAAATATTAGGGAATACTTTGATATCCACGATCCCGTGGGATTTACAAAGGATATCATCACTATTCGCAAGCTGTTGGCCAACCGGCCTAAAACTTCCACAAAAGAAGCCATCAGAAACCCCCCCACACACCCTCAAGTGTACCGAAGACCCGGACAAACCAAAAAACGAAGGAAAAGATCGCAGTACTCATCCCAAGGCCGCCACCAACCCCTCTCGTCAGGCCACCCACAAGGAAATCTGCGAAGCTTCCCTAACCACCATCATCCTGGTCAATCTTACCAGAACAACCAACAGGAAACCCGAGGCCCCCCCAAAAAATTTGAAATTCAGGATCTTCGCCCGTACCTAGAGATAGCCTCGGCAAGGAAACCGGTACCCTGGAACACTCACCCTCAAGAGCCCATTAGGTTAAATTACCCATTCAGTTGGGAAGCTTGCGATCCCGGTTACCCGATCCCTGACACCTGGGAGATCGACCCAGCTAAGACAATGGACATTGAGTGCCAGTGTGAGGAGTGCTGTCTCCAGGAAATTTACCAAATTCAAGCCATCGATGAAGACCAAGAGGAAGAAGAAATAGAAGAGATGGAAGACCATGAAGACCAAGAGGAAGAAGAACTAGAAGAGATGGAAGACCCTCCTCGAGATTGTTTTGAGCCTCCCTTCAGTTGGGAAGCTTGCGATCCCACTTACCCGATCCCTGACACCTGGGAGATCGACCCAGCTAAGACAATGGACATTGAGTGCCAGTGTGAGGAGTGCTGTCTCCAGGAAATTTACCAAATTCAAGCCATCGATGAAGACCAAGAGGAAGAAGAAATAGAAGAGATGGAAGATCATGAAGACCAAGAGGAAGAAGAACTAGAAGAGAGGGAAGACCCTCCTCAAGATTTTGTTGAGCCTCCCCCGCCCATTTATATGGCCTCGGTGAGGGAGCCTGTGCCGTGGACACCTCCACCCATCTACCATCCGGCTAAAGAAAAGGACTGCATCAAGTACCACGATGAAGAATACTGTTCCCCGGAAATGCACCAAATTCAAGCCATCGATGAAGACCAAGAGGAAGAAGAAATAGAAGAGAGGGAAGACCATGAAGACCAAGAGGAAGAAGAACTAGAAGAGATGGAAGACCCTCCTCGAGATTTTTTTGAGCCTCCCCCGCCCATTTATATGGCCTTGGCGAGGGAGCCTGTGCCGTGGACACCTCCACCCATCTACCATCCGGCTAAAGAAAAGGACTGCATCGAGTACCACGATGAAGAATACTGTTCCCCGGAAATGCACCAAATTCAAGCTATCGATGAAGACCAAGAGGAAGAAGAAATAGAAGAGAGGGAAGACCATGAAGACCAAGAGGAAGAAGAACTAGAAGAGATGGAAGACCCTCCTCGAGATTTTTTTGAGCCTCCCCCGCCCATTTATATGGCCTCGGCGAGGGAGCCTGTGCCGTGGACACCTCCACCCATCTACCATCCGGCTAAAGAAAAGGACTGCATCGAGTACCACGATGAAGAATACTGTTCCCCGGAAAATGCACCAAATTCAAGCTATCGATGAAGACCAAGAGGAAGAAGAAATAGAAGAGAGGGAAGACCATGAAGACCAAGAGGAAGAAGAACTAGAAGAGATGGAAGACCCTCCTCGAGATTTTTTTGAGCCTCCCCCGCCCATTTATATGGCCTCGGCGAGGAGCCTGTGCCGTGGACACCTCCACCCATCTACCATCCGGCTAAAGAAAAGGACTGCATCGAGTACCACGATGAAGAATACTGTTCCCCGGAAATGCACCAAATTCAAGCCATCGATGAAGACCAAGAGGAAGTAGAAATAGAAGAGAGGGAAGACCATGAAGACCGAGGGAAGAACTAGAAGAGATGGAAGACCCTCCTCGAGATTTTTTTGAGCCTCCCCCGCCCATTTATATGGCCTCGGCGAGGGAGCCTGTGCCGTGGACACCTCCACCCATCTACCACCCGGCTAAGAAAAGGACTGCATCGAGTACCACGATGAAAGAAGACTGTCCCCCGCCCAGTTCTATGGCCTCGGCGAGAGAGCCTGTGCCCGGAAAAACTCCACCCATCTACCACCTAGCTAAGATTGAAGACGTTCCAGAAGACTCCCCTAGAAGGATACCAAAAATCCAAATAGCGATCAGGAACAAAAGCCATAACCATCAGGCTAAAGCCACTCCTAAAGCCAAATCACCAAAGAAGAAACAAGTCAACATCCAACCACAGCCACCTCAGAAGTCTCCATATACTCGACCACCTACCTCCACCGGCTTTTATGGTAAAGCCTGTTCTACATCTTCACCAACAGCCTCCATGTCTACTACATCACCTTCAGCACCTCCGAAATCATATGAACCTCCTCCATCCAACCCTTATTCACTTGCCACATCCGCCGAAGATAATCTCTCCTCCTATGATACAGTCGGGCTAAAACACCCACCTGCACACCACATTCGTCGATCGGCCCCTGTTCCTTTTGTCTCCGATCAATCATCCGTGTTCGCTCCAACCTTGAAGATAGCAAGCAATACTCAAGTAATTCCAGCACCCTCATCCATCATCACTGTAATCCATCAAAACCCAGTCATTAACCCTTAAAAAGCGGCTCACCACATAAGTCGTATTTAATAAAGCTGGACTATGTGGCGGCGCTCGACATAGGTCGAGTGGCAATTTCAGCACGTAATGTTGCTGAGAGAGAGAGACAAGTGGTGGCAGGAGACTAGCGAGCGTATGACTGCTCCAGACCACCGCGGCGAACCTACTGACACGAATCTCAGCTCCCTCCTCCCTCTCTCACTCGCTATATACGGAATTGTATCGGGAAAGTGGCTAATTACCTGCTTTTTGCACTCGCGTTGCACGGTTATTGCAAGAAAACTAGCCATCATAAAAGGATCGTTATGGTGTCATTCGAAAGCTCTGTTTATGCCCTTTCAGGGATAGATACTTGTTTTACGTTCTGGGTCTTATTTAGGCATGAAAATGATCACGTAAACAGCCCTATTTTGGCTAAAAACACCCCGCTGGGCGGTACATATAAATAAACCGCATAGGCCGCTAAAGAAGGGTTAAAAAGGGTTCCCTGGCTCCCACAAGGATTAAGAAAACCAACACCTCAACCAAAACTAAGCCGGCAACAACCCGCATTCCCAGAAGTGGTCCTTACATCAAGATCATAGGGACCCAAACCAATGACGTAACTAAGAATATTAAGTTCCTACATCAACTAGAAGCAGCCCTCGGGACATATACAGAGATACCTTGCATAACTCTTTATGCTAACCTGAGCAAACCAGCAGATAGAAGCTCAATGACATGGTGGGAATATCTCGACAAATGGAAATTTGTTTCCACCAAGAAAATGCCTGGTGTGATCAGCTCCAGCCACGAGGTCGTGGCTTTGATGGGGAAGAAGGAAGTGAAATAACAGAAAAACATATTCACCACCACAGCCAACATACCAAGACCTATAGCTGCTCACCACCACCACCACCACCACCTCTACCAATAACAGAGAAACAGTTACCCAAGCATTCACCACCACAAGTCGTTTTCTCTCTCTACCACACACCTCTCCCCGCATCAGAGAAAACGTCGACTCAAAGACTCAAGGATAACAATTATATACCTGTGCAGGGCAGAAGATAACATGTGATCAGTTCTCGCCAATATTACACTTCTCCTGCAACACCCCAAACCTACAAACTTGCAACCACTGTCCACTCCATCTACCTCCAGCCTGTAAAACACATAACAGCCCCAGACCAAATCAGAAGACAATATCATATTATATCACCTCACCCCAGAGTTAAAAAGGACACAACCGCCCCCAGACAACACGAGTTACTACCATCGAGATGACACGCCCTCTAACACCAGGGAACAACTTATCCATCAACATAACCAATTCCAAAGTCCAACAGAAGAAGAAAAGCGAAGAAGAGAAATTAATCAAGAAATGGCACTATAAGTAAAAAGTATATCACCCCTCTCCAAGCCACAAGGAACTAACCACCCTACAACATCCTACCCCTAGGTGCCTTTCTGATGCTCAACAATATCACCCCCGAGGCCCTGAGAAACGGTATGACTATGACGGAAGATTTTAGGATCGACATCTCAATCTAGAGCTGTTCTTGACACCCCGTGTAAAAGGACAGATTCGAAAGTTGAGGACACAGTTGAAGAGTTGGTTCAGTTGATCGCAAGGCGTAGACACAATTATGAGACTGTAGTCACCCATTATACTAATTCTTTTTAGTGGGTATCAACAAGCTGGTTTATTAGAGCCTTCTGGGTGAAGTAATCTAATATTCTCGGCCTACCTCAACCCCGGCGCTATTGTGGATATAAGCAGACAGTCAGGTACTAACTAGCTTTATCCAGGATAGACCAAACCACAAGAAATTCATCAAAGTACTTATAAAGACCAGAGTAGACAGGAGTTCACTCCTGCGTTCGCTCGATGCTATTTTGTCACGGCTTGGGCTAGGCAATTTAGTTATTTAAGGTCCCAAACCAAAGTGCTCGAGGTACACTGTGGGAACCCAGTGGCGTCAGGACAACCCCACGGCCAGCGGATCTACCCCAGATTGGATTACTAATTCAACACCCATTGGATTAATTATTCTACACATCGAAAGTGAAGTTATTATACCGTAAAAGTTATAGAAGATCTAACTGTGAAAAGAAATTATACTTGGTATGTTGTCAGAGAGAAAGTATATAAAGATCGAAAGTGAAAGTAATTAAAATATATCTACTGCGTATATAATAAAAGGTATTCTGGAAACATCGGATACTACGCACGTATACAAAAGCGAGAGAAAGGAAACTCTAGTGAAACTCAAAGAAATTAGGGAAGTACTGATAATAATTCTGCTAAAATTAATAACAAATAAATTCAAGTTAACTTATGCGTAAGCACCACAGTGAGTTAACCTCAGGAAAATAATTACGTTTAGCTCCCAAATTCCAGAACCACTCTACGCAGGTAAATACCAATAGTTCACATATCTAATTACTATATAACCTTTCTAAGCACAAGTGTAAATCCTCGATTGAAAGGAGTGCTACTCGATCTTAACTCTGAAATAAATACAGGACAAGTGTAATCTTTCAGTTAGAAAGCGGTCCCTAATACTTACTTAGATATAGCATAGAATAATCCAGTCTTGCGAGTCAGACGTAGTGGAGCCTCGTTCGTTCACTTTAATTGTTTTGTTCTTGACCATTATTGTTCTAGCTTTTACGTATGCGATATTCTTGTGCAAATAAACGGAATATGAATACACGTCTTGTGATAATTATCCTCTATTGTCTTTCTGTGTCTGTGGTAAAACAATATAACTTCTCCAGTTAGGAAGAGCCCACTTGATCAAAACCAATTAAACCCCAGTAAAAACCTGGCATAACAAAACTTATCAAGCTAACATTCTAACAAGCCTAACAATACAATAACAACAATACAACATGATTAGTATTTAGTTGATTACATGATTAAATTAATAATAATTTAATATCATAATGTGACGGCACCACCACTACCCCAAACCCCTCCTCCCACCCACTCGCTGACTATCGGTCGCCTCACAAGGGAAAACAAAAAAAATCTGTGGCGGCGAAACGATTGCACCAATCGGTTCCATATTTGTGTGACAAGTGCCTTACCCTTATGCCTTCCCTCCACCACACCCCCAACTGCCTCCCACAACCCACTTCCAGCGTATCCGTACGAAGAAAAGGAAAACAAATAAAATCTGTGGTGGCTAAACTACCTCACCAATCGGCTTCATATTTGTAACACGAGTCAATTACGCTTCTACCTTCCCCACACCATCCCCCAAACCACCCTCCCACCCATACATTCAAGTAACATTCCGATAGTATCGATACCATAAAATGATAAAAGTCTCTGAAGTCTATAGTGTCTTTTGACTCTTTTCAGCTACATTCGCGACTATCGGAGTATCGGGGACCTGATTTCTGGCGAAAATGGACAGACTTACCCTTAGGCCCCTTCGTAAGCTGTAACTTGCCCGTAAGGTTTACTTTGCGTTAGCAAAAGCAAAAAAAAAAAAATAACAAGTTAACAACTGTAACACTGTCAGTCTGTCACTATCATAGTATCACTGTATCACAGTTCACTAACACCGTGAGTAACACCGTACGAACGGTACGATGACTGTACACGATAATGACGTTCTTGTACCTGTTGTTGACAGGAAAAATCGCCTCCGGAGCGCCAGAAAGGAGCGCGAATTTCTAGCTGCGCTCCCCGCTTGCACTCCGATTTCAGAATTTTGCCGCTCCTCGCTCCTCTATATTGGTAATGCGCACCGGATCGCAGAGCGCAGAGCGCCAAATCGGCGCGCCCATGCCCACCACTGACTAAAACCCTTCAACAGGTGACCCCAAGGCCAGTACCCTAGTAAACACACACTTCAGGCACTAGGTTCATAAGGCATACAACAGCTCACAATGGGGTGAAGGTTAGCTCAAGATTCAATAACACCAACAGCATCCCGTCTCAGTACAGCCACTAGGTCGGTCATGTCCACTGGGGTGGACACAGGACTCTCTGCACCTGGTTCTTCTCCTGGGACTTCGCTCCTGACCTGGGACCTTCAACTGAAGGTTTTATCTAAACACAACACACAAAGAAATTTATACTGAGTTAGTCAAAATATCTCCCCTTAACCTGACAAGTGCGAT
Organism: Paralithodes platypus; assembly: GCA_032716605.1. Classification (NCBI taxonomy): domain Eukaryota; kingdom Metazoa; phylum Arthropoda; class Malacostraca; order Decapoda; family Lithodidae; genus Paralithodes; species Paralithodes platypus. Next base: position 19,221,313 of record CM064543.1, on the reverse strand, counting down.
ATAGACCTAGGGGCTAGGGTAGTTATTTGTGTATTTCTAGCCTTGGATTCTGACAGAATTCGTTATATTTACAATATAGCCTAGAGCATTATTTGTTTTCGGTATGCTTTTATTTTACATATATGATGTATATATGAACCTTCAAGAGTGCTAAAATAAGTGGGAAAAGCATTTGGGTGGTGAAAAACGAAGATATTGGCCACCCGGTCATAATCTCAGGCGAGAGAGAGCCACAGGCAACCCTCCTCTCTCGCTGTCTGTGAGGTAACTGAGACAAGCGGGGCGGTGTGGGCCGGTGTCTGGGTATTACATAACGATCTTTTCTGCAACCCACTTGTGCTACATTATCGCGGGAGGGAAAATAACCGATAAATGATGATAATAAGAGGAAAAATAGGTGATAATTGAGGAGGGGAGGGAGGGGGGAATAAGGTGGGGAAGGAGGGGAGGGGGGTGGGTGAGATTTACATGGATGAGTACTGGAGGGGAATTATCTCACCTAGAGACAAATTCCTTTGTTTTGATAGGCCCTTTTTTTTTTGGAAGGCTTTTTTTATGGTCTTGCTTCCGTGAGGCCTATCGCGTTCCCTATAGGAAGCCTTCCGTGAGGCCTATCGCGCTTGCCGGGTTTCTGAAGTCTATAGTGTCTTTTGACTCTTTTCAGCTACGTTCGCGACTATCGGAGTATCGGGGACCTGATTTCTGGCGAAAATGGACAGACTTACCCTTAGGCCCCTTCGTAAGCCGTAACTTGCCCGTAAGGTTTACTTTGCGTTAGCAAAAGCAAAAAAAAAAAAATAACAAGTTAACAACTGTAACACTGTCAGTCTGTCACTATCATAGTATCACTGTATCACAGTTCACTAACACCGTGAGTAACACCGTATGAACGGTACAATGACTGTACACGATAATGACGTTCTTGTACCTGTTGTTGACAAGAAAAATCGCCTCCGGAGCGCCAGAAAGGAGCGCAAATTTCTAGCTGCGCTCCCCGCTTGCACTCCGATTTCAGAATTTTGCCGCTCCTCGCTCCTCTATATTGGTAATGCGCACCGGATCTCAGAGCGCAGAGCGCCAAATCGGCGCACCCATGCCCACCACTGACTAAAACCCTTCAACAGGTGACCCCAAGGCCACTACCCTAGTAAACACACTTCAGGCACTAGGTTCATTAACAGCTCACAATGGGGTGAAGGTTAGCTCAAGATTCAATAACACCAACAGCATCCCGTCTCAGTACAGCCACTAGGTCGGTCATGTCCACTGGGGTGGACACAGGACTCTCTGCACCTGGTTCTTCTCCTGGGACTTCGCTCCTGACCTGGGACCTTCAACTGAAGGTTTTATCTAAACAGAACACACAAGGAAATTTATACTGAGTTAGTCAAAATATCTCCCCTTAAGTCCGCCCAAGGCTGGCGACTGTGAGGGAATGAAGGCACCTAGAGAGGTAGGGGCGAGGGCCCTGCTGTAGGACTTTGGGGTCAACATACTTTGTCACAACAATAACCTTACCTTGATTAAATGAGCTCCTCAATTTACTTAAGGGTCTAATAAGACTTTCAAAGGATAATTGAATTACTTTTATATGATGTAAACGAATTTCAAGCACAAACATGTTAAATGTTACTTAATTACGATATCCTAGGTAAGACTATAGTTTTTAAGTTGGATCTAGGACTCATAAATTTCGACCTGTCTAGCCCCCTTGAGGTGAGCACTTAATTGTCGCTAAGGCCTCAAAATCAGGGTGTCACACTAGAGACTCGGTACAAGCAATTATTAGGCCAAATCCCAGCAATATACTAGATTCACAAAGTTAAAGTTATGCTCTGCAATTAACTTTATTCACCTGGAAGTGATTAAATGACCAAAACAAGTAAATTTCATTCTAATTCCAAAACAACATTGCTCCGATTGTGACACCCCTTTTCTTGACTTAATATAACAATACCAAACAATTATATTTAATATGTAAAGCTAGAATAATGACCCTCGTACCTATAAGACACCATTAGGCCTATTTAATTATTTCTTTCTAATCATTACAATTTAATATATGTCAACTGATATCTTAATCACGATAATAACATAATACCGAACATTTCAACTAATCTCAACACTGACTGGGTCATTATTGGGCTTAAAGTGAGTGAACAGTAAAAGTCTTGGAGTAAATATTGCCAAAATCAAGCCTAGTCAATTTAGACCCCTTACAGGTAGTCATAGGGAGATGGCAAAGGAATGGGAAACTGAAAGAGTTAACATGAAGGCTGAGAGGAAAGAGTTGAGGGAACAAGTCAAAGAACTAAATGACCAAGTGAGAGGAATGATCGAACTGGGGATCGCAAGGGTAGAGAAGACACGACCAAGAGAAGCGTACGAGGGAGGAGAGGAGATAAATAACATGGAAGAGAAAGCAAATAAAGGTGGAAGTGGTGAAAGAGGCCGACCGGTTGAGAAGGGATGGGGGTATGGAGGGGATGAGAAGAAACAGAAAGAAAGGGAAAGAAATGAGGGAGGGGCAGAGGGATACGTGGGGGAAGAGGAAAGGGAAGATAGGGGTAGACAGAGGAGTAGGCAGGGTGAAGGGAGAGAAAGGAGGGATAGAGGGACAAGTAGGAATAGGGAGGAGAAAACACACCACCAGTATCAGGACGGTATACACAAAGGAGAGAGGGGAAAAGACAGAAGTATGGAACAAAGGGAAGGGAGAAGTGATGCTAGAGAGGACCGGTAATGATTATAGGGGATAGCATGATAAGATGGATGGGGGAGGAAGTATTCGACAAGAAAAAAAGAGGGAGAAGCATGATAAGCTTCCCAGGGGCGGATATAGAAAGAATAATGCGGGGTTTGAAAAACACAGAAATGGACAAGAGGAAAGGTGGAACTGTAGTGATTCAGGGAGGAGGAAATGGACTAGAAGGGAAAGGAGCAGAAGAAACAGTAGGAGCAGTAATGGAAGGAATACAAAACTGCAAAGAAGCCAATCCAATGGTAATGATATGGGTGGTGGGAATTATAGAAAGACTGAGGGAAGGGAAAACGGGGCAATATGAGAGAGAGAGAAAGATGGCAAATGAGAGAATCCAGAGGGATATTGGGGAAATGAACAAAAGGCTATGTGCAAGGAATGAAGCAGGAGTAGGATACATCGACCCAGACTACAAGCTGAGCCCAGGAGATTTTGCGAGGGATGGACCTTTCGGAAGCAGGAAAATGGACCATAGGGGGAAAGATTAGGAGAGCAATAGAAGAAAGTGAGGAGCAGAGGAAAGGGTGGCTAAGGAGCACAGAAATGTGAAGGGAGAGGGGAAGAAAGAAATCAGGAGGAGAAAGGGAGGACAAGACAAAAGGGAGTGAAGGGAAAGAAAAACGAGAGGAAAATGAAAAGAATATTGGAAATGAGGTCGGGGAATTCGAGGGAAACGTAGACATGGGAGAAAGAACGGCTGGAGAGGAAGAAGGAGGGGGAGTGGAAAAAAGAGAAAGGAAAGGAAAGAGAAAGATCAAGGAGAGAAAAAGAAAAAAGGGAAAGAGCGGGCGGTGGGAAACGAGAACCGAGGAATAAAAACAGGATGTGTAAACATAAATGGAATAAACAGAGGAAAAATACAAAACATAGAAGCGATATGGAGTGAGTGGGAAATGTTAAATGATAGGAATAACAGAAACACACCTTAGGGGAGAGACAAAATGGGAGTGGGATAAATATACGCTCATTGGGAGAGGGAGGGAGAAATCAGAAAAGAAAGGGGGAGGGGTAGGGATAATGATTAGGAACAACTCAAACTGGAAAATAGAGAAACTAAAGGGTGGGGAATCAAAGGAAACGGAAGATATAATGGGAGTGGCGCTAGCGAGGATGAATAATGGAAGGGAAGAAAAAATAACTAAAATGCCCCAGAACAAGAAGCCCGAAGGACCAGGTGACCAAGCCAACCAGTTCAGACAGGCTGAAGCCCGCAGGGCTAAGCAGCTCCAAACCACACCTGCCTATCACTTTTAACCGCTGACCCTTCCCCCACCTCGCGTATCCACTACCCCTCGTGTTCTACACCTCTTACCCGCCGGACTCTACCTACATGATGAGGAACATGAATACACCTTAATTTAATACACCCATGCCCTGTCCCTAAGTTAGGATATCAATATCAACATACCCTAAAATACCTTGTCTTGCCAGACTAAGTTTCTGAAGACCAACCACCCCCATAAATCTATGTATGTTCTTCCATCCGAGAAGTAATATGTTAACCCCTGTCTTGCCAGACTAAGTTTCTGAAGACCAACCGCCCCCATAAATCTATGTATGTTCTTCCATCCGAGAAGTAATATGTTAACCCCCATGTCATAATTGATAAGAAACTATGATACCCACGGGTACACCATTGTATATATAACCATTATTCCTGTAAGACCTAGACAGAGATAATGACTGAAGATGTTAGCCACCATGCAGTAACTCTAATTCTTACCTCAACCAGAGATTGTATAGATAACCCTCTTTTACCATTGTCTCGACGCATATCTACCACGAAACAATAACGAAGCTACCCCTACGAACTGCCGCTTTCTTTGGTATATATTTCATAGAAAACGCAGTTCCCAGGGACAACTAGATCAGCAAGAAATCGTGTCAAATAATAGTGTCCATAACCCCTCGTATTGACGAGTAATAGTACACTATGTTTTTCTCTACTTTTATCCACAGTCAAGCACACACCTACAGCTAACCTCATCTTCCCCACAGTCCACATGATTCTATAATTTCCAGACTCATATACCACCACCTATTGCTCATCCCCCGGTAGCGTTTGATTACCCTAACTTCCCTGTCGGTAACCCCCAGTCTAAGATACCAACTGTAGCCTAATGCCACCCCTACGCCCAGAGATCGTAGGGTCAAACTTCCACGTAGTCCCCCTTAACCCTCTCCCTCTCATTAACCCCCACGCTCCTCCACTCCCTCCTAACCTAGCCTCTCCAACATACCCCCTGAATATCCTTAACTTTTCCGTTACTAACACTCTCAAACCTTTTGTATATATACTCCTATCCAGCCTACCTTCCCCCAGTAAGAAGAAACACCATTAGAACTTTACTAACCCTTTGCATGCCATCTATTCCCTCACAACCCATTCACAACCCTGTACCAAATGATCGTCAGTGCGAGGCTAGCCGCCTCGCCAGTGACTAACTTCTATTGCCATACTTCCAGATAAATGTGGCAGAGTTAGCAACCCAGTCTCCACCACATCCAACAAGCCATGCAATTAACAACCCAACCAATTAAACCAGCTGGTCAAGGCACCTTCGGTTTTGGTATTACGAACACCCACATCTGTCTCATAAACAGAGGGTTATTACAAACACTTGTAATATGGCAAGCCCCAGCCACAGCCGCCGGACGACCATCACAGAGAGAGGGCGCGCACCTACCCCTTTTCACCCACCCGAGGAGGGAGACCCCCACCCCTGCGGAGGTATACCTGACCCCTGTTTTGACTTCCGGGTCATTGCCAGGTAGCACAGGAATTCTTCCTATCAATGAACTAACCATGTATGACTAACACCTTTACTAACCTCTATTAACCCACAATAACCCATTAACCTTTCTTGCATACTCCGATAACCAAATTAGCACCTCAGCTATACCATAGAATGAAGACTGAACAATCTAAGAGAGACGCTCCTATCACAGCTGTCCCAATCCTCCTCGCAAAGTAGATCCAGTCTCTCTCCCCTAAATACTTCCAGTATAGCCAAAATAGTACCTCTTACTAAGGCTCAGTTATATCACATTATGAAGGCTCCATATAGCCATGTGCCACAACAGTAATCACCACCTTACCTAGTTCCCGTATCAATTGAGAGCTCAAATAAGTCCATCAAAACTCGAGATCCCTATGGCCTACAGGGTCCAAAACCGAACCTATAAACCAAGCTCCACCCCCCAGTAAAATCAGTTGAAAGATAGACACCAACCAGTGGTTGCTCACCAGAGTTGACCTCGAGCTCTATCATTGTTTGTTGCTGAGAATTGAGTTCCAGAGCCGGCAGACTCCGTGGCAGATTTAGGTAGAAGGATCTGTCCACGTACAAGAAATCTTCGTGCACCTTATAACCTTCATAAACCAGTGGGTATATAAGAGTGTAGCCAGCAACGATCGCCAAGAGATCCGTCTTGAGAACTTCCTACATATGGACCATCTGGACGGCCGCGGAACCAGTCGTTAGCCCCCAACATCACGGACGCAAGATAACCAGGACCAGACCAATCAAATACTACCCAAGATTCACTCTCTCAGTACGACAGTCTTACAGTGCTATTTAGAGACTCTCTTCTTAATATTTCTATGAAGTGGCTATATCTTTGCCCCAGTATAATTCATATATAACCATTCCATTAGGAAGTGCTAAGCGTATCAGTGTTTATTAGTTAACAGGCGATATTAACTCTCGTAATTACTCATATATCCAGATATTATTACATAGAAGTAAAAGCCTAGTGATATCTGAATGTTCGCCCACTGATTTGCGTTCTATGTATTTCTGATACAAGAATATAAAACTTAGATCAGTACCCCCTGAGGTTACTAGAATTCCCGTGCTCTAAAATACGCGTGTCTAATCTAGTCTGTGAACTACTACTTGTGCATCAGAGCTACCAGTGATAAATCTAATAGTGAATATGAATCTATAAGTAACATTTATGGTCTCCAGTATATCAACTTGTGAATAAAGCCAGTGATCAGAAGATTAATACCTGAACGTTGGAAGTGGGAGACTAGGCTCCATCCAGATCCACTTAATGCTAGTTGTTCAATTCTATCATTTGTCTTGTACGAGTATTCATACCTTCTTATGCTTCATATTAATCATCATCAACAAAACTACAGAAGTGTGTACATTAATAAACGTGATCGTGTGTCTTGTTACCGTGTGTTTATTTTGTGTTCTCTATTCCTCATACCTTGTTTTGTGCATGCAGCCTTCTATACCCAGTCAGTTAGAACTCACATTACCCAAGTTAATCCTGTAGAAAAACAGGGCATAACAATAACAGTAATAATAGGGTATTTCACGGTGGAAGGGGGGAGAAGGGAACGAGAAGAAAACAGAATAAAGTACCAAGGAATACAAGAAATTATAAGGGGTAGAGAGGAAGAGGAGATAATTATAATGGGAGACATGAATGCACACATAGGAATACTAGGGGAAAGGATAAACGGAAATGGAGAAACCCTGATCCAATTTGCGGAAGAAAATGACATGGAAAAACTGAACCAAACAATGGGAGAGGGGAAGGCGACATGGGTAAGACACGGAGAAGGCCAAAGATCGGCGATAGACTTCATACTAGCGAATGGAAGAGCAAGGGAAGAGATCCAAAACATGTGGATAGATGAGGAGAATGAAGTGGGGATACAAAGCGATCACAGACTCATGGTGATAAACTACACAAAGGAATGGAAAAGCAAAGGAAACACGAGGAGGATAAATAGATGGAATCTAAAAAGTGAAAGATGGATGGAAAACAAAAGATACCTTGAAGGAATCGGGGAAAGAAGAGAGGGAAGCATAGAAGAAATGGACGGAGAGTTGATGATGGACATAAATAGAGCGGCAGAAAGGAACATAGGAAGAATAAGAAGATGGATAGGAAAAAGAAAACAAAAACCATGGTGGAATAGGGAAATAAAGCAAGCAAGAAGTGAAAGAAGAAATGCGAACAGAGAAAGGAGAAGGATGATAGAGAGAAATAGGAGGGAAGGCGGAGAGAGGGAAAGAGAGGTAATACAAGCGGTGAGGACATACGAAGAAAAAAGAAGAAGGTAAAAATACTAATACAAGAGGCAATGATTAAACACGAGAAAGAAGAAGTAGAAAAGATCAGAAACAAGGGGAAAGAGGGGCAAAAGGAGTGGTATAGGATGGTAAGAGGTGAGACCGGTAGAGAGGAAGAAAACGTGGAACTAATAGTGGGAGATAGAATAATAAAGACGGAGGAAGAAATACAAAATGAAATAAAACGATACTGGGAGGAAATGAACAAGGGGAGGGGAGGGAATGGAACTTGGAAATGAGAGAGAGAAGACTACCGGAAGAAGATAGGATGGAAATGGAAAGGGAACTCACAATTGAAGAAGTAAGGAGAGGGATTAAAGCGCTAAAAAGGGGAAAGGCGACCGGCCCATATGGGATTCCAAATGAAATGTACATGGAGGGGGGGGGGGGGAAAGAAATGGAAAGAAGGCTGAGGAAAATGTTTAACGAGGTACTGAGAAATGAGGGAATCCCAGAAAGATGGAATGAAGCGAGAGTAACGCTATTACACAAAGGAGGGTACAAGAGTAAAAAGGAAATGAAAAGTTACAGGCCAGTGACAGTAACAAATACAATAGGGAAACTCTTCTGCGGGATATTGAAGGAAAGGATGAATAGAGCCATAGAGAGAAACGGAATAATAAGTGTCGAACAAAACGGGTTCAGAAGAGACAGGAGGGGGACAGATAATATTTATATACTAAATGAAGTGGTAGGGAAATTGAAAAGAGGGAAGAAAACAGGATACTGTGCATTTTTGGATATAGAAAAAGCATATGATAGAGTAACTATGGAACTGCTGTGTAAAATAAATATGGCAAGGAGTGGAATACCAGAAAAGTATATCAACATCATAACCGATGTACCAGGGCACAAAGGCGAAGTACGTGCTAGGAAATATAGAAACGGGATGGGTAGAAAGCAAGAGGGGAGTAAGACAGGGGTGTGTACTATCGCCGCTACTATTTGCGCTCTATATGGAAGAAATGATACAGAGGATAAAAAGAATGGGGGAGGGGATTCAGATAAACAAGGAAAGACTGGGGGTACTCCTATTCGCTGACGATGTAGTCCTGATGGCAGAAACAGGAAGAGGGTTGCAGAGACTGCTAGAGGAGCAACGAGATTCGGAGAGGAATTGGAAGTAAGATTCAGTAAAGAAAAGAGCCAAGTAATGAAAATTAATGGACAGCTCCAAGAGGACGAGGAATGGACACTAGAAGGAAGCAGAATGAAGAAGACACGAGAATATAAATACCTGGGGGTAACAATTACAGAGAAAGGGTTTGAAAAGGCAAAAAGTGAAAAGATTGGTCAAATGCAACAATGGCATGGGAGATTATGAAGCGCAACAAGATTAAGAGTGAATAGCTATGAAATAGTGTGCGGGCTGTGGAAAGGACTAGGAGTACCTGCGATTATGTATGGCATGGAGGCGGTGGAAACGACAGAGGCAGAAATGAGAAAATTAGAAACGGTACAGAATAAAATCGGAAGGACGGGATTGGGGGCAAATAAATACGTAGCACAAGAAGCAATCCGAGGAGAAATGGGGTGGAGTACGTTTGAAGAAAGGATAGGAAAAGCTAAAGGGAAATACAAAGTGAGGCTAGAGGGGATGGAGGAAAACAGGTGGCCAAAGAAGATATACAGATGGGCGAGCGAGGGAAGTAAATGGAACAGGGAGTGCAAAAGAAGGCTGGAAAGGATAAATATAATACAGGACCATGTGGGAGGGGAATTTAGAAAACGAAATGGGAGGGATGATTGGGTAATATTGGAAAATGGGAGAGGATGTATCAGAGAGATAGAGAAAGGGATAAAAGAGGAGGGAAGAAGGAAGTGGAGGGAAGGGGTAGAAAACAAAGCCACGCTGTCGTATTACAGAGAGAAGGAAAAACCAGCTAGAGAACTTTTCTATGATGGGGGATGGGGATCTAAATTGCTGTTAAAAGCAAGGACAGGATCCCTAGAGACAAATGAAAGAACAAAGAGATGGAACGGGATAGGACCGCACTGTAACCAATGTGAACTAGGAGGAGACCCAATAGTCGAGGACATAGAACACATAGTAGCAGAGTGTACAAAATATGAAGAGGAGAGAAACGAGTTGGAGAGATATATGAGGAATAGAGTTGGGGAACTAAGGTGGGAGGAATTAAAGCAGAGAGACGATAGAGGGGTAGGGGCATTGCTGGGGCTAACACAAGATATGGAAACGCAAGACATGGAGATGATGAAGAGGACACTAGAAAAAATATGGAGAAAGAGAAAAGGGTAGGTGGTTGGGGGGGGGGGGGGGTAGGGAGGGAGGGGGGGAGGACGTGATAGGTAGGTCTAAAAAAAAACTGTCCCTAGTACTATCCTTCTACTCTAAACTTTCCCTCTTATTAACGTTTCTGAGCCAGTACCGATACAAAGGTCAGCCCTGTGGACCTGCACCATGGAGGTATGATAATAAGGAGGCGGCATGTGCCTATCTCCCTATACACTCAGACTGACGCCGGTGGGTGGAGCTTTTCGGCCCGGTGGGCGGGGCTTATTCACAGGAGATTGACTCAAAACATTGGTATCTCCCCTTGAGTTACTGCAATTTGTCCCTTGTTTTTGCCTTATCAGACAAAGAAATGTATACATTTGGATGTATTTAAAGAACAGAAAGCTTTGTTTTTTTATTTGCTACAAGTATATGTGTTTCAATAGGATATGTTATATAACCATAGACCATAGTGTATAGCTATGTAGGCCTAGATATAACCATGCATGGTGGAGTACATAAAAAATAACCACAATGTCAGCTCTTTTACAGTAAAATAATCAATATAAATAAAGTTCCAGGAAATAAATAAAACTGTTTTATAATAATAACATAACATAACACATTTTACCTATATTTACATTCCCTCGAATTGTATTAGCTTTGTGTACTCTTGGCGACTTTTACTTCGCTTTTTATGTATTACATTTGCAGTATATTGTTTCCCTGCATAGTGACATCTAACCTGGATGTACTTTTCTGTGATGGCTTTTATTAGAAAAACTAGGTGATTTTCCAATGGCCCTAGTTCTTTCATATGCTTATCTAAAAAGTGGCCTACATGGCAATAAAGAAAAGAAATACCACCTAGCCTAACCTAGGTTAGATTAACCTAGCCTAACCTAGGTTAGATTAACCTAGCCTAACCTAGGTTAGATTAACCTAGCCAAACCTAGTTTGTATATATGAAACCTAGGTTGATTACAGATTAGATCAGATTAACCTATCCTCACTAACCTATCTTAACCAAGTTTAAGTTAGGTTAAAAAGCTGTGATTTTGTTGCTTTTTGCAAGCTTTTTCGGCAAGAGTTGTGTTACCGGGCATACCACTACCGACACACAGCATAACTAGGCTATAACTCATCTCTAAAACATTAACCTAACCAAACAACCTAACATTGTATTAATGTAGAATAGGTTAGGTTAGGTTCTTTAGTTAGGTTAAGTGTTTATAGATGATTTATGCTGTATGTCCGTGGTGGTACGCCCGATAAGACAACCCTTACCGCGCTTTTTCCCCACAAATTCCCTCTCTTCATAGCCTTGCCGACTAGGGGGGGCCTTGGTATTGAGTGAATAATAATAGATAAATATTAATCTCAGCTAGTTTTCATTATCACCGAAGGATAGATATGAAGACAGACTATAAAACGAATGATATTAAATATTAGTGAAAGATCTATTGGTCCCCAAAAAGTAACATTTACCGTAGGCCTATCCTGTAGCTTACCAATATGCAAGCTACTCGGTTTCGTCTTTTTAACACCCTGTACTTAAGAGTAAAGCTACTTAATTCAGTGTTTCACTATCACCGTGGTGTTTGTTTACAGGTTCCATTTGTGTCAATATACTTTCTATTCAAATACTCATGCGAGGGGGATACAATGCGGTAGGTAATTTGTTTCACTTCATACACGTATACTCTTTCACCCAATTTACTTAATTTATTTGACGTTTTTATTGTTATTCGCTTCACCACTTACCTGTGGAATGTTATAGAGGCACTACGCTCCCTTTGCGTGCATCCATAGGCTGAACAAGCAGGCATTGTGTGACTTTGTGTCTAAAAATCAGACATCACAACATCAGCTGATCCAATGTTTTGAGTCAAAGGGGGGTAGGGAGATAGCGGACCAATAGCGTGCTAGCGTCAGGTCTGTGACGTCATGTCGCCTCCTTATATCATACCTCCATGACCTGCACGGTCTGCGGGCGGGTTCAAAAGAAGAAGGAGAAGAAGAAGAAGAAGAGCCTAGTAGGCCTAAGTTCAAGTGTGTTCCACATCCTCGCACGCAGTCGAGGGAAACCTCGACGACGTATAGGCCTAGCTGCCTACATACTAATAATAACATACACAACAAAACCACTCCAACTGTCCAACACAACAGCTTCTTCTCTCCAACACCCCTTCTACCCTAGGTATATTAAATATGAACTGTAATATGGGAGATGTAGCGTCATACCTTGCCTTCTCCCCTCTTTAACTCTTCCTCAGTCGAAGATTCAAGAGAAGATACGATTGAGGTGCCGTTACATATTCTATGTGAGTGAGGGAGACAAAAGGCAGAACTGCCTGTGGCGTCGAGTGCCTCTCCCAGAATTGAGAGAGTGACAGAAGACCAGAATCAAGGGACGTTCGAACCAAAATGTCTGGACACAAGGAGATTGAAGCAATTTAAGTCATAGGAAGAAGGAAAGACTGATTCTAGGAGAGAGTTCCAGAGCTCAGCTGTTGAATAGAAGAAAGCTTTAGAATATTGTTTCACTCTTGAGTTGGAGAGTTGCACAGAGTAGGGGTGGGACTGGGATTGTGTTGCAAGACGAGTGCTATGTGCTCTACGAAGGGAGGGTGGTACCGGTATAGGCTACACTGAGAGAGCTCTGAGGAACACTGATTATTGTAATAGCAGTAAACCGTAGAATAGTGAGAGAGATGCAACATTGCGGCGAAGAGAGAGAGACTGCAGATAATTGGTGAGTGGACGTGAGTTAACCCAGCGCGCGCACGCAGGGTTTAGTGAACACCACACTTCTGGGCGGCAATATTAAAGGTGGTGGGGCATGCAAAATTAAAATTAATTTATAATGTATTTAAAGAGATGTTTAGATCCAGTAATCAACCTGACTACTCCTTTGTCAAAACTAATCTTCAATATTAGAGAACAAATCAAAAATAGATATTGAATTGCGACCCCTTTCAACTAGTACTCACGTGAGGATGTGACGTAGGCCCAGGCAAACATTTGGGAAGTAAACATCAGCAAGTATAGCAAAAATGGTGAATAGGTGTGCTGTTTTCGGGTGTAGCAACATCCCTGGACCAAACATAGCACTACACAAGTTTCCAAGTGATTCATACCATTGTAACAAATGGGTGAAGTTTATACAAAGAACCAGAGTGTGGGAGGCAAAGCCCAAAACAAGCTTCATATGCAGTGGACATTTTCGTGATGAATGCTTTGACAATAAAGTGCGGTGGAGTATGGGTATGGCTAGATGCACCCGCTGATTGCCTATACGGACTGGGGTCTTGTCACGCCCAGTGCCAGGTCCGTATATATACGGACTCGCCGAAAAAAAATCGTAGCAGCGAAACGACTGCAGCTATAGCTTTCATATTTCTACCACATGTACCTTACCCTTCTGGCTTCTTGCTACCACCACCCCAACTCCCTACCCCAATCCACTCGCCGACCATGGGTCGCCGCATCAGGCCATCACAAAGGAAAAAAAGGAAAATATGTGGCGGCGAAACGACTGCACCAATTGGTTCCATATTTGTGTGACAAGTCCCCTACCCTTCTCTCTTCCCCCCACCACAACCCCAACTTCCTCCCACCACCCACTTCCAGCCTATCCGTAGATCATCACATAAAAAAATGAAAATCCGTGGTGGCGAAACTACCTCACCAATTGGCTCCATATTTGTAACATGAGTCAATTACCCTTCTACCTTCCCCCCACCATCCCCCAAACCACCCTCCCACCCATAAGTGCTTGCCAATTTCAGGAGTCAGGAGAGTGGATAATATGGGCTAACTTAAGCCTAGCCCAAATTATACAGTCAGCGTCGATGGATATAGGCCTAACCTAGGCTAAAGAAATTTATTGGCTGAAATTCAACTACTAGCAACTAGGCTTAAAAAAAAAAAAAAAAAAAAAAAAAAACAGTGAGTGGTGCAAACATTGTTGGGAAGGATATGTAGTGACCAGGCGTACGGTCATAATGTTTACATAAGTCGATCGTCGGGGTTAAGTTCCCGTCTATTTTTACGGCGATTTTTTCTGTTATGTGCACCCTGTTGGCAATGTATATGATGATGACAATAAGTCATGGAGGCGTGAGGGGCGGGCTTTCATTATTGTATCCAAATGCAGTCAAAATAGACGGCGACATGATCGCTAGCGTCCGCCGCGGCTCCGAGTAGTGTAAACAAGGCGGGCGGTAATCACAGCTGCTTCTCCCTCCTCTCCTGCTGCTGGATCTCGTCCTACAGGTTCATACATATAAGCCTGGACACCACCAATATTCATCACTTGAGGTTCTTCACCATAATCACGGTTATCACCCTCAGTATTGGCAAACGAATCGGAACTACTGTCACTATCCTCCATTTCCACCTGTCAGAAGAGCTTGTTGTGTTGCTGGGCATACGTCATCAGAGCGCTTAAACTCCGAATCCAGAAAGTGTCACCCATATCCTATTTTGGCCATTATATAAATAATTAAGCCATTGTAGCAGAAAATTTTGCACCAAAAGCTATAGTGCACACTGCCGGTAATGATTGTGGAGGAAAATAATAGCATGCACACCCACCTTTAAGCTCCATAATTTCCCGCCTATAATCGTCATTTTATGATATATATCGTTAATATTTATTCATATGCGCCTATTTTACGTTTAATATGAAGATAGTAACATGTAACAACAATAAAACAAGTGGGAATAGTGTTAGGATGGTGAAAATCGCGAATTATTGTCGAGCGTTCATTCATGAGGTGAGAAACAGGGGAGGCCCACACCCTCCTCTCTCGAAGATTGGAGAGTTACTGAGGCCTGTCTCTCTCCAGTGTTGCCAGATTCTAAATGCAGAATTATCGTATTGTGACCACAAAATTATGGAATTTGCACGAAAATTATCGTACACACTAATCTCTCTCTCTCTCTCACTATATATATATATGTCGTGAATCCTAGCTGGTATATATTCCATAGTTTGAATTTCCCGGGTTCACAACAGCTGGTTCCTTTTTGTTTATATGCATTACTTTATTTATCTTTGTGGATAAATATTACTGTGGTTGCACCAATTATATCTTAATTTATTTTCCCTTATTATTTAATCACGGGGGACAATATAGAACCCTTAACCCGGGAACTGCCGGGAGACTCTTAAGAGTTCCCCCGGCGGACTGCGGGAAGACTCTTAAGAGTAAGGGAAAAAAAAATCCATTTAAAACACCCAAAACAATTTGTTTTTTTGCTTTTATTTTTTTTATTTTTATTTTTTTTTTGCCCCTGGGCCATGCCAAATATCACTCCTCCACCTCCCCTCCTGCCCCACTTTCCTCCCCTCCTTCAGTTATCACCTATTTTCCCTGTTATTCCCTTATTCTGTGGTTAATTTTCGTGCTAACATTAGCGAGTTGGTAGCAGGGCGTTGTCATCACTGTTACCATGCGTGGGAAAGAGCGAGAGAGAGACTATTGCGGAACAGTGTCTCTCCAGACAAGGGGAGGGGTGGAGGGCAGGGAGGTTGCCTCAGCCATACATTATGTAACTCCCGGCCTGTATCGCCGATTTTGACCATCCAAACACTGTTTCCACTTGTTTTATTGTTGTAACAGGTTAATACCTTTATAATCAACCTATACTAGGTGCATATGGATAAGTAATAATGCTATTTATTGTAAAATAACGATGTTAGTGATGGGAACAGCTCAAATACGTCAGCACAGGAGTGTGGTGTCTCATACCCCCATGCGCACTTCTTAGGTTAAAGGTGGTGGGGCATGCGAAATTAAAATTAATTTATAATGTATTTAAAGAGATGTTTAGATCTCCAGTAATCAACCTGACTACTCCTTTGTCAAAACTAATCTTCAATATTAGAGAACAAATCAAAATAGATATTGAATTGCGACCCCTTGCAACTAGTACTCGCGTGAGGATGTGACGTAGGCCCAGGCAAACATTTGGGAAGTAAACATCAGCAAGTATAGCAAAAATGGTGAATAGGTGTGCTGTTTTCGGGTGTAGCAATATCCCTGGACCAAACATAGCACTACACAAGTTTCCAAGTGATCCATACCATTGTAACAAAGGGGTGAAGTTTATACAAAGAACCAGAGTGTGGGAGGCAAAGCCCAAAACAAGCTTCATATGCAATGGACATTTTCGTGATGAATCCTTTGACAATAAAGTGCGGTGGAGTATGGGTATGGCTAGATGCACCCGCTGATTGCCTATATGGACTGGGGTCTTGTCACGCCCAGTGCCAGGTCCGTATATATACGGACTCGCCTAAAGAAAATCGTAGCAGCGAAACGACTGCACCTATAGCTTTCATATTTCTACCACATGTACCTTACCCTTCTGGCTTCTTGCTACCACCACCCCAACCCCCTCCCCCAATCCACTCACCGACCATGGGTCGCCGCATCAGGCCATCACAAAGGAAAAAAAGGAAAATATGTGGCAGCGAAACGACAGCACCAATTGGTTCCATATTTGTGTGACGAAGTCCCCTACCCTTCTGTCTTCCCCCCACCACAACCCCAACTTCCTCCCACCACCCACTTCCAGCCTATCCGTAGATCATCACATAAAAAAATGAAAATCCGTGGTGGCGAAACTACCTCACCAATCGGCTCCATATTTGTAACAAGAGTCAATTACCCTTCTACCTTCCCCCCACCATCATATGTGCTTGCCAATTTCAGGAGTCGGGAGAGTGGATAATATGGGCTAACTTAAGCCTAGCCCAAATTATACAGTCAGTGTCGATGGATATAGGCCTAACCTAGGCTAAAGAAATTTATTGGCTAAAATTCAACTACTAGCAACAAGGCTAACAAAAAAAAAAAAAAAAAAAACAGTGAGTGGCGCAATCATTGTTGGGAAGGATATGTAAGTGACCAGGCGTATGGTCATCATGTTTACATAAGTCGATCGCCACGGTTAAGTTCCTGTCTATTTTTACGGCGATTTTTTCTGTTATGTGCACCCTGTTGGCAATGTATATGATGATGACAATAAGTCATGGAGGCGTGAGGGGCGGGCTTTCATTATTGTATCCAAATGCAGTCAAAATAGACGGGGACATGATCGCTAGCGTCCGCCGCGGCTCCGAGTAGTGTAAACAAGGTGGGCGGTAATCACAGCTGCTTCTCCCTCCTCTCCTGCTGCTGGATCTCGTCCTACAGGTTCATACATATAAGCCTGGACACCACCAATATTCATCACTTGAGGTTCTTCGCCATAATCACGGTTATCACCCTCAGTATTGGCAAACGAATCGGAACTACTGTCACTATCCTCCATTTCCACCTGTCAGAAGAGCTTGTTGTGTTGCTGGGCATACGTCATCAGAGCGCTTAAGGGGAGATCTCCACTTGAGGGATTTTTTTCTTGACCCCTTTCTCCCTCATGTTTAGCCCCATTGCTTTTGATATTATAAAACATTTGCCCCATTAGTTTAGCGATTTTAAGAATTTTCACCCCATATTAAGACCTTGCATGCCATTCAGGTGTCAATTTTATCCTGGCGAGCGATAGCGAGCCTGTAATTTAAGAGGAACCGTCCTTCGGCCGGGACATTTTTCTACCGAAAAATGTACAAATTTATCTTGAAAGGGACTCAAGGGGGTCTAATTTTAAGCTTGATGGAGGTCTAGGGAACAAACTAAATACCTCCCCTTAACCTCTGAACTGCGCATGTGGGTAATTAGAAACGTCTGCCTGTGCTGACGTATTTGAGCTGGTTCCATCACTAAAATATTCATTTTACCATAAATAGCATTAATACTTATCCATATGCGCCTATTATAGGTTGATTATAAAAGTATTAACCTGTTACAACAATAAAACGAGTGAAAACAGCGTTTGGATGGTCAAAATCGGCAATACAGGCCGCGAGTTACATAATGTATGGGTGAGGCAACCTGCTTTCCCGCCAATTTCCCCCAAGGCCACTGAGACACTGTCGATCGACAGAGGTGGGCAGGTGCGCGCCATTTGGCGCTCTGCGATCCGGTGCGCATTACCAATATAGAGGAGCGCGGAGCGAGGAGCGGCACAATTCTGAAATCGGAGTGCAGGCGGGGAGCGCAGCTAGAAATTCGCGCTCCTTTCTGGCACTCCGGAGGCGATTTTTCCTGTCAACAACAGGTACAAGAACGTCATTATCGTGTACAGTCATCGTACCGTTCGTACGGTGTTACCCGAGCCTGTCTGACTGTCTGATAGTCAAAAGACACTATAGACTTCAGAGACTTTTATAATTTTATGGTATCGATACTATCGGAATGTTACTTGAATGTATGGGTGGGAGGGTGGTTTGGGGGATGGTGGGGTGAAGGTAGAAGCGTAATTGAATCGTGTTACAAATATGAAGCCGATTGGTGAGGTAGTTTCGCCACCACAGATTTTATTTGTTTTCCTTTTCTTCGTACGGATACGCTGGAAGTGGGTTGTGGGAGGAAGTTGGGGGTGTGGTGGAGGGAAGGCATAAGGGTAAGGCACTTGTCACACAAATATGGAACCGATTGGTGCAATCGTTTCGCCGCCACAGATTTTCTGTTTTTTTCCTTGTGAGGCGACCGATAGTCAGCGAGTGGGTGGGAGGAGGGGTTTGGGGTAGTGGTGGTGCCGTGGTGGGTATGCAGAAGGGTAAGGTACATGTGGTAAAAAACTAAAAATATGAAAGCCATAGGTGCAGTCGTTTCGCTGCTACGATTTTTTTTCGGCGAGTCAGTATATAATTATATACGGACCTGGCACTGGGCGTGACAACTGACATCTGACAAGACCCTAGTCCCGGCCGTATATATATAATTATTATAAATTATATACCGTCGGACCTGGCAGTTTCGGACCTAGTTTCTCAGTTTGGACAGTTTCTGTAATTCTTTGTCATATCATAGATATCAATGGACAGTCGCAATGTCACAAACTCACAATGATATCAATCATATCATATCATTGACATTTGCAATGATATCAATCATATCATATCATTGACATTTGATTCATTGATATGACATAAAGAATAACAGAAACTGAGAAAGTGAGAAACTTAAACAGTTAAACTTCAGAAAGACACCATGACTTGAGGTTTTTAGAATGTTTTGAATTCTTGGAATTTAGTGAAGTGAAAGACAAAGGACAAAGTGAAGGACAAAGGTAAATAATTAAATAACTTCTAGAAGCTGTTTTTGTTTGTTTTGTTTTTTATATACCTATTTTTGGGAGCGCGGAGCGGGAAGCGCATCGGGTCTGCTGACAAAAGGAGCGCGTGAGCGCTGCCGCATTACCTTATGTCTGATGAGCGCGGAGCGCTGCCGCATTACCGGTACCACCGGAGCGCGCCCACCTCTGTCGATCGATACTCTCTCTCTCTCTCTTGCACTCGCTTGCTAACAGTGATGACAATGCCCTGCTTGCAACTCGCTAATGTTAGCACGAAAATATACCTCAGAATAAGGGAATAACAGGGAAAATAGGTGATAACTGAAGGAGGGGAGGAAAGTGAGGAAGGAGGGGAGGTAGAGGACTGATATTTTGCATGGCCCAAGGGCAAAACAAAAATAAAAAAATAAAAACATAAAAATATATTTTGTTTTCGATGTTTAAAATTGATTTTTTTTTCTCTGACTCTTAAGAGTCTTCCCGCAGTCCGCCGGGGGAACTCTTAAGAGTCTTCCCGCAGTTCCCGGGTTAAACTCCGAATCCAGAAAAGTGTCACCCATATCCTATTTTGGCCATTATATAAATAATTAAGCCATTGTAGCAGAAAATATTGCACCAAAAGCTGCCGGTAATGATTGTGGAGGAAAATAATAGCATGCACACTCACCTTTAATTAAATATATTTTATATTGTCACGATAAAAGGGAATATCAGACACACTTCACACAGACTTCACCCCGCCAAGACACCGCCAGCTGCTGCCACATAACAACAAAACTTCCCTGATATTTGCCTCCCGACATGTCCATCACCTAATCGACACTCTTTGCATCACAGCTAAGTTCCTTTAATACTAGAAGTACTTCATAGATATTACTGGGACTACCACAGATAACCTACACATACATGTTTACAAGTAAGTCAAACGCCGACCCGGTATCATTTTTATAGCCTAGGCCAATTCATCTTTCCAGGTTTAATTATTTAATTTATATCCGTTTCTCCTCTACCCCCTAGGAATAATAAACAGGACAATATATATATATATACAGTATATATATATATATATATATATATATATATATATATATATATATATATATATATATATATATATATATATATATATATGGTTTATTGGTCTACTATTATTACTTTGATAATAATGAATAATTAAGTTCTTCCTAAGAAGCGATCATATAATTTTATCTAGTAGGCCTATTGTTCTAAATCTTTATGAACTATTCTTCCTAATCCTCTGTTGTCTCAGATATGTTATAAGTTCCCTATCCAATTCTGATAAATTTCTTACTCCCTTTATTAATTTATTTACTATATGTATGAAACAATGTGATTATCTAAGAGATTTATTTGGATGTTCAATAATTCCCTGAACTCTCTCCCAATTTCTGTTTCATTTTGGTTTAATTCATATAATAATATAGTATTTTTGTTGAAATCGTAAAATTATCGTTCAAAACGTACGATAATGAGAAACACTATGATACATCGTACCAATGGTAAAATTCTCGTACGGTTTGCAACACTGTCTCTCTCTTTCCCACGCATTGACACACACAAGACCACAGCCTAGGATCGGTTTGGAGATGTTTACACAAAAATATACCAATGAATAAGGGAATAACAGGGACAATAGGTGATAATTGAAGGGGGTGGGGGGGGGGGGAAAGGAGAGGATTTTGAGATGTGGAGTAGTGATAGGAAGTAAAATATTTATTTTACCATAAATAGCATTAATACTTATCCATATGCGCCTATTATAGGTTGATTATAAAGGTATTAACCTGTTACAACAATAAAACAAGTGAAAACAGCGTTTGGATGGTCAAAATCGGCGATACAGGCCGGGAGTTACATAATGTATGGCTGAGGCAAGCTCCTCTCTCGCCACTTTTCCCCAAGGCTGGAGAGACACTGTCGATCGATACTCTCTCTCTCTCTCTTGTACTCGCTTGCTAACAGTGATGACAATGCCCTGCTTGCAACTCGCTAATGTTAGCACGAAAATATACCACAGAATAAGGGAATAACAGGGAAAATAGGTGATAACTGAAGGAGGGGAGGAAAGTGGGGAAGGAGGGGAGGTAGAGGAGTGATATTTTGCATGGCCCAGGGGCAAACAAAATAAAATAAAATATATATATATATATCTTTTTTTCTTTTTTTCGGTGTTTTAAATTGATTTTCTTTTCCCCTGACTCTTAAGAGTCTTCCTGCAGTCTGCCGGGGGAACTCTTAAGAGTCTTCCCGCAGTTCCCGGGTTAAGAGAGTCCTCGCCCTTGCCCACCAAAACCTCTTAAGAGTGTTCTCGACGTTCCCGGGTTAATGAGATGGAAGGCTTTCTTTTCTACTTTGTCTAGAAGTGCTGTGAGAGGATCCTCCCCACACGTGTGAACAATACAATACATGGACGCACTGTGCCCCTGTACAGAGCAAGGAGCTGCACAGGGGTAAAGAACCCCCAGAGGTGGTTGAGCACACCCAGCTTCTGGGAAGCTGTTTTTAGCAAGAGTGGTAATATGATCTTTCCAAGAGAGATCGGAAGAAAAAGAGACGCCACGAATATTAAGAGAAGATGAAGGGTTAATTTGTATATTGTTGAAGAGGAAGTCCTAGTTTTCTGGAAGAGGGCTACGAGAAGACAGATGGAAAAATTGAGTTTTGGAAGCATTGAATGTAACAAGGTTTTCTCTGCCCCAATTTGAGATAGTAGAGAGATCAGAAGATAGGTGATTTAAGGCCTGTGACGTCATGGTAAACACGCCAGTTATCGCCACAGAAAATAAGTTACATAAGCTATATTTCTATGTTGTTAGGACACATTGATAAAAGTTCTTCAGTAGGCCTATTATATCCCTAAAACCAAGCAGATCCCAATGGACATTGTAGTTTGAATAAATTTCATCCCTGGAGTTGACTTTTAATTTAGCTTGTAGAGTGCGCAGCTATGGTAGTTCAAAGGGTCCCGCTATGCAAAGGTATTTGGGTCTATTCTGACGAAAATCGTCATATTTGCCATATTATAGGTTTGATTCCCGTAGGGAAGTAGAGAAAACCTAATATTTAGTAGGGCCCCGTAATCATTGACGACTTCGCCTATTAGTATAATAGTCTCCATTCAACATCCCACGCCAGCATTTTGAATAGCCCGAGCGGAAGTTAACCTGGAGTACTCGTCATAAGTGCACGCTTAATTCCCTTACGGGATCGTCATTTTGATCGGGTACCCTACAGAAAAAAACTCCCGTAAAATATAAAAAATAAAAAATAACTTAATATCTGTTATCATATGACTTGCCATATGCGTAGATTTCTCATGTTTCGCTTCCCCAACACCGAATCGAATTCCATGAGTCCGGGCTTGGTGCCAAGTGTGATGGCATGTTGGAAATGGCCTCTTCTATGTCTTTTGGACCGAAATCAATATTCAGCATCTGGGGGGTTTCCGTGAGGGAGGTTTCCATGAAAAATATATTTTGGTCTCTGATGGCTTTTGTTTCATCCGGTTGACTGAAGGCCATTTCATACTGCCGGCGTAAGAGTTCGCTCATTTCCTTTTTGTCCCCTGTGAATGAACCATCCCCTTTGCTTAGTGGGCCGATGTTTGATGCTGATTTAGCCCTTTGTTTGGCATATGAAAAGAAGTACTTGGAATTTTCCTTTATACCTGCAATAGCTTTCCTCTCTTCTTCCATAATATATGTTGTAGTTCATATGATATTCTTAGTCTTTGTTCAATTTCCACAATTTCTCTATCTATTTTGGTCTTTTGTCTATCCTGTAGAATAGATTTTGCTGTGTGCGCCTTTGTGTGAGTAATTTTATTCTGTACAGCTTCCTTCTCTCCCGATCCTGTTTGCTTCTTCGTCTTGTTTGTCTTGCAGGTATATGGTGGTTACAAATTTGGGTCATGGTTTCTGTTATTAGGACTAGACATTCTGCTGGTGTCAAGTTATTCATTAAATCTTCCCAGTCTATTTCCTCCATTTCTTGATTTACCTCTTCCCACCTAATATTTTTGTTACTGAAGTTAAATTTACTGAACGGGCCGTTTTTTGGGCTCGATTCTGAGGTTGTCTGTACACTTGCTAAGGTTGTTTTGATCTCAATTAGTTTATGATCCGAGTATGATAATTGTGTCCGATATGTTAATGCTGTGTAAGCTACTAGAGAGTCGTTGTTAGTGAAGACTAAGTCTAAGATATTGTTTTCCCGTGTGGGTTCGGCAATATGCTGGGTAAGACTAAAGAAGTCACAAAGTTCAAAAAGCTCTCTCGTATTTGTATTTGCTTCTCCTGTGTTATTTGCCACTACCTGGTTTTCTAGGTGTCTCCATTTAATGTTTGGTAGGTTAAAGTCTCCTAGCCACATAATATTTGGTGTTGGGTTCCCCAGTGCTTCCACTTCTGCTTTTATTTTGTTGAGCTGGGTTTTGAATTCTTCTAGGGATGAGTCCTATCGTATTTCGTATTAACCCTTATCTATTTATTACTTTATTATGTAAGTCTCAGTGGTAGCTTCAATGCTAATTACTTTATTATCAATATCCAAGAGGCTATAAGGGAATAACAATAGAAATACATTTTTGTTATGCTCCTGTGATTATGAAGGATCTCTTACTATGTTATAGTTATAGGCTGATAACCATATATGTCTCTTCTCGCCGCCTCTTCCCCAAAGCCGGTAATTGAAGAATTGGGCTATGTGCTGCACAACCTTCAATCAGCTTGAGAAGTCCCAGATTATGTGTTATCTGTTTTTTAATTCAAGTGTAGTTGATGGACAAGCAAGTGTAAAAGTAATTTGAATAGGGGTTGAATATATCCATCCTTCATTGAGTTTAATAAAGATAGGAGTGAAACTATGTATTATATTAGTATGACATAGTTTCGGGTGTACTTTACCATTAATAAATGTAGCAACTTCACAATTAGGGGTGTGAATACTATAAAGAGGACCGGTTGGGGGGCATATAAAAAAATTGTTATGTGCCTTGCAATGGGAAAAAGAATTATACATTGCATACGTATTCCGGTCTTCAGAAATGGCTAAAAATTTATTATTTATGTCAACTTGTAAGTACAAGTGTGTCTTGGGTGCTGGAAAAGGTAAAGTATGTATTTTAAAAACATCAAAGGTATGTGCTGGTTGTCCACGAAGGGGTACAATTAAATACAAATAAAATATGTGATTAGCAATGGTTGGTTTGGAAACAACTATTATTGTATCTCTATATAAACTTAAATATTCTGGTCTTGCTGGGTACAATAATCCTGGTGAATTCAATGAAGCTTCTGATAAAATTTCAAGCAATTTATCTGTTGGCATTAAATATGGAGACATTTTAGATTCTAACATCTGATCCAATCCAATTTTAACGTTATTTACGTCAGCATAAATATCAGACAATACTATTTGTAATGATAATAAATTACCAATTAAATCTGATTCATCCTCCAACTCTTGCAACTTATTTCCAACTCGTGCGACAATGTTTAAAATATTTCGAGTGCTATTATGTAGCCTATCAATTGCATAATTTAAAGATTCCCGTCGAGTAGTAATATTGAGTATTCTAGTATGTACATTTAATTGTTCACGTTCCTCTTCTGTAAGGACTTGTAAGTTGCCTAATTTATCGTGAACTGCATCATTTTGATCTTGTGTTGCAATACCGAAAAAAGAATTAGCTAGAGATCACACAAAATCTATTGCTCCTCGTTTATTTCGCTTGGATATCGATGATATATTTTCTACCGGACTTTCGGACATGACGTAACGTATGTAATTATGAAAATCTTGTTCAATCCTATACAATTCATTTTTTATCGAGTTGATCCAGATATCCCATTTTCCATTATCCTTTACTAACTTAGGACTATGAGCTTCAGAATATAGTATAATGTCCTGAATGTAAACCTGAGCTAAACGTAATGGGTGTAACACAGTTGTAGTGTCAATTTGATAGGGAATGACATAAGTATTTCCCGTAACCACCAATCTCGCCTCTTCAGAAAAGATGACTGGATTAATTAATGTTGATTCACCCGTATCTGCTGCGGGACAGACGATCGCCAAGTATCCCAGGATTACCTGGAAGGTAAACAATATCTCGCTATTGTGTTTTCACTACTATTTTCTATATTCAAGGGGACGGGGCATTACATACGGCAAAGGTTGTACTCTACTATGTGATCGTAGAGATTCTTGATATTATGTACAATATCATCATCAATATTATTACCTACTTTATCATCCTCACAGTCACTCTCACTCTCACTGTCATCCAGAATTAAGTGAGGATCATTTATACTGCTAGAACTATCAGTTTCGGATATATCCGAGTGTAGTGGATAAACACTTCTTACATTTAGATTGTCGCGAGCTAACAACGCCTCTTCCGGCACAACTCGGACACGGTCAGTGTGAATCTTCACTGGGCGATTATCTTTTAATGCGCCGTAATTTAATTACTACTTCATTTACTTTCTCTACCAATCTATACGGACCGTTGTATTTTGGTTGAAGTTTTTGTCTTTCATTTTTCCGTGGAACTACTTTTACATACACTCGGTCTCCCTCCTTTACGGCTTTTACTTTATTTCTCTTTTGATTTCTCTCGTTTTCCTCTTGACCCTCTTCTAGGTACTTCTTACATCTTTCATACGTCCTGTTCATTTTGATTGCTACTTAATTTTTTTTAGTCCTCGAGGTTGTAACTGAAAGTTTGACTTGACAAGATCGTTTGATATGGCATCTGTGGATCACGATGATACAATAAGAAAAATTGTGAGTGTTTGATCACTCGATTATATCCAGAATTATAAGCAAAAACTGCATATGGCAACATTGAAGTCCATATTCCTGAATTATCATCTACGAGTGTCCTCAGAATCCTCACAACAGTTTGATTTACTCGTTCAACTACGCCGTTTGCGCTTGGTCGGTAAGCCGTGGTACAGGTATGTTTAATTTTTTAGAGCGTTGCAACTTGATTAAACGTACTTGTGAATTCTTTTCCTTGATCTGATACAATCCACACGGGTACCATGTTTTAGTACGACATTTTCCACAAATGCTTGAGCAGTGGATTGAGCAGTTTTGTTACGTAAAGGCACTGCTATAAGATAACGTGTAAAAACGTCTATGATAGTCATGATATATTTATATCCTGAAATATGTGATTCATCTGGTGAATCGGCATGTGAGTCAGGCAGGGGCCCAATTAAGTCAATATGAACTCTCTCAAATGGGGCATCGGGTATTGGGTATCTTTTATAGGGACCTTGTGCGTCCACTGGGGCCTTATAAAGGATACAGTTCCGACATGCGCTTATGTATGTTGTGACACTCTTGTGCATACTGGGCCAATAACAAAATGATTTAAGCCGATGCATTGTTGCTCTAACCCCACCATGTCCTGCCATTGGATGATCATGGGTTAGAAACAGGGCCGCTAATATATGTGTATCCGGACAAATAACTCGATTATGTGAGCTGCCTTTCTCGTTCCCGTTAAACGGACGAATATATAAGAGATTTGTCTCGTCTTGAAGAATTAGATCTTCAAGTTTGGCCTTGAGATTTGACTCTAAATATTTACGTTCCTTTGTAGTTACACTGGCCAGTGGTTTACTTTGTAGTAGGGAAATAACTTTGCCATATAGGGTGAAGCTTCTGTTCACGTGCAATATCAATTAAATTCCACTCAATTCTGTGGTCGTCTACCAATGTCTCATCGCTTGGTGTATTATTGTCATGTACCTTTGTCCATTGGCTAGGTGTATGACTCGTGTTTAACTGGGCTGCATTTTGTATAGCCGCGATTGTGGGCATGGTGCGTTGACTAACACGAACTCTCATACCTGTAATTGCTAGTACTCTATCTTCTATTTCTGTATCGACTCTTAAGCGACTTAGTGCATCCGCTACAACATTATCCTTGCCAGGTAAATATTTTGGCTGTATATCATATTCAATTACTAGAAGTTGCCATCGTGCCACTCTACCACTAGGACTAGATGTAGTGAGAAGCCAAATTAAAGGTTTATGATCCGTATTTACTACTATCTGATATCCTAGTATTAAACTACGATTGTATTTCAATCCATAGACAATAGCTAATGCTTCTTTCTCAACTGTAGAATATCGCTGTTCAGCAGGGGTTAATTTACGGCTGAAATAAGTTAAAGGTCTAAGCCTATTATGTTGATCTTCCTGCTGAAGTACTCCACCTATTGCTATATCTGACGCGTCTGTGGTGAGAACAAAAGGCTTTGTGAAATCTGGATATGCTAATACCAGTTCGTCTGATAATATATGTTTGAGCTCATTAAAGCTTCATTTTCTCTTTCCGTGAATTTAATGACTGTTTTATCTTTCCTCTTATTTGTCCTGCCTGTTAATTTCGTAAGAGGTGCGGCTTTCTCGGAATATTGTCGGATGAATTTCCTATAGTAGTTACACATTCCTAGGAAACTCTGTAGTTCATGCATGGTTTGTGGAGGAGTTAGCTGCTTTATAGCCTGATTTTTTGCAGGTTGTGGCTTGATTCCGTCGGTACCTACGACATGACCTAGATAATGTACTTGCTCAGCGAAAAAACTACATTTATCCAGCCTTAGCTTGAGAGAGGACTCTCGTAGTCTCTCTAGGACAGTAGTCAGGTTGTCTATATGTTGTTCGCATTGTGACTCCAAAACACTTGTCACAGAAATGTAGGTTTTTCCCTATATCCTTGAAGGCTGTATTAATTGGTGATAGGTCTACACACGCCCAATGAAACATTATTTTGTATATCTGGCATTTCGTACCCTTATTCACGTGTATATCATGCCTAAATGTTGTGCAAATGTTTCTGGACGCCATTTTTATTGTTGTTATTGTTGTTATTGTATTACTTGTATTGTTGTTATTGTATTACTCGACACTAAACGTGGGGGGAGGGAGGTGGAGGGGGCGACACTGCCTACTCTCATCTATTGTTTTATATGATCGGTCACTCAAACTATTTTACTTTTTCATTTGTTCATTTATATATTTTCGAAAGTATATTCTATGGGTGGCTCTTTTTGTAGGCCAATTTTGCGCCAGGAGGGCTGGGAGCCTGGGACTAGTTTGTGTGGCCCTGCGTTTGAATTTTCAGCCCGGCACTATATTGTGTGTCGTGTGTGTGTGAAGGAGGTGCCTGTCACCCGCGTAGATGTCAAATGAGGATTTTAGTTTGGATTTTTATTTGTTTTGTTATACACTTTATCACTAATTCTCCTTTACAAGCGGAAACTCACTTCCTACAGTGGTTTGTAGTACGATACTACTGGAGATTTCACTTAAATATACGCTCCTAGGAGTAGCGCATAATTCTGACTATCGACGTCTGTGGCAGCTCCCAGGTCAGATTTCCAAGGGCAGGATGCCGCTTGGGTTGCCCGATACCTGCCTTGTAAAACAACTGTTGCACTTCACTAAGACAGGTATTTTTTACCACTTTCACGGTCTTAATTTAACTTTTGTTGCACTCGATCTATTCACTATGCCGAAATACACACTCTTACAAGGAATTGTCTATTTATATCCATAAGAGCCATGGAAAATTGTCTTTTCCCGTGGAGCGCGAGAAATTCCCGCCCACACACACTACACACACAGCCTAATCACTTTGGGACCCGTCCAGATACTTCCCGAGTGGCACTATCTGTCTCTTGGTTGGTTGTGGTTGGAGCACCCTATACTGCCGTGGTTGTGGTAGATGGCAGTTGGTTTTGATTTTGAGGGCTATCCCCTTCATTTTTCTTACGTTGTTGTTGCTCAGGGGGAGTTGGGTAGGCTACAAAATAAAGTTCTTCTGCCTGGGTGGTGGTTTGGGGTGACAGAAGGGTCTCAGTTGGGCAGATAGAGGGTGGAAGGGGCGGAGGTGGCTGAGAGGTAACTTGTGGGGGTGTGGTTGGCTGTGAAGGGCAATGTGGGGGCAACTGAGGTTGAGAGTCACATGGGGGGGGGGGGGGGATGTGGGGCTGAGAGTTACGTGGGGGTGTAAGGGGCTGAGAGTTATTTGTATTTGTGCATGAGGGAGAGTGTGCGCACACAGGTGACAATGTGTCACTGTAGTGTGACAGCCAGTAACTAAGATCTTCTATGAATCGCGAGCATGATGTTAAGTTTGTTGGGGACTGTGTTTTGTTGTCAGAATGGGGTGAAATATTTTCATTTAGCAAGGACATTTGGACTTTTTGGCCAATTTTCTCCATTACATCAGTAAATTCTACTTGTACCATAACAGGGGCGTCTTTCAGCATTTTCTTGAGTTTAAGTTCATTTAATTCATTGAAGTAATTTACACATGTAAGTCCTTTTTTTCCTTTGTTGTGCTTACCCATGCATTGCTGATGAAATAGCAATTTACGTTCTTCACATTTGGCAGTTTGGTCCTCGGATTTTTGCTTGCATTTAGTACATGTACTGGTATCCATCTTTAATCGTAGTTTAGTCTACTTTCCTTTCTTTTTTTCTTTACTGATTTATATATCTTGGTGGGGAGGGTGGAGGAGTGGGACGCAAAAAAAGACACTATTTCA
Organism: Paralithodes platypus; assembly: GCA_032716605.1. Lineage (NCBI taxonomy): Eukaryota > Metazoa > Arthropoda > Malacostraca > Decapoda > Lithodidae > Paralithodes > Paralithodes platypus. Next base: position 19,191,433 of record CM064543.1, on the reverse strand, counting down.
GCCGAATCAACCATCGGCAAGCATTCAGCCTGCTGGCTTAAAACCTATTTTTGGTTATCTCACGGAAAGTCCTAGGTTTGGAAAGGACATTATACATCCTAAGGTGGGAAGGGATGACCACAGCTTATGCCGGAGACTAAGACACTTCGGTGCTACTGCCAACCGTCGGACTCTTTCTGTGTTGCCCCGTGCAAGTGCTACTGCTAGCTGGGGTGGACAATGGCTGGACCAGGATATTGGTGCCAACCAAGGGCCAGATCATGTCGGTGCTACTGCTAACCGATCTGATAGTCCATTGGTGTACTCTCGTGCAGGTGATACTGCCAGCCGGAAGAGCGCGGTGCCGTTATCTGTGCCTGTACCATCTAAGACTGTTGCTAGAGTGACTAGTTCACCTGGTCACAGTAATCCTGTGCAAGAAACCACACTCGACTCTCTAAGCAGGCCCTCTCCAGCCTCTACCTTGTCAAACGTGGTCACGATTGATAAGGGGCGCCTGGTGAGTGTCGGCTTACAGTCAATTCCCCCCACAGCGTGAGAGTGAAGGACAACCAGGGACGGAAGCAGTCGAGGGAGAAGTCAAGCCGCCATGCCCGCCGCCTGCTGGAGTTGTTTGGCACAGACTTGGCCTGCTGAAGACACCTAGGTTCGTACCCTGCCTTGTGAAGAAGCTGGACTGTGTGTGCAGCAGTCCGGAAGTTAGACAAGGTGCCTTCGAGTTTCCAAGCAGGACCTCTTCAGCCAATGGTGTGTGCAAGGAGTTGGAACCACCAACCCCTGTGAGATAGCCTGTGCCACTGTTTCCCTCGGCTCCAGTACTCTCCTGTCCTCCTCTCCCTTTACCTCATAAGATGCGCAGCTATGGTATTTGAAAGTGCCTGCCATGCGAAGGTATTTGGATTCATTCCTGATTAAAATCGTCAATTTACCATATATATAATTTATATTTATCCATATGCGCCTATTTTACGTTTAATATGAACATATGAACATTGGAAAGCAATAAAACAAGTGGTAACAGCAATTGGCTGGTGAAAATTGTATATTTTAGCCCCACGGTTGTAATCTGACCTTGACCGGCGAGAGTAAGATACCCTCACTCTCTCTTGTCTTGCGTGGTACTGAGAGACAAGGGGAGCTCTCAGACTGGCTTAGAGGGTCGGAGATACACTCCTCCATCCTCCCTCCTCTCTCCCAGCTGTCCTTGCACGAAAATAATCGATAAATATCGGGAATAATAGGGAAAATACCAGATAATTGAGGAGGGGGGAAAAAAGGGGGTAGGGGGGGAAGGAGGGGAAGGGAGGGGGGGGGGACACATGTGTAGGAGTGGTAGTAAGTAATGGAGGGGAATTATCTCACCTAATCACAAATTGCTTTGTTTTGAGTGCCACTGGGATATTTTGAAAGTTATTTTTTATGCCTTGGATCCCTTGCTATACCGTAAGATACAGTAATAAAAGTCCCCAGCAGTCCCAAGCAATGTGGCAAGAATGGCAGGAGAAACCACCTATCCACCTCCAAAGATGAGGCAACACTGGCTCTTGTCACCCTTCAGTGGGTTTCATTTAAGCTGAGAAGTGTTGCCAACACGGGAGCAGTGCTCAAAAGGTCATGGTAACTGGTACAGGGTTGTACAGGCAGTTACAAGGAAAGTACATTACTGACGGATATATACGTCGCTGAGACTGGGGAGTTACTTATCTACCGACGTACTGTATATATACGGTGCTGGGATTGGAGGGGTTAGGAGTCTGGCCGCATTCGCCCAGTAGAACCTCTTAAGAGTCTGGCTGCAGTCCATGGGTTAACTGCACTATTCTCTTTATGTTGTATGTTTAAGGTAATAGTGAGGTATAGACCTAGATGTGCCAGGTCTCTGCCAGTGTAACGTAACCTTATCAAAGGGTGTGTTGTGCACCTTCCCTCTAGCTTGCTATACCAGTGCCCCGTTTGTTGGGGGAACACCTACACCTGTCCTACACCGGCGTCACAAATACATACTTCTTCGGGTCCGGGCTCCCGCGACCCCCTGAAGAGGAGATATATATATATGACCTCGTCTACCACACACTAACACCCGTGTTACATGTCATTTGCGAGTGCTTGTCGCATATCTGAATCTACGCACTAGTTATTGTTGAGACTTAGGCAGATAGTGTATTTCTATCCCAGAGTTGATATTTGTGTGTTCATGTGTTAGAGTCTAATCCATGCTGACTCTAGTTATTACATCTTTACATATTCATGCTTTAGAGTCTATCTCATTTTGACTCTTGTTGTCATCTTTTTAGGAAGCTACCGCTCCCTTAACTAATCCATGATTTAACGTTGATTATTGTCCACTCATTCATTGCTGTGTATAATTGTCAGGACGATTATTTATGTACGATACCCATTGTCTCGAGTGATTAGGCTATTTATATTATTCTTTCCTGTATACAGCCTGAATTATTAACTAAAAGTGTTGTCATAAATATCATTGTGCCTTTGTCTTATTGTGAATAAACCATTGTATCCTACCATTGTGCTTCTGTTGATTGCCTGTCATTTGTTGGTATGAATAGAGTTTAACCCTTAATTAGCGGCGAGCAACATAAGTCGAGTTAAATAAAGCTGGACTATGTGGCGGCGCTCGACATAACTCGAGTGGCAATTTCAGCACGTAATGTGGCTGAGAGAGAGAGACAAGTGGTGGCAGGAGACTACATACTCCCTCTCTCACAATTATGTACTGAAAGTACCGAATAAGGTCAGTTCTCGCCCAGTCGAGAGCACACTAAGTTGAGGGTCACTGTACACATTCCGGATTGGAAAGTGATAACATAGGCCTACAGCAATATTTTAAATTAAGTACCACCTTTTTCAACTACACTTATGAGAGAGAGAGAGAGAGAGAGAGAGAGAGAGAGAGAGAGAGAGAGAGAGAGAGAGAGAGAGAGAGAGAGAGAGAGAGAGAGAGAGAGAGAGAGAGAGAGAGAGAGAGAGAGAGAGAGAGAGAAAATATTATCCCCATTCGCACCCTCCACTCACACTCCCTTGAAGAGCCAGCACACTGGAAATGTTTGTCAGCAACAAGGCTTCAATCTATTTTAACCAAACATATTGTAACACACCGTGCAAATACTGTACACAATACAATCTGAATAGCAGCTTTCGAAGAAATCATACACCTCATCCATTTATATACATACTTTTATGGTAACTATGCAGCTGCACTTGTTTCAACTGTGTTACCATAACCGTTTCGTATTATTCCCCGCGAGCTGTGGTGTTGTTGCCCAAGACTAATTGAGATGACAGGGTCTGGCCATCAAAAGCCAATACCATCTACTCACCTGCTCCCGTCTTCAAGCAGCAACTCCCACAACACCTGCCGCATTGCTACCATACGGAGTCAACCGCTGCAACCCAGGCCCTCCAGGACCAACCTCAGCAACAACGAGTGAGAAGCAAGCCAGAAAACGCGCCTTTAACTCTTGAGAAAAACCTGACCACCCCAGTGCTTGAATACAGTGAGGAGCTCTTTATGCAAATTCCCCATCAACCCCCTCAATACCCCCCATCGAGTCTTATAATCATCCTTCTAGCTAAATTAGCCATGCTAGGCAACAAGCTATTTTCCCTTACCAACCTTCCTTTTTGTATACCACCATAAAATACCCAAATTCCTATCCAGTCCCCAACACAGTTATTCCTTATTCATTCATCAACAGGTTATACCTGAGGATAGCCCCCTTGCCAGAAATTGAAGAATGTCCTCTGTTAGAAGTCACACTCCAAATAATTTTAATGCAACCTCCCGCTCCTCTATTAATCAAAAAGCACTCTCCCACATGCCTCTACTACCCCGAGAGATAAACCCCTTGACGCCGACCCAAAAAGGGTTACTACCTGCCCGAACCAAAGAAAAGGCAAGCAACACTGGGATCCCTAGTTCAAAAGGGAATCAGGGCAATACATCTGGAGTGCAGCTCTTCTAATAAGAAGGACTCATATCACTAGGAGTAACCTTGATTATAAATAGTCATCCTTAATAACTCTATTTAATTACCACTGTTTAGCTAACGTCAGACAAACGAGTGCAGAGAGTGACCAGAACAAGAGAGAAGAGAGAAGGATCTGGACCTATTAAGAGTGTGTGAAACTCTTCGAGCCCCTGTCATCAACCGGGGGAAAACTATCCAAGTGACAACGTGTTCGCCAGACTCTACCAGGCTTCTATCCTTCCTATATATCTTTAAGTGTTCTTTTGTTTCATAATGGTAACGATGATTCTAATTAGGGTTAGCTTGATATGATAAGGTTCATAGTTAACGTAATTATCAAAGATTGTCCATTCTTCACTATTCCTAGTTATCCGTCGCTCGATTTAGAGAGAACATTTTACACTTCTATTGTGGGATAAATATATATATACTTCTTTGGATATAGGCTCCTATATTCTTTATGGAGAAATATACATATGTTCGTCCAGGAACAAATACACACACTTACACGTCAAAACCAGTGAACGCTTATTCAGATCTAGTTTTATGCTATATCATCATTTGGGTACGTAAATCATAGATAAGTTGTTCACAGAGTGTTTTCTCAATCAGTCATCTATTTTTGACTACTATTATTATCACGCTATATGAAGTCTAATCCATTTTGTGTATTATTTGAGTTGCTCTAACTCCATGTTATTCAAGTTGCATTAACTTATTGTTCGCTCATAAATCGCAGTCACGCATACATGACTATTATCCAAATCTAATCTATTCATGAATTTATATTCATAATTATTACTCTTTGAGTTATTTGAGATTAATCTCCTGTTCAAGTTAAATTAACTTATTGTTTGTTTACGAGTCAAATAGTGTCTTATTTTACATACCTTCAGTACCGCGTGTATGCTAGCGCAGTAACTAATGTTTACTCTGAGCGAGACCATAATTAGAGTTTCTCACTTTTCCATCAAGACACTATTTATTGTTATTGAGACTTAACATCTCTGTGTAATATTGTTTATATGTCCTTGTAGTAACTATATACTTATATATTATGTTCTATTAGTAACATTATTATTACTTACCGGTATATGTTCACGTACTAACATTATTATTCTTGTGATCATACATTAACATCATTACTTATTCTATGTCAGATCTTTAACCTTATTATCCATAGGTTGTTTATCTATTATTATTCCAATATCATCTTGAGAATGTAGGCTACCCTAGCTACTAAGGAAATAAAACTTGTGAACCTTTACTGTGTATTTTGTGTCCATTTATTATTATTGAAGTGAGATTATAAAAACCAAAGTTAGTTGTTTCCCAGAGGAGAGGAACCCAAGTTGTTGATTGACGCTATTTCCTAAGGTGGAAACCGCAATCAGAGTATATCACGTTTAATTAGAACGTGGCATAACACTAATAATACACTAATATGTAGTAGACCAATTCCTAATATTGTAGACTGTGTAGTTGTCCACATGACTTTGTATCCACTCCGGGATTATGCTCATGGAATAAGGGGAGATGGGTAGTTTTTCTGATCCCCTTTCTCCCTCGTGTTAAGCCCCATTTGTTTTGAGATTATAAGACATTCAGCACATTAGTTTGGCGATTTTAACACCTTTCGCCCCATTTCATTGTCAATTTTAAGATCTTTCGAGCCATTTAGGTGTCAATGCTTTCCTGGCGATCGATAGCGACCCTGAAATTTGGGAAATTTTTCGGTAGAAAAATGTACAAATTTATCATGAAGGGGGGTCTAGGGGGCGTTTTTCTAAGCTTGATGGAGGTCTAGCGAGGAAACTAATAAATATGGAAATAAATAAATTAATATACCCTCAAAAAAACGGCCATCTCCCCTTAAAGCATCAACTCACATCCTGGCTATCCGTGGTTCAATCCTGGGTGAGAGTAAAAACATTTATTCATGAAACTCACGTGTATTTGTGAGATATACTTCAAACTGGAGGAGCCGAATTCGTTTTAACACATACACAGAAAGTAATAGAGGATAGTTATAACAATACATACATTCATATTATATTTATTTGCACAAGAATATTGCATACATAATACTAGATAATGGTAAATAACAAAATATAAGACACACGAGCGAGGCTCCACTAAGTTCACTCGTAAGACTGTTGCTTCTACAATATACTTTAGTGCTCCCTTCAATCGAGTTATTTACACTTGCACTTGATATAAGTAGGTTATTATTCGGACTGTCTTTAGTTGAAGTATTACACTTGTCCTGTTATAAAGGTAAATAGGTAAATAGTACTTCCTTCAACTGAGGAAGAGCTGTTGTGCTGTTGTTGTGCTGTTGAACTTTTAGTTAGAAACTGTGTGCCTATGGATCGGAGTAAAATGCGTAGAGTTGTTCTAGACTATGTGACTCGGAGGTTTTCTTTATGATTTCTTCTTTCACGTATTTATGGTTATAATATTTGTAATTCACTTAGTATCAATATGATCAGTTTTAATATTAGTACTTCCCTAATTTAAATGGGCGTCGCTAGTACTTTATTTATATTTTATTTAGCATAAGAATGAGAGAGTATGATTTCACTAGAGTACTTCCTTATATATATAAAGTACTTCCTTATATATATAAAGTGCATCACTAGGCTAGTACTGTTATTTGTTGATGAAATTAAGTCTTCTCTCTAGGCAACACTTATGATTAATTACTTTTCACAGGTACCGTACCTGTACTTCTTCTGCGTATTTCAAACAGCATACAATTTGGAATTTCAACTAAGAATGAGTTACTTACTTTTATCAATAAGGTAAAGTACAACTAGTTTTGAAGGAGATTTCACTATTTATATGTAGAGGTGCAATCTGTAGTCTTCGGTGGATACGTTGGGCCGTGGTGGTTGTCCTGACGTGGCTGGTTGACAGCAGTTGTACTCGAACTCTTGGTGTTGGACCTTGAATAATACCTACCATATGCCAGTACATAGGTAGAGTAAAATCGAGCTAACGTAGGGGAGAACTCACTAACTGCTTTGGTCTTTATGAGAGTTTTGATGCAGAACTTTCAGACGCTTGGTGTTGGGTCTTAAATATTGTGTGCGAAATGCCAGTGCACCAGCAACACGTTATCGAACGAAGGTAAGATAGTTGTTTTTGACGCAACTTATCTTAACTGTTCTGACCGTTATAAGAGTCTTTCAGACCTAAGTTTGATGGGTATACTTTGGCCTTTTCAAAGATATTTCTATCTCGAAAGGACTCCCTGATGAGTGCCGTTTAAGCTAAACGGTTTCTCACAGAGCCATAGTCTAATAATGTCTCGCCAATGCGAAAGACAATTAATAGACAGTTTGGTCTATTCAGAATAGAGCGCTTGCCAGTGTTTGCCTTCTCTATTCATAATAGTGCCGTGGTTATGTAAGAAAGTTATATTAGTTACATCCAGTGGTGTCTAATAATGGCTTACTTGTTGAACCCACAACAACAAACGTCTAATGAAGTGAACAACTCCATACCAGTGCACCGAGAAGTTTATCCCAATAGTATCAAAGGGTGCCAAAGTTTTCCAGCTATTCCTTACTCTCCAGTGACAAGTAAGAAACAGTTTTCCAACTGAGTATCTACCTTTGTTGAGTTCGCCACTGCTAGTGGCACCGAGGAGCATGCCGTCCCTCATACTGGGTGGTGATTTGGTGCAGCAGACTGTTCGAAGGGGCAGCACGCTCCCCTGCGAAGATGGGCTCGTCTGGCACTTTTTGCAGTTCGACATCAAGGGCTCTCTTGAAGTTGTCTAACGAGATGCCCCTCATGTCTCTTACTCGCCGCGGGAGTTTGTTGAAGAGACGTGGGCCTCTATGTGATAACCAGCCCTCTCGCAGAGAGCCCATAGCACCCCTGTTATTCATCCAGGGGATATCGGATTCCCAACCTCTCCTATCACTGAATTTCATGACTATCGGGGGAGATGTGGCAGAGTGGTCTTGCAACTGGACTGGTAATCCAATGGACCCAGGTTCGAATCCCAATATGTCAATGGGAAGATATTATTGGGATGGAATTTGTGTTGTACCTAGTTTCAGTGCATTACCACAGCACACCGAAATGCCAAAATAAAATACCCTAATTGTTCCCTGATTAAATAGCACTGTATGAATATTCCCATATTCAAAATATGCTACAGGGGGGCAATGCCTAGTGAGTTAATTGCTCAATAGGTGGCGTTCTGAGAGTGAGGGTCCGAGTCTGGGGAATGAGACGGTGAAGCGCGGAGGCGGAGCGGCTTCAGAGATGGAGTTGCTTCGAGCCGGGGTGCTTCGCATGTCTCACTCCCTAGACTGGAACAAGACCTCACGGGCCTCACCGTGTTCAGCGGTTGAGTGTGCAGGCTCTCAGCCTATGCCCGAGAGGGAGTAAACAAAATTGTAGGTTTGGTACTAAACCCTGTGCGATTTTCCACGTGTATATTATTAGGTAACGTTCTGTTCTACGCTCCAACGAGTACAGTTTAAGTGAACTTAAACGCCCCCAATAGTGTAGCTGTTTTAACGAACTTATATGCGAAGTGAAATTCCTTTGTACACTCTCTAAGTAATTTATTTCACATGCTTTGTATGGGGTTGTTAATACGCTACAGTATTCAAGCCGCGGTAGCACTAGAGATTTGAAGAGCGTTATCATAGGTAATTCACCGCATGTTTTAAATGTACACAGAATCCAACCCGTTAGACGTTTCGCAGCCGCAACTTTGACTTGGTTATGTTTTTTAAAACCCATATTTTCAGACATTAACACCCCAAGGTCTTTCACACTGTCTTTCCTTTCTATTATGTGGTTAGATTCTGTTAAATAGTTTGTATTCTCTTTAACAACATTATTATCTCCGTATCGTATTAATTGGAATTTTTCTTCATTGAATTGCATGTTGTTTTCCCTGGTCCACTGGAACACTACATTTATGTCTTCTTGCAGCCGGCCCGTGTCCTCTTGTGTGTTTACTATCTTGCTTAGTTTTGTTGTCTGTTATGCCCTGATTTTATTCAGGATTAACAATTAGTTAAGGTGAGTTCTTTCAAGACTGGGATTTCCATGTTCATACAAATACACATATAGAAGACAACAGGGATACATATAATACCAAAATATAGTTTGTAGTACAGTTTAGTCACTTATTTCCTAAATACATAAAACTGAGTGAGAAGATGCTAACATGACTCACATGAGCAATGCATAGGATACAACTTTATTCCTTATTCTCCCAGCACGATCGTGGATCTAGATGGAGCTCAGGTATGATCAGTTTAGTTTGAATCAAACACTTTACTGTATCTAGAATTCAAATATTAATGAACAGTGCACACTTAAAATATACCACAAAGTTGACGATTTTAATTTTAACGTAATAAACTTTCCTTTCCCTAATAGTAATATCGATAGTAAAATAACTTATAATTGTTTTTATTCCCAGCTAATAAGATTTTGTAAAATTTGTACCAGAGTAGAAGACTTTTGGGATAGAGCTAGGTTACTATACAGACTCTTAGTAGACAGAGGTTTTGTTGCAAGTAAATTGTTGAATAAATTTAATCTTTTTAAGGTCAATTATTGTGACTGTATTTTAAAATTTGATATCAATAATTTTAATCAAGCATTATTAGCTTTAAGTTTCTATTATAACCTCTGCCTACTTTTTGTTTGTATGTATTAATATTTAACTTATTCTATTGTTATTATTATTATTCTTTATAATTAATTGTTCTTGTTAAAAGAGTACTCTTTTGTTTAAATCTGTTGTGCCTTCTTCATATTTTCAAATATTGTTATTTATTATACTGTATCTATTCATTGTCGATAGGATCAATTGCTTGCTTTTGCGATTTCCTTAGTTTATTTGTACAATAAATGTAGGTTATTAGTAGGGTAGTAATTGTTAGGGGTCACTTGAAGCATGCTATGCTTACAGGTACCTACCCGATAGCACTATCGTTAGTGAGTGATATTTGTATTTTGTACTATTGTTATTATCTTGTAAAGTTGCAAATTTGATTTTAATAGAGCATTTTGACACTTAATGTAGTTTCTTTATTCATGCAGAGTTTAGTAAAATTTACCAGAACGTCCCTGACTTCCCAAATTGACTAATTCCCTGAACGTGACGACAGTGCGTTGTTATGTGTGCGATTAGTTTGCTTGGGAACCAGACTAACTTGCGCATGTAGTAATGTACACCCTATGTGGTGGATTGTGTTCTTTTATTTATAAAAACAATATATATATATATATATATTATTTTACTTAAACGTTGTTTCCACATAGCGATTTTGATTGGTTATTTTATCTTTTTACTGTGTTCGTATACGTTTTGGTTTGTTTATTTTGCAAGTTTTACATTATAATATGCCGCTATAGACATGGATAACTTTATAGTCGGATACCTAACGTTCACTTTATACCTGTGTGGTATATTTAGTTGCTGTTATTGACGAGAGCAAGATAGAGTATTTAGGTTGATCTTTCTTTTAATATGGTCACTGGTGTACTCGATCATAAGATCAATTTAAGATTTTTGTGGACTCTGACTTATTTATCGCTGTGCGGAATTTAGGCAGAGTTAATACATGCGAAAAACCGGTATTTGTATTTAATTCCTTGTATAGATCAGAGTGATGTGCGGATACTGATTTTAATACTGGTATACTCGTAGATGGAATCTGTTTCTATAGATTCAAGTCAGTTAACACTTTCGATGATATATTTCAAAATAAGGAACTTTTGAACTCTAACTTATTTGGCCTCGTCACTGGCATCGACTTGGGTAGGTTTTCCAATATTTGTTTCTGTAGATAGGTAGAACACTGGCTGCTTGTAGTCTTCTGAGTCTCCGTAGGCCGTCTAGGTTGGCCGGTCGTGTGAAGTAGGTTACAGATTGGTTAATGGGCTTGAGGTCTTAAATGTGGCTCCGTAACTTATAATTAAACGTTGGGCACCACATTGGACTAACGCGAGTATTCAGAGCCTATAGCTTTACTGTTGATACTCGTCTATCCTGACCATTATATTAACCGTTGATGAAATTCCGTTAAGGTGCTCTTGGAGTAGGGTCTTGAATATAGTGCCTCAGTTATGACGAAATAGCACTATATCGGACTAACGCAAGAAGACTTTAGTAATTGTCTTCTTGTCTGTCTCTGACCGTTATAAGAGGTTCAAGGAATCCGGGGGGGGGGGGGGGGGGGTGTTTAAACCTTTTAGTTGCAAAGTCTAATGGCATGCCATAAACAAAATGCACCTAGGACTTGTATATGCAGAGTGCCTGTGAAGGTGTCTCGCCAAGCCCTTATTTCTCCAAGTGACCGTGGCAGTCCAGGTCTCTTGGAAGAAGGTGGGGTGCGTTGTTTAAACCTTTTAGTTATACTAGTTCTGTGGCATGCCAGCAGGCTGAGTACACCTAGGACTTTGTGCAGAGTGCCCGTGAGGGTGTCTCGCAAGCCCTTACCCACACAGTAGATCGTGGCAGTCCAGATCTCGTGCGAGGAGTTAGAGCGTTAAAGGTGGGTGTGCAATGTGCATGCTATTTTTTTCCTCCACAATCATTACCGGCAGTGTGCACTATAGCTTTTGGTGCAATATTTTCTGCTACAATGGCTTAATTATTTATATAATGGCCAAAATAGGATATGGGTGGCACTTTTCTGGATTCGGAGTTTAAGCGCTCTGATGACGTATGCCCAGCAACACAACAAGCTCTTCTGACAGGTGGAAATGGAGGATAGTGACAGTAGTTCCGATTCGTTTGCCAATACTGAGGGTGAGAACCATGATTATGGCGAAGAACCTCAAGTGATGAATATTGGTGGTGTCCAGGCTAATATGTATGAACCTGTAGGACGAGATCCAGCAGCAGGAGAGGAGGGAGAAGCAGCTGTGATTACCGCCCGCCTTGTTTAAACTACTCGGAGCCGCGGCGGACGCTAGCGATCATGTCGCCGTCTATTTTGACTGCATTTGGATACAATAATGAAAGCCCGCCCCTCACGCCTCCATGACTTATTGTCATCATCATATACATTGCCAACAGGGTGCACATAACAGAAAAAATCGCCGTAAAAATAGACGGGAACTTAACCGCGGCGATCGACTTATGTAAACATGATGACCGTACGCCTGGTCACTTACATATCCTTCCCAACAATGTTTGCGCCACTCACTGTTTTTTTTTTTTTTTTTTTTTTTGTTAGCCTAGTTGCTAGTAGTTGAATTTCAGCCAATAAATTTCTTTAGCCTAGGTTAGGCCTATATCCATTGACGCTGACTGTATAATTTGGGCTAGGCTTAAGTTAGCCCATATTATCCACTCTCCTGACTCCTGAAATTGGCAAGCACGTATGGGTGGGAGGGTGGTTTGGGGGATGGTGGGGGGAAGGTAGAAGGGTAATTGACTGTGTTACAAATATGGAGCCAATTGGTGAGGTAGTTTCGCCATCACGGATTTTCATTGTTTTATGTGATGATCTACGGATAGGCTGGAAGTGGGTGGTGGGAGGAAGTTGGGGTTGTGGTGGGGGGAAGAGAGAAGGGTAGGGGACTTGTCACACAAATATGGAACCAATTGGTGCAGTCGTTTCGCCGCCACATATTTTCCTTTTTTTCCTTTGTGATGGCCTGATGCGGCGACCCATGGTCGGCGAGTGGATTGGGGGAGGGGGTTGGGGTGGTGGTAGCAAGAAGCCAGAAGGGTAAGGTACATGTGGTAGAAATATGAAAGCTATAGCTGCAGTCGTTTCGCTGCTACGATTTTCTTTCGGCGAGTCCATATATATACGGACCTGGCACTGGGCGTGACAAGACCCCAGTCCGTGTAGGCAATCAGCAGGTGCATCTGGCCATACCCATACTCCACCGCACTTTATTGTCAAAGCATTCATCACGAAAATGTCCATTGCATATGAAGCTTGTTTTGGGCTTTGCCTCCCACACTCTGGTTCTTTGTATAAACTTCACCCATTTGTTACAATGGCATGGATCACTTGGAAACTTGTGTAGTGCTATGTTTGGTCCAGGGATGTTGCTACACCCGAAAACAGCACACCTATTCACCATTTTTGCTATACTTGCTGATGTTTACTTCCCAAATGTTTGCCTGGGCCTACGTCACATCCTCACGTGAGTACTAGTTGCAAGGGGTCGCAATTCAATATCTATTTTTGATTTGTTCTCTAATATTGAAGATTAGTTTTGACAAAGGAGTAGTCAGGTTGATTACTGGAGATCTAAACATCTCTTTAAATACATTATAAATTAATTTTAATTTCGCATGCCCACCACCTTTAACTCTTAATAGTAGACCATTGAAGGTAAGGCATGCCTGAGTCCTTCAACTCTCTACTACTAAGAGTAGAACCTATTAAAAGGCGTCTATGTTAACTACTGGCATGCCAGTAATAACAAAGATCCTTTCAGTAGGACACAGTAGCTTAGCCAAGGTTTTTATGTTAATTGTTGGCATGCCATACAATAACAAAGATCCTGGGACTAGGATACTTTGGGGTGTGGTAACTTTTAATAATAGAATATTGAACATAAGGCAGTCCTGATTCTTCCAACTCTCTACTATTAACCTCTGAAGTGCGCATGGGGGTAATTAGACACCTCTGCCTGTGCGCATGTATTTGAGCTGTTTCCATCACTAAAATATTAATTTTACCATAAATAGCATTAATACTTATCCATATGCGCCTATTATAGGTTGATTATAAAGGTATTAACCTGTTACAACAATAAAACAAGTGAAAACAGCGTTTGGATGGTCAAAATCGGCGATACAGGGCGGGAGTTACATAATGTATGGGTGAGGCAACCTCCTTTCCCGCCAATTTCCCCCAAGGCTGGAGAGACACTGTCGATCGATACTCTCTCTCTCTCTCTCTTGCACTCGCTTGCTAACAGTGATGACAATGCCCTGCTTGCAACTCGCTAATGTTAGCACGAAAATATACCTCAGAATAAGGGAATAACAGGGAAAATGGGTGATAACTGAAGGAGGGGAGGAAAGTGGGGAAGGAGGGGAGGTAGAGGAGTGATATTTTGCATGGCCCAGGGGCAAAACAAAATATATATATATATATTTTGTTTCGATGTTTAAAATTGATTTTTTTTTTCTCTGACTCTTAAGAGTTTTCCCGCAGGCCGCCGGGGGAACTCTTAAGAGTCTTCCCGCAGTTCCCGGGTTAAGAGTAGAACCTATTAACCCTTAACTGGCGGCGCGCAACATATGTCGAGTGAAATAAATTTGGACTATGTGGCGATGCACGACAGCTGTCGAGTGCCATTGTCAGCACGTAATGTTGCTGAGAGAGAGAGCTGAGCCGTGGGACGAGCGTAGTAACTCTATGACCGCTCCCCACGACCACCGTGGACCTACTGAACTGTATTCCACCCTTCTCCCCCCTTTCTCACTCGCTACACAGGGAATAAAGTATGGAAATGGCCTTATTTTAGGGTTTTTGCACTCGTGTTGCACGATCGTTGCAAGAGAACCAGTGGTCGTACAAGGATGGTTCGGGTGTCATTGGAAAGCTCTGTTTACGCCCTTTCAGGGATAGATACTTGTTTTATGCTCTGGGTCTTGTTTATGCATGAAAATGAGCACGGAAACAACCCTATTTAGGGTAAAAAAAAAAACGCTGGGCGGTACATAGAAATTACCGCCTAGGCCGCTCTTAAGGTGTTAAAGGCGTCTATGTTGGTCACTGGCATGCCAGTAATAACAAAGATCCTTCCAATAGGACACGTAACCTAGAAAAGGTCTAGGTGTCAATTGTTGGCATGCCACACAATAACACAGATCCTGTTAATAGGATACAGTTACCGTATCTACAGTAATAAAATGTTGAAGCGTAGGCAGGCCTGGCTAATTCAATTTTTACTACTGAAGGTACAGCCTATTAGAGGCTTCGATGTTAACTGATGGCATGCAACAATCAACAACGATCCCTTAATAGGATTTTTGACCCCTCAGACAAGTAGATATTCGGCATGACGTTATATCCAACTGAGTGGGAGGGTAATCTTGAGGTTTCTTACTCAGTATGCCTCAAAATTGCTTACTTCCTTCATGATGATATTTATTTTATTATCAGAAATATACATATAAAATTACATAATATTCCTGAGTGGGCCTTGAGCATAATACGGTACTGGCCCACCAGTGTGATGTGAGGAGAGGAGAGTTGGTATAAAACATTATATTGTACTGTACATCAGACAACAATAATTCACCCTCTCTCACTCACTCAGCTTTGGTACACTCACTTATTTTTCAGTAAACACTTTAAATTGGCAAAAAAACACAGATGAATGTGGCATACAAGTACATAAATTGTCTCTCACATCTATCTATCTATCTATCTATTGCCTGACGCCGTGATCCCCGAAGGGGTGGACACGAACGAACCGCCCCCATGCACCTCTGTCCCCAGTCAGTCGACGCCTCTCCCCCCAACCAGCACCGCCTTCGTTCATGTACTTCCTCACTCCATCCTTCCACCTCTCATTCGGTCTACTCTCCCTCCCTGTCCCTCCACCTCGCTCTCGTACACCCTCTTAGTCATTCTCTCGCTTTCCATACGTTCCATATGGCCGAACCATCTCAAGTTGTTCCTTTTCATACTTTCCAGCACATCTACCTCCACACCACACCTCCTTCTTACTTCCTCATTAGTCTGTTTATCCCTCCATGTAACTCCGCACGCACTTCTTAAGTAATTAATTTCCACTGCTCTCACTCTTGGTCTGAGTCTCTCAACTAACGTCCATGCTTCGCTTCCGTAAGTAAGTGTCGGGATTACCACACTGTCATGCAAGGACTTCTTCACTTCCATACTGACCACCCTATTTCTTGTTACTGCTTTCAGCATTCCTACAACCCTCTTCCCCTGTTGTACCCTCTCCCGCACTTCTTCATCCATAGTCCCATCTTTACTCAACACACTGCCCAGATACTTAAAAGAGTTGACGATCTCCATAGCCTGACCGTTCAGCTTCACCTCACACTCTGTGACTTCACCCCTTTCGAAGACCATAACCTTGCTCTTCCCCGCATTTACCTTCAAATTCCGTTTTTTCGCACACTGTTCCAAACTCATTTACCAGACCCTGCAACTCCCATTCATTATCACTCATCAAAACTGTATCATCCGCAAACAGCAGTATAGGTAGCTTCCACTCAATTCCCTCCCTTTTCAGCGATACACCAACATCCACTGCTCTTGATAGTATTTCTTTCATGACTCCATCCATATATACAGCAAACAACCACGGGGACATCACACACCCCTGTTTCAAACCAACATTCAGGTCAAAGAACTCGCTCTGCTCACTCTCCACACGTACTGCCGCCTTTGCACCCTCATTCATGCTCTTCACTGCTTTCAGCAACTTGCCCTCTACTAGGAGAGGCTGGGAATGCGAAATCCCCCGGATGAATAACAGGGGTGCTATGGGCTCTCTGCGAGAGGGCTGGTTATCACACAGAGGCCCACGTCTCTTCAACAAACTCCCACGGCGAGTAAGAGACATGAGGGACATCTCGTTAGACAACTTCAAGAGAGCCCTAGATGTCGAACTGCAAAAAGTGCCAGACGAGCCCATCCTCGCAAGGGAGCGAGCTGTCGCTTCAAACAGTCTACTGCACCAAATCACCACCCATAACGAGGGGCGTCGCGCTCCTTGGTGCCGCTAGAGGAGCGGCGAACACATCCAAAGGTATCCTAAGGTAAGGTATCCGTATATTCTAAGTACTTTCCACAAACCTTCTCTATCCACTCTGTCATAGGCCCTCTCCAAGTCCATAAAGGCAACATACACCTTTTGTTTCTTCTCCAGATATTTCTCCACAACACAATTCAGGGTAAAAATCTGATCTACACATCCTCTTCCTTCCTAAAAACCTCCCTGCTCGTCGCCTATCCATTTCTCCGTTCTCACTCTCACTCTCTCAATCACTACCCTAATGTATACCTTCCCTACTACGCTTAGAAGACATATTCCTCGGTGGTTACCACACACTCCTCTTTCCCCTTTGCCCTTATATAGGGGCACTATTATGCCAGTCTTCCAGTCATCGGGTGCATTCCCCTTCTCCCATGCTAGTTTGCACATTTTCCATACCCATTCGATCACTATCTCACCACCATACCTCAACATTTCCCCACACACTCCATCTGTTCCTGGTGCTTTCCCCAACTTCACTCTTTTCATGGCTTCCCACACTTCTGACCTCTTGATCCCCCACCTCCTCCTCCACTACTTCTCTTCTTCTCCCTCCCATACCATATCCAGCTATGTTTGCTGGCTCTTCATTCCTTACATGTCCCCCGCAAAAAAAAAAAAAAAAAAAAAAATTATAGGTTTGACTCCTGTAAGGAGATAAAGAAAACCTAATATTTAGTAGTGGCCCCGTAATCATTGACGAACATGCCTATTACATAAGGCATCCTCTTCAAACACTAATCCGCCGTAGTTTTGAATCTACCGCGCAGAGCATTTAAAAACTGAGGAGCCTTCATCATGAGCGCACGCGACCTCACTCATGGCTTCAGTCATTATGAATTGGGTTCTCACTACGAAAAAACTTCGTAAAAAATAAAAAGAAAAAGAAAATAAGAATAACTATCCAATAAGCTTTCCATCATATCGTGGATGTACTTGTGTGGATTTCTGACCAGACGCTGATTCAGGCGTCATTCTTCCTTCACTGACATATCAAGTAAACCAAAATCCTTAATACATCAACGAATGGGAAGGGGACGGTCGGGAGGGCCCCAGTCGTCAATGATTACGGGGCCACTACTAAATATTAGGTTTTCTTTATCTCCTTACAGGAGTCAAACCTATAATTTATTAGTGGCCCCTCCATCATTGACGAACATGCCTGATTTCTAAGACTGGAGGGGGACATTCGTAATCATATCATAACTCTAGAAAAGCAGATAATAAAAACAACCACATAGTATTCTTACTTTAAAAATATTTAATAACGGCGTAGCCGAACAAATACAAGAAAAAGGGGGTTCAGGCAGGTGCGTGCTTCAAAGAAGCCTGCCTGACAAAAAATGGGTAACCCTGAAGATTCTGAACACAGATCTGTAGTTACAAAGGCACCCCACTCAACGAGTGGTGACAAAAAATAACAAGTTATAAGTTTATATGTGCACATAATAAACCCCAACATAAACTTGGAGATAAATTGCAAAGGAACTCCATTATTCTAAAATTAAATTGCTTTCGCAGCTAAACTACTCTAACAACACCGTTGTTTTGTACTTAACATTGTACTAGCACAATTTCTCACTGAGAAATTTTCATAACACATTTTAACCTTAAATTGTATCACAGCTCTCATACTCCGGCGGGGTCTAGGGTGTCCTGTGTCAACTGACTGCACCCCCCCCCCCCCTTTCCCGTGAAAGTAAACAAAAGTGACTGCAGGGCCACCTAGACCCTCTGCCTTAAAGCTATACATGGTAAGGAAGGTTTGTCTAGAGCAACTGACAAGTATCTAGACAGAAACGTATGATTAGACGCCCACAACTGCGTGGACGCTATGTCTTCAACTGAACAAAATTTCAGGAAATGTAAAGAGGCTGCCCATTTGCGTAAATCGTGGGCCCGACCCACAACGCCGGGATTACTTTCTTTAATGACTTCTACCAGAAGAGAGGCTAATCGCCGTTTAAGTAAGCGTTTACCCGTACTTGCTACCCATAAAGCACCTTGGGGGTTTTGAGGAGCTACTCTCAAATATTTGGTTAGAGCTTGTACTGGACATAAATTATGATGCACCTTTCCCCTTTTTAACGCCGGCACCGTGAACTCAGAAAACACGTGTGCACTATGCTCATTCTTGGCTACAAAACCTGGGGAGGGTGCAATGGAAATACATTCATTAAGTCTACCAAACCTAAGACAATTAGGTGTGTTGCTCATCGCCGCCAGCTCAGACACTCTGTTTCCGGTGGCTAAAGCCAAAAGGAAAACCGCCTTTTTTAAGAGTAATGCAAAGTCTGCAGTATTTTGGTACAGACGAGAGTGAAGCAAAGACAAAGCTTTGTCCAGAGACCAAGTAGGCATGAGCTGACGGGGAGGTGGGCGGAGTTTAAAACATGCTCTCATAAAACCTGTTTCCTCCGCTACCGGTATGGAAAGACCCGTAAGGTCTAAAAAGGGCACTCTAATCGCAGTTAAGTTATTTTTTAATGTTACCACAGATAAACGTTTCTGCTCAAACAGATAATTTAAATAATTAAAAACTAATGCCACTGAGGGTACAGTTTGTTCTGTCCTAACGATCCAAGAAGTAAAGGCTTGCCAATGTGATTGATACTGTCGTTTTGTAGACTGAGTATATTGATTAAGTAATTTATTTGTCACATCTCTACCGTATGGTGCTAGCCACTTGGCCTCCTGAATGTCCATAATGCAAAAGTCAGCGAGGTCGCGAGGTTGCCAATCGCGTCTAAGTGGAAATACCCGACCGGGAGCGATACCGGGTCCGGGCACCACATTTTCAATTGCTGGTACCACAACTGCGCCGGCCACAGTGGCGCGATTAGCGAGACTAAGCCTCGATAATCTCGTAGTTTGTTCACTACATGGCACATTAGTGACGCATCTGGCAGCGGAAACAGATAGATGGAGCTCCATCTGTTCCAGTCTGTCACTAGGGCGTCTGGCCCCCCTGCCGGCGTTTTCGCCCGGCGGGTGAGGTATAGAGGGAGTTTGTGAGTCTCCTCGGACGCAAAAAGATCCACTTGTGGATGGGAGAGCTCTGCAATCATTAGGTTGAAAATGGGTTGCTTGAGCTCCCATTCTACTGTCGTGCTCTGTCGCCGGGACAGAGCGTCTGCCCAGACGTTCGCTACGCCTGGGAGATAAGATGCGTGCAGATAAATATCTAGACTGTTGGCTAGAGCAAAAATCTCTTCCGACACGTTTAGCAACTTCCTTGACCTCGTTGACCCTTGTTTCTGAATACAGTGGACTGCATTCAGATTGTCCATTCTGAAGGCCACCGACTTGTCCCGTAACGCCGGGCCGTGAGCCTGAAGGAAATACAAGGGGACTAGTAATTCTTTGACATTGATGTGCGAGATTTCTAAGTGGGACCAAAGCCCCTGACCCTGGTGCCCCTGATTTGACTGAAATCCCCAACCTATTGTGCCTGACGCATCCGTGTCTACCCATACCGTTGGTGGAGGAGAGGTCCATGACATTATTGAGTGCAATGTTTCCCTCTTCGCCCAGACCGCTAGTAAGGTGTGGATTAATTTCGGGATGGGCCATAATTTTCCCGCCGGTAAGAGCGGGAAATATTTGTTGCCTTCCAATATTAATCGTTTTACTTTCAACCGGCCCAACTTGACAGTTAGTTAAATCCAGTTGAGAGAGCCGACCAGAGACTCCCAGACCCTTCGTGTCGTAGTCAGACTGTGAAGAAACCTGAACAGTTTCCTGCGAAACCTGTTGCGATTGTCCACACTCTGACTCAGAGTGAGAGCGGCGGTGTCCCAGACCAGCCCTATCCACTGAATTACTCGTGAGGGAACAAGGTTTGACTTTACCAGATTTACCTTGAAGCCTAGAGTTTTGACATGATTTAAAATGATATTGACATGTTTTATGCATAATTGTTGTGTCTCTGCCACCACCAGCCAGTCGTCCAGATACCACAACACTCTGATCCCTTGTTTTAACAATGGCATCAGGGCTTGCCGGACTAGTTTTGTGAATAATCGAGGTGCCAGGTTCAAACCGAACGGCATCCTCTGAAAAACAAAATTTTGGTGCCTGATCCGTAAGGCCAAAAACCTTTGAAATCTTTTGTTGACCGATACGTGCCAATAGGCGTCTGTCAGGTCTAGTGAACACATCCAACCTCCCGGCGGAAGCGTTAGCCTGATTTGGTGTACTGTTAACATTCTGAAAGATTCGTTGTGAATGTGAAGATTCAGATAAGACAGGTCTATGACCGGCCTCATCTGAACACTGTCCCTTTTGGGAACCAAAAATAGTTTGGATGTGAATACAGGGTAATTTGGGGGGACCGGGATGATGACATTCTTGGCAATCATTTCCTGGGCTAGTGACTCCACCTCTAAAGAAACAAAATTCGCCGTTGTCGGCTGACGTAATCGAGGTCGCCGGAGCCACTGCCAAGTGATGCCTTTGCGTGCCACCATCCGTGCCCAAGTGTGTAACGGCCATGCTTGGTGACACGTTCGGAACGACCCAGTTAGCAGACAAGGGTTCGCCGGCTGTACTACCCTCGGTTCCTCCGGCCTTAAGGTAGGCGCCGGGAGTGAGAGAGACTTTAGTTTTTTGATGGTGGGGTTGGTGCTGGCCGCTTCGCCGGTTGGCTGGTGTTGGCCGAAGACTGGCCCTGACCTGGTTTATTTTGGCCGCGTCCTCTCTGACCTGAAAACCTATTCTGTCTATGCCTGTACTGACCCTGGGGGGAGTGGGAGGACTTAGGCGGAAGAAAAGGTTTAGATCCCCCTGGCTGGGCTTTAGTAGTAGGCCTGGGTTTGGGGAAGTTAAATGCAGGTTTCTTAGAAGGGGTGGGACTGTGCTTAACGGCCTGTGCCATATTGAACACCGTTCGCCATACTTCAGGGGACATTAAAGATGGAGTAAGTACTGGTGACATCACCACCTGGTTAGCAATGCGATCAGGTAGCTTGCGAACTAACGACATCCTAAGATCTTGTCGTGCTCGCACCGCCTCAAGCAAGGCGGTGCGTATGTCACCTAAGGATTGGATTGACGACTGAAGAATCAGTCGCCGGGATAACTCAACCGATCTTCGAGCATCCGCGTCTGCGATTGCCTGAGTAGACCGTAGTAAAGACTTAGCCACCTGCTGAGATACTATGTACTGTGAAAACAGGCGAAAAGCTTTTCCTCGTAGCCTAAATTCTCTGTCTAGGTGAGTAGGGGTAAGGGTAGTGAACGGGTCCTTCAGTTCACAAAGATTAATCTTAGGGGCAGCTAGGAATGCAAACAAAGCTGCCGGGACTCCGCCGGCAGAACCCATCGGCATGGAAAACCATGAATGTGTGTCCTGAGGGATCTGGTGGGAAGATTTAGAAGTGAAAGTGGTTGCAAAGTTTTGAGCCTCTACCTCCCAATCCACCCAAGGTCCTGGACCCAACTGTCCCACCTTCAAAACTGGATTAGCTGCGTCGTCTGTGACGGTCTGTAAATCTAGTTCAGGAGTAAGAGCTGACAGAGTCTTAATATCATTAAACCCATCCAGCTTAGACCAGTCTGAAAATAGTTTTAAAGCTGAGGCAGGGGGTAAAGCAGGCTTAGAAGCATACACAAAATAATCCTGGTGATAATAACTAGGTATAGCCTTGATGTTTACGTCCAGAACATTTCCCAAGGCATCCATGGCCCTTAATTTCTTTGACTTGTTGCCCTGGATAAACCACTCACGCGGTACCGGGAGTTCCCCTGACAAGGTAGGTTGGGCAAGCTCTGGTTTAGAGGGGTTCAAAAGAACCCATGACTCGTCTGGCCCATAAAGCAGGGGCATAGCTACCTTTCTAAGAGGCGCTTTGTCTAGAGGGGGTGGATTGACATCCGTTATGACCCTGACATTTGAAGTTGTCAATGCGCCGTAGCAGGCTTAGTGCTCCTTGCAGGTGACAGAGTAGGAGGGTTAGGAATCTTAGATAAATCAATTGACGTCATCAGAGGCCGTACCGTAGAACTTGTCGAGGGAGCCCCCAAGTCCATTGTGGGGTTTTCCTGTTGTTGACCAAAAAATTTAGATAAAGCATGAGTAAGCAACCCATCAATTTCTTGTGCTGTAACAAACTGGTTTGATGAAGAACTTACAGGAGAATCATTATTATCCCGTGCGGCGTCCAAGCCTGAGCCTGACCCTTGTCCTTCCATATCCGAAATTATTGAAACTTCGTCTTTTTCCTCCCGATCCTCCTGAGAAGACCCCGCCGAGGCAGGGGTACCTTGTTTCCAAGATAAGTCTGGGATAGAGGATGGGATCGCCGCGTCCCTGTGGACGTCGGCTACTGTGTGACTCGTATGAGTCGGACATGGGTGGTCAGACCCTGTTTGGGCAAACCGCCAAACACCGAGGCCCTGGCCTACGCTCTCTTGAGAGTCTGAAACATTCTCAATTATTGACCCTCCTGAACTTTCCATTTCCAGGGTTAAAATATTAATTGGCAAATCCTCTTTAGGGACAGGCGCTGCACTGGACTCTGAGGCCGTAACACAAACTCTGTCAGGTGTAGAGGTACGATGAGATGCACTAGACTTTGGGGAATGTCGAGAGGACTTCCGATGTGAATCCTTTTTTGAGGATTTATGGCTGCGGTGTGACCGCGAACTAGTCTTAGATCTGGAAGAATCTCCGCCGTGACCACTGGTGGAACCTTCCGTCTTACTCTTCTTACTCGCCGGTAAAGAGGCACGACTAGATGACTGGTGTCTGAGAGGTGACCTTGACCTAGATCTCGCCCGCGACGAGGAGGCGGATGCCGGGGATGTAGGCTCTCTCGGGCGTTTAGTTGTAGTCGCAGACGATACAGAACCCTGACTAGTCTCCGTCGGCTTAACACTCGTGACTCTAGAGGAACGTTTAGGGGGAGGGTGTTCTGACAGCAATCTATCCCAAAGTGGGACGTTGTCACATTGAAGTGACTTATGCGCGACAATGGTAGTGTAGGCCGACATCTGTTGTCGAACCTCTCTCAACGCTACCGCCGCGGTCTTATCATTTTCACAAAGGACTTTAACAGCTAATTGAGAGCAAAAGGAACAATTATGCATAACCCAGAGACCCCTTGAACGGTCTAGACATTTAACACACCTTATGCAAAGGGTGTGTGCAAAAATAGGGATACCAGCACAAGTAGGGGTAATGCACAGGGCAAAAACTGGGGCCACGGTAGCCATGACAGAGACTGGTGGGTGAAAACTACCGCGGGCCTGTATTGGTCCGCCGGAGCTCAGCTCTGGAAAAAAAAGAAAATTTCCAGGAATTAATGCTCATAAGGTTAATCCAACATGTTCGCACACAAGTGTTAATAACCCGCCGGGTAACGAGATGCAAAGACACAACTAACACATCTCGCTACGCGGCGGGGTGTAAAGTCTAAACAAATCTTTTGCTAAAGAAAGTGAAGAATACCCTCTGATATAATGGTCCAGCATGGCACTTATAGTCTCTTGGAGGAGGTGACTGTCTCAAGATTCAATTTTGTAACAAAGCAACCCCCCATAAAGACGCCGGCCCTTGAATTATTTTAGTAGAATAGCCCAGGGCAGGATGATACGAGATCTGATGTTTAACGAATTGTCACAAAAGATCGCCGTAAGTTAGAAGGCGGCGATACCTAATTGTATCACTAAATTAATAGGTTAAATTGAATTTTGTAAATTCCTTAGTTCCTCCACCTAGGAGCACCCGCCGGGTGTGAGAATCGATATTTAACCTAATTGAACCTTCAATCGCCGTAATAGTAAAGGCAGCGATACACAGAGTATCACTACAATGGATTGGTTAACTAACTGAAAGACCTAAGTCGTTCATCCCACCCTACCCAGGTGCACCCGCCGGGTGAGAAGTTTAAAAGTAAACCCCATAAGTTCCTGTCCCCACTTCTTTGTAAAAGATCGCCGGGGAGGAAAGCCTAAACAACAGCTAGGTTTTTCATGTGGTTGTCGTAAAACCAGGTAGAAAAACTCCCAAAACGTATGTCCACAAGAACGCCGTTTTATATGGATGGGTACAGCCATCCCGCCGGGAATCAAAGGAGGCCTGAAACCAGGCACCCACAGAGACGCAGTCCTGGAGAGCCACAGACACCCCCCCACGCCGGGGAAACAAGCCAGTGTTAACAACCACGTGTGGCCCAACACTGCTCTCGGCCAGGATTTTTTCACGGTGAAACCGAGAAAAAACCCGCCGGAAGGAAACCCACCCTGAACAGACACCATCTGAACAACACAAGACACGAGGATAGCCACGCACGACTAACCCAAGGTCACACCATAATCCGTGGAATTAGCCAATACACAACTAAACCAGGAAACAATTATAGTCCGAGGAATTAGCCAATACACAACTAAAACCCGGATACACATGACACAGTAGGGCATATTTATAAATAATAAATAATAACACTAGTACATGTGGCAAAGCTACGAGCGGCTGGCTAGGCCTAGGCAGACGGCATAATAACAGTTGAAATATACACACACACTGGAAATATCACAACAGGAACCACCGCCAACACACCACCGTAGCAATAACTTCCAACCCAGGGAAGACTGACTCGGGACCCAGAAAAAACTTCACTAAGTGAAGAAAAATACGCTGGGAACGTCAGAAAACAAAGCTTACCTCATCAGAAAGATAAAAGGCAGCAATAATTAACGCGTAGTGAAAGCCGCCTGCATCACAAACTAACTCAACTGTGAAAAAGTTCACATGTCCACAACGTGACCACGAGGGTACATCCGAAATAGATGCCCCATACACTCGACCCAAAATACACTGCACTGCGGGCAACCAGCCCAGGACACTCCTGCTACGCCTATCCTAACCTTACTCGATACATCCTGGAGTAAACAAATGAGAAAAAACTCACTAGGGACGCAACGAATGCGGAACCAGCGGAGCGTGGGGAGGCACGTCCGGGCGGGCTGAGCGCAGAGCAGAGAAGGAAGAATGACGCCTGAATCAGCGTCTGGTCAGAAATCCACACAAGTACATCCACGATATGATGGAAAGCTTATTGGATAGTTATTTTTATTTTCTTTTTGTTTTTATTTTTTACGAAGTTTTTTCGTAGTGAGAACCCAATTCATAATGACTGAAGCCATGAGTGAGGTCGCGTGCGCTCATGATGAAGGCTCCTCAGTTTTTAAATGCTCTGCGCGGTAGATTCAAAACTACGGCGGATTAGTGTTTGAAGAGGATGCCTTATGTAATAGGCATGTTCGTCAATGATGGAGGGGCCACTAATAAATATATATATATACCGGTATATATAATAATAATAATAATAATAATAATAATAATAATAATATTCATAATGATAATAATAATAATGAGATAAAATCAAATAAACAAATAAATTAAATTAAAAATAAAGATACATAATAAACACTTGCACACATATATTACACATACAGTATATACTCATAATATATGTACGGTACATATCACAAAGCAACATAACTACACATGAATGTGTCATAAGCTAATAATAAATACTATTATTTAAGATATAATTTAAATGGGGGACTTTTGCGGGCGACTGCACCTATGTACACTCGGTCCAAGAAGTATCTGCACCCCTACGCTGATCATCTGGTGTGTACAGCTTGATAGGGTTGGCACCTCTGCCTGCAACTATGTCCATGTGTCAGAGACGATCGTCTCTGACACATGGATATAGTTGCAGGCAGAGGTGCCAAACCCTACCGAGCTGTACACACCAGATGATCAGCGTAGGGGTGCAGATACTTCTTGGAGCGAGTGTACACTATACACACATAACTTACAAAGTACTAATTACATACTGATTTATAGAATATTATATACACTATTCACATGTGAATGGGCGAAGTCATCACTGTTTTAGGGATGCAGGTGACTAAAAATATAAAAGCACTTACAATTATAGTGCAGATTTCCTTGGCATAGTATTCACAACTACTGAGGGGTACCCGTTCACCCTTTGAGGAGAGCAAGGGCGTGAGCGCGCACTCTCTGTTAGGACAGGAAGTCCTTGTCCTAGGGAGAGGTCGACTTCCTTTACTTTAGTTAATAACTCTATGATACTTGTCGACGTCCTTTACTTTAGTTAATAACTCTATGATACTTGAGTATTTCACAAAGGTGGTATTTTATATAAACAGGACTCAAGCCAAGGCTTATTTGGATTTACATATCAACAGGCAGGGTCATGAGGTTGCCGAGATAATCTAACTTTTGTTCAAGGTTTAAGATTCTTGGGCTTTAAGCTTCAAATGGGAAAATTCAGGGTGAAGGGGTAAAAATGAAAGTGAGGGTTGCTATGTGTATCACGGTATATCATCTACAAGAGTAGTCTATTATACTTAGGATTGATATCAGGAGTATATTAACAGTTTGGTTATCTTATTATCTGAAAACTGGTAAGGGAGATGTTTCTCTGTATAAGAGAATTGTATCTATACGCGAGTACTGATTCCGGAAGGTTGGTAGGCCGGCGAGTTCATGTTGGTACTCCCGTGAGCTTAGGGGATTAACTGAGAGACGTGAAGGCAAGGATGCGCACAATAGACTCGAAATAAGGACTTGTAATTAGTGAAGTAAAAAGATACGAAAGAAGGTCATGTGGTTTGTTTACTAGGAACAGCTTAGTAATGAGAAGGTATGTGAATATGTGTGTTGGAGAAAATTAAGTAAAATAGTTTATCTGGGTGGTAGGATATGGTTTTTGCATAAGTAAAAACATGCATATATTAACATTATAATGGTAGGTATATTAACCTTCTTAATATTAACAATCTAGTGACCCACTAGGACTGGTGCTAGTGGATCGAACATTAAGGATTTATAGAAAAAACACGAAGGAAGGTAATGTGTCTTGTCTACTAGGAGATCGCTTAGGAATGAGAAGGTATGTGAATATGTGTGTTGGAGAAAAATAAGTAAAAGAGTTTATCAGTGTGGTATGATATGTTTTTTTTGTGCATAAGTAAACACATGCATATATTAACATTATAATGGTAGGTATATGAACCTTTTTAATATTAACAATCTGGTGACCTACTAGGACTTGTGCTAGTAGATCGAACATTAAGGACTTGTACGTAGTGAAGTAGAAAAACACGAAGGAAGGTAATGTGGTTTGTTTCCTAGGAGAATAGCTTAGTAATGAGAAGGCATGTAAATATGTGTTGTGGGAGAAAATAAGGAAAAGATTGTAGCTAGTCTATATACATTATTAGAGCATAAGAATATGGTGGTGGTATTATCGCACAATGTTGATATTCTTAGCAATCCAAATTGTAATAAAGAACAGAAGGTTAGGCAATTTATAGATTACTATTGTGAAGGCAATGGGTCTTAATCAACATTAACATTTCACAGGAATATAGGAACTCAAATCTAACCTCTTAAAAACTACTATATGGTGATCTACTCGTGTTTGGTCTAGTAGATAAAACAGGGTAGGGGAACAGGGAAACATTCCGTCGTCATTGTGGCGACTCGGGCATCCATGGCGTCGCTACTGTGTTGGCTGTTTAGGCGTCGGTCGTGTTGGTGTGAGGCCTTTGTTTTAGTTATCCTCTTCCTTGACGTTTTCTCTTTCGTTGTTCTTCTTCCGTTTGCTTCTTTTTCGTTTTGGGGAATGACTTTTTCTTCTGGGTCTCTATGACATTTTCTTTTTTTCTGAGTATTTTAGTGTCATCAGCAAAAAACGACACCGTACTGTGTCTTGTGTTGGCATCTATGCCGTAAATTAGATTAAAAGGGGCGCTAGCACTGTTCCTTGGGGAACTGAGCTTTTGACATCCGAAGGCTCCGATGTGACTCAGTTTACTGCTACTGATTGTTTCCGGTTTACGAGGAAATTGTATATCCACCGTCCGATTTTCCCAGTTATACCTTTTACTTTCAGTTTGTGGGCTATTATACCATGGTCACATTTATCAAATGCCTTAGCAAAATCGGTGTAAATGATATCCACGTTTTTCTTTTCTTCTTGCGCTTTAAGAATTTTGTCATAATGTTCCAAAAGCTGTGAGAGACATGATCTTCCCGCTCTGAACCCATGTTGACCGGTGTTGTGTAGTTCATTTGCCTCCATAAATGCTGTGATTTTGCTTCGCAGGACTCGTTCGAAAACTTTAATGATGTGGGAAGTTAGAGCTACCGGGCGGTAATGTTTTGGTAGTGCTTTATCCCTCCTTTATGCAGTGGGGCAATCATAGCATTTTTCAAGCTATCTGGTATATCATCAGTGTCTAGACTCCTTCTCCACATTATAGCCAGGGGTTTTGAGAGGTTTTCCTTACATTTCTTCATTAGGATCAAGTTCCATGAGTTCGGGCCTGGTACCGAGTGGGATGGCATGTTGGAAATGGCCTCTTCTATGTCTTTTGGACCGAAATCAATATCCAGTATCTGGGGGGTTAACGATTTTAAGAAATGCTGCGGTGGTCATACCTTTGGCTGAGTTGTCTTATTTGGTGTGCCTCGAGTTAATAAGGACACTGGTGTGAGGGGGACTTCCGGTGGTGTTTGGAGTAGTCCTTTTCGGCTTCCCGGTCATGGCGGTGGTGTGGCTGTGAGGTAGAATGGCACCTGGACGTATGATGTTTATGGTGCCTTTTCTTGTGTTGCCTTTTCCATCTTTTCTTTTCTGATGTGCCTCAGGACGGTCGATGGTTATGAATAAATTCTTTCTGGGTGTTGGAGGACGTGTCACTTTCATGGTAGTGACTCTTGCACATCTTGATGGACTGGTGGTTGCTTCCTTGTGGCTTGAAGGTGTGGTGGGCAGAGCAGGAAAAATGTTTGGTGGTGGTGAATGTTGGGCGAGTTGTTTTTTCGTTATTTCAAAAAGAAACATAGTATGATTGAATTAGGAATATGCCTAAATATTTTTATGCATTAGTTAACCTGCAGGACATTAAAATACCCTAGAGGCTAGGGTGGTTATTTGTGAATTTCTAGCCTTAGATTCTGACAGAATTAGTTATATTTACGATATAAAGCATTATTTCTTTTCCATGTGCGTTAATTTTACTTATATGATGAACATGTGAACCTTGAAGAGCGATAAACCAGTGGGAAAAGCATTTGGGTGGTGAAAAACATATATTTTCGCCACCCGGTCGTATGTTGGGACCGCATGCTGAGAGAGACACATCCTCCCCTAGCAACTTCTCGCAACACACTGACCGCCGCAGTAGAGATCTTGTGTTGTATAAAGTCTCTTAATTGACTCACTTGTGTTTACGTAACCGCGTGAGAAAATTTCGCGCAAAATGTAATCGATAAATGGAGGAAAAATTTGGAAAAATAGCTGATAATTGAGGAGGGTGGAAGGGGGGGTGGAAGGTGATGAAGGAGGTGAAGAGGGGGGGGGGGGTTGAGACACATGAGGATTAGTGGTAAGAAGTACTAGAGGGGAATTATTATCTCACCTAATCATGTATTCGTTTGTTTTGAGAACCTCTGGGGTGTTTTGGAAGTTTTTTTTTATGGTCTTGCTTCCGTGAGGCCTATCGTGTTCGCTATGGTGACCATTCCGTGAGGCTTATCGCACTTCTCGTGTTAATTCATATGAACAGTACCGGTAACGGTTTCATAAGATACTATTTCTTGTCAACCACATTATGCTTACTTCTTTTCATATTATCACGGAGTGGGTACGAATTCATGAGACCACTGTTAACACCCACTACCTTCAATCAATGCTGCACAATGCAGTTCTGCTTTCAAAATTCTGTCTACCGATTCTCTCTCTCTCTCTCTCTCTCTCATTTTAAGTATGCTTCTATCTGGTTATCTTTACTATCAACTAAACAATGATAAGCTGTACATCACATTCTGCACCGCTTACTAGTTAAGATATCATTGTGCCAAGCATTGTTATAATAAAACAAAAGATAAGTTACTTCCTTAAACAGTCTTTATATTTCAAGAAACAACACGGCATCTTCCTGTAGTTTTCAACTTACCTTCCATCGGCATAACCATGCTGATTTATTATCGCTTCCACTTCGTTTTGGGGTACCATCTCACTGTTCATAACGGGCGGTTCTGTGGGCCCCGAGATTTGCTCCAGCAGGTCCATCTTCGCCTTATTCTTCCACTTCTTGCGGTTTTTCTTTTTTCTCCGTTTGCCCTTCCACTTTTCACCACTTTCAGCCGCCACCTCCGACACCATTAAGGCAATGAGGAGGAGGATCCACGCGGGTTTGAGATCCATGGCCTTAAAGTTACGACGTGATAAGACTTTTATAGCAGCCTGATTACTTCACAGTTTATTTCTTGTTACGGCACTATAACATATCCATACTCAGAATAACTAAGCAGTAATGATTTTGTTCACGTGTTTTGAACATTGGTATCGCGAGAGTTATGATGATGGATTGTCATAAGAAGAGGCGACCTCGTAAATGTGTCGAGTATCTATAGAGCCTATGACCTTCCCTGGGGGGGGGGGTCTCTTGCACCATAGAAGACAGCTGCTGCACCCCGGGTTATGCCCCAATAAGTTATGTATGGGGGGGTGTAGGTTAACTTCTGGCGTCGTGGTATTGTCTCCGCCGATCTCATATCACTAAGGGCGTGTGTTTATGCTTCGGTCACTGTATATCACAGGTTACCCGGTAGTCAGTTCTGTCCCCGCCATGTTTATAAACTATATTGACATTGAAAATACAAAAGAAAACATACAATATAATTGAATATAATATACACAAATTAGGTATAGTGTGCTGAGCCGTAGCTTCCTAACATGCACTTACATAATGATGACAAATATGCATTGAGTATTGTTCACATGTGTGGGGAGGATCCTCTCACACCGCACTTCTAGACAGTGTAGAAAGGAAGGCCTGTCATATAATTAATTCCCGCCCACTCACCAACTCTCTGCAAACTCTCTCTTTGCCGCAATGTTGCATCTCTCTCGCTATTCTATAGCTACTACAATAATCAGTGCTCCTCAGAGCTCTCCCAGTGTATACCACCTCCTCTACGTAGGGTACGTGATACCCGTCTTGCAACACAATCCCACCCCTACTCTTTGCAACTCTCCAACCCAAGAGTGAAACGATACTCTCAGACTTTCTTCTATTCAACAGCTGAGCTCAGGAACTCTCTCCCAGAATTTGTCTTTCCCTCCTCCTATGACTTAAATTGCTTCAAATTCCGTGTGTCCAGGCATTTTGACTCGAACGTCCCTTGATTTTTGCCCTGTCATTCTTTCAACTATGAGGGAGGCACTCGCTACAGGCAGTTCTGCTTTTTGTCTCCCTCACTCACATAGAAAACAAAAAAGTAAATGAAACTATGGAGAAAACGTCGGTCAATATTAGTACTGCATAGGAATTGTCGGCTATGAATGCAAATTTATAATGTTCTGAACTGATTTATCTCCATTTCCCTTGGTTAATATGGACGTAAAAGGTAAATTTTCCTATTTATCTTTACTATAGGGTCTTTAGTTCACAGCATCCCCACTGACTGTGGTTCACTCTTGGGCCAAGTATTATCAAACAGTGGAATAATTGCCATCATCTGTTTCCGTCCTTAATTCTTCAGTATTATCATTGGACTAAGCGAATATCTCTTAATTGGATAAAACTGAAACTGTTAACCATTTCAACATGGATGGTTCTAGAACAACTAAATATCTTGTGTAATTACTTCGTACTAAAATAAACCAATCATCATCGAATTGCAAGGATTAATAGGATTATCGAATGAATCACTAGTGTGGCCGTAAAATTCCCATCAGTATTCCGGCAGAGATGAACTATGATTCAGCAATGACCTTTAGATGTGGATCCTACCCGCCATACAGCCCCCAGTAGCAACAACAGTCTATGACATCAGTGGGGAGAGTATCAGAACAAAGGTACATTTGGATTAAGAAGTTCGGGGATCCCTCATGCTATTCACTATGCAAGTATATCCAAGGAAACTTATTTATGAATGCAATTTTGTATGAGATATATATAAACTCATAAATGGTATTTAATTTAATGTACTGTAAATAATGTAGCCTACCCATAAACCAATCGAGATGGTTGTACTTGCATAAACAACAAAGCATACGAGATCAGTGAATTTTCATGAGTGACTGGAGTTGGCTCAAGAGTTCCCTCACCCCGTCCCCTATACAAACTGCTCATCAGTCAACTTCTGTAGTTTTGAAGTGTCTGATAGACCTTTTTTCCTGGTATAGTTGCTTTGCTTGATCCATGCACTGTACATTTTTTCGGCAAAATTAACGATAGAAGACAATAAATTATAACTCGAAAAATCTGTTCAATTTTCTTAGTTATAATGTTGTATTACTATATTGAGACCCTAAACAACTAGCAATATCGACGGTTAGGTATTTTGTGACCATAAAATTGCGGTATTAACCCCTACTGTACCGGTGACATTCTTTTTACTGTATTCTGACAATGATTAAACGATTTTATTCATCTTAGTAAGGACGTCTATCAATTAAAAGGCTACAGACTATCTCAATTAATCTTTTTAGTTACCATATATCCTTCCTAAGCTTCATAAAATCGTCTAAATGTAGCTAAATTCAAAGAAAAAAGACATCACCGGTGCTGTACGGGTTAAGCTAGCAATAGTGCTGCCAGTCCTACGACCGTAAATTTGATGGAATCTTTGTAAAAGGCAATATGCTAAAATAATCCATAAAACAAATAGCCATACAATCAATGTAGGCTACACATAGAGTGAGTATGCAGTCGTTGTCCAGGAATACTTAAACCTCGTCGTATAATACAAATAAAACAGTGGACATTGCCTGGTAAAAATAAGTGATTCAATAACTGGGGATTAAAGAATTGTCAATATATTGTGTTAGATTATCATTATTTCACTAAATAATAAGGTAAAGACATTTCTGACAACAAATGGAGCTCCGATATTGTGTTATCTCCCCGCTCGCATTCCAGTGCCATATAGCTTAGGGTGTGATGTGTGGGGTGATTGGGGTAGGGGGGTGATGGCCACAGAAACGGTTGGGGTTATAATAATTCTGACGCGATATCAGGGAATTCATTGGGGTACCAATTAATGGTAAGTTAGATCCACATCAATAATATATATTTTGGTATAACTGTTATGTTAGACACAATGATTGATTAGTAAAATATGGTTATTAGTGAGATGCGACGTGCAAAAGAATTACCAAAAACCAGCAACGAAGCATCGCCGTCATCAGCTGCAACATCCGAGCAACCAATCCAGATTACTACCATAGAAGAAAGGAGTGCAGCCGAGTCATCTGGGTACCAACATGGCGACCAGCGAGACGGAGAAGGAACCACATTCCCTATAACGGCCGCAACATCTAGAGGAGCCGCGCGGGAAAGGAGGAACTATTCTATTCCACAAGAACAAAGGGGCGGCCATCGTGCATCTCCACAAAAACAGGACAGCCATCTTGCATCGAAAAGCTTTGCCATCTTACAACCCCTGCACCTCGCCATAATCCACCCACAAGACCAACCCAAGGGCGTGCACCAGCAGAAATAAGAAAAACCCGGTCTGCTACCGAATTCACCACAAAAACAACGACGAAGTGAACCACATGTGGACGGAGCTGCCCATGACGCTTCAACACTTGCCTTGTATCGTACCGAGTCAACACAACACCAAATCACGCCCAAATGCAGCCGCACTATAAACTCAAGGGCGTGCATCCGTGAACAATACCTAGCAACTGTTTCGACACCTAATTTCCCAGAACAACGAGGTGGAAATAAAGTACCAGACTTTGGGAAAATGCACCCCACTTTTACCTCAAATATTTGCTAATTCTCGCTGCTCTCAGACACCAACCCAATTTCGCCGCCTGCCCGACTACTTAACCTATCTGAAATGCAAATTGCAACACGTGCACCTTGCTCTACAACCTCATGAAAAAACGAGATGCCTACCATGCCCTTACAGCCCGGGATGCCCGTGCACAGGACACCGCAGAAAAACAAGTCATTACTCACGCTGACCAACCTATCAGCAAGCATTCAGCCTGCTGGCTTAGATTAAATTTTGTAATCCTTTCCAAGTAGTCCTAGGGTAGAAAGGACAGTTACAAATGCTGAGGCTTGTTACAATGGACAATTTAGGTGTCCAGAGTCACCCAGTTATAATGCTGGAGGCCAAGGAACACTGAATCGACTAGGTTCGAGTGCCGGTCGAGCAATTGCTCTATTTAACAATTCAGACGTAACTCAGAAGTTCAGGAGTTATTACGATCCTTCAAGATCTGTAATATCCCCTAATGAACTTAGTGTTTTAAGTACGAATCCGCCCCCAAAACTCTAAAGCCGGAATTGTCTTTCAACACAGTACTTGTTGTGAGGACCCCCACCAGCTTTCTGAACAATCTCATTCTTGCCCTACTTTGTCCAGTACTAAAGACGAAGGTAAGCTAGTGTGGGATCGTTCACAAAGTACCACTAATAAGTTTAGCTTGCTTCTTTCTCCTGGAAATACTTTGATCCCACAGTATAGTAAGGGAAAGGTTAAACAAAACAATAAAACACACAGGTACAGCGTGAGTGAGTGTAGGAGAGCCAGCCACCAGACGAGGAGATAGTGACAGTACCAAGCGAATCCTGAAGTTATTCGGGCCAGAACCAAGTCAGTGAGCGAGAGAGAGGGACCTAAGTGACACGTGCCCCCTGTCTCAATGCCCGATGTGTCCAAGTATCCCGGCAGCTAACTTCAATTCTTGGCACAAAAGAAAATACTTCGCATAATGACTTACCAATCTTATAATGCTCATACAGGTCCAATATTTAAAGAACATGGTTTACTAAATTTAGGTGATATTTTGTTTGCTCAGGCAGTGAACTTTGTGTATAAATCTTTAAATGGTCTTGTGTGTTTGGAGGGCGATTTTCATATCATGGTCCATAACTTTAATACCAGAGGAGCCCAGGAGTTGCTATGACTCCCATATTGCAGAACATCACATGCACAACGTTGTCTTAGCTATAGGGGAGCTAAATTATGGAACACCCTTAACGAACCATTCAGACATGCTGTTTCTATATTTGTGTTCAAAAAGTCTATTAAGAAACACCTTTTAGATCAATACTAAATAGCGATGATTTTATGTAAACCAGTCTATTTCATTTCTCCATTAGTAGTGTTCATGTAACTACTGTCATACCTATTCTTAAAGACTACTGAAAATAATTAACTAAGCTGATTCTTGCTGATTCCATGATAAAGCAGGTAATATACTGTAATGTTTTGTATATATTATATTTTTAATAACCGTGTAACCTAGCATTAAATATTTACTTACGTCTATAAGGCTAGCTACATAGATCTTTTGCTTAGCTAGCTATATATGCCATTCATTCAAATATATGTATTATGATGTATTATTGTATATTATGTATGTACACAATTGGCAATAAAAATCAATCAATCAATCAATCAATCAATCAATCAATCCAGTGCCAACACTCATTCTCTCAGGCTCTCATCTAACAGACTCCTTTAAGTGCCTTTATAAGTTTCCTAGTGGTAACAGTGATTATTGTGAGGTTCTAGAGTCTAGACCTAGATAAGCCAAGTTTCTCCTAATCGATTAACGTAATTGTTTCCGGAAACGTACTTTCCGTTTCTATAGCTTTTGCAACCCGTTGTCCTGTTTGTTGGGAAACATTACATACCTATCCTACACTGATGATATATATATAATATACTGTATATATATATATATATATATATATTTCCTCGAGTCTGGGCTCCCAAGATTCACAGAAGAGGTGATATACCGTACATATATGATTGCTATGTTGACACCTTACGAGCGGCCTAGGCGGTAATTTATATGTACCGCCCAGC
Organism: Paralithodes platypus; assembly: GCA_032716605.1. Taxonomy (NCBI): domain Eukaryota; kingdom Metazoa; phylum Arthropoda; class Malacostraca; order Decapoda; family Lithodidae; genus Paralithodes; species Paralithodes platypus. The sequence continues at coordinate 19,154,791 of CM064543.1, read as the reverse complement.
GGGGTGTTTTTACCCTAAATAGGGTTGTTTACGTGATCATTTTCATGCCTAAATAAGACCCAGAGCGTAAAACAAGTATCTATCCCTGAAAGGGCATAAACAGAGCTTTCCAATGACACCCCAACCATCCTTGTACGACCGCTGGTTCTCTTGCAACGATCGCGCAACACGAGTGCAAAAACCATGTAATTAGGTAGTTTCCCTACATAATTCCCTGTGTAGCGAGTGCGTGAGGGTGGAGGAGGGTGGGATTCATGTCAGTAGGTCCGCCACGGTGGTCTGGAGCAGTCATACGCTTGCTACGCTCCTCCCACCACTCATCTCTCTCTCTCAGCAACATTACGTAGTGAAAATGGCACACGACATAAGTTGTGAACTGCCACTTAGTCCATATTTATTTCACACGACATAAGTTGCGCGCCGCCAAAGAAGGGTTAATGTATACATCCACCTTACACGTTATTCGAGAATATTTGTGCAGATCTGAGTATTACGTTCCTCATCACTTGGGTTCATATAAAAATAGTGAAGTCTCGTCGCAGAGTTAAATTCTTTTCAGTTATTCAATCTAGAATGTGCGTTATAAGTTTATGAAGAATACTTTCATTGGTATTTAACTTATTTTGTTACTCGTAAAGACTTAGTCTTATTGTGTTCAGCTCTTATAGCTTATTCTTGTGCTAATCAATATCGTTCTTCATATTATCATTGGGTTATTTATCTAATCCCGTTCAGTATATGTGCCAAGCAAGGTTCAGCGAGGACGCGAGTTCTCCATAGTCTCTCGGAACAGATATTCCAATTAACCCAAAAGCTAAGAATATCAATCCATGCGACTTATCTGACAGGCGTAGCGAACCTGTAGCGAACTTTGTCGAGAGGATGGAGCACACTTGTCGAATGGAGCCTCAGGCTGCAGGCAAAAAGTCTTTCCAAAAGAGGATTGCCTTAAAATACTATCCACATGTAGGCTGTTTGCATCCAAACAGACGAGCAAGTTACCTCACTACTTGACTCGTTGGACGCGAACTCCGGCAGGAGGTCCAGACGTGTTTTACGAGGACTGGAACAGGTGGACGTCCATCTATCTGTTTTCACCTCCAGATGCATCACTAATTTGCTAGGTATTCAACAAACTAAGGACATATGGGGGATTGTTTCTCTGATAGCTCCAGTATGTTCGGCTCAGACAATAGGACACAAAGAGCACCACGAGAGAGTACCTGCGCATCCTTTCTGCATGCAGATAGGACAGATTATGTCAACCAACCTGGCAGCAGTAATTCTGCTGAGCCTGTCCAGGTCTAAACACTGGTCCACACCATCCTACATCAAACAGCCATATCACCAGAAACCGCCGAGACCACAACAACACCAGAACGTGCCCTTCTAGCCCACACATAGCAGAAATCAGACAACGTTTTAATAGGACAGATTATGTCAACCAACCTGGCAGCAGTAATTCTGCTGAGCCTGTCCAGGTCTAAACACTGGTCCACTACTAGGTTCGAGACTAGTAAAGCTAGTTTCGATACTAGCTTGTCTGGTCTAAAGACTGAATCTACTAAGTGTTCTGGTATAACTGCTAGGTACGAGAATAGTACATCAGATCCAAAGACGGAATCTACCAAATGTCCTGGTAGATCTGCTTGTTATGACAATAGCAACTCAAGCCCAAAGACTGAATCGTTATGTACGACACCAACGAAAGTGCAACCCAATGTAATAGTGCGGCTCGATGCTCACCCACTAGGTAATCGACTAGAACTATGTAAGCCAAGAATCACCTTGACCCTTTTATTTGCTTGCGGTCTTAAACCTTGCAAAGCTAGTGGTACGTGACCTAGCACCAGCGAAGGCAAGAGGAGAAAATCAGCAAGTTTCACAACACAGAAGTCCAGGCCTACCCAGACACCCAAGAAAGAAGAGTGCCGTAACAGAAGTCCATTCCGCCAAGCCCATGAAATATCACCAAGTCCTTCTCCGACACCAGGAAAATCACTAAATTAAATAGTCGTCATGCGCCTCTAACTTTTAGAGGCCCTTCTTGCTAAACCATGTTATAACACTTCAGGAAGTCAAAACACATATTTTATCCTTGATATTTCTTTATTTAAAACATCCCAAACTTACGATTGGGTATTCCTGCATCAACGTAATATAGGATAATAAATAATAAAAATTTAATTTTGAATCACCCCAACACCCAGTTGTGCACACTTATATTTTTAGGGATTTCCTATCAGTTAATTATTCATATTATATGTAAATTCATTACACTATAGTTGAACGAGTAGAGTAAACGTATTTTCATGCCAAAAAGAAAGACTGACTTTGCTAAACTCAATTCTTAGAATTTAATTAATTAAACACATTAATTCACCATTTCCATTTGTATAAGTCCAATCTATGTACCTCAGATTGTGTAAAACAAAAGTTTGATTTGATATACGAACCCATAAATACATTTCTCACGTGTTATTTAAATATTCTGAGCACGCGCACTTTTGACACTAACTCAAGTAAACTACTGTATAACCATAAATAACAACCGTCCATTGGAAGACGGGGCTACCCCGAGTACTACAAGAGGAACAGAGGCAAGAGATGTGAGTGACCCTTCACAGCCCCGCAGAGGAGAGCCACCCCCCTTCCTCGCCTCGCAGACGAAGAACCTGACAAAGGCCCTGACGAAGGCTCAGCCGACAACAAGGTGATAACAGGATGAGACGCCCTGGCCTGGATGACCAGCTTCATCACCCTTTGAAATTTGAAAGTTGCAATAGGTGACTATAGGATCATTAGGCCTAGATGGTCAGTTAGAATTCTGACAGCAGTACTAATAGATTTGCTAAGGCCTCCAGGATGCACTGAGGACATTTTGATGAATTGCCTGTAAGTTTTTCAATTAACTTCGAGATTAGTTCCCAGTTGATAACATATCAACTGATTAGTTAAATGACTAAGAAGTCTTGCCAAGTTTAACACTTAGAAGGCAGAGCCCCCGTTCGCGGTCCTTGCAACAAGATTAATGAGATAGACCTTAGGGGTTATCAGTTTAGCTGTAAATGAGTTAGCTTACAAAGAGATAATTTAGTCGATGATAGGATCTGTCACGCCCTAAACAGACAAATAATAGGAATTGTCAACAACGAGATAAAGAGCCTAGATTTGATAAACTCTGTTCAGTTAGTTGCCCCCTTAATAGGTGTATGCAGGCTCATGAAAGATAAATGGTTCTTTGGAACATATATTGAGCACCTTCTATCATTCGTAATCACAGAGGGACGATAGACTGTCTATTATGGGAGCGAAATTATAGTAAATTATTGTTGCCGTCAACTGTCATCACCTTACCATTTAATTGACGATTTGCAATTAACATTGTATTAACCCACAGGACCCCAGCGACGCACGTGATGCGTCGGCAATGTATGCAACGCTAAACCCCAGCGCCGCAGCACCTGCGTCAGCAATTTCGACCTTATTTACTCTTGTCCTATGGTAGCTAGAGGCTTGAGAATTGTATGGGATATTCCTTAGGATGTTGCCGAACAGTGGTGGTACTCGGCAACCCCCAAGTCCAGCCGCGCGGGTGAGTGGCGCCAGTTTACCCATTTACTTCACCACGACTTTCGACCTTATTTACTCTTGTCCTATGATAGCTAGAGGCTTGAGATTTGTATGGGATATTCCTTAGGACGTTGCCGAAGTGGCAATACTTGGCAACCCCCTAGTCCAGCCGTGGTGCGGAGTGGGGAGAGGGACGCGCGGGTGGAGGGAGGAATACAGTTGTCCTGTTTACTTCACGAGTGTCTGACCTACCTCGTCGCCTCGCGATGTTGGAACAAAGGGAATAGAGTGTGCATCGCTCCCCTACTGCTTCCCATGACATAGTTGACTCTCCACCAAGTGGGAAAGAGGAGGAGGAGAATGACCCAGACCACATGGCATTCCTCAAAATTCCGCCAGGCCATCGTAGGGGTCAGAAGAGACGAGCTGAGGATGAGTATATGTACGTGGTCTTCCCCCACGCATGCCTTCACCACCACCTCCCACACTCTCCCCACTAAAAATACAGTGTCAAAACCCATATTTCTAAGTCAAAAGTGCCTAAAACAATGTGTAAAACTCATATTCTAACTATAAAACATACGATAAAGTATAAAATCAATAAACAGAGTGCGTGAGAAAGGCTTAGAATGAAAGGGAAAGTAAAAGGGGAGTGGGGTGTCAGTCAACTGGCTGTGTGTACGTGCGTGCGTCGTGGGCCAAGATGGCCGCCGGTCGCCATGGTAACCAGGGCGCGCGCGGGGCTTACCACTCGTCGGCACTTATAAAACTTGAATCTATGCACTTATCACACTGTAACTTCACTTACAATGACATTATGTGATACATGTTGCTAATATATGAACTATGAAGGCACACATGATGCTCGGGTGGTGTAAATAACCGTCACTCGAAAACTGGACGCATCGTACATCTGCCATGCTGCCTTGCCCAGCTGTGTTGTGCCGGCGCGGGAGATTTGAAGAGGCGCCCGGCACCAGCTGATGGTTGAAGCCCCCCCTTTAGGACCCCCAAATGACCAAGGTGAGTGTTTTTTCTTTGTTTTAATTTATCACCTATTTAAGCTGTTTAAAAAAGAACGGAAATCCGCTGGTCCTACAGTGTGTTTTTATTATTTATTAGCTGGTGCTCAGTGGGTTAACGCTCCTGAGTTCAATTAAGAGATTAACTTCGTCACGTTGAGATATTAGCCTAAGGTTAAAGACTTGATTTAATAGAAGGTTAAATACTTGTCCTAAATCTATCTATCTACCTATTGCTGGACGCCGTGATCCCCGAAGGGATGGTCACGGGCGAAACGTCCCCATGCACCTCTGTCCCCAGTCAGTCGAAACCCCTTCTCCCATCCAGCACCGTTGTCACGAATATACTTCTTAACTCCATCCTTCCACCTCTCCCTCTCTGTCTTTCCACCTCGCTCTCTTACACTCTCTTAGCCATTCCTCTCGCTTCCCATATGTTCCACATGGCTGAAACATCTCAAGGTGTTCCTTTTTACACTTTCCAGCACATCCACACCACACCGCTCTCATACTTCCTCACTCGTCTGTCTATCCCTCCATGTAACTCCACACGCACTTCTCAAGTAACTAATTTCCACCCCTCTCACTCTTGGTTTGTGTCTCTCCAGCAGCGTCCATGCTTCGCTCACGTAAGCCAATGTCGGGATTACCACACGGTCATGCAAGGACTTTTCTACTTCCATGATGACCACCCTATTTCTTGTTAATGTTTTCAGCATTCCTACAACCCTCTTCCCCTGTTGCACCCTCTCCCGCACTTCTTCATCCATACTCCCATCTTTACTCAACGCACTGCCCAAATACTTAAATGAGCTGAAATACAAAGACTTATTGATGAATTAGAACCAACTTGTATATGATTGTGTATTTGATCGTTACCGAGTTAAAGTAGGCTATTGCATGTATGGTTGCCGTCATTTAAGTAGCATATTGTCTGCTGCCACGAGCACAGTCAGTATATTTATTACTGATACCATATTGTATATTTATGTTTCGTTGTACTGTGTTATAGTTGTATTCTTGTTCACTATCTTTATGGTAATGCCATTGTATACCTTACCTGTGTTACCATTTGTTTCAGTTTCCCATCTGAGCATGAAATAAACCCCACCCATATTAGAATTGCATAACACCTATATTACCCTACGTTTGAGTTGTGGTAGGACCAAACGTGGTGTGATGGCCTCGGAGTTGGTTGGGTTACAATAATATATGATGCGTTTAGAGGGGATATTAAATCAAATATCGAAGAGTGGTACATTCTCAAACATATTTTCATGTTAAATTAGGCAATGTTTGAATGTTGTGGTATGATTAAGAGAGTTGTGATAGAATAGACATGAATCAAAATAAATTTTGACGTGATGCGCGAGAAATGTACAGTAATAACAAACAATGGCATATCCAATATCCATGAATATTGAGTACATCCATACGGTTTCACTTCGTTTCCCCTGTCATATCTGGTTAGCCAGTGTCTGAGTTGTGGTAGGACCAAACTTGGTGTGACGCTCTAGGGGTAAGTTGGGTTACATTTGGTGATAAATATGAACAATTTAATTACATAAGGTCACGAACTATGGCATGATTGTATCAAGTATAATTTCGTATCTCTTTCAATATCTAATTGGCCAGTGCTTGAATACTGTGATTTTTTAAATAGGAAAGTCTTGATGATATTGGGATAGTTATACTTGTAATGATATATGCTCAGGTGGAGGAGATATAAAATATATAATCTTACAATGATAAATCCATAATAAGTTTAATGTCCGACCCGTACCCCTTCTCATATTAGGTAATGGGTATGATTATAGGCGACCTGATAGCAGAAAAATCAAGCTGTTATAAGATAATTTATGACAAGATACAGAATGCATGTCATGATAACAAACAAAGGTGCACATGGTTTTGTATGGTATCCCTATCATATGCAGTTACTGGTAACCAGTGTTTGATTAGTAAGAGGACCGAACACGTTGGGATGGCCTCAGGCTTGGTTTGATTACACTATTATTAATTGCACACGATTGTTTTTTATATAAGGTCCCGAACTATGGCATGGTTATTTTAAGTGCTTGATTAGTGTATTTGTAAATGGAAAGTCATGATGGTATTGCAGTAGTTAAATTTACAATAATGTGTGGTACTGTATGTGGAGAGGATATGCAATGAAATATCAAATAATTATAAATCCATAATACGCTTACTGTCTGCATCTAATTATCATAATAGATTGGATAGTGATTGATTGGATACGATTATGGGCGTCGTGATAACAAGTAAAGGTGAATCCACACGGTTTATTATGGGCGTCGTGATAACAAGTAAAGGTGAATCCACACGGTTTATTATGGGCGTCGTGATAACAAGTAAAGGTGAATCCACACGGTTTCAATATATTGGTATCCCCAGTCATATCCAGTTAGGCAGTTTTTTTGTATTACTGTGAATACCGAACGCACTGTGATGCACAGTCGTGGGCAAGAATTTATTGACAAAATTTGGAGGTACAATTATGATACACAGATGAACTATTTTGATAATAGTTTAAGCCAAGATTATATTACTGGGATTCACTAGTGACCGTAATGTTCGCTGTCTTGTATTTTATCATTAGGAAGTGTTCAGGTATTCATGACCACAGCAGTACATTAGAAAAGAAAATAATGTACTAATATACGGTCCCAAACTATGATTATTTATATTATTATATTTTATTTCGTATCCTTCGTTGTAGCCTATTAGATTAGACATACCGTCACAGATGATGATTAGTGGGATAAATAGGAACGTCATGATGGGACAGGATTAGTTAAACTTATAATGATCTATGATGTAATGAAGGGGGATATTTAATAAAATATCGAACAATAAAACTATAATAAGCCAAATGTCCGTACCCCTCGTCATATTACATTATGATTAAGAGCGTCGTGATAACATAACAATCAACTGCATACGATCATTTCTGAGTAAACATAGACAAATGTAACGAAATGACAAACAAAGGTGCATCCACACGGTTTCGCTTCGCATTCCTGACATATCAAGTTATGGAGTGTTTGATTAGTGGGAAGACTGAATGTGTTATGATGGCTTCGGAGTTGATTGGGTTTTAATAATACAATGTACAGTACTTTACAGTCGCCGTCATTAAAGTATGTAAATTTTTAAAGCTATCTCAGGCAGAATTGAATTTCCTTATAGCCTACATTCTTTATCTGTTATTTGTATTGCAAAGGTTTGTTTAATCAGTTTACAATGTATTAGCAATTGTGACCTCGACTGTCCAGACCAGACCTGATGGCTGGAGTAACAGAAGATATATATATATATATATATATATATATATATATACTGTATATGTATAGTACTGAACAATGGTATTTTAACCCTTTGAGGACCTATGATGCTATTTAAAAAAAAAAATCTGGTTAGCAATAGGCGATTTTATACAGCTTAGGAAGGATCTCTAGGAATCAAATGATTAAAAATAATCGTAATTAGCAGGCTTTCTAGAAATTAAATGGATAAAATTGATCTCAATTAATAATTTAACTCCGACACAATCTTTGTAAACTTAATACAATCGTCTAATAGCCTAATAGTCAAAATAATAGTTAAGAATGCGTCATGGAATACTGAGTATTAATTTTAGGATTTTAGGCTTTTTTCCCATCTCAATATTTCCGACTGTGTTTGACCGATGGAATATGATACGTATGTTGACATCGTGATAAGCTGGTATAAAAAGTGTTGACGTGATTAACGGGAAACTTGCTAAGATATCAAGGAGCAATAGATTTTTTTTCTATATTCCAACTACTCCCTCTCGGGCATAGGCTGATAGCCTTTACACTCTACCGCTGAACACGGTGAGGCCCGTGAGGTCTTGCTCCAGTCTAGGGAGTGAGACATGCGAAGCTTCACGGCTCGAAGCAACTACATCTCTGAAGCCGCCTTGCCTCTGCGCTTCACAGTCTCATCCCCCACACTCGGACCCTCACTCTCAGAACGCCACCTATCAATAATAACTTATATTTTCATATCCCTTCTCAAGTTAGATTAGCCAATATTTCATTGGTGGGATGATTAGGATCAGTTGAGTTATATTATCATAACTTAGGGTGAGGCACACTTATAATTTGTTAACATAGAATATACTAGCCAATTTGTAGCCTACACGGTGTGTCCAATTATTACACAAGATAGATTATAAACCCTACTAAAAAATTGGTAGAGTTTGACTAATCAACTTAATGTAATACTTAGTAGGCCTAAAATATATATGATAGTCAAGGTACATTTTGACATTGAATTTACGAATCTACTCTTTGTTTTAGTGGGCATATATATTTTTGTCTATATCACGTACGTACATAATTTACCCGTAGCGTATGAATTGGCTAGTAACCCTACCGAACACTAATATATCCATATCAAGTTTCATGTGTGTATCTTCTATCAAACTAGGCGGAACAGTAAATAATTACCAGGTTATAGTAATATGTGATACGATTGAGGGGACTAGAATTAATTACAGCAACGGTATGTCCGTATCTTATCTTATCCCTTATTATATAAATTATGCCTCGTTGATTGGTGGGATATCCTGAAGTTTCGTAACGACTTTGACATTGGTTGAATTGAAATAATGTTAAATACGGTGTAGTTGTGCTCGCATGAATATCTGTGCAATATTTGAAGGAACAGTTACGATAAACTGAAGAAATAATGTAAACACATAATTAAGCATCACTAATCTCAGTATTTGTTTTACTCTGATACATGTTCACTGTGTTGTGGCCTAGGTGGTGTGCAACTACCACTACTGTGCATTAAGATTGTACATAATCACTGCGAAGAAAGGTATATCCACAATGCTTTTATCGCGTATCCTATATTAGTCCTCCACCGACTGATTAAAATGAAGCATAGAATTATGTTTTAATTCGATATCAGGAGCGCATCCGAAAGGAAGCGCCGGACACTAAGCAGCTTTTCTAAATGGAGCACACTTAGGGGATCCTGTACTTTTTGCGGTGATGCTGCGAGGAGATATGGGACTGGTTGCCAATGACGATACCTTGTCTCCTTTCTTTGTCTTCGGTTTGCCGGCGTATGCAAATAACTCGGATAACAAAGGATGTCCGTGCAGGCTAAAGATTGCAACACAAATTTTATGAGGCAAGACATTCGCGTTGGGAGATAATGAAGAGGCATTCCACAGACATCTCGGATGCAACAAGTGCTGTGCTTTGAGGCAGCTCTCTTTAAAACACAGGCCACCCCCCAAGAACTCACTCAATCGTACTCAAATTGATTACACGGACTGTCGGAAAGCGAATCTTAAGTAACCCAATAAATAACTGTAAATGGTTTCTCTCAAGTTTGATAACGATTGGCTATTTAGAAAACAAATATATCACTGTAATAATATTACTGTTGAGTTTTTCAGCGAGCGGTTCGACCACTCCTTGCTACACCGTCCCATCTGCCCTGTTGTTCTCTCCAGAGTTACCAAATCTATAATCAACAAAATACTGCTAGATTAGCCTTCGAGAGATGCTCGAGTTGCTGAAGATTAGCCACTGTATTTCCGCTAGAAAAATGACAAGTAACTCTAGGATATCGCTCAGAAACAACCACAATTTGTAGATCATGGGTAAATTCCATGTTACAAGACAAAATTAGTTGCTAGATGGATTTAATAATCTGTAGATCTAGCGGTACAGTTGCTAAATTGGCAACTCTGTACTTCTCTCACGCTGCTCCCTACACACAACCCGCCCCAGGTATGTAAACGTCAATACTACCACACTTCTCTGGGAAAAGGTACGTATTATGTGTGGGAGATAAACGCTGACGAGTTGGGTTCGCTCACTAACCACAGAAAAAAATCGTAACGGCGCTTATATCCACCAACTTGGATCTGTGTTACACCTTTGCTTCCACACTCTCTCCACTACAGAGATTGACTGAGTGAACGACATCGCTGCTACAGCTACCCGAACCCTTGGGCCCTTCCCTCTTCTCTCTGTAACCCTCCCCCCTCCCTTACTCTCTCTCTCTCTGTTTCCTTTTCCTGTGGTCACACACATGAACTGTGCTCAGGTATATATCTCCTGGAACTAATTTTAAGCTATATATTTCCATTATAAGATGCACTTCTGTTTATGCACAATGGTCCAAACATTCCAGCACCCAAACACGAGCAAAGGACCCTTCAAACGCAAATATTATCTGCTGTAGAACGTAACGCCGCCGGGTGAAAAATACAGAAAACAGACCAAATTCAATAGAAAAACAGTTACGAGGCAGCTGAGCGTCTCCCCTCTGGTGGGGTGGACGAGGGGAGGGGAGGAACTGGGAGGGGAAGGGGGAGGGAGGGGAAGGGGGAGGGAGGTGAAGAGGGTGCGTACTCGAACCATTTGTTTACCCCGGGAACCGAAAGGGAGTTGGGCCACACACCCTCTTCTCCGGCATCCATGAAGCATACATGGGCCTCCTGATCGACATTATTTTCCCCCTTGCCTGTGATGGAATGATATGTAAACACCGTGGACAAGCCAAAGACAGGCCCATGCCCTTAGTTTCATTCACCTAACGCAGACGCAAAGGGAAAGCCCCCCCAAGGATTCCGGCAATTTCGTGTTGGGGGATAGTAATCACACCGGGAGTCCTCAGTAGGGAGAGCCGCCACATTGTTTATTTTTTATTTTATAATAGTTAGGTTGCACACTTAACACTTAGTAAGTTAGTACCTATTTTGTAAGTGTTGTCATATATTTGATCATAATTAATGGACATGTTATCGGCAAGATTCTAGGTTAGCTATATAATTCACAAAGGTATTTTAACTAACCCGCGATATGAACTACTAACTCATGATAGGTAAAATTGAAGGGTAGATATAATAAATATCAGGTATGTTAATATCAATCATTCCCACGCTTTAAGCAAACCCAACTGGAGAATAAAAGACCCCAGGCATAGTTATAGGTCAGCTATTTGGTCATTCACATTAAGGAATATTCAAGATTAACTATGGAAGTGTGTTAGGTACGATAATGAAACCTCATAGGCAAAATCTTAGATTACCGGCACCTGTAAGGTCAGATAGGGTGCCATCATAATAACCCTATCTTTAGATTATATATTGTTTAATTATATTTGCCCCTTGAAAGAAAATTAATATTATACATATGTCAGTTTTCATTTAATTGTAGATGATAAACAGAAAGGCTGATTCTTACAATTGTTCACAAAGATAGGCATGCAAGGTTCACGACGTTAAGCATAGGTTTCCCTAATTTGGTATGGAATACATGTTTCACAAGACCAGGCATACAAGGTCAACAAACTTGGTATCCACGGTTCACAAAACAAAGCGTGCATGGTAAACATAGGCAGGTATACATAAAGCATAGTCCACACACTAGGCACACGTGGTTCACAAAGGTATGCATGATTCACAAAACTAGGTAATGATGATTCTCCATGCTAAGTACATGGGTCTCAAATAAAAGTCAACGACATGGCGTTCACTGTGCAGAGGTTGGCATATACTTCCCTATTCCAAACCCACTCCCTGGCCACTTCAAACCACCTTTTGTTCCCCCCATCCCCCCGCCCTCTCCTATCATCCGCCTACAGGGATACTTACTCCTAATGGAAGGCCTCTCCTGCGTTTCAGCTTAGGAAAAGAGTCTATACCGTACCCGGCTTGTATCCACCCCACGAAAAAATAGCATAAAATATTGTGTTTTGCGTTGAGCTGGGGGGCGTGGCAGGGTAGTCATACGCTGGCGCTGCTCGGTAAACATTGCCTCTCTTTACTTCACGCACCCTACTACTGGACAATGCAAACAGACAATATTTACTGCATCTATCTATCCTATACAAACATACCAGCCAACTAGGGGTAGGAGTATCTCTTTTGCTGTCGCACTCTCTCTCTCTCTCTCTCCTAGAGTGTTGCATGGGCAATGACTTTAACTGTATATTTTCCCACTGCATGCAAAGTCGACACTTGTGGACAATTGTATATCTACACATATAAACTGTATATAAACATGAAATACAACATTTTAGAATGCCTAATATATTTTATAATTTTACCCAAGTTTTCGTATTGTACTCTGCTTTACGGGTTACCGGTTATTTCTCTAACAAGTATGTTCGCACACTTCAGTAATTTTGCCTACACATGAAGTTTTGGCTAGACCTATAGGGAAATTTTCATGTGACCCCAGAGTACACTGCAACATTGTGGAACACATACCGTATATTGTAGCAACAGTGACATACTTTGTAAGAGTAAAAACTATGAGCACATTTTGGAATTTTTCACTATAATGGCCTTCATTGCAGAACACATCTATAATAAGAATAAAATGGTGTTAAAATAATGAAATATGTTTTTTAAATACTACACAAAACTATTCTAGCACCCTCATTATATACACCAATATATATGAGCACACAAATATTACAGTGTAGTTTAGGCTTGGATTGGTTAGATTTGGTTTTAAGTGTAGGCTACACTTAACTCTTTAGTATACCATATACACATTCATTAATGGCTATTTTTAAATGATTCTAATATTTTAGGAAGGACCTGTGGGGGTGAATGGCTTAATTGATATAGCTTTAACCCCTTAGATTCCTACAAGTCCTCCCTAAGCTAAGTAAAACCGTCTATTGTTAGCAAGACTATACTTAAGAAACGCATCATCGTACACTGAAGGAGTTAAATTTAGGTTAGGTTAGATTACACTTTAATCTTAGGCCAGGCACACGTCTATGTCAAGTGTGTGTAAAGTGACTTGCATATGAAAAGACTTGAGGGAAAATATATTTGCGGACGAAAAGACCTGCGAACGAAGAGACTGTACTCTTTATCGTTGTTCCACCACCCAGAGTATACTGAAGTTAAACCCACGGCTGCAAGTGACTGGAATACCTATTATGCTGAATGTACCAATTATATATACAATATATATATATATATATATATATATATATATACAGTATATGGGGAGGTGGGGTGGAATAGTCTTGCCACTGGACTGGTAAGGCAAGATGGCAGGGGATGGTTGCAGCTAAAAAGTGCTCCACATGTCTCACTTCCTAGACTGGAACGAGACCTCACGGGCTTCACCGTTCATAACGGTTGTATGCACAGACTCTCAGCCTATGCCCGAGAGGGAGTATTTGAATTAAAAAAAAATATATATATATATATTATTTATATACCAGGTCTATATAATATATATACCTGGTATATATATATATCTCTCTCTCTCTCTCCATATATATATATATATATATATATATATATATATTATATAGATATATATATATATATATATATGGAGAGAGAGAGAGAGAGAGGGAGGGGGGGGGGGAGGAGTACCCTATGCATATCAACTATTAATATGATTGTTATTACATAGCCACTATAGGGGTGCCCGGTGAGCCATCTCAAGAGGTGCACAATAGTGGTGCAGTTAAAATCAATAGTTCACTGATAATTTTGCTCTTTAACCCTTAACTGGCGGCGCCCAGCTATAGCCGGGCAAGAGAACCAAGGACTATGTGGCGGGGCCCGGCTATAGTCGCATGCAATTTTGAGCACGTAATGTGCTCTGAGAGAGAGCGGAACGGTGGGAGGAGCGTAAATTACCTCATGACCGCTCGCCACGGTGGCCGTGAAGCTACTGAGATGTACTGCACCCTACTTCACCCTCCCTCACTCGTTTCACACGTAATAATGTAAGGAAATGACCGTATTTTACCGATTTTGCCCTTCGGTTGCACGATCGTTGCAAGACAACCAATGATCGTAGAAGGATGGTTCTGGTGTCATTGGAAAGCTGAATTAACGCCCTTTCAGGGATACATACTTGTATTACGCTCTGGCTCTTGTTTATGCATGAAAACGAGTACGGAAACAAGCTCGTTTACGGTAAAACCCCCCGCTGGGCGGCACAGTCAAATATACTCCACCACCCGCTCTTTGAGTGTTAACTCTATCATTTTGAGTTACTATAATTATTGCTTGAAGCCCTCGTGTATTCCCCATTGCACCCAACTACTACTACTACTGCTGTACAGTATATTTGTTCCATGTCAAAGAAGTGTCCAGTTAATGTAGCTCGCTCTTTCTATCTCTCTCTCTGATTCACACATTATCGTCAACTATAGATTTTGGCTGTACATTGTTTATTGAGGTATTATTTATTTTCAACATCGGTAAAGCTAAATTGATTGTAACATAATTTAATGATTAATGTCACCTATATTCCCATTCACACTTTTACCATGGTCACCATTTATACGATAGGTTAATTCGTACACGTAATACAACCACAGCCAGCATATCGACAATTTTACCGCAAACGGGATCACTATACTAGATTTATTTTAACTAGGCGAAAATATGACTCCGTTAGCAACACATTTATCGATAACTAATGGACAAATAGGAAAGTACAATGTCTCTGCATCATATTATTGCCAGTTTTTCGTAAATAGCAATATATGTGGCTATAAAAACGTTGTATTAGCTGAGTAGTTATAATGGGAACAAGCCTTTTTTCGCCAGCTTAAGTAAAACAGGCTATAGTACCATCGACAATTTCACAACAGTTATATTATTGACAGGTCTATAAATACAAATCCTGTCACAACTTACATAATCACTATTCATAATACCAATATCACAACAGCCACATCATTAATAGCATTGCATATCGAGCGATATACAAAGTCGTTATTCATATTACCGGTGAAACCAAAGCAACTATCTACAGTACAGGCGATTATACCAGAATCAAAATCAGTTAGCCTACAACCATAATCACATTCACAAACCTTATCGCCACCACTAACATTTTCCATTCACAAACTTTATTACAATCACAACCATCCATATAGGCCTACCCACCATATTCAATACATGCATCACTACCATCACAATCCATATCACCACAATTACAATCTTTCATTTACCAAAAATACAGCTCATATCTCTACCACTCATCACCACCCCATTCCTCTTTTCGTATTTCCTTTTTTTAGAGTACGGCAATGATCTGAAGCAGTTAGTCGCTCTTTGGGCCGTATTCTAAAACATGTGGAAAGGGCCTTGTCTATACCACATCGAACAAATCTAATGTTAATTTATGAAAAACATTCGATAGCGTCTACTTACTTTTTTTTTTTTTTTTGGTCTACTTCGTACTCCAATGTGCCAAGATTCACTTGAGTAGGATTTAGGAATATGGCCACCCACCACTATACCAATATACCGTATATCCCCGTAACTGTTACCACAGTTACAACTCTTATCCCAATCACTATAACAACAAATTCCACCCCCAGTCAGCCTCACCACAATCTCGATAACCACAACCAAAGCCCTTACCCCTACCACCATTACCCTTTCCTTCGTTACAGGCACTCCCAAGGGCCTGCTAGTACGGGCAATGATCTGAATCAGTGAGTAACTCTTTATGAGAAGGACCACTCCCTTTTCGCCACCACCACAAGACACATTGTAACTGCTATCACAATTACAACCACATTCATCACAAACAAACCAATTTCATCCACATGAATAAACAACTTCGGCAGTACTTCTTTGATTTCCCATGGAATTATTTTTGCTTCCGTGGCTGAACGCATTACCGAGGTAATCCTCTCAGGCATGAGGGCATACATTCCATTTCCTTTCTCTCAGACTAATGCAAAACAATCTTGGTTTACTCACGCTTGTTCTACTGCTGTCCTCAATAAGGAGGAAGCATTCAAATGGTACCTACGCCTTCAAACTCAAAAATCTTATTCCTTCTATGTTTCTGCCCTGAATCAAGCCAAATCTGTTCTCCGACTCGCCAAACACTTTCATCAATAATAAATGCACTGAACTATCCAACTCTAGCTCTTCCCAAGCTTTCTGGCATCTAGCCACTCTGATGGCACTACCGTCACTTCTTCCTCTGACAAAGCTGAACTCATCACCCAAACCTTCGCTAAAAACTCCACCTTGGATGATTCCGGTGCTATTCCTCCCTCTCCACCCCTCTCTCACTTACTCATGCCTAATATCCTAATCTCTTCTAAAGATGTACTTTCTACCCTCTCTGGGTTTAATACTATGAAGGCGTACGGTTCGGACGGTGTTCCTCCTGTTGTACTAAAAAACTGTGCTTCCATGCTGACTCCCTGCTTAGGCAAACTCTTCCGTCTCTGTCTCTCCTCTAACTTCTTCCTTTCTTCCTGGAAGTTTGCTTTCATTCAACCTGTCCCAAAGAAGGGTGACCACTCTCAGCCCTCCAACTATCGTACAATAGCTCTAATTTCTTGCATCTCCAAAGTTTTTAAAACTATTCTTAACTCAAAATTTCTTAAGCATCTCTCTTCTCATAATCTACTCTCAGATCGCCAGTATGGATTACTTAGAGGTTGCCTACTGGTGATCTTCTTTAATATCTTACTAACTCTTGGTCATCCTCTTTTCAGGACCTCGGTGAGACCGAAGTCCACTTGACATAATTATCAAAGGCCTTTGATAGAGTGTGGCACAAATCTCTAGTGCCTAAACTACCCTCCTTCGGTTTCTATCTCTCCATCTGTGCCTTTATCTCTAATTTCCTTTCTGGCTATTCCATAGCTGCGGTTGTGGATGACCATCATTCACTTCCTCAGCCTATCAACTCCGGTGTTCCTCATGGTTCTGTCCTATCTCCAGTTCTCTTTATAATATTCATTAATGATCTTCTCAACTGTACCTCCAGTCCTATCCATTCATATGCTGATGACTCTACCTTACACTATTCAACTAGTTTTTCAGAATGCCTTAGCAAACAATGATTAAAAAACTCACGTGATGAAGCCATAGAACACTTATCTTCTGATCTATCAACCATTTCCAATTGGGGTAGAGAAAAATCTTGTTGCTTTTAACGCTTCCAAACCCAATTTTTCCATTCATCTACCTGTCAAGAACTCCCACAGGACAACAAATACACAAATCAAACCTTCATCTTCTCTCAGTATCTCCTTTTCTTCTGATCTCTCTTCGAAAAACCATATTACTACTCTTGCTAAAACAGTTTCCCAGATGCTGGGTGTGGTCAACCACCTCCGGGGGTTCTCAACCCCTGCACAGCTTCTTGCTCTGTACAGGTGCACAGTGCGTCCATGTATTGAGTATTGTTCGCATGTGTAGGGAGGATCCTCTCACACAGCATTTCTTGACAAAGTAGAAAAGAAATCCTTTTGTGTCCTTAACCCGGGAGCTGCGGGGAGACTCTTAAGAGTTCCCCCGGCGCACTGCGGGGAGACTCTTAAGAGTCAGAGAAAAAAAAATCAACTTTTGACATCGAAAAAAAAATATTTTGTTATTTTTTTTTTTTTTTGGCCCCTGGGCCATGCAAAATCTCAGTCCTCTACCTCCCCTCCTTCCCCACTTTCCTCCTCTCCTTCAGTTATCACCTATTTTCCCTGTTATTCCCTTATTCTGAGGTATATTTTCGTGCTAACATTAGAAATCCGATTGGAGGGTGTGGTCATCACTGATAGCAAGCGAGTGCAAGAGAGAGAGAGAGAGTATCGATCGACTGTGTCTCAGTGGCCTTGGGGGAAATTGGCGGGAAAGTAGCTTGCCTCACCCATACATTATACAACTCGCGGGCTATATCTCCGATTTTGACCATCCAAACGCTGTTTTCACTCGTTTTATTGTTGTTTCAGGTTAATACCTTTATAATCAACCCATAATAGGCGCATATGGATAAGTATTAATGCTATTAATGGCACAATGAATATTTTAGTGACGGAAACACCTCAAATACGTCAGCACAGGGGGACGTTTCCAATTACCCCCATGCGCACTTCAGAGGTTAACTCACGTCAACTCACTGAATCTCTGCAATCTCACTCTCTTCGCCGCAATGTTTGCATATCTCTCGCTATTCTACTGCTATTATAAAAAATCAGTGTTCGTCAGAGCTCTCTCAGAGTATACCACCTCCTCTACGTAGAATATGTAGCACCCATCTTGCAACACAATCCAAGCCAAGAGTGAAACTATATTTCCAAACTTTTTTCTATTCAACAGCTGAGCTCTGGAACTCTCTCCTTGAATCCATATTTCCTCCATCCTATGAGTTGAATTGCTTCAAACTTTGTGTGTCCAGGCATTTTGGCTTGAACATAAAATTATCTTGGCCCGGTCACTCTTTCAACTCTGGGGGAGGCACTCGTCACAGGCAGTTTTGCCTTTTGTCTCCCTCATTCACATGGAACAAAATAAAAACTAGCAGAATAACAATTTTATTCAGCTCGCACCACAATCACAATATTTAATACCAAAACCACGAGATCTGTCACTATAATTACATTTATCACTACAATAATAATTACAAAACCTATCATAACTGTCGGGAATTTAGATAAAGAGGTTAAATTGCATATCACTGGTACATGAAATAACCCAACAAATAGTTATAATATAATTACCAACGACGTAGTCGATGGGTGTAATCCAGTCCCCCACACACGGCTAATTCAATTGCAGGACACGTAGGAATGTTCACATAATACAATATCGATACAATGAACTTAGCTTAGAGGACTGGTGATGTAGGACTGTTGTTAATATTGTTATAGATTAATATTTGTAGCACATGGTGAACTGTGGGTTGAGTCAGAGCCGGGGGGGGGGGAGATGTTGGCTGTATAGTGTTGATTGAGAGACTAAAGGGCCGGCGTCCGATCGCTTCGCGAAATTACATATGGCTGCCGGCTCATAATAATTATAACCCATAACTTGGTTTCATGATACATCTAGAGCTGATGTAGATATTTATACCTTACAGTTAATATTTAACCTATACTTAAGAATAAACTACAATACACAAAGAACCAGCCGAAATCGTACAAGCGATACGATACCGCCAAATTCAAATGTCCTATTGGACCTAAAACTGTCGGGATCATTACCCAATTCCCGACAATAACATTCATAATCTCTATAACTACAATCAAAATATCTATAACCACAATCACAGCAATCACTAGAATACCAAACTATATCACCACAATCACAATCCTTACTCTCCCCCCCCCCCCCCCCCCTATCATAGCTACGCTTACACCCTTTCTTCCTACTCCCTTCATTAGATTTGCTCCCTCGGGCCTGCTACCACGGCATTGGTTTGAAACAGATTCGATCTAAATGTGAAGGAACACTCAATATTTGGTACTAATTCATATTCTATAAGCGAGTTTACAGGGGTGCCGTTTCATTTTGTTTTTGCTATCGGTATTAAATTATATTTTGACTATATTATCCATTATACATTTTCTGGTTTTATTTTGCCAGTTTTCATTTACGAAAACATTTCATAATACTATACAGTATATAATATATACAACATGCTGTATAATAATTATCGTATACTGTAAATTATATCAGCTTTTGCTACATGATTTTATAATTCAATCGTAAATGCGATGTGTAAACAGGAATACTTAATCGTACTGAAATAATTAAGTTATTACTTATATAATTATATACGAAAATGTGATTTCAGCATATAATTATAAACATCACCTATATATTTAACTAGCAGGGGTACCCGGCGTTGCCCGGGTAATCACCATAATCACCATCACTACTACCACCACTACTACTACCATAATCACCATCATCAATCACTATTACTACTACCATAATCACCGGCCTCGACCTCCCTGTGCCTCATTAAACGGCGACCTCGATTTCGGCCGCTAAATGACCTCCGATTTTGGATCTGACCTCATCCGTACCCCCATTTTGGGGAGCTGCGAACAACTTTCGTTCCATACACCTATTCGATCGGAGGCCTCCTTCTGCCCCAAACGACCCTTTTTCCGATTTCGCGCCCATTTTCTCCGTCCCTTTCACCCTGGGGAATTCTATTTTTTCACTAAAACCTGCCTAGGGACCCCCTTACTATGCATACCAAGTATGAACGTTCTAGCTTAAAAACTGCGGCCGCCTATAAAGAACAGACAGACAGACAGACAGACAATCGAAATTATTATATAGATAGATAGATGAATCGAACACTATTCATTTATAATATTTCCACGCACTCCAGCTGATAACACGAATAAAATATTACTCAGTATATTATACAGAGAGAACTTATACAACTTATAGCTTAATATCGGTAACGCATTAATATAGTCGTATGCGTGTGGTAAATATGGATAACTTTGGATTCCTTATTTTCACGTGTTTTCCTGTGCCAATATGGTATCCTCATTAGACAGGCATTAATTTGAAAGCATGAGATTGTAGGGTGTTAAGAAGTAATGATAACAAGCTTTCCTCGCTAACATACCCCTTCGGTAACACGCATACACGAGTTGGCACGCTTAACCACACACACACACACACACACTCTCTATTTCTCTTCTCTTGTTTTGCTTTTCTCTCTCTCTCTTACATCTGACTGCAGCATGATCATTAGTCTTGTTTCATCATCTGTGCCAGCTCTGATAGCGGACTATATTTCTGCCGCCCCCCCCCCCCCCCTCCCCCGTTGCCAATACACGGTGGTAATAAAGTGCCATACAACACACACACCCTAGCTCTCTCGTCCCGACACCCACCGTCCTGTACTAAAGAGAAGGGCGTGTGTATTGCCTGGAACTGGGTGGGGTGGGAGGCTAAACATTGTGAAAACTGTTGCTGAGGGGTTGTTGGCTGTGTTGCGAGGAGTGGACACAGGCTTGTCTAGAGATACAGAGTGAATGGACGAAGTTGTGTTCTAGGTTTGTTGTATTATCTTGTTACCTTGGAGGGGTTAGGACGTCCGTCAGCGGCCTCAGCGAGAGCTGCTCCCCCCGAGTATGTTTGCTGCCGGTACTTGGTGAACCAGACTATTCGAGGGAGCAGCTCTTTCCCCGGCGAAGCATGGGTGATCAGGCACCGTCTTGAGATGGTTGTCAAAGGCTCTCTTGAAGACTTCTGTTGGCACATCCATCAGGTTTCTCACGCTCTCTGGCATTTTGTGGAAGAGACTAGGACCCCTATTTGTCAACCAAGAATCCCTCAGTGTGCCTAGAGCTCCCCTACATTTCGGGGTGGTATGTAACATTTCCTCCCCTCCCCATGTCGCTCCAGTTCCATGATATTGTGGTGCGCAGGTTTGGCATTAGAACTTCCATAACTTTCCGCGTGTAGATTATTAAATATCTTTCTCTTCTTCTCTCCAGTAGTGAAGATGTTTTACCGAGCTGATGTAGGATGTGAAACTTCTTTGAACACTCTCTTTTGTATATTTCTCCTGCTTTGTGTAGAGATGTTAGCGCGCTGAAATACTCCAGTCGTGCGACTACTGATGATTTGAAAAGCGTTATCATTGGCCGTTCTTCTTGTGTCTTGAAAGTGCGTAGTATCCAAACTGCTAGTTTCCTCGCTGCTACTGATTTGACATGATTATGTTCCTTAACCCGGCAGCTGCAGGGAGCCTCTTAAGAGGTTTTACTGGGCGACTGCAGGGAGATTCTTAAGATCCTAGGCCTAAAAAAACCCATTTAAAACACCCCATTGGCACTTTTAAAAAAAAAATTGTGTTTAAGTGAGATAATTCCCCTCCATACCTCCAATCACTCCTTCACATGTGTTAAAGTCCCCTCCTTCCCCCCTTCCCCCCCCCCCCCCTCCCGCTTCAATTATCACCTATTTTCCCTGTTATTCCCTTATTCATTGGTATATTTTTGTGTCACCATCTCCAGGCCGGTTCCATGCTGTTGTCATGTGACTAGCGAGTGTGTTGCGTAAGGGAGAGACTGGGAGAGTGTGAGGGAGTAAGTCAGTAAGGCTTCAGCTCTCGAGAGGAGAGGGTTTACGGCGGGCTGGCTCACATTTGATGAATGAACCGCTCGGTAATAATTCGCGATTTTGACCATCCAAACAATATTCCCACTTGTTTTATTGTTGTTACAGGTTACTATCTTCATATTAAACGTAAAATAGGCGCATATAGATAAGTAGTAATTATATTGATGGTAAATTAAAAATTTTAGTGAGGAATTAATCAGAATACCTACGCACAGGGGTATGGTGTATACTACAGGGGCTGCACAGCTTAGAGGTTAAAGGACATGTTTTCTGACATTATTACCCCAAGATCTTTAAAATCTGCTTATTTTCGTGGGATTGGCAGGAGTGACTGTTATATAGATTGTGTTATCTTTTATTTCTTAATTTCTCTTCATTAAATTGTATGATATTATCTTTGGCCCACTGAAATACCAGCTTATGTCAACTTGCAAGTTTTCTTTGTCTTCTATTGCAGTTATTCCCAGGCTTTATTTTGTGTTATCTGCGAATGATGAGACACAGCTGTTTTGTACATTATCATTGATATCACTCATAAGGCTGAGGAAGAGTAAAGGCACGCGGCAACACTGTACCCTGGCTAACAGAGCTTTTAACCTTTGAACCTTCAGATACTACGTGGTTTACCTCTGCAACCCAACACAACTCATCCCAACCCCCACTAAATTATACTCTCCGGAAATATCAATGATCGAGAGTGAGAGTGAGAGAGACTTCAGAACAGTTCTCCTACATCAATCAAAACAACAAACAGAGCTCCTGAATAGTCTACAGAGGCATCTACCTGCTTACACAGGAGCTCATCTAAGGCCTTCTCACTTTGGCCTTTGGGGTCTACCTGTAACCAGCATCAAGTAGAACCCATCTACCTCCCTCATCACCCTTCTACCTGATACCACACCACCCAGTACACATACTTTCTCCCTATCATCAATAATCTTCCTGATGGTGCTTCTAGTCAAGAAGGATGAACGATACTCCTAACCCTAGGTCGTCCCACTTTCCAGGGCTGCTCTCCACCACTGAAATGCCACCCCACAAGACTTGGAACAACCCTGATCAGGTCCAAGATGTTGGGTCAACAACTTCAACTTTCACCCAAGGACACCGCTGGCAAACTCACCATTCAATGATGAAGAAAATGGTTAATGAAGAATAAAGTAAATTATCCTCAAAGTTAGCTCAATTGTTAGAATAGCTTTAATAAGGCTGAAGATGGGCAGGAGTCAAACCCTACCCTTAGTTCTAGAACATTGGTGCAGTGCAAGTCCCAGCACATGCCCTCTAAATCTTCTCACTCATTTAGGTCATAGCTACATTAATTGTGTTAGAGAGAGAGAGAGAGAGAGATAGAGATTACATAGATTTACATAGATACACTGGTCACACAGATTGTACGATCCCTGCGATGTGGCCAGGACTTAATCCTAGTAGAGATAGCAACACTAAGAGAAAGTGGAAGGAAAGGATAGCAAAGATGAAGGCTCTCTCTCCCCACCCTCTGGCAATTTGCCGTACATAAAAACAGTTAGAAGTGAATAACCTTGCAGGGCTTGGAAATCGCCTGAAGGAATTTATAACATAGTTAGAAATGGAAAGGAAAAGGCATGCATACCTTCACTTTTTTTCTGCTCTCTTTAACTGAAAACGTGTTCATTTCTGCCGGGTTCACTTGTCAGTGATCAGCTTCTACTGCAGACCAACTTCTCTGTGATATGCGTCTAACCTTTTTTTAATTGTGTATATTGAGTCACTGTCAATAACTTCACTAGGGAGCTTATTCCACTCACTAATAATACTGTGGGTGAAGAAATGTTTAGTTATGTCTAGGTTCGCTTTCCTGCCGGTTAGTTTTAATTTCTTTCCTCTTGTGGAACCTTCTTTGCCTATCTTAAAAAAATATTAGAATTTACGTTACTAAATCCTTTTAGTATCTTAAAACACTCTATCAGCTGTCCCCTTATTCTCCCTATTCTCCGTTTCTTAAGCGAAAACAGATCGAGTTCTCTTAATCTTTCATTGTATGGTTTATTTCTAAGGTAAGGGATTAACTGTGTTGCTCTACACTGAACGGATTCGAGTTTCCCTATGTCTTTTATTAAGTAGGGAGACCAAAACTGCACAGCATACTCCAGATGCGGCCTCACAATACTTTTATATAATGGTACAACTATGTCTTTACTATAACAGTGAAATTTGTGTTTAATGAAACCTAGTGCTCTATTTGCTTTGTTAGATGCTGTGGTGCATTGGCTTGTAGATTTTAGATTTCCATTGATAAGCACTCCTAGGTCTTTTATCTGTGATACGCTCTTTATCTTTTCTCCATTCATGTGGTATTCGTATTTGTTGTTTTGGGAACCTATTTGTAGTATCTAGCATTTGTTTACATTAAAGGGCATCTGCCAATTTTCTGACCACTCCGATATTTTGTTTAAATCTGATTGCAGGCTACTTCAATCGCTTTCCGAGATTATTGCATTTCTTATCTTACTGTCATCGGCGAATTTGTAAATTATACTATTGATCCCGTTGTCTATATTATTAATATATATTATTAACAATAATGGACCCAGTATACTGAACCCTGGGGGACTCCACTAGTCACTGGAGTCCAATCTGATTCCACTCCATTAATAATTACTCTTTGCTTTCTTTAGTTTAATCAATTCCTTATCCAATTGAGTGTTTTGCATTGTATTCCTAGGTTCTCGGCCTTCTGAAGCAATTTATTATTAAGTACACTATACAATATCAAGACTTTTGGTAAAATCATTAATCTTAAATAGGCTGTCATAGAATTTGATAAGGTTCGTTAGGAATGATTTCTTTGCTCTGAAGCCGTGTTGACTATTATTGATAAGATTGTTATTCTCTATGAAAATTACAAGTTCGTCTCTTATGATTGATTCTAATAGTTTTACAATAACGGAAGTTAAGCTAATGGGTCTGTAATTACCTGGTAGTTACCGAGAGAGAGAGAGAGAGAGAGAGAGAGAAAGAGAGAGAGAGAGAGAGAGAGAGAGAGAGAGAGAGAGAGAGAGAGAGTACAAAGGAGTACAAAGGAGTACAAAGGAAATCAAGCAACAACAGATCTAGTGACCCTTCTAGGCTGCTTGTCCTCCAAAACACTGAGGATCAAGTGTCCAAACAGTGGTTTCGAGTGGGTAAGGGAACATTGGAAAGGGAACTACTGCCCTGCCACTAACGTGGCAGGACTAGGAAGTTAGTAGGGGACATATGTGTTAGTAACTGAGGGGAGGATAAAATAAAGTTATTCATTTACAAACGCAGTCAGTCGCGGGTTTGATGCGAGATATTTGTCTAGGCGGAATTTAAATGAATCAACGGTGCTGCAGTCTATAACGTCTCGGGGAAGCCCATTCCACAAGTTGACAACTCGATTGAAGAAGAAATTCTTAGATTCGTGAGAGTTAAAAGATTTACCAATAATTTTGCAACCGTTTCCCCGCGTGTAATTAGATTGGTCGATAGTGAAGTACTTACTACAGTTCATATTGTCGATGCCTTTGATGATTTTGAACACTTGAATTAAGTCACCTCTTAATCTGCGCTGGGTTAAAGGAAATAGATTTAATTCTCTAAGACGCTCTTCGTATGGTTTGTTCTTTAGGCTAGGTATCATTTTGGTAACTCTACGTTGAACTCGTTCTAGCTTGTTTATGTCTTTTTGGTAATAAGGGCACCAGCATTGAACGCAGTATTCCAGAAGAGGGCGGACTAAGGAATTGTAAAGGGTTAGGATTACGTCTTTGGATTTATGCTCAAATGATCTGCCTATAAAGCCAATTATTTTGTTAGCCTTCTTAACAACTTCTGAACATTGTTGACTCGGTTTTAGGTTACTCGATATTGTTACTCCCAGATCGGTTTCTCTGTTTACATTCTTAAGCTGAGTGCCATTCATCGAATAGTTTGCTTTCTCATTTAGGTATCCGATATGTAGTACTTTACATTTATCCGCATTGAAACTCATTTGCCAAATTTGGGCCCAATGTGACAATTTATCTAGATTGTGTTGCATATCGTCAACTTGATCTTTTGAGAGTACGCTATTTGCAATTTTTGTATCGTCAGCAAATTTTGAGATTGTACAGGTGAGACCCTCATCTATGTCGTTGATGTAAATTAGAAAGAGAATTGGTCCTAGTACCGATCCCTGGGGTACCCCGCTACTTACATTGGTCCATTTAGATGCCTTACCGTTTATGACTACTCTTTGCTTTCTGTCGCTGAGCCAATTTTCTATCCATTTCAACACACCGTCTTGTATTCCATGCGCTTTTAGTTTTAGCAGTAAACGTTTGTGGGGAACTTTGTCAAAGGCCTTTTGAAAATCAAGGTATATAATATCTACAGCTTTACTCTCATCGTAGAGGTTGAGGATATCGTGGAAGAAGTCTAAGAGGTTTGTTAAACAGGAACGTTTTTTACGAAAGCCGTGTTGAGTATCTTTAAGTATGTTATTTTCCTCTAAGTGATTTACGAGTCTGTCTCTTATGACCGTTTCTAGCATTTTACATACAACTGAGGTTAAGCTAATTGGACGATAGTTACTGGGTAGGGATTTGCTGCCTTTTTTGAATATCGGTGTTACGTTGGCTATCTTCCACTGATCAGGCATAGTTCCAGACTGCAAGGATTTATTGAATAGTAATGTCAGTGGTTTGGAGAGCTCATCCTTAGCTTCCTTTAGAACTCTAGGCGAGATTGTATCAGGTCCAGGCGTTTTATTTACCTTGAGTTTATCTAAACAATTCAATACTTCTCTCTCTGTAACGGTGATATTGCTTAGAACATCTGAATTATCAATCTGAATCGGCGATGGTGTAGGGATATCACTGAGGTCTTCTGTTGTAAAAACTGATGCAAAGAAGGTATTGAGGGCATTACTCATTTGTACTTCGTCTTTGGTGTATTCTCCATTTTCATCGACTAACGGTCCAACAGTTGAAGTAACTACTTTTTTCTTTCTGATATAACTATAGAATTCTTTCGGGTTTGTTTTACTTTGATTCGCAATATGTAACTCTAGGGTCTTTTTACTTTGCTTAATTAACTTTTTGGCTTTGCGTCGTAGCTCTACAAATTTCATCCGTTCTTCGTCATTTTGTGAGGATTTTAATCTATCATTAGCAAATTTTTTAGCAAGCAGGCAGTTTGAAATATCTTTATTCCACCATTTGGGCTTATTATTATGGCCTGGACGCCGTATTTTCGATGGTATGCAGTCTTTCACTGCTTTTAGGTAAGTGGTTTCGAATAACTTCCAAGATGTATTTATGTCGTTATTGTTAATTAAAAAGCTCCAGTCAGTTTCTTTAAACATAGCTCTAAGTTTATGAAAGTTTGCTTTCTTGAAATTAGGGACTTTTTCGATGCTACAATTTGGTTCGTTACTAGTAAAGTTTAAAGTGAAAGTTATCGTACGATGGTCGCTGTTACTGAATTCATCACCAACATTCAAATTCTCTATTAATTCTTCTTTTGTTGCAAGTACAATGTCAAGAACGTTATTACCACGGGTCGGTGTTCGAACAAATTGATAAAGCGAACTCTCTTGCAAGTTCGTATACAAGTCATGTCCGGAGTGTGAAGTAAGAGTATCGCCCCACTTGGTCACAGGTAAATTAAAGTCTCCAAAAAATATGGTATCTTGTGAGTTACTTACATCTGCAATTTGTTCATAAATTTCTTGGTCAGTTTGCACTGATTGAGCTGGAGGTGTGTATATTAATGCAAGTATTATTTTTGTACCTTTATTATTCTTTATTAGCACAAAAGATGTGTCGACGTTCACAATTTGAGGTTTTGACAAGAGGGTCGGGTTAAGACTTTCTTTGATATAAAATAAAACGCCACCTCCATTTTTATTTATTCGGCTTTTCTCAAACATTACATAACCGGGAAGTGAATACTCTGCTAAAAAGTCTCTATCTACTGTATTGAGCCAAGATTCTGTTATACCAATCACATCATAATTTTCAGTAAACACTAGTTCCTCTAAATCTGAAAATTTATTGCGTATGCTACGAGCGTTTGCATAGAAAACCTTTAAAGTTTAGAAAACCTTTAAAGTTAGAAAACCTTTAAAGTTCAGAGAGAGAGAGAGAGAGAGAGAGAGAGAGAGAGAGAGAGAGAGAGAGAGAGAGAGAGAGAGAGAGAGAGAGAGATATGAGAGTTGGGGAAATAGACATGATAGCTCTGGAGACGTACTAGATCTACCCCTCCCTGGTGTGATGTTACTACAGTGACGGAGGAGGAAGCCGGCCCTGGGGACGATGTAAGGAGAGGGGGACGCTCAGGTAATGGGACGCACCAGAGATGGACGAGAGGGACGGAGGGTGCAGCCTCACTTGGAAGGATGACACGATTTGTGGAAACATTTGTTTCGTTGGTGCACCTAGATGAAGTTTAGCAAGTTGCCTGTCTGGATGACGAACTACTCAACAACATAATATATGCGCACACGTTGGCGTGCTTCACATGTAGTAATATATACAGTACACACCACCGTGTATTAATAAATATATATAAAATAACTAGCATTATTAGTACCGGCACAGGGTTTCCCACACACACTTAATACCCTATGACTGATCATAATTGTTTGTGGTACAACAACTACCTACTTAAGGTCACCTAAGGTTGTGTTCACCACTTTTCTAGTGGCACTCGAGCCTCGCTTGAGAGTTTGTTGAAGAGACGTGGTCCTCTGTATAACTTTCAAGAAGTTTTCAACGATACTGTACGGCATGCTAACATGTGCATATGTATTGATACAGATATCCCAGTTCTTAGGTCGACTCGGAAAGTAAGGGCAAATAGATTATTGAATGAAGATGAAATGTAAACAATTAATGATTGAAAGAATGTGATAGGATGCTTAGCTGTTTTTCAGGCCTTCGCAGATGAACAATTTGCCCGTGTGTGTGTGCGTGCGTGTGTGCGTGCGTGCGTGCGTGCGTGTGTACACTGATTAACCAAGGAAGAATTTTTAGAATCGATAGAATAAAATAGTTGAATTTTAAATATAATAGAATTTGGCCAAGTAGTTCGAGAACAAATATTCGTAAGTATGCTACACAACTGGATGGTGACCTCAATTATTCTAAAAAGTTATTATACCGTATTTCTAGCTGTGTGATATTTTGATTCTTGAATCAATTTGGATAATGACATAATTAGAACATTTAGCGATATGGAATATACATGAATATTGGTATAGTTAATAGGGATAATATTTGTCATTCTTCGTTGTACTGCCTCCAAGGAATCTATCTCTATTCTGTAATAAGGACATCAAACTTGAACAGAGTATTGAAATAATATCAGTTTGTGTTCGATAGTAGATGTATGCTAAATAGCTTCATGTATCCTACAGTACCCCCCCCCCCCCTAAACATTATTGGATTGACAAACTAATCAAATAAAATGTACATCAATATCTCATGAGCACAGATGGTTAATATGATAAAGTTGCTATCGGAAAAGGAATGTCACTGACTACAAATCTGCCGACACCCCTCATGGTTCAGCTTGCCGACCTGTAATAGGTACGGTAGGCTGCAATACAGTAACTGGGGCTTAACACTAGCTTGGTGTTCATTGTGGTGTTTTTGTGTATTGCTTTTAAGGGTTTTAGTTGTTTTTGCTCTTTCCTAACTATATAATTTTTTAGTTTTCCCGGTAATAAGCAAGCTCGCTCCTTCCCCCCCTGTATTTTCTTCCCCTTACGACCTTAAAATAGACAAGGGACTAGCCTTGTTAAAGAAGGATGTAGTGTAATACCCTGTCCTTCAGCAATTAACAGGCTTTGATCTATCCCTCTTAACCATTTGTACTTCCACAGATCCTTCTTAAACTGCAGAAAATCGTCTAAATATAGCTAGAATAAATTTATAAAGACGTCGCCGGTACAGAAAGGGTAAAGAGGATACCTAATGATACTGTAATTCGCATTGGCAATTCTAACATTATTCCGAGTATTCCGAAATATTGGTGTATAATTATATCGATTGTACTATGACTTTCGAATAACATATAAATGAAATGACTAAGTTCACGGGAATACTGTTCTATCTCAATCGAATTAAAGATAATTTTGACACACAAACTAGGAAGATTGTGGACCAGTAATTCGAAAAATAATAATATTACGTTTTTATTTAGCCAATCCATGCACACAAGGAAGATTGTGCGCTAGTGATTCGAACTAATAATAATACTACGTTTTTATTTAGCCAATCCAAATACAATTATGTAAACGTATTACAATGGCTGAGCCTTTTGAGAGAAATCTCTCCTAACGGTCACTTCGAAAACGTACGAGATAAAACCGAAGAGTTTAATAATTGTTTTGCTAGTGTAGGTACCAGGCTTATGAAAATTCCCGAGGAATTGCAAATGGTGCAAATAATACCAACTTATCTATGGCACATAACATCTATCCCTATAACTTTTGTAGACCCCAACCTGCTCCCATTAAACATCTTAGAAATACTAGCTAAGCAGGAATAGAGGAATAACACTCATTAGGTATATCTGTCTCGCACTACTGCTTGGAGATATACGGCAAAACTAATCACACACTTCTGCACAATGTTCAGAAATTGCAAAATTTTACATCTAAAGTGATTGTAGGAGCAAGCAAATATGACCATGTTACCCTTATTATTGATCATTTAGAATGGATGACAATATGCCAAAAGCTTACTTTTGAAGTAGCTGTTACTGTTTTTAAGGTACAACATCATTTATATTCTAACTGGTTCTCATAATTCCCTACCATAAATGATATCGCTAATAGGACCACAAGACAGCAGAATGATCTGTGCCTAGAGCTATAACCGACTGTGGTGCCCGTTCTCTGAAAGTATTGGGGCCTACGTTATGGAATGCCATGCCCAACCTTGTCAAAGATTCAAATAGCCTGCCAGTATTCATGGGCAGACTAAAGAGGCATATTTTAGAAAGTGATCTAGAGTGAGATATTAATCACGTTTTATATATATTTTTTAATCTATATTAGGTAGGAACTATTTGTATGTACATTTTTACCGTACAGGCAGCTCTGCCTTTTGTCTCCCTCATTCACATAATTTTTTTATAAAAATGTAAGATTATGATATATTATGTTTAAGATGATATGATTTTATGAACAGCCATTGTATATTTAATGGTAATACAAGAATCTGAATCTGAATATCTCTTTCTCTCTCTCTCTCTCTCTCTCTCTCTCTCTCTCTCTCTCTCTCTCAATATTCTAGGCTCCCGCGTATTAAAAGTTCGAGGAATTTAAGGTATTATTCCTTGCCGGTGGCTTAGTGGAACATGAGGCCGTGGGTTGGGAACATGGTGGGGTCTGAAAGGTCACGGGTCTAAATGTAACCTGATGACCCTTCCCTTCACTCCCCCTGACCCCTCTTCCCTCCTCTCTTGGTGGCCTCGGGGGTGACCTGTGTTGGGAGCGAGGATCAGAGGAGAGAGTTACAAGGAATAGTTAGTATCTCAAAATCCTTGCCGTCCATTCCGGGGAGATACTCGAAGTGGAAAGAGAGATGTGGATGAGGGAGACACAAGGCAGAACTGCTTGTGGCGAGAGTTGCAAGAGTGACAGGGCCAAAATCAAGGAACGTTCTAATCAAAATACCTGGACACAGTGTTTGAAGCAATTTAAATCGTAGGATGAGGGAAAGATGGGATCAGGGAGAGAGTTCCAGAGCTCAGCTGTTGAATAGAAGAAAAACTGTGAATATCGCTTCACTCTTGAGTTGGAGAATTACACAGAGTAGGGGTGGGATTGTGTTGCAAGACGAGTGCCGTGTGCTCTACTTAGAGGGGGTAGTATACACTCAGAGAGCTCTGAGGAACACTGATTATTGTAATAGCGGTAGAATAGTGAGAGATACAACATTATGGGGAAGAGAGAGAGAGAGACTGCAGAGAGTCGGTGAGTGGACGTAAGTTAATGATGCGAAAGGTTTTCTTTTCTACTTTGTCTAAAAGTGCTATGTGAGAGGAGCCTCCCCATACGTGTGAACAATATTCATTACATGGATGCACTGTACAGAGCAAGAAGCTGTGCAGGGGTATAGAACCCCAAGAGGCGCTTGAGCACACCTAGCTTCTGGGAGGCTGTTTTAGCAAGAGTGGTAATATGATCTTTCCAAGAGAGACCAGAAGAAAAAGAAACACCGATAATATCAAGAGAAAATGAAGGGATAAATTGTTTGTCGTTGCAGAGTAAGGGATAGTCTTGTGGAAGTTGTGATGAGTGGACACATGGAGAAATTGAGTTTTGTAGTGCATACACTCATTATAGAGTGTGCAAAATACTATCTACTCTCTTCTTGAACTGCTTTACTGAGGAAGTGTTTGCAACTTCTGAGGGAAGTTTGTTCCAGGTAGAACAGATCTTATATGTGAAAAGCATCCACAAATACTAGTGCTGAATCTTTTCAATTCTAACTTCCAGTCATGGTTGCGTGGTGTATTCATATTGAGGCTAAGCATTTTGCTATAATCCACATTGTCAAACCCAGTAAATAGTTTATGAACTTCAATGAACTGACCTCGTAGTTTGCGTGTTTCCAACGAAATGAGATAAAGAGCTATCAACCGGTCCATATAGTTCAGTCTTCTAATCGATGAGACAAGCTCTGTAGCCCTAGCTTGTACTCTTTCCAGTCAATCTATATCTTTCCTGAGTGCTGGAAACCAGAACCGAACAGCATACTCCAGGAGAGGCCGTATCAGAGTGTTGTAGAGTAGTTCCTTTTTGCATCTGTTTGTGAGGTTTTTCTTTTCGTGAGGGCAATTATATTTCCTTGTTTCTATACTTAAATTGCCTAATAAAATAGCCCAATCATTTCTGAGCTTTCTTCTCTACTTCAATGCACTGCTTGGAAAACTTTAGATCACTGCTAATCAGAACACCCGAGCCAGTCACTTCCAGAAGCATTCCCAATACAAATATACATACATACATATATACATAAATTTAAAGATCAAGTGCTCCACACGATGGGTGGTTCCGGTCTAATGTCCTAATAGCGGTATTCCAGGCAACCCTGTTCAGAGCTGTCTCACTTGTCAGGTTCTTTGATTCAAGATCAGACCACAAGGTTTGATCCCACGTCTTTCTTGGTCTGCCCCTTGGTGTAGCTCCCTCGACATTCGTGGACTTGCATCTTTTCACTCAGCTTAGTTCATCCATTCTCTCCACATGTCCAAACCATCCAAGCCTGCTAGTGCGCATTTCATCACTGATACTCTTGATACCTAACCTTCTCCTCAGCTCTTCACTAGATATCCCATCTTGCAGCTTGGTGCCTCACATCCATCTCACCATTCTAATCTTGTTGCGTTTCATTCTGTTGATATCATCTGCTTTGAAGGGCCATGTTTCTTTGCACTTCTAACGCATGAAGCGTACACCTTTCCCTTCAAGGGGAGATGGATACCTTTGGATACCTTTGGATGTGTTCGCCGCTCCTCTAGCGGCACCAAGGAGCGCGACGCCCCTTGTTATGGGTGGTGATTTGGTGCAGTAGACTGTTTGAAGCGACAGCTCGCTCCCTTGCGAGGATGGGCTCGTCTGGCACTTTTTGCAGTTCGACATCTAGGGCTCTCTTGAAGTTGTCTAACGAGATGTCCCTCATGTCTCTTACTCGCCGTGGGAGTTTGTTGAAGAGACGTGGGCCTCTGTGTGATAACCAGCCCTCTCGCAGAGAGCCCATAGCCCCCCTGTTATTCATCCGGGGGATTTCGCATTCCCCGCCTCTCCTTCACTGGATTTCATGTCTATCGGAGTATGTAGTTTGGTACTAGGAAGATAAACCCTCTGCGATTTTCCATGTGTATATTATTAGGTAACGTTCTCTTCTATTTTCCCCAGTGGTACAGATTAGTGCTCTTAAACGCTCCCAATAGTGTAGATGTTTTATCGAACTTATATGCGAAGTGAAATTTCTTTGTACACTCTCTACGTCATTTATTTCACCTGCTTTGTATGGGGATGTTAATACGCTACAGTATTCAAGCCGCGGTAGCACTAGAGATTTGAAGAGCGTTATCATAGGCAATTCACGGCGTGTTTTAAAAGTACGCAGAATCCAACCCGTTAGACGTTTCGCAGCCGCCACTTTGACCTGGTTATGTACTTTTTAGACGTTTCGCAGCCGCCACTTTGACCTGGTTATGTACTTTGAAACCCATATTTTCAGACATTAATACCCCCAAGGTCTTTCACTGGTCTCCACTGTCTTATTCCGTTATATTTAGGTGGTTAGATTCTGTTAAGTAATTTGTAATTTCTTTAACACCATTATTATCTCCGTACCTTATTAATTGGAATTTTTCCTCATGGAGTCTTCTCATGTTAAGTAGTGGCAATAGTTCTCTGAACTTTCCCTAGCCACATCTTATTCTGGTGATAGTGGCGGCCTCAGATCCATCACAGATAGAGATGGTATCTCCCAAGTGGCAAATATTGTCCACCATCTCCAGTTCCTCGTTGCCAAAGTTAACACTCTCGAGCACTCTTGAACACAAGCTCACCTTTGCATACTATGCATGCAAATTTATCAACTTCGGACTTCTTCCTTGTTAGAGGTCCCTTTATTTAAGTGCAGCGCTTCCT
Organism: Paralithodes platypus; assembly: GCA_032716605.1. Lineage (NCBI taxonomy): Eukaryota > Metazoa > Arthropoda > Malacostraca > Decapoda > Lithodidae > Paralithodes > Paralithodes platypus. The sequence goes on along the minus strand of CM064543.1, from coordinate 19,119,624 downwards.
CTGTGGTTTACCCAGCAGCCCAGCAGCGGCAGACAATACACTGCATTGAGTTTGCGCCTACCCCTTTTCTGCATACTGGGTATCGTATATATACGATAGGCTATGACTCATTTGTGATCCCGTATGTCTCTGTGACATCACGGACGTTCCTGCAGCCCGGCGTAGGACGAGTAGATCGTATATTATAAGATTGTAAATAAGTTAAGTTATAAAAGGCCTAATATGCTATTAAGCAATATTGCCATGGTCTTATGTTGCATATATGAATTTATCGTATATATTAATATAATTTATCGTATAGAGCAACCTAGATGCGGTACAATAATTTAGGCTCCTGGCGTTTGCCAAGGCAGCAAGGTGTGCCTCTGAGGAAGACAGAGCAGAGCCTTCACGAACACCAACCAGTTAACATCTAAATTCCGCCTTCAGTTGATCGCGCTATTGTGCCTCTAATCACAATACACTGACAGCAATACAAACAGCTACACCATCACGACGCTCTCATCGACGTCATGACTGACTGACAGATAAGCATAATATTCATGTCCATTCCCATGTAATCATTTATTCTTTCTTTCACTTGACTCGAGTCTCGGGACCGGTGTCTTGCCTTCCCATTGTCTGCCATATTGGGTAAACGTTCTCCCTTGCCTCATTGCCACGTGGAACTATTGGTGAGTTAATTCCTGGCTAGTATTAACCCTTATAACCTTACCCTATATATATATATAAATTTATTATGTGAGACCTTTGGATATAAATTAGCTTGTTTCAGATTGAATTCAATTTAGATATGGAGTAGTTTTAATTTAGATTGATTTTATTTGATTCATTATAGCTTAGTAATATTTAACTTCCATTGATAGTTTACCACACTGGGGATGGGTATACCACTTATTTTTTTATATTTCTTCCAAACCCAAATATACTGTGTAAAATCTTGGTTTTTATTAATGTTAACTCTTAATCCTTTACTTACCATGCCCTCTCTCCATCTTCTAAACTTGGCCTCGGCATCCCACACCATATCTGCGATAAGTCCAATGTCATCTACATATTCCCAGGGGAGCCCAGTTCTGAAATCACCAGATAATGCCTCCAGAACCATAACAAAGGGGAAAGGGCTTAACACAGAGCCCTGGTGGACTCCGATGCGAACTGTAAACTCCTCACACAGTTCACCTTTCACCCTCACTGCCGTTCGTGAGTCTTCGTACATCTTCATTATCACATGCACCAGCCACTCCTCTACGCCAAGTTTTCTCATAGCCCACTGCACAGCTTCTCTGGGTACCCTATCAAAGGCCTTCTCCAGGTCTACAAACACTAGATACAGATCCCTATTTTTAAGTAAATATCTTTTCTGCATCTGCCTGACTATGAAGATAGCATCGATTGTTCCACACCCTGGCATGAAACCGAACTGCATATCATCGATAGAAATGTTTTCCCTGATCATACCTTCAAAGACTCTCTCACAGACCTTCATGACTTGGTCTAGCATTTTCAGGCCCCTATATTCCCCTATCCATCGAACCGCCCTTGCCCTTATGTATGTTTACTATTACACTTTTATCTTTTACAGCATTCATTAGGGATTCTTTCCTCTATAATGGTGGAGTTTATTAGGTCTGTGATAGCTGGCGCTATGAAAGGGGGAGGGGGGGGGGGGGAGTATTGGCCTTTCGTTACTAAGCTGCTCTCTATTCCACTCAAATTCTATGTTGAGTAATCGTTTGTAGTGTCCAATTCAAGCATCTCTAATTTCTTTGTCAGCATAAACAATTGTCCCATTATCATTCCTGACACACTGTTCTTCTACAACATCTCTACTGTCATCCTTAACTCGCTTAGCTAAATTGAAGATCCCACTGGGATTTTCTGCGTTATTCACTTGGTGCCTATGATCAGGTCTTTAGGATTTTCTTTGCCTTGTATTTTTTTTTTTTTTTTTTTTTTTTTTCAATTCGCTTAGCCACCAGATATTCCTCTCTGCTGCCTCCATTCTTCAATGCTTTGGAATATCTTTTTTTTTTCCTTTATTGCATTTTCAACCATGTCATTCCACCACCAGGAAATCGTAAGCCTTGGGGGACCCTTAGTTTTACCACAGACTTTGTCAGTGGTGGCAAGAAGGCTATGTTAAAGGAAATTTCATTGGCTATTTATATTATTTGGCTCCCCTATTCCTATCCATTTCCTGCAGTTCGCTGCAAAACCTATCCTTGTATTCAGATTTGTTCAACAGCCATACTTTCCTTTTTGGCATGTATACTATCTTTCGCACAGGATCTCGCCTTAAGCTCATGTCACAGACTACAGTAGAAGTTTATGTTGGGAGATACATTCTTCACTTGGGATGACCTATACTGTATACATCCCAAGCAAATTTCCAGTCTTTCCTGTTCACTAAGAAGTAATCTATCTGGCTACTGGTGCCCCCAGAACTATATGTGATAAGATGATTCAACCTTTTCTTGAACTTAGTGTTACACATATCCATGTTGCGTGCAACACAAAACTCCAGTATAAATTCGCCTTCTTGATTTCTTCTTCCATACCCTTTTCCACCATGCATACCCTCGTACCCATCGGCACATGCTCCCACATGCCCATTCAGGTCTCCACCTATGACTGTAGTATCATACTCCGAGAGGCTCGAAACGACACTAAAAATGTCGTTCCAGAAGGCCTCTTTCCGCTCTCTGTTTAATGCAACCTATGGAGCATATGCAAATATCACATTCATAATTTGTTCACCAACTTTCAATTTAAAAAAAATTAACCTTCCATTTACTCTCTTTATCTCAATCACACTCTTCTCCCACTCTTCAGATACCAGTGCACCCACTCCTTTCGTTTTTCCAGATTCATCCCCCTTCCAATATGTATCTCTTGTTTTCTCCAACTATCCACTGCGCACCACACCCCTTCCATCGGGTTTCCTGGGCACAGCACACATCCACTCTTCTATTCTACGTTCAAACACTTCCACAATTTCATTCGCTCTGCCACTCATACTTCCAACATTCACACTGGTAAGTCTGAATGTGCAAGAGGCTGCAGCCTGTCTCCTGTGCGATTTTGAGCCATCAGACTTGCGTTGTTTGTCAGATTTTGTAAGCGTCATAATCGGTAAATAGACTGGCAAAGGAAATCCCCATCCCCAAAACTCCGGCTCCAGACTGCCCTGAGGACTGTTCCCAGCACCTTCTCCCAGGTGCTTAGGGATTACTTGGCCGATATGCATCACCTTGCATTTTTCCAAGTCTAGTGGCGTCTACCATGTCTTAGACCATTCACCAAGTCTGTTAAGATCCATCCTGAGCTGTTCAACCCATTTAGGGTCCTTCACATTCACTCCAAGCTTTATGTCATCTGCAAACTTGGAGATCACGCTCAACAGACCACCAATATTGATGTCACCGACATTTATGTTAAACAGAAGTGGGCCAAGAACAGAAGTGACTCCAGAAGTGACTAGATTCCATAATAATAATAATACAAATATTTTGTCATAATTAGGTAAATCAGCCTACAAGGCCAATATTGTTTCTACCGATGGTGGGGCCAAAGGCCAGAGTTAGATGTAGTTGGAGAAATAACTGCTGCCGATTCTAACCATAAGATATTTTTTACTTCATTTGAAGGGATAGGCTTACGATTCGTGTATTAGAAGTACAATAATCTATGCTTCAGAAACTTGGCCAGTTAAAGCGGAATATTGCAACAGAATGCAAGGTAGCGAAATGAGAATGGTAAGATAGATGTATGGTGCTAAACTCCAAGATAACATTTGAGAAGGCGGTTAGGTGTCAAGAGTATCATCGAAGATTTGTGAACAAGTAGACTTGGGATGGTTTGGGCATGTGGTGGGCATGGAGGATCTAAATTGGGTGAAGAGATGCATATCCGTTAACTTTACGGGAGCTTGACTGAGGGATAGACCTAGAAAAACATGGGATTATGTCGTACAATCTGATTTCAAATTGAAAGAAACTGAGAAGTGAACGCCGCCAGTAGGACATGCGACTGAAACAGCATTTCATGTGGACCTCTCGGCCTTAAAAACTATACATGTATGTATGTGTTGTTGTTATTATTATTATTATAATTATAATAATAATAATAATAATAATAATAGTTATTATTATTATTATTATTAATATTATTATCATTAAAGGAGTAATTCCGTCCACCAATCAGGAGACGGGATTAGCTCAGGTGGCGAAGCAAGGTTTAACCTTTAAATCTTGTCACAGGGAAGATCCTGCCACACCCTCGCTCTCGATCAACCAACGGCCTCCTGTGATGCAGCAACCAGAGCCACCTGTATCTCCCTTTAAACGCTCGCCACATAACTCAATCCCAGTTCGCACACATATATTCTATCCTGGTCGCAGATGTCCTATTACAATGGTGCCATCCTCTCACTCCCGTCAGCCACTACAGAACATCTCCAACAAGCTTCCAGGAGAATATTACGAAGATGAAATAAAGCAGGAGGGGAAATTGGAACTTCAAAACTAGCGGGGTGGGGAAGCTCCTCCCGGGCGCGCGGCTCGGCAAATCACAGGGACCCGTGCCGTGAGGGAGGGGTATAAAGGGAGGTGGGCGGGGCCACAGGACTCACTCAGCCAGAGGTACCTGCCTGGACCACACTTGGGCGCTCTTAGCAAATACAACCCTTTGGCTCTCCTTGGCACCTATGGGGAAATAACTAAGCCTGTTCCTGTCCTCCAGCAACCTTGCACTACTGAACGTCAGACGAGCCGGGACCTAGTACATCACCCACCTTCGGCTCAGATACACCTTCAGTATCCTGATGCCTGCCGACACATCGCTAGTCTTCACACAATATGCCAAGTGATTCAAGATGGTCAACGGGTGATAGATGGTACTGAAGAGATGGAGATGGTATACTGGCCTGCTATGAAGTGGTGAAGCAACACAAGAGAGATTGCAGAATATTTTTAAAGGACCCTTAACCCTTAACTGGCGGGGCCCGCCTTAAGTCGGGCTCCAATTTGCAGCAAGTTAGGAGCATTATTAAGGCTTTTAAAGGGTTAAAATCGAGTGCAAATGGCCGGGAGCGCAGCAGGCCACACGTCCGACACCCAGGGCTTACCGCCGCCCACTGACTCACGCTCCCTCTGTTCTCGAGAGGCCGGCAGTGTAGCCAGTAGTGAGCGTAGCTGGAAAAAATATTCCGCTATACGCTAAACTCCCATGTTAGTGGTACCACTGCGTGAGAACGACGAGTGCTACGTAGCTCGTTCTGGTCTCATTTTGAAGCTTTTAGCACCTAGTTTTTTGCTGAATAAATTTCTTTTCATGCAGATACTTGATTGATCATTCAGAAGGGCCTGAATATGCCCAAATAAGCCCAAAACCCCCCGCTAGACAAGGGTTAAGGGCCCGAACAGACTTACCAAATAAGTAAATGCTAAGACTAACCAATGTGTTCCAACTATAAAATCTATGTGTTCTTATAGCACAACCAAAGAGAAACTGACTAGACATATGATGAAATAAAGAGATGAAGTGTTATGAGATATAGCTGTTATTGTGAGTAAAGGCACTCAGCCAAATAGCTAGCAATAGTACAGGATCTTATAGGATATTAAGTAAAGACAATTATTTATAAATTCAGTATTAAGTGGGAGTTCTTCGGGATAATGTTTTAAAGGGAAATAATTGATAACACCCAGGTAATTGAGATAACAGGGTTTACCTGAGCAGCTTTCAGGGGTTTAGCATTTGAAGAATAGGTTAGACCTAGCTGAAGGAATAGTTAGAGAAGGGCTTCAGCCCGTACCCATGAAATACTCTTTTTGTTATAAGGAAACAACCAGTATTTTAATTAGATATTCACCTCGTCGACAGCATGCTTTCGATTGCGCGTAAATATCTAGCCAATTAGTTTTAAGGAGGGCATTGATTGAATAGTAGTTTGTACTCTTGTTAAATTGACCTAAAGGACATAGCGTTTTAATATTGTAAAGCTGACATAAATACCTGTTGATTTATTAATTGTGTACAATATTGCAAAGGGGATTTAAGAATGCGGAACTAATTATAGGTTTGAGTCCCGAAGGGACGAAGGAAAACCTAATATTTAGTAGTGGCCCCGGAATCATTGACGATGCGCCTTACGTAGGTAATGGCTAATCTTTGAACACCAAGATTGCTGTTCAAACTTCCCGCCCAAGGAGAACTCAAAATACGATTGCCTTACATCGTGAGCGAAACGCTCTTAATAACCACTTACGGACTCGTCCTTATGATGTGGGTCCACTACTAGAAGAAACTAGTAAAATAAATAAATAAAAATAAAGTAGACGTGCCGTTTTGCCCAAAATCAAAACGGCATACCCAACTCTGCGATGGGTTACCATCATCACTACTAATACCATCATCAATCACAATCAACATAATCACTACTACTGCCATCATCAATACAACTGCCATCATCACTACAACTGCCACAATCATCACGAGTACTGTCATCATCACCATTACTATGATCATCATCACTACTACAATTACAATTATCACTACTACTCTCACCATCATCACTGTCCATTGTCACTAGCATCTTAATCACTACTATCATCATTGATACTACAACTATCAACCATCATTACTAATATCATCACCACTATCTTACAATCATCATTACTACTGTTAACATCATCACTACTACTATAACCATCATCATTACTACTGTCACAAATATTACCATAATTTATTCTACTGTCACCATCATCACTACTACTGCCATCATCACCATTACTATGAACTTCATCACAGTCCTGATGTGGCGGCGTCTACGCCGTGGGGCCACCTCCCGAGGCTGCCAACCGCGGATGGCTGCCGACCCTCCACAGCCGAAGACAAAATCAACGACCAGTGGAGGAAAACCGGATGCCGGCCGCGGGGAGCAGTTTCGGGAGCCAAACCGTCACAACCATCCCCTGCCCCCTCCCTGGGGGCACGGGTCCTTGGAGCGGCTTCGGTCGCGCCGGGAATTTCCACACCTCTCACACCACACACACACATCACACAGTTTTTCCTACACCGAGAAATCCGAGACTCTCCGGCTGTCATTTCTCGAAGACTTCTTCTAGCCGGAGACATTGAGAGCAACCCAGGACCCACGTTCACATACATATGTCCAACTTGCTCAAAACCCATCACTTCGAGTTGCCATACTAAGGGTTCAGTTCTCTGCAATTCATGTGGGAACTGGACCCACTTCACCTGCACAACACTTGCCTCCAAGAAACACTACACAAACACCTGGACCTGTTCCTCATGCCCCTCCCTCTCCCAGTCAAATCCCTCGCCTAAAACCCGTCCACCTCTCCTCCCCAACCCACCTAACCTTCCCATATCATCCACTCCCCCCCCTAAAACCCGTCCACCTCTCCTCCCTAACCCACCTAACCTTCCCATACCATCCACATCCTCAACTCAACACACCACACCCCATCCTAATCCATTCCAACCCCCATCTCCTGCTCCCCAATCCCCACCCCCACCTCACCCATCCCAACCCCCAGCCCCTCCCTCACCCCCACCCCCCCCATCACCCCCACCCCCACCCCATCCTCGTGCAGCAGCACCCAACGTACATCGTGCACATAACATTAACATTCTTCAACTGAACATAGATGGCATCAACACAAAGAAACACGAACTCTCACACTTCATCAAACAACACAACATACACATTGCCATCTTACAAGAAACAAAACTCCGCACAACACAAAAAACACCCACATTTCATAATTTCACCACCATCAGACAAGACCGGGCTGTCGGCGGGGGCGGTGGACTCATCACCCTGGTACACAAAGAAATATCATACATAGTAACCAGTGTACAAACCAAATCACTCCTCCCCCCAAATGATAACACAACAGAAATACAGTCAATTAAAATACGCACTGGCAACAACTCCAACATAACCATCATAAACACATACATCCCTCCCCAAACATCCCCTACAGTACCAAATGAATACAGACCACACTTACAACACATCACAAACACCCCACACACCCCACACATCATCCTGGGTGGTGACTTCAACGCCAAGACGTCGGCCTGGTTTGTCGACAACCCCGACACAGACAGAGGGCTGGTACTACAAAACCAAACCGATAACCTCATCATCCTTAACGACATCCATCAACATACCCATATTCCTCACCAAGCCCTCTATAACCCATCATCTCCAGACATCACCTTTTGCTCCCCAGAACTCGCCCCCACAACATCCTGGAGGGTGGTCAGAACCTTAGGCTCTGACCACCTCCCGATCATTATCACCACCAAAACCAGACTCACCCCAGCTAGCCACAAACACACATACACCAACTATAAAAGAGCTAACTGGGAAGCATTCACAAATGAGACAGAACAACACTTCACAACTCTAAACAGTACACCCATCACTAACATCAACAATGCTGTACACATACTCAATAAAACTATCCAAAACGCTGACAAGAAACACATTCCAAGAGGTAACAGAAAAAGACACAACCCCAACTTCACACCAGAAATTCAAAACCTCATCAGACAACGCGACATACTGAAACACTCCCCAGCACCCCACACACAAGACATCACACAACAAATTCAAGCACTCAACACCCAAACTAACAACAAAATACAAGAACAACAAAAACTAAATTGGAATAACTTCCTACAAACACTTGATCACAAAACAAACCCCAAAAAACTATACAAAACACTAAACAGCATCACACTTTCCAACAGCAACACAACACAATCACATGCTGCAATCACAACAACAGACTCTACTCCTTCATGTAAACAACAAGCAAACACTCTCATCAATCACTTTTCACATGTCAGCCACCTAAAACCTCACAAAGACGACCGACGTGTCATCCGACGTAAGAGACAATTCCCCACAGACCCTGACTATACACCCTTCACCAATCACCAGACAAAGCATATCATCAACAATCTCAAGCACTCACCCGCCTGTGGCCTAGACAACATAAGCAACATACACCTCAGACACCTGGGACCACAAGGCATACAAGCACTCACTAACATATCAAACTACAGCTATTCACACAACACAATACCAGACATTTGGAAGCATGGTATCATCATCACTTTCCCCAAACCCAACAAAGACCCCACGCTACCCTCCTCGCACCGCCCCATCACACTCCTTTGCTCCCCCTCCAAAGTCATGGAACGCCTAGTATTACAACTAATTACACCTGACCTACCCCTAGCTCCAACACAACATGGCTTTAGGCCACTGCACTCCACAAACACTCTTCTCACAGACCTTACACAAAGAGCTTTCGACGGCATCAATTCAGCTAGACCACCACACAGATCACTATTAGCCACACTCGACATTAGTAAAGCCTTCGATGCCATCCCCCGCCACAACCTAACAAACAAAATCTACAACACAAACATGCACAACAACACAAAACGGTGGCTGGCCAACTTCCTAGCAGGCAGATGTGCACACGTATCTTTTGCCGGTCAGTCATCTAAAATCAGAAACTTTCCAAACGGAGTCCCACAAGGATCCGTCCTATCGCCCGCACTCTTCAATCTGTACATGCACGATATAACTACACCCAATACGCCCCAAATAAACTTAGCCTCCTATGCAGATGACATAACACTCACATGCACACACCATGACCCAAAAAGAGCAACAGATCTCCTTCAACCCTATCTCAACACACTACATGGCTGGTGCACTACAAACAGACTTAATCTAGCCCCAGCCAAATCCACCGCAACCCTGCTCACAAGTTGGACAGGAGAACACGAATACATCCCTCAACTCACCATAAACAACACACCCCTAACACATACACACACACCCAAAATCCTAGGAGTAACATATGATACTCATATGACATTCAAACAGCACACCACAAACATTAAAAAGAAACTGACACCCAGACTTAACGCCCTCAGGTCACTTGCTCACACAAAATTTGGACACAACAAAGAAACTACCACCACAGTATATAAACAATACATAAGATCAGTGATGGAATACGCAAGCCCAGCCTGGGCTTCTAACCTAGCTGAAACACATCATAAGACCTTACAGACTATTCAAAACAAAGCCCTGAAGATCATTACAGGCTGCACAGCTACTGCACCCACAGATCACCTACATCAAGAAACCAAAATCCTCAAAGTCAAAGACCATCTGGACATGAGAGGCACTCAATTCCTGGCAGCAGCCTCCACGAACCAAGACCACCCACTAAACTACATGGCAACACACCCACAGACACCAAGAAATATCAAAACAACACCCAGCACACGGTATCACACACAATTATTGTCCTCTCTCCCTCCCTGCCCACCCCGAACCAACATCCAGAAGCACATCCATACTCATATCTCTCACCGATCCATCCACTCACTCACAGACAACACACAGCTGCATGCACGACCTCCCGAAATCCATCCTTCCGAATCCTCCCTTCCTCGCGAGGACAGAGTCCACCTGGCCAGGCTGAGATGCGGACACCATCCAGCTCTCCTGAGCTATCAGAAGAGACTGGATGACTCCGTTGTCGACGCCTGCCCGGGATGTAACACAGCACCCCATACCATTAAACACATCATAGAAGACTGCATTTCACACAACCACTTACGCCAACAACACAATCTACACTCAATGAGAGCTCTGTGGGAAAGCCCGATCGTGGCCATGGCCTTTCTCAGGGACTCGGGGCTGTTCGGCCAGGCAGCTTAGGGAACAACAACAACAACAACAACTTCATCACCACAACTATCATCATCATCACTACAAATTTCACCATCCTCACTACTACTCACCATCATCACTAATACTCACACCATCGTCACTACCATCAACACTACTGTCATTATTATCACTACATCTATCATCATTACTTGTCACCATCATCACTACTATTATGACCATCATTACTACTACTGTCACCATCATATCTACTACTGTCATCATCATCAATACAACTACAACCATCATCACTACAATTATCACCATTATCACTACTATCACCATAAATCCAAATATTACTACCATCACTTCTAATGTCAACTAAACTAACTTAACCTAGCAAATACGTAGGAAGATGTTTTCGCTCCCAGAACGAATGCATTCTTAGTGTGTGAGCCCCTTCGGGGCTTACACACTAAGAACGCCATCATTTCTTGGGGGGGGGGGGGCAAACCATATTTTGGACCTAAAATCATAACTATTGCATAAATTCAAAACACATTTTTTGACTGACTTTTGCATTCACGCAACAAATGTTCGTGTGAAATTTGGTGAAAATCCGTCCAACGGTCTAGGAGGAGTTCCGAGACAGACGGACGACGACGACGCCGACGACGACGACAGACATTTTTTTCGTGTGGTACCCACTATACGGGGGGGCGATACCAAACTCTGCTTACACAGAGTTGATAAAAATTTAAACTCGACCTAGCTTGCGCTTCCCAGGCGTCTGCTGTTGGGTACCGCTCGCCATCTTGTTCACCCCGAGCGCTCTTCCTTAACCCTTAACTAGCGGGGGGTTTTGGGCTTATTTGGGCATATTCAGGCCCTCCTGAATGATAAATCAAGTATCTGCATGAAAAGAAATGTATTCAGCATAAAACTAGGCGCTAAAAGCTTCAAAATGAGACCAGAACGAGCTACGTACCACTCGTGGTTCTCATACAGTGGTACCAGTAACATGGGAGTTTAGCATATAGCGGTATATTTTTCCCAGCTACGCTCACTACTGGCTACACTGCCAGCCTCTCGAGAACACAGGGAGGGTGAGTCAGTAGGCGGCGGTAGGCCCTGGGAGTCGGACGTGTGGCCCGCTGCGCTCCCGGCCATTTGCACTCGATTTTAACCCTTTAAAAGCCATAATAATGCTCCTAACTTGCTGCAAATTGGCGCCCGGCTATAGCCGGGCGCCGCTCTTTAAGGGTTAAAAACCTTGGGCCCGTATCGGTAACACGGGTATCCCACCTACTGGACTTATTTTTAACAACCAATTCAGAAAATTATGATGTTACAGTGAGGTCCCCGCTTGGATCTTCTGATCACTGTCTGATACAGGCCACCTGTCTATCACCTACCACACCTTCCCACTCTGAACCTGTTTTGGTGACTAAATGGCATTACGATAGGGCAGACTGGGAGGGTCTTCAAGGTTTCTTTATTGATATTCCCTGGACCTCTTTCTTTTCTAATGATGCACACTCCACCTTGAGCCACATACAAGATTTTGTAAAAATTGGAATGGAAACTTTTATTCCTCATCAAAAGTACAGTAAAAGATCTAATTCACCTAAATGGTTTGACCATAATTGTGCTAGAGTAACTGAACAAAAAGCAATAGCCTACAATGCATACACAAGATCAAAAACACATGAAGCCTTTAATATTCCCATATTCAAAATATGCTATAGGGGTGCAATGCCTGGTGAGTTATCTGCTCAACAGGTGGCGTTGTGTGTGTGTAAGTGTGAGAGTCCGAGTGTAGGGGGTGAGACTGTGAAGCACAGGAACGAGGTGGTTTCAGAGATGGGGTCGTTTCGGGCCAGGAGTGAGCACCGTGCCTCATGTGAAGGCAAGATGGCAGGTGCTCGTTGTACTCTGCGTGCTTCACAAGTCTCACTCCCTAGACTGGAACAAGACCTCACGGGCTTCACTGTTCATTGTAAAGCGGTGAATGTTAAGGCTCTCAGCCTATGCCCGAGAGGAAGTAAGTTGGAATATAGAAAAAAAAAAAAAAAAAAAAAAAAAATTACTTTAGAAACATCAGAAATCATGCCAAAACTGTATTAAACCTAACTAAATCAAACTTTCTCCACAAGCAGGCAAATAAACTTCTAAATAATCCAAATGATAACAAAATATTTTGGTCTAATCTTAACTCATTCAAATCCAACTTCACTACTGCTTCATCCATTCCACCATTAAAATCTCCGACTGGCAATCTTGTAAGTGACCCACGAGGTAAAGCTAACCATCTTGGGATATTTTCTCCACCAACTCAACCTTAGATGAAATAAATCAAGATGTCCCTGTACTTAATTTTAATTCGCCTGAAATTCCCTCACTTTAGATCCACACCAGACATGTCAAAACTATTTTGCAGAATCTCTCAGTAGATAAGGCTCCTGGTCCAGATGAAATTCCTCCAATAGTACTTAAGAATTGCTCTTTGGTGCTCGCTCCTGTATTGGCAAAATTTGTCCGTCTGTGTACTCATACCTCATGCTTCCCAGTACCCTGGAAAGAAGCAAACATCCATCCAGTTCCTAAAAAAGGTGCCTCTTCAGATCCATCAAACTACAGACCAATAGCTATAACTTCCACTCTTGGTAAAGTCTTTGAAATTATATTAAATAATCACATAATTAAGCATCTTGAGAATAATAAATTAATCAGTGATAGGCAATATGGTTTTAGACGATGTCAATCAACTGCAGACATTCTTTGCCTTCTTACGCATCAAATCAACCAAGCTACAAACCAACATGGTGAAACACATACAATAGCACTGGATAATTATATCAAAGGCATTTGATAGAGTCTGGCATCAATCCTTATTGTCGAAGATGTCACACTACGGCCTTGCATCATTAGTTCCACTAATTTCTTCTTATCTTCATAACAGAAAAATATGTGTAATGGTAGATGGCCTTTATTCTCAATTTCACTCAATAAATGCTGGTGTTCCCCAGGGATCAGTTTTGGCCCCAACTCTGTTCCTCATTCATATCAACGATCTCATATCTACCACTCATAATCCAATACATTCCTACGCAGATGACTCAACACTCCACAGTTCCTTCACATTTACCAATTCTTTCACCCAACCCGATCTTATAAATTCAAAAATAACACTGCAATTTCTCTGAACCAGGACCTTTCTAGAATTAATGAATGGGGACAAAAGAATCTAGTTTCCTTTAATGCACAGAAAACAAGTACAGTACATTCAATTTTCTAACCGACAGAATCTCACTGACTCCCATATATTTTTTAATGATGTAAATATTCCCACTTCCCCTAGTATTGACATTCTCGGTGTAACATTAACTACTAACTTGAGCTGGACACATTATGTTAGAAGCATTGCTAAGAATGCCTCTAAAAAACTGGGACTCCTGTACAGAGTTCGAGAATTCTTCACTGACGAGCAGTTGGCCGTAATATATAAAAGTCATGTGCGTTCTCAGATGTATTACTGTTCACCTCTGTGGGGTGGAAGTGGAGTGGTTGCATTGAGGCAGTTGGACAAAGTTCAAAATAAAGCTATTAGATTAATAAATAACCCTGCAATGACACAGGACCTTCCTACATTATCCATACGAAGAAACGTTGCATCCCTTGCATTATTCTACAGATATTTTCACAGCAATTGTTCCGAGGAACTTGCTTCAATTGTACAACCTCTCCACATCTTTCCCCGTAGAACTAGGGCAGCTGAGAGCGCCCATGAATTTACACTTTCTCCTCCACAATGCAGAACTTCTGCTTATCAGAATTCATTTATCCCCAGAGCTACTACTCTTTGGAATTCACTTCCCTCGAATTGCTTCCCACAAACTTACAATCTACAAATGTTTAAATCCAGTTGTTACAACAAATTTATGAATGGAGGATGCCTTTAGGCACATGGACCTTTTTGTTTTATCTGTGTTTTTCCTTCCTCCGTTCATTGTCTCTTAAAAAAAAGAAAAGTGAGTCCTTGCTCATTTGTCCATGACAGTGCTGAAGTTAGGTTAGATTATCGATCAGGTGTAGGCTGAGTGTTAAATACGGGCCCTGGAGACTATTTTTCTGGGTCTAAGCATTAAGTTAATTAAGGAGTGCTCTTGTTGTGATAAGGCAAGTCACCCTATTGCTTTGTTTTTCTTTATCCTAGCCCACTATTAGTTCGCATATTAGTCATGAGGCTTCTTTTAGGGTAAACTGGAGCCTATTGCTCGGTCCCTTCAGGGTGAGCAATACGTATGCTTCGGGGCTAGTGCCTTTGGATTTTCTCACTTAGTTGAGGGATCCGGCACGGAGCCATTCTACGCAGCAATCTACAGACAAGCGGGGTCGACGCGGGATCGCAGGTTTGAGCCATTGACGTCATCATCACCAAGGGCTCCCATCTAGTTGGCCTCATTAGGTTGCATAATTATATAGATATGGTTAAAGGATCTTATAACTGATTAGTGATTATTTTCATAATATATAAACCATGCCATGTATGTACACGTCGTTCATCCCTATATATATACAATGAAGGGTCATCCTTCCGACGGGATATTTATAGTTCAGTACTACTGAACATTAAAACTACGACGTATCTCAGGGTGTTCCGTGGGGTCCCCGCCGGAAACACTCAGAACGAGATAAAAAACATTAAGACACATTGTTCATCACTGTATATATATACAATGAAGGGTCACCCTTCCGATGGGATTTTTTATGGTTCGGTACTACTGAACATTAAAACAACAAAGTATCTCAGGGTGTTTCCGTGGGGTCCCCGCCGGGAAACACTCAGAATGAGATACAAAACATTCAGTATTCACCGCCGCGTGAATACTTTGAATTAAAGTTGGGTTATTTGAGGCATTATTATTTGTGTCTAGTATGATTAAAGTGATTTGATCCCATGTAAAGGAATAAGTGTTTGTGATATTGTCATGGTGAGGTGAAAACATATGAGTAAAATCCTCGGTCCTAATATTGTTAAGGTGATTAAAGGAAATATTGAGGGATAGTATTAATTTAGTTTTGTCAACCATTGTGCAGATAGTGATGTGCCTTTGTCTCGAAGTCGAAGTGAGTCAAGACTCTGAATAGCGATTGTCCAAATAGGTTGTAATGGGAATATAACAATTCCGAAGTGCAAACTATAGTGGGCCGTCATAGGTATTCAAATAATAGCTTGAACTCGTTTTGACCCGAACAGAGAATCAATTGCTATGGGGATTACGGCTACCATAGGATTATGTTAAATAAAAAGCAAACTTCTAAACAACTGTTTAATTATTCACACCCTAGTAGAACAGTGTATTTAAAATTAAGTACAACAATTATCATTATATTATTTTAATATTTTCATTATTATTACTACAAATATATTTGTAAAGTATCGACAAAATCTGAAAATCTGTGCAATATACACTACCTGATTGAGAGTTGTTTACGGTCTCGCAAAATTATGAGTTTTGCAAGAACCTTGGGCAGACAGAACACCTAGCTACCTCGTCTGTGTGTGTGTGGGGGGGGGGGGGGGGGGGATTCTCGCGCTCCTTGGGAAAAGACATTTTCCCATGGCTCTTATGGATATAAATAGACAATTCCTCATAAGAGTGTGTATTTCGGCATAGTGAATAGATCGAGTGCAACAAAAGTTAAATTAAGACCGTGAAAGTGGATACAAATGCCTGTTTTAGTGAAGTGTAACGTTTTTTTTACGAGGCAGGTGTCGGGGGACCCAAGCGAAGTCCTGCCCTTGGAAATCTGACCTGAGAGCTGCCACAGACGTTGATAGTCAGAATTATGCGCTATTCCTATATAGGAGCATATATTATGCGCTATTCCTATATAGGAGCGTATATTATGCGCTATTCCTATATAGGAGCGTATATTATGCGCTATGCCTATATAGGAGCATATATTATGCGCTATTCCTATATAGGAGCGTATATTATGCGCTATTCCTATATAGGAGCGTATATTATGCGCTATTCCTATATAGGAGCGTATATTATGCGCTATTCCTATATAGGAGCGTATATTATGCGCTATTCCTATATAGGAGCGTATATTATGCGCTATGCCTATATAGGAGCGTATATTATGCGCTATTCCTATATAGGAGCGTATATTATGCGCTATTCCTATATAGGAGCGTATATTATGCGCTATTCCTATATAGGAGCGTATATTATGCGCTATTCCTATATAGGAGCGTATATTATGCGCTATTCCTATATAGGAGCGTATATTATGCGCTATTCCTATATAGGAGCGTATATTATGCGCTATTCCTATATAGGAGCGTATATTATGCGCTATTCCTATATAGGAGCGTATATTTAAGTGAAATATCCAGTAGTGTATTACTACAAATCACCGTAGGAAGTTAGTTTCCGCTCTGTAAAGGAGAAATAGTGATAAAGTGTAAACAAATAATAATCTAAACTAAAATCCGCGTTTGACATCTGCGCGGGTGCCTGGCATCTCCATCACACACACACGACAGTCGACACACAGGATAGTGTGACGTGTCGGGCTGAAATTTCAAACGCAGAGCCACACAAACTAGTCCCAGGCTCCCAGCCCTCCTGACGCAAAATTGGCCTACAAAAAGAGCCACCCATAGTATATGCTTTCGAAAATATATAAATGAACAAATGCAAAAGTAAAATAGTTTGAGTGACCGATCATATAATACAGTAGATAAGAGTAGGCATGTCGGCCCCTCCCACTCCCTCCCCCCACGTTTAGTGTTAATTAATAAAGTCAGAAGAAAACAATGACAAAAAAAAAAATGGCGTCTAAAAGCATTTGCTCAACCTGTAGGCAAACTATACACGTGAATAAGGGTACGAAATGCCAGATATGCAAATTAACGTTTCATTGGGCGTGTGTAAGTCTATCACCAATTAATACAGCTTTCAAGGATATAGGGAAAAACTTTAATTTTTGTGGCAATTGTTTTGAAGTCACAATGCGAATTATTCAGACAGTAGAAAATACAGATGGGCAAGATAGGTCTGAATACAGTAAAGATGTGGTAAAATTCCATTGGGGATGAAAAATACTGGCGAGTGAGAGTGACACCCACGGGAGGGTCTGTACGCAGCCGAATACCTTACCCCAGGCCCCGCCCACTGCCGAAAATGTGCAAATATTATATTATATTAGATTAGATTAACCTAACTTAACCTAACCTAACCTAACCCTAATATAATATAATATAATATAATATAATATAACATAACACAAATAACAAAATAAAAATATAAAAATATACTAAACTTCGAGTGGGATCGAACACTGGATTTCTGGATGCCTGGCGGGAGCTCTAGTGACTGTACTACAGAGCGAGCTGGCAGGAACGGTTTGAAGGGTTTATTTAAACGCGGGGAACGGGGGGCGTGGCCAAGGGAGGCTTACATTTTCGCGCATGCGTAGAGGGTAAGGTATTCGGCTGCGTACATCCCCTCCCGACACCCCCACGCTGGATGTTCCGCCCACACCCCACCCGCATAGCCTCTCCCATGCCAACACACACCACCTACCGCACCTCAACCAACACCACATTTACAATACCAACTTCATAAATCCACAAACTCTCCCACTTCACAACCTCCTATTGCCACTGACCACCCTACTGTCATTGACCAAATCACTTCCCAGGAAGCAAATATTAAGCAACAAGCCCCTCTAACAGGCTCCCCCAACCACAGCCCCCCACATGAACCGCCCACACAGCCCCCCTCCACACCTCTGCCTACTTACGCCCGACAGATCAGGACACCCAGCCCCCCTCTACACCATCCATAAACCACACCACACCAACTCGCAGGCCTCCCCCTCCCAGACCCAGCTACCCCCGCAGCATAACAGTTCTCAGCCACCTTCAACAATATGCAGATATTATCTGAAAAGACGGTGCTATTTTGGGCAAAACGGTGATATTGGAGGAAGATGTAGATTTGCCCACCCACAAATTTGCAACAGACTGATAAGAGATGGAAAATGCAGATATGGTGAACAATGCAGATACCACCACCCATCCATCTGCAAGTCGTCACTTGGAAAAAAAAAGACCTGCTATGATACTAACTGCTTCAATTTTCATATTAGAGGTACATGGAGGTATGCAAGAAACATCACAAATGGTGCTGGTAACCCAAAAAACTCTACAGGTTCGCGAGGACGAGACAGAGGAAGAAGGCAAGGAGAGACATGGCAGATGAAGATGAGGAGATTGAGGGAGATGGAAGAGCACATAGAACACCTAGAGCACCTCCTGGCCACCCAAGAGTGGCGAGTACCGTACCTCCCGAAGACTATTAGAAACACATAGTACTCCACACACTGATGATGCTGGTGAATCTTATTACAAGCCAATTAACACAAGGAAAATTATATCTTTTTACCTAGAATACTTTTCATGATTTACATGGGTATGAATTCAGCCATCCATACCACATATTTCACATATTTCTCTATTGATAAAGGTGTACTTGTCTAGCAATTAATGTGTGTATCTAAATATTCATCAATCCATTATCTACTTATCATCCTATCATTCAACAAATCTATCAATCAATGATGTAACTATCTATTAATCTCTCACAATTTTACCTAAAGTAGCATCAATCAATCAATTAAATGTGTCTAACTATATGTGCATCCATCTATCTATCTTTCTATCTACCTACCCGTCTGTTTGTCTTTCCATCTATCAGTCAATCATTCTCTCAATCAACAAGTAAGCTCTGGAACTTTCTCCTGAATCTGTATTTCCCTCATCCTATGACTTAACCTGCTTCTAGCTCCGTGTGTTCAGACACATTGACTCTAGCGTACCTTGAATTTGGCTCCCTGTTAATCTTTTAACTTTTGGGGATGGGGTTGGGGGCACTTGTTACAGGCAGCTTTGCCTTTTGACTCCTTCATACACAGGTTAAAATGTCACCATAAAACGACTTACCCAACCCACCCTCCCTATACATCGCAAGCCTGTCCATTTTGGTCGAGTTGTACTTATCTATAAGTATAAGTGAGTCTATCCATCTATCCAGTTACTTACGATCTTCCAATCTACCTATAAGTGAGTCTATCCATCTATCCAGTTACTTACGTATCTTTCAATCTACCTATAAGTGAGTCTATCCATCTATCCAGTTACTTACGTATCTTCCAATCTACCTATCATTCCATCATATTTTAACCCTAAGAACGATCACCCAGTCCCACTCCAAGTCGTGAACCTTTCTATTGACCTACAGTAGGTGTACTTATCTATCAATCGATTGATCTGTCAATCGATCATTTATCTATCTGTTAACCAACCAATCAATCAATACCTACCTACCTATGTTAAGTTCGCCACTCTGCTAATGGCACCGAGGAGCACACCGCCCTTCGTTGTTGTTTGAAAATTGGTGCAGCAGACTGTTCTAAGGGACGGAGCACTTCCCTGCGAAGATGGGTTTTTTCTATTGAAGCTGTCTAACGAGACGCACTTCATGTCTCTTAAGGGGCCTTCCCACATCAAGGACTTTTGGTACCGACTCTATAGGAGTGTCAAGTCTGTGCTACTCCGTGAGAAATGTCACCGACTGATTCCGAGTGGGATAAATACACCGAGTAAAACGGGGTAGGACAGACTAACACTCTGTCCTAGTCTGTGTCTTAACAGACTTTGTTAGGAGTGTGACAGAGTGCAGTTGGTTATACATGCCAACTACATCAGAGTCATTACAGACTAAAATGGGGTAGGACAGACTAACACTCTGTTCTAGTCTGAGTTTGTCAGGAGTGTGACAGAGTGCAGTCGGTTGTACATCGGAGTCATTACCGGGTAGAACAGACTAGGACAGACTAACACTCTGTCCCAGTCTGTGTCTTAACAGACTTTGTCAGGAGTGCAGTCGGTCATACTGTTACTCATACATGCTAACTACATCAGAGTCATTACAAAATAAAACGGGGTAGAACATGGTAAGACAGACTAGGACAGACTAACACTCTGTATGCCAACCGCCTCTCTGCAAACTTTTGTTTTTTTATGTTATGTTAATAGAGATGGCCACCAGTAGGTTATTGAGTATATTTATAAGTAGTAAAGCATAATAACTGCAAGGGGAGGTGTGGCAGAGTGGTCTTGCCACTGGACTGGTAATCCAATGGACCCGGGTTTGAATCCCAATATGTCAATGGGAAGATATTATTGGGATGGAATTTGTGCTGTACCTAGTTTCAGTGCATTACCACAGTACACCGAAATGCCAAAAAAATACCCTCATTGTTCCCTGATTAAATAGCATTGTATGAATATTCCCATATTCAAAATATGTTACAGGGGTGCAATGCCTAGTGAGTTAATTGCTCAATAGGTGGCGTTCTGAGAGTGAGGGTCCGAGTGTGGGGGATGAGACGGTGCAGCACAGAGGCGAAGCGGCTTCAGAGATGGAGTTGCTTCGAGCCGGGGTGCTTCGCATGTCTCACTCCCTAGACTGGAACAAGACCTCACGGGCCTCACCGTGTTCAGCGGTGTAGTGTAAAGGCTCTCAGCCTATGCCCGAAAGGGAGTAGTTGGAATATAGAAAAAAAAAACAAAAACAAAATCCTGTTCAAATGTTATTATATGCGTGTATATGAGTTAGTTTGTTAGTGAGTTGGGCCTTACTTAGCCTAGCCCTTTCAAGATCCGATTACCTATTTGTTTCCTTTTCTCTGGCTATTGTGAGACGATTTTTATTAGATCAGGAAACAATCTGCGGTAGTTTTGG
The DNA here is from genome assembly GCA_032716605.1 of Paralithodes platypus. Classification (NCBI taxonomy): domain Eukaryota; kingdom Metazoa; phylum Arthropoda; class Malacostraca; order Decapoda; family Lithodidae; genus Paralithodes; species Paralithodes platypus. The sequence goes on along the minus strand of CM064543.1, from coordinate 19,098,060 downwards.
CGGGAATATTTTTGGCGGGAAAGGCATGACAGCATAATTATGGAAGAGATGGGTTGTGTTTAAAAGGGATCTGCCTTGTGTGTGCCAATCGCCTCTCTGCAGAGTTCCGTTTATTTAATTTATGTTAATAGAGAAATGGTCACCAGCAGGTTATTGAGTTTACTGTATTTATAAGTAGTTAAGCATAATAATTGCGAGGTAACCTGTTCAAATGTTATTATATGCGTGTATATGAGTTAGTTTGTTAGTGAGTTGGGCCTTACTTAGCCTAGCCCTTTCAAGATCCGATTACCTATTTGTTTCCTTTTCTCTGGCTATTGTGAGACGATTTTTATTAGATCAGGAAACAATCTGCGGTAGTTTTGGCGGGAATATTTTTGGCGGGAAAGGCATGACAGCATAATTATGGAAGAGATGGGTTGTGTTTAAAAGGGATCTGCCTTGTGTGTGCCAATCGCCTCTCTGCAGAGTTCCGTTTATTTAATTTATGTTAATAGAGAAATGGTCACCAGCAGGTTATTGAGTTTACTGTATTTATAAGTAGTTAAGCATAATAATTGCGAGGTAACCTGTTCAAATGTTATTATATGCGTGTATATGAGTTAGTTTGTTAGTGAGTTGGGCCTATAATTAGGGTTGGGTGTGAGAGGGATCTGCCTTGTGTGGGCCAATCGGCTTTCTGCAGGCTCCCATTTTCCTATGTTTTTATGTAAGCCTACCTTACTTAGCCTAACCCTTTCAAAATCCGATTACCTATTTGTTTCCTTTTCTCTGGCTATTGTGAGATAGACATTATATCAGGGAACGATCTGCGGAAGTTTTGGCGGGAAAGGCATGACAGTATATGGAAGAGATGGGTTGTGTTTGAAAGGGATCTGCCTTGTGTGTGATAATCACCTCTCTGCAGACTTGTTTTATGTTATGTTAATAAAGCAATGGTAACCAGCAGGTTATTGAGTTTATTTATAAGTAGTAAAGCATAATAACTGCGAGATAACCTGCTCAAATGTTATTATATGCGTGTATTATATACTATAGAATCTGTGTAACCTAATGTGTATACCATTGATGCTATTAAGTGACATGGCGGTGGTGAGTCGAGGAGGACGTGCTTGTGACTGTTTCCACAGTCCTTATATCTGTAGACTGTGACTGTTCCGAGAGAAAACTGCACTCTGACACAACAGAGTGTAACAGACTTGTTCGGAGTCACTAAGACTCGTTAAAACTCGGACAGACTTATTAGGAGTCGTTACCGACTCGATCCGACTTTTCACAGTCGGTACCCAAATATCAAACAAGTTTGAAAATTTGATTGCCGCATAGGGGTGCAACCGACTCATTGGTGGTGCTACAGACTCATTAGGGGTACGACAAACTATCTCCAGGACTCCATGGAGACTCCATACAGAGTCACTAGTCAGTTACAGTCGGTTCCACACTCCTTGATGTGGGAAGGCCCCTTTACTAGCCGCGGGAGTTTGTTGAAGAGACGTGGGCCTCTATGTGATAACCAGCCCTCTCGCAGAGAGCCTATAGCACCCCGATTTTTCATCTTGGGGATACCGCATTCCCAGCCTCTCCTATCACTGAATTAATTGCTATTGGGGTATGTAGATTCGGTACAAAACCCTCTGCAATTTTCCACGTATATATTATTAAGTAATGTTCCCTTCTACACTCCAACGAATACAGCTTTAGTGATTTTAAACGTTCCCAATAGTGTAACTGTTTTACTGAGTTTATTTGTGAGGTGAAGTTCCTTTGTACACTTTCTAAGTCATTAATTTCACCTGCTTTGTATGGGGATATTAATACGTTACAGTATTCTAGCCGCGGTAGCACCAGGGATTTGAAGAGCGTTATCATAGGTAATTCTCTGAGTTTTAAATGTACGTAGAATCCAACCTGTTAGCCGTTTCGGAGCTGCAACTTTGACCTGGTTATGTTCTTTGAATTCCATAATTTCTATCTATCTACTTATCAATCAATGAACTCATACACCAATCAATCTCTTCATCGCATTATTAACCCTATGAATAACCTCCCACTCCCACCCCACATCCCTAACTTGCTTATATTGATCGAGGACAAGCACCCTAGCTACCTCTCTCTCTCTGCCTGCTGTTGCCTGTGCTTGGGATGCTTGTCGCTACCGAAACCAGACACACAGTCGATGGATTAAAGTGGTACTTCCAGTGCTTCAGTCTTTAAGCTGCCTGAATATTTTAGCGGGGTGGGGGTAACAGAGCAAAAACCTCAGTTGCATTGGGAACCTTTCAGCAAACAGAGACTGGACAAATGACCACTTGTGATGATTTGGGCTAAATATAATTTTATTTTGAAAACATCCATATTAAACTGAAGTACATTTAATAATGAATAACAAAATATCTGCAATATGCAATTTAGTATTAACTTAACTTCGAGATTCTTTCCATGAATTATACACTCATAAATTGTCTGCATGCCGACTAAATACTGACGTCTACAGCTTGAAATTCCTTATAGCCTGAAACTCCCAACTGGAGCCTTCACAATTGCGGACATTTAGGGGTGTACAGTACTCATGAACACAAAAGGAATTGAGTGTTGATTTGCGAAATATAACGTGATTTCACCTAGTTTCATGAATATTTGAGTTTACTTCTCCTGTTTTCGCTTATTTTAGGATATCATGAAACAGGGGTAAAGAACCCCTGGAGGCGGTTGATCACACCCAGCTTCTTGGAAGCTGTTTTTAGCTAGAGTGGGAATATAATCTTTCCAAGAGAGATCAGCAGAAAAAGAGACACCAAGAATATTAAGAGAAGATGAGGGGTTAATTTGTATGTTGTTGAAGAGTAGGTCATAGTTTTCTGGAAGGGGGCAACAAGTAGACAGATGGAGAAATTGAGTTTTGGAAACATTGAAAGTAACAAGGTTTTCTCTGCCACAATTATAGATAGTAGAGAGATCAGAAGATAGGTGATTTAAGGCCTCCTTATGTGAGTTTTGGAGTTCCTGTTGTGAGTGTTGTGAGTGAGGCTAATTGGATAATGTAATGTAGAGTCGTCAGCATATGAGTGAATGGGGCTGGAGATGCAATTGAGAAGGTCGTTAATGAATAGTAGGAACCCTGAGGAACACTGGAGTTGATAGGTTGAGGAATTGGACGGTGGCTATCCACAACCGCAGCTATGGAACGACCGGAAAGAAAATTAGAGATAAAGGCACAAATGGAGGGATAGAAACCGAAGGAGGGCAGTTTGGAAATGAGGGATTTGTGCCAGACTCTATCGAAAGCATTCGATATGTCTAGCGCAACAGAAAAAGTCTCACCGAAGTCCCGAATGGAGGATGACCAAGAGTTAGTAACATAAGAAAGAAGATCACCAGTAGAGCAGCCCTAAAGGGAGCCATACTGGCAGTCTGAGAGTAGGTTTTGAGAAGATAAATGCTTAAGAAATTTTTGAGGTAAGAATAGTTTCAAAAACTTTAGAGATGCAAGAAATGAGAGCAATTGGACGATAGTTGAAGGGTTGAGAGTGATCACCCTTCTTTGGGACAGGTTGAATGAGAGCAAACTTCCAGCAAGAAGGGAAGATGTTAGAGGAGAGACAGAGACGGAAGAGTTTGTCTATGCAGGGAGACAGCACGGAAGCACAGTTTTTTAGTACAACAGGAGGAACACCGTCCGGTCCGTACGCCTTCTTAGTATTAAGCCCAGAGAGGGTGGAAAGTACATCCTTGGAAGGGATTACGATGTTAGGCATAAGTAGGAGAGAGGGGGGTAGAGAGGGAGGCATAGCACCAGAATCATCCAAGGTGGAGTTTCTAGCGCAAGTGTTAGCGAAGAGTTCAGCTTTGTCAGAGGAAGAAGTGACGGTAGTGCCATCAGGGTGGAAAAGAGGAGGGAAAGACAAAGAGGAGAAGTTGTTGGAGAGGTTTTTATAGATGCCAGAAGGCTTGGAAAGAGCTAGAGTTGGATAGTTCAGTGCATTTATTATTGATGAAAGAATGTTTTGTCGGAGAACAGATTTGGCTTGATTCCGGGCAGAAAAATAGGAAGAATGAGATTCTTGAGTTTGAAGGCGACGGTACCGTTTGAATGCTTCCTCCTTATTGCGGACAGCAGTAGAACAACCGTGAATAAACCAAGATATTTTTGCATTAGACTGAGATAAGGAAAAGGGAATGTAAGCTTTCATGCCCGACAGGATTACCTCGGCAATGCGTTCAGCACTCTCCGAGGGTCCCCGGCCATGGAAGCAGAAGTCATTCCATGGAAAATCAAAGAAGTAATGCCGGAGAGCCTCCCAGTCGGCAGTGCCAAAGTGCCACAAGTGCCGCCGGCTGGGAGGATCGGGTGGCCGTACCGGAGAAATAGGACAGGTGACAGAGATAAGTTTATGGTTGGAGGAACCCAAAGGAGAGAAAAGATTTACAGTATAAGCAGAAGGGTTAGAGGTTGAAATAAGTTAAGAATGTTGGGCCAATCTCCGAAGAGATCCAGGATATGGGTGTGTTGCTGGACTAACTGCTCTAGGTCATTTAGGATAGAAAGATGTAAAATTAGGGGAGAGATAAACAGTGCAGAAATAGTTTGTTTGAGAGTGACTAGAAAGCCTTAGCCAGAAAGTTGAGAATTCAGAAGAATCAAAGTTGGGAACACGAGAGAATAATAATAATAATAATAATAATAATAATAATAATAATATTTATTCAATTAGCAATTTACAGAGTTGGTACCACATAGTATGTTACAAATATGACATGTACCAGCCTTGCATAATTCCAACTAAGGATAGCCCAATAAGGCCGTTAGGCGTATTTCCAAGATTGTTGCGTACATATACGCAACATCCACCTTTAGCTTGAAACTGAGGATAGAGATAGCAGGAGGATACAGAGAAGGGTTTGCTGTCAATAGTCCCAGACAACTGGGTTTCGGTGAGAAAGAGAAGATCATGGTTGGCAGAGGAGAGGTGGTGTTCCACAAGTGGAAGTTAGAGGAAAGGCCACGAATGTTGCAGAAGTTAATAGTAAGAGTAGAAGGTAGTGCTCCAGAGCAATTTGGTGAGTCGCTGCCAGGGGTCGGAATAATGGGGGCATTTCTGTCCCCCCCCCCCCATCCCCCGGGGACTCCGAGGCGGGTCGCAGTTGTGGCATCATCATTTGGTGAAAAAAGGTAGTGTTGTAGTATATAAGGTGCTTGTAGTATAATGGTATTGATAGGAGAAGGTGTTTTGGAGGGCAGGCTGGGGTTGCCCTCAATATTGATGAGGCACAGAAAGGATAAGCTAGTGAGGCCAGGTGGTGAAACAGGAGTTCCAGCTGTCCTTACAACCACCTAGCACTCCCCGGGAGTACCGCCTTGTTCGGCTGGTGCCTACAGCCTCCTCCTAGCAATTCTGGAGGTGGCGCTATCTGCGCCACAAAGTGACGGGTGGTGGAGTCGCCACATCCCTACGCCAAGTTGCAGTTAACAAAGCCACATCTGAGCCTTTGGATGTCAAAAAGCTTAGTTCCCCAAGGAATAGTGCTAGCACCCCTTCTTTTCTTCATTCTAATCAATGACATAGATAGTAACACAAGAGACAGTACAGTGTCTTCTTTTGCAGATGACACAAAACTAGGTATGCTAATAAACACACAGGCCAGCTGCAGGCAGACAAAAATGTGGTGTTCCAGTGGATCAGGGACAACAACATGCGTTTAATGAAGACAAATTCCAATTAATATGTGACAGAGAGGATAATGTGATTAAAGGGAATACAAATCAGGTAGCAGAAACTAACCATATTATAGAACGTAAAGACAGTGTGAAATACCTTAGGGTAATGATGTTTCAGAGAACATAAACAGGTCAAAGTTGCCGCTGCAAGATGGCTATCAGGTTGGATTCTACGTACATTTGGAACGCGCAGAAGGGTTGCCAATGATAAAGCTCTTCAATTCCCTGGTCCTAGTGTACTATAACGTATTAACATCCGCATACACAGTAGGTAAAATAACTGACTTATGTGAATGTACAAAAAAACTTCACCTCGCATATAAACTCAGTAAAATATCTACACTATTGGAAGCGTATGAGATCACTGAACCTGTACTCATTGAAGGGAACGATACTTAATAATATACACATGACAAATCGCAGAGGGTTTAGTACCATATCTACACACCCGACAGTCATGAAGTTCAGTGATGGGAGAACCTGGGAATGTAATATTCCCCAGGTGAAAAATCAGGGGCATATCGGCTCGTTGTGAGAAGCTTGGTTACCACATACAGGACCACATCTCTTCAAGAAACTCTCATGGTGAGTAATAGACATGAGGGGCATCTCGTTAGACAACTTCAAGAGGGCCCTCAATATCGAACTTCAAAAGGTATCAGAAGAGTCCATCTTCGCAGTGCGAGTGTGCTGCTACTTCGATCAATCTGCTGCACCAAATCACCACCCACTATCAAACTCTACAATAGGTAGGTACAATAAGTAGGGTAGGACCTAGGGAACCAACTATCCACAATATCTTCCCACTCATAGATCAGAATCTAACTGCATTAGGGAGTTTCTTGCACTTACCCATTTTGGGAATGAAGGATATAGTCTGTGTACAGATGAAGGAATTAGTATTTATTTTTATAAGAAACATCACAAAAACTCCAATTGATAAAAATGTCAATGTTAAATTTTACCCATCCACTAGCTATAGGATATTTTGTATTGTTAAATGGGGTAAGCAGAAGAGAGAGCTCAAAATAGGGCTTCGAACAATGTGTAAGGAGATATACCTGGTACAAGTTTTATGAAATATATTTAGCATATACTAAAGAGATAAATAAGCCATAGGGTGTTAGGGAACGCTCAACCACCACTCTGATAAGACCACCCACCAATCTCGAGCCACCACTATCAGCATTGGTATGTCGTCTGATTTTAGTGATCAGACCTATGTAATCAACTACTTTACTTCCATCACAGTATTCTCCATTTCTGACTCCATTATTATAATATCTGTGTCACGAAACTCCATCATTTCCATCCAGATGTACTTCACGCTTTTACCCACGGCCATCACCTTCATGTTATCCTTGGCCATGGAAGGAAAAATCATTCCACGGGAAATGAAAGAAGTACTGCCGAAGAGCCCTCCAATCGGTAGCGCCAAAGTACCATAAGTGCTGCCGGCTGGCAGAGTCAGATGGCAACACTGGAGAGATAGGACAGGTAACAGAGGTAAGGCTATGATTGGAGTGGCCCAACGGAGAGAATAGAGTTACAGAGTATTAGAGGTATAAAATAAGTCAAGAATGTTGGGACGATTTCCAAGGCAGTCAGGGATAAGAGTAGGGTGCTGAACTAACTACTCCAGGTCGTTTGGGATAGAAAAGATGTAAGCTTATTCACCAGGTTAGACTGTGAAATGAGGGGAGAGCCATAGGTGGTGGTGAACATTGGAATTGTCTAAGATGGACCTCTATGGATGGATATTACTGAGAAGGGAGAGATGGATAAAATGTGTTACACTTTAGAGGTAAGGTAGTAATTTTGTCTTATAGTTAGTAGAATTAGGGTATAGATAAGCAACACAGATATACATTATTTAATTTGAGAGTAGCTTAAGCCATACAGCTGAGAATTCATTAGTCAAAGTGGGGTACATGAGAGCAAGTAAGATTGTTGTGCACATGCACACAACATCCACCTTTGGCTTCAAACTGAGGATAGAGGGAGTAGGAGAATACAGAGAAGGGATTGCTGTTAGTTGCCTCAGACAACTGGGTTTCAGTGAAGAAAAGATCAGGTTTGGCAGAGGAGAGATTATGTTCCACAGAGAGAACGTTGGAGGAAAGGCCACGAATGTTTCATAAATTGATAGTGAGAGCACCAGGAAGTGGTCCAGGACATTTTGAGGAGTCGTGCCAGTAAGGCTCAAATTGATGGGAGAATTTATGGTTCCCTCCCCTGGGGACTCCGAGGCAGGTCGTAATGGAGCCATTTTTAATAGGAGTTCGAAAAGATAGTGTAGTATATATATGTAATATGTTATTGGTATAGTGTACAGTAATAATAGATAAATAAGGTGTTTTGGAGGGCAAGCTGGAGTTGCTCTGTTATCTGCATGATGAGACCCACTTTTTATTCCGTCCGTCCGGCAGCTTCCACTTTGTAGCAGTTATTTTGTGGGTCACTCAGCCCATGTTTACAAAGCTAACACACTGGAAGGGTTGATTTTTCTTGCTACTGTTGCGATACTTAGCCTCAACACCATTAAGTTATTGATTGTCCTTCTTTTCCCGGTTATATCTGTTTCTCAAGTAATTTACAGTTAAATATATAGGATTAAAAAGTAAATACTGTACACTCATTATGTTTATCAATAACAAACCCTTAGCTATTCAAAACACATGTTATTGTTCCAAGCTACGACAGCACAGTAACTGTATTAATTAAACAATAAAGACGTTATCGAATCTTATTGTTTTTTACATACGGTAAAATATACAAAATTAGGTGAATATTTACTTCTGGACAGTCTCATTCCCTAATATATATATATATTTTTTATAAATTTCTTTGAGATTTGAGGTTTCATTCCCGTTCGAACTGGGTTTGATTTTTTGGGTAATAATATTTATATATATGGCATACATAATCTAAATAACCTAAACCTAACCTAGCTTAGTAACCTGCTAATGGGCGTGTGTGTTTGGGGAGGGGGGGGGGGGTACTTGTATATCACTTATTAAACATTGCGAGGGTAACGACCTATATATAGTACTTGAGTACGCTATGCTGACCTAGTGATGTTTGCCTAGTGATAGTTAAAGAGGCATAGGAGTCAGTGCTAATAATGGGTTCCTCTTCTCTGTCTTACAGTCTTATACCAGTCGTATTTGTCTTTAAAAATGTTGACACTCTGGCTCGTGACTACTTCTTCTGGGAGACTACTCCATTTGTTGATAATTCTTGCATAAACAAAAGTTCCTCTTTGTCATTCTATACCTGATCTTGGCTAGCTTCAGGCTATGTCCCCTGGTGTCTGGCTGGTTGCGTCTTGTTGCAAGTAGAAGAAAGTGGCCATCCTTAACTGCATCATGACATGGAGGATCTTGTATGTCCCCTTATCTCCTTCTCTGCTCCAGTCTTGTTAGTCCAAGATGAGTCAACCTCTCTTCATATGACAGTTCAGACAACTCTGGGACTAATTTTGTGGCTCTCCATTGAACTTGTTCTGTTGATATCTCTTCGGATGAATGGGGACCATTCTTGGATACTGTATTCAAGACAAGGTCTGATCAGGGATTAATACAATGGAAGAAACATCTCTGTATCCAAGTTTGTATATATTTTTTGTTTTTAACATTTCTACCATGGAGTTGGCACTGGCTGCTGCCTTGGCAACTTGTACTGTAAGTTTCAGGTCCAAGATAACGTATACTCCTAGGTCTTTCTCTTCCACTGTAGTGGATAGTGGAGAGCTGCCCATGTGGCACTGATACTCAGGATTTCTCCTCTCTAGGTACATGACTTTACACTTTTCCTCATTGAAATGAAAAAGCCATTTACTGCTCTTCTCGTGTAGCCTGGTGAGCTCATCTTGTAGCACCTCTCCACTTAATGGAGTCCTGATTCTTCTGAAAAGCTTGGCGTCATCTAAAAAGAGCTTGTCGCCAGACTGCCATTTCCATTAGGTCATTTTTATACATTAGAAAGAGAGGTGGCCCTAGTGCACAATAACAAGTCCTTCTAGCAATCATAATCACAAATGGATTGTGACTGTCCGAAAGTAAATATGTTATGCTCAACGTCATAACTTCAACTTTTATTTCCATTCACTCATGTTACACTAGAGTAGCTTAGTCACCCCTTTAAAATATATGTCAACAAGCGCTTTCTTCTTTCAATTCACCAACAGTATAATACACTAACAGGAGAGAATTTACCTTTATAATTATAACGTGTAACAAGAAAAAATCATACAAGAAATACGTTTCCTAAGAATCCGCGATCATACTTTGCAAATAACAATGAAAAAAATATTATAGGAATCAATACCTCAAAATCGGTCATTCTCTTCCCCCCCCCCCCCCCACACACACACACAAACCCTCGCCACTCATTTACTCCCTCTCACTATTTTCGCTCTTGCCGCTATCTCTCCCTATCCTTCTAAGAACCTAAGTAAATTTATTGATCAAGAAGGGTTTACATCATTCAACCAAGGATGAGGTCGTTTTCTATGATGCCTAGAGCTCGGCGCCATTTTGTTTGGTCGAGCGCCTAGTTTAAATATCCGGACAAACCAATCAATGGGGCTGGTGCCACCACAAGGCCAGTGGCCCCGCCCAAACCCACACCTACTTCCCTTCTAGTGACAAAGAAGACTTTCTTCGAATCTTCCCCTCACTTATACTACCAGCAAAGCACTTGGACATCTTATGGCATACCGTAGAATCCAGCATATTGGTAGGTCACCTTCGGGACCAGCTAACCCGGGAAGGCGACCGGGGCATAAATAAAGGCCAAAACCTTTATTTGGAATACAGCTCAACTAGTACTTCTATTGAGACAAATTCAACAGCAACCTGCCTTGAGTCATACTCAGCGACCACTGGTCCTGAGACAAGTATAGCGGCTACCTGCCCTATACGATGTTCACAGATAACCTATCATGAATCATAACCAGTGACTAATGGATTTGGGGCAGCTTAGTGACAACCTGTCCTGAACAACATCCACCATTCACCGATCATGGGTCATACCAGTGACTAATTGTTCTAGGGAAGTACAGTGGCTACCTGCCCTGCACCATGCTCATAATTACGTATTTGTGAGTCGCCAGCTACACCTGCAAGCCTCAGACGAGGAGAAGAAGGAAGACATACACCTCATTGACAACTACCTGCCACACTGGAGTTCAATAATGAGTTACCATAGTGTCTTGATGTTCCTCTTCAATAAATAATAATAATAATAATAATAATAATAATAATAATAATAATTATTATTATTATTCAGTTAGCATTTTACAATGTTGGTACCACATAATATGTTACATATATGACATGTACCAGCTTTGCATAATTCCAACTAAGGATAGCCCAATAAGGCCGTTAGGCGTATTTCCATTGGGGTCCTCCCTACTGAACGTAAAAGGTAAAACAATCCAAACACTGTATTTGCCTTTTATCTGATACATTTATATCTCAGATATCCATTGGTCATTTTCCACCAGTGCCTATCGAGATAGATATATATATTACAGTTACAGTAATACTACCCGCTCGCAATATAGCAAACGTTCATCTAACTCATTAACCCATGCAGTGCCGGTGACATAGTGTTCAATATACTCTGGCAACTATTAAATGTTTTTATTCAGCTTAGGAAGGACATCTACTAATTCAAAGGTTACTGTCTATCTCAATTCATCCTTTTAGCTACCATATATCCTCTGTAAGCTTCATAAAATCATATAAACGTAGCTAAAATAAAATACAAAATTCGTCGCTGGTACTGAGTGAGTTAACTCATTGAGACAAACACCAACTCCAGCAGGCTCTGTTCCGTCTATTAAACAAGTGTATTTTTATTGTCACTTTTTGAAATTGCCATTCTGATCATACTGTTATGTTTACTTGCCTTTTGATTACTTTGTCTTGTCAATAAACTCATATAAACTGTAGGCTATACGTGTTTCTGTTCTAAAATCTAAGTACCTAAGTATAATAGAAATACCTGTCTTATTAATGCTATATTTTGCACTATTATAAATAGCGCAAAAACTGCTAAGTATTGGGCATTATAAAATATTTTCCCGAAACAATTTAATATAAAGGTAAATTTAGAGTTTATTACCGGGTGCTATTTATATAAAAAAAATGTTATATTTGTTCATTTTTGTAGCGTTTTTATGTGTTTTAGTTTGTAGGCCTACTGTACCGGAATACATAAAACCCCATTTTCTATCAATTATAAAACACGGCCCCCACTAGTGGGGAGGTCTATGAAGATCAGGGAAATTGTGGGGTAAAAGAGAAAATATCAACCTAACCTAACCTAACCTAACCTAGATCTTACCTTATTGATAAGAACCGTGCTTTGATTTGAATGGACCCGGCACCTCAAAAACAAAAGGCCGTTAGCAAAGCCGTGAGTAGGGAACATCTGAAAACTTGCCATCTATTAGGTAACTACTGCAATAAATATATACGCTATTTCTATAATATAGATACGTACGCATCTCCACCATATGAATGACGCATATACACATATATAGTATACAATATACTGTACTCAACAGGGTTTGCTTATTAATGAAAATCAGAAAACCTGGCAATAATCTCCAATAATACCAATATAAATTAAGATGATCCCGGATTAGGTTTATAAATTATCCTTATTAATAGTAAACAAATTTTGAAATATTATCGGAGTAAATTCGTTAAGGTAAAAGCAACAAGTCAGTCATACCTAATTTATACATTTTCTAACAATAACCGATAAAAGAAAATTAAAAGTACAAGGCTAACTATTATAAACGATGTTGACCAATTGCACGTAAGGACAACACGTTGGAATTTTGAAATATTATCGGAGTAAATTCGTTAAGGTAAAAGCAACAAGTCAGCCATACCTAAATTATAAATTTTCTAACAATAACCTATAAAAGAAAATGACAAGTACAAGGCTAACTATTATAAACGATGTTGACCAATTGCACGCAAGGACAACACGTAGGCCTACATGTTCAATTATCCACTCACATACTGTATAAACCTACACGTATGCTCGCATTTAGATTCACACAGACATACCCCTTCAACTACAACATTCCGCAGAGTGTTGGGGCTTGTATGTTACAACGCTCAATTAGTCCATTGGCCTACATACATACATACGTGACACACACTTACACTTGCAGATACATAAGAACATAAGAACATAAGAAAATGGGAGTCTGCAGAAAGCCGATTGGCCTAAGCAAGGCAGATCCCTGTCCCACACAACCCCAATTATAAAGCCCAATTATAGGCTCAACACTCTAATACCCTGAGGATCATCTTACCAAAACGGTTAGAAATTAACGCAGGATTACGGGGGTCTGCAGAGCGCTGGTTGGCCCAACCCTGCTGATCCCCCTTCACACCCAACCCTTCTCGTCCATATGCTTATCCAATTTTATCTTAAAGCTCCCTATCGTTTTTAATCCCACTATAGCACTTGGTAGTCCATTCCACCCATCTACAACTCTGTTACCAAACCAATATTTGCCTATATCTTTTCTGAAACGAAATTTATCTAATTTGAAACCATTGGTACGAGTTCTTTCGCTATCACTGAGCTTTAGTACATTTGTCATGTCCCCTTTGTTAATCCCACTAACCCACTTGAACACCTCTATCATATCCCCTCTAACTCTGCGTCTCTCTAACGAATGTAAGCCTAATTTTTTCAACCTTTCTTTATACGGAAGATTTCTAATATTATGGATCATTTTTGTCATTCTACGTTGTACTCTCTCCAATGAATCTATGTCCATTCTGTAATAAGGACACCAAAATTGAACAGCATAATCCATATGGGGTCTCACTAATGACAAGTAAAGTTTTAAGATAACATCAGCAGTTCTGTTACTCACACTCCTTGAGATGAACCCGAGAATCCTGTTTGCCTTGTTTCGAACGGTTATACACTGTTGTCTAGGCTTCAAATCATTGCTAACAAACACACCTAGATCTTTCTCACAATTCGAGTTTTCTAATTCCACATTAGCTAGTTTATATTTAACATTTGTATGCATCTTCCCTATCTTTAATACCTTGCATTTGTCAATGTTAAACTTCATCTGCCAATTTACTGACCATTCGTGTAAGGTATCTAGATCCCTTTGGAGGCACTCTATATCTCTATCTGAATCAATTGTTCTCTCCCCATTTTGGTATCGTCTGCAAATTTACTTATCCTACTAGTTATACCTAAATCAAGGTCATTTATGTATATAACAAACAACAGAGGACCTAATACAGATCCCTGGGGGACACCACTTTTGACTGCTCCCCATTCTGACTTCGTACCATTTATGCTGACTCTCTGCTTCCTACCAATTAGCCATGACCTAATCCATCCCAACAACGCCCCACTTATTCCATGTGCCTCAACCTTTCTCATCAATCTCTCATGGGGGACTCTGTCGAAAGCTTTACTGAAATCTAAATATATTTTATCATATGACTTGTCATTATCTACTGCTTCATATACCTCTGAGAAAAAACTAAGCAAATTAGTAAGGCAAGAACGTCCCTGAGTGAATCCATGCTGAGAAGAATTTATTAAATTAAATGTATCTAAGTGGTTTCTAATTTTACTAGCAAAAATTGACTCTAGTAGCTTTCCTATGATTGATGTAAGACTAATGGGACGGTAATTGGATGCTATTGATTTGTCACCTTTTTTGAAGATCGGAACTACGTTTGCAAGCTTCCAAGCTTCTGGAACTATACCTGTCTCCAATGACTTGTTAAATAAAAATGTTAATGGGTAACTTAACTCATCCCTACATTTTTTTAATACTCTAGCATATACCTCATCAGGACCAGGCGATTTATGAGGTTTCAGTCTGTCAATTTCCTTAAGCACATCATTTCTACTTATAGTAACCGTACTTAACCTATTTTCTATACTATCGCTATATACCTTACGGACTTCTGGAAACTGTGCCAAATTTTCATTAGTGAAAACGGAAAGAAATTGACTATTTAATGTACTGCACATTTCTAAATCATTTTCTGTCATTTCTCCTATCGAAGTTTTAAGGGGACCAATTACATCTCTAACCTTGGATTTATATAGTTGGTAAAAAGCTTTAGGATTATTTTTTGAGTCATTGGCAACCTTAATTTCATAATTTCTTTTTTCTTTCCTAATATCCTTTTTTACCTGTCTTGATAGATTCTGATAGTAAGCAAGTAGGTGAATTTCGCCTTTTCTAATTTTTCTATATATTCCTCTCTTTTGTCCTAGAAGATCTAATAGTCTATTATTCATCCATTTGGGTTGGTTCTGTGTTGATCTAAATTTTCTTTTGGGGATGTATTTATTTTGTGCATTGAATACTGACTTGATAAAATTATCGTATGTATCTACCAAGGTTGACGTCTCTTCCTGAGTTAAGATGACAGGTGCCTGAGAAGGGGTACACTCATTTGGACACCTGGATCGACTTAATTTTTTGACCATAGGGTCCGCTAATAGGGCTCTTCTTAACGCACCATAATTGGCTTTTCTAAAGTCAGGTATTAATGTTGTATTCTCTCTGGTATTACCTTTCCATTGTAGATTAAAATACACAGAATTGTGGTCACTATTTCCTAGGTGGACCCCTATCTCTACATTATTTACCATATGTTCATTGTTACTGAAAACTAAATCGAGAATATTATTACCTCTAGTCGGCGTATCTATGAATTGAAATAAAAAACTATCTTGTACTACCTCTATAAACTCCTCAGAATCAGAGTCTCCTATTTGATGCTGCCAATCTATATTCGGAAAATTAAAATCCCCCATAATGCACACATTGCTAAACCTTGATGCCATTTTAATTTCCTCCCATAATGACGTTCCGTCATTTCTACTCATATTTGGCGGTCTATACATAACTCCAATAACTATGGTCTCACTACCTTCGTTAACCTCTACCCAAACACTTTCATTATCGTTATTTAGTCTAATACCTGATTTAATACAGCTTTTTAATGTACTCCTGACAAACACTGCTATACCGCCACCCCTCTTACTTGTTCGGTCATATTTAAACAAACTATATCCTGGTATATCAAATTCTGCTAAAAAATGCCTGGTTTCTGTATTTATCCACGTTTCAGTTAGCGCTATTATGTCTATATTTTCTTTGCTAACAAGGGCTCTAAGTTCGTTCATTTTGTTACATAGACTCCTACAGTTTGTGTAATATACTCTCAATTTACTTCTTTTCTTTATACCTAATTTACCTTTGTTTTTAGCGACATTTCCATCTTCCGTTGCACCATCACTACTATCATTTGCATTATAGTCATCATTTTTAGCATGAGACTGAATATCCTTATCGCTTTCGCCTGACGCTAAAATTGGTCCATTTAACCTCTCATTTACACTCTCAATATTTCTGTTAGACATCCTTTAAGCGACGACAAACCTAAGAGTGTTGAGCTTGAACCGACTGCCGAAACGCGTAAAGCCGGTAAGATTTC
The DNA here is from genome assembly GCA_032716605.1 of Paralithodes platypus. Taxonomy (NCBI): domain Eukaryota; kingdom Metazoa; phylum Arthropoda; class Malacostraca; order Decapoda; family Lithodidae; genus Paralithodes; species Paralithodes platypus. Next base: position 19,081,818 of record CM064543.1, on the reverse strand, counting down.
CAAATGGCCCAGGGCAACATTTATCTATGATATATTAGATATTTAGAAATATAGAAATGAGAAGCACAAAAAACACAACTTAACACACCAATAGGTACTTAGGTAGGTTATATTTATTTAATTGTGTTTGCCATTGCTCTACTGAAAACAGTTGAAACAGCTTAAATAAAACTAGCACTGGGACAGTTGGACATTTTTCCGAGTGTTTATGCTCAATACTCACACAAGTGCAAAGATATATCTATTACACATACATAGCACTTCAACAACGACCTACCTGTCACCTAAGGTTGTGTTCGCCAATCTTCTAGTGGCACCGAGGAGCAAGCCATCCCTCGTTCAGGGTGGTGATTTGGTGCAGCAGAGTGTTTGAAGGGGTAGCACACTCCCCTTCGAAGATGGGCTCATCTGGCACTTTTTGCAGTTCGACATCGAGGCCTCTCTTGAAGTTTGGAGTTTGTTGAAGAGATGTGATCCTCTGTGTGATAACCAACCCTCTCGCAGAGAGCCCATAGCACCCCGGTTATTCATCCGGGAGATATTGCATTCCCAGCCTCTCCTATCACTGAATTTCATGACTATCGGGGTATGTAGGTTTGGTACTAAACCCTCTGTGATTTTCCACGTGTATATTATTAGGTAACGTTCTCTTCTACGCTCCAATGAGTAAAGTTTCATTGATCTTAAACGCTCCCAATAGTGTAGCTGTTTTACCGAGTTTATATGCTAGGTTAAATCTCTTTGTACACTCTCTAAATAATTTATTTCGCCTGCTTTGTATGGGGATGTTAATACGTTACAGTATTCAAGCCGTGGTAGCACTAGAGATTTGCGTTATCAAAGGCAATTCTCCGCATGTTTTAAATGTACGCAGAATTCAACCCGTTAGACGTTTCACAGCTGCACCTTTGACCTGATTATGTTCTTTGTATCCCATATTTTCAGACATTAACACCTCAAGGTCTTTCACACTGTCTTTGCGTTCTATTATGTGGTTGGATTCTGTTGCATAATTTGTATTTTCTTTAACGACATTATTATCTCCGTTTCGTATAAATTTGAATTTGTCTTCATTGAATTGCATGTTGTTTTCCCTGGTCCACTGGAACACTACATTTATGTCTTTCTACAGCCGGCCCATGTCCTCCTGTGTGTGTTTTTTTTTTTTACTATGTGAGTGAGGGAGACAAGAGGCAAAACTGCCTGTAGCGAGTGCCTCCAGCAGAGTTGAAAGAGTGACAGGGCCAAAATCAAGGGACGTTCGAGCCAAAATGCCTGGACACACGGAGTTTGAAGCAATTTAAGTCATAGGAAGAGGGAAAGACTGACTCTGGGAGAGATTTCCAGAGCTCAGCTGTTGAAAGGAAGACTGAGAATAGCGTTTCACTCTTGGGTTGAAGAGTTGCACAGAGTAGGGGTGGGATTGTGTTGCAAGACGGGTACTACATACCCTACGTAGAGGAGGTGGTATACACTGGGAAAGCTCTGAGGAACACTGATTATTGTAGTAGCGATAGAATAGCGAGAGAGATGCAACATTGCGGCGAAGAGAGAGATTGCAGAGAGTTGGTGAGTGGAGGGGGGTTAACCTATTAAACGCGAAAATACCCTAGGGGCAAGGGTACTTATTTGTGAATTTCTACCCTTGGATTCTGACAGAATTCGTTATATTTACGATATAGAGCAGAGGTGGCCAACCAGTCGATCGCGATCGACTGGTCGATCACAAACTTTTCCCAAGTCGATCACATGACTCAACAGCCTTAGTAAAATTAAATTATTTATCATACATAAGGTGACAACAACAATAATGTTAAACTTAAATCATAATTATTGGCGTAATATTTTCAGATTAATTAAATAATGTTAATGGGATAATCTAGGATTCTAGGAATAGTTTCTCATGAAAACATCAGACCCATACATAGTTATATAATGTGCGGCGCCCCTCCGTCTGTGATGAACCTGACAGGAAACATTCAGGTCCGTCAGGACAGAGGTGCCGGCTAGATCCTTGCCAGGAAATTGATAAAAAAAAAAATCGCCAGTAATAAGCTAAAACTAAACTAGTATATGTTTTTAAGACTGTGTTATTTGTTTAAGAATACAGGAAAACGGGTCTATTAATTAACTAGGCACTGATAGTTGAGACAATGTTGAGTATTTTCCAAATTAGAGATACCGGCAATCCTATCTGCCAACTGTACTTTCGAGTTTCGACTCTGCTCGGGCAGGTCCAGTCATCTGCTGTAGTTGGAAGTGTGAGGAGTGTCTCTGGTATTAGAAAATACATTGATTGATATTAACCAGAATTAGTTAAACTTGACAGTACTGAAGGGGTTGAGAGTCTGTTCTCGTATTTACGTATGAAATATGGAAAAATACTACTCGTATTCCTGTTCTTTTTTTCATTTTGTTTTTCAGTACAGGCAATAAGCAACAAATTGAATGAAAAATGAGTGCTGGACCAAGTACTAAAAAGGCCAAAACATACCATTTTCACAATGAATGGGAGGAAGACTATTTTTTTACCATGACAAATATGAAGTGCATGTGTCTGATCTGTCAAGCGTCTCCGGCTCTAGCCAAGAAAGGAAATCTTGAAAGACATTTCAAAAGCTGTCACAAGAAGTATGATACTGACTTCCCACCAAAAAATGAGTTAAGAACGAGGAAAGTTCATGAAATGAAATCACAGCTGACTGCAAAACAAAATCTTTTTACCGGCGCCAGATCAAAATCAAGGGTAGCAACCATTACATCCTTCAGGGTGAGTAGGGTGATTGCAAAGCATAAACACACATTTCAAGATGGAGAAATATTCAAAGAGGCGTTTTTAGAAGCAGCAGAATAACTTTTTGAAAATAACAAAAATAAATCTGAAATACTGTCTTCTATTAACCTCTGAAGTGCGCATGGGGGTAATTGGAAACGTCCCCCTGTGCTGACGTATTTGAGGTGTTTCCGTCACTAAAATATTCATTGTGCCATTAATAGCATTAATATTTATCCATATGCGCCTAATATGGGTTGATTATAAAGGTATTAACCTGAAACAACAATAAAACGAGTGAAAACAGCGTTTGGATGGTCAAAATCGGAGATATAGCCCGCGAGTTGTATAATGTATGGGTGAGGCAATCTGCTTTCCCGCCAATTTCCCCCAAGGCCACTGAGACACAGTCGATCGATACTCTCTCTCTCTCTCTTGCACTCGCTTGCTATCAGTGATGACCACACCCTCCAATCGGATTTCTAATGTTAGCACGAAAATATACCTCAGAATAAGGGAATAACAGGGAAAATAGGTGATAACTGAAGGAGAGGAGGAAAGTGGGGAAGGAGGGGAGGTAGAGGACTGAGATTTTGCATGGCCCAGGGGCCAAAAAAAAATAAAAAAATAAAAACAAAAAAATATAAAAAAATATTTTTTTTTCGATGTCAAAAGTTGATTTTTATTTTCTCTGACTCTTAAGAGTCTTCCCGCAGTGCGCCGGGGGAACTCTTAAGAGTCTCCCCGCAGCTCCCGGGTTAAGGATCTTCAGTTATCTAGAAACACTGTTATGAGGCGCTGTGAAAATATGGCTGAGGAGCTTAGTGAACAGCTTGATAAAGACATATGCGAGTGTGTGTACTTTTCATTACAATTTGACGAGTCTACTGATGTGGTTGATACAGCACAGCTATGCATTTTCATTAGAATGGTGTTTAAAGACATGAGAACCAAAGAGGAACTGCTGAAAATCATACTATTAAAAGAAACAACTAGGGGTGAAGATATATTTAAGACTTTCAGTGATTATGTTCAACGTACACAAATGCCTGTTCGTAAGCTCATATCAATAACAACTGATGGAGCACCTGCAATGACTGGCCGAATCAGTGGGTTCGTTGCTCTATGCAAGAGTGATGATAGGTTTCCTGATTTTTTTAGTTATCATTGTATTATTCATCAACAAGTACATTGTGGTAAAATGTTGAACATGAAAGAAGTCATGGATATTTCATTCAAAGTTGTGAATTCAGTTCGAGCCAGAAGTCTTCAGAGACGGTTGTTTCGATCTCAACCAGAAATGCATTAAGCTGAGCACTGTGACCTTTTGTTACATACTGATGTCAGGTGGTTAAGTAGAGGTAAATTTCTTCAGAGATTTAGATATCTTCTGCCAGAAATAAAAGTGTTTTTGGCCTCAAAAGACCAACCTTCTGATCGCATTCAGTTGGAAAACGAAGTGTGGCTGCTAGATTTAGCTTTTTTGGTTGACTTTACTGCTATGCTAAATGTACTAAACTTAGATCTGCAAGGGAAAGACAAACCTATAGTTGACATGATTAGTGCTGTGACAGCTTTCAAGCAGAAACTAAAGCTGGTGTCCTCACAGCTCCAGCAACATCAGCTACGAAATTTCAGAAATATGGTGTCTGAACTAGAAAACCCTGGGGGTTAGGGAATAGAATATGCCCCACGTGCCTTCTGCGTGTCGTAAGAGGCGACTAAAGAGGTTGGGTCGGTGGGCTTGCGACCCCCACCCGGAAAAAATATCTAAGCAAAGAAAAACGAACGAACAGCCTCGGATGCGGACGGAACCTATGTTGACGAACCACGACCGACTAAGGACATTCCTTCGGACATTCTGAAAATGACTACATGGAATGTTAGTGGCATGAATGATGGCACAAAAGAGAGAGAGGTTCTGGAAGTGCTAGTGAATGCCAGGCTGGATGTATGTGGAATGACAGAGACCAAATGGAAAGGTTCAGATGTGAGAGAGTGGGAGTGTGGAATGGGTGTGTGTGCTGGAGTGAGTGAAGGAACAGCGAGAGAAGGTGCGTGTTTGTTTGTAAGTAGAAAATGGAAGGAATGTGTAAGAGAGTATGGGTCTGTGGGTTCAAGGATTGTGAGAATGAAAGTAGGAATACAAACGTGGGTGATTGTATGCGTGTATGCCCCGACAGAGGATAAACTTGAAAGAAAGAAAGAGGAGTTCTGGATGAATGTGGAGGCGTGCCTGGAGAAGTTTGACAAGAACGAAAGAATATTTCTGATTGGGGATATGAATGGTAAGGTGGGTGATAGGAAAGTTGAGGGAGTGGTGGGAGGGTGGGGGGTACCATCAGAGGTGAATGGGAATGGTAGGGCACTTGTGGACGTATGTGTGGGGAGGAGGCTCTGGATAGCTAACACCTTCTTCCGACACAGAATGATCCACAGGTACACGTGGACGATGGAGGATGAGACAGTGATGGAACGAAAGTCATTGATTGATTATGTATGTGTGGATGAACGAATGAAGAAATCTGTGATGGATGCTAGGGTGTATAGGGGTATTGGAGGGGGTCTGTCTGATCATTATGTAGTGGTAGCTAAGGTTAGGATACAAAAGAAGTGGGTGAGGAGAGCTGGAGGGAGGCGAGAGGAGGGTGGAATGGTGGAGGGTGGAGAGGTTGCAGGAGGAGGAAGTCAGGGAGGAGTACAGGAGAGCAGTGGAAAGATGACTAGGTGGGTTCGACCTGGAAGTTATGGAGGAAGTGGAGGAGATGAGCAAGGTGTTTAAGGATGAGATCTGTGCAGCATGTGAGGAGGTGCGTGGAGTGAGGAGAAGAGGGAGGGGAGTGAAAGGTACAGCATGGTGGACAGAAGAGGTAAGAATAGTTGTAGAAGAAAAGAAGAAAGCATATAGAGAGTGGTTGGGTAGTAGAGGGAATGAAGATTTCGAGAGACAGAAACGAGCGAGGTACGTGGAGAGTAAGAGGGTGGTGAAGAGAGTAGTGAAGGAAAGTAAGAGAAGAGTAGATGAGGAATTTGGAAGGAATCTGAGTGTAAAATGGAGGGAGAGTAAGAAAGTGTTCTGGAAAGAAGTCAAGAAAGTTAGGGAAGGTAGCAAGGGAAACAGTAAGGGTGTGAAAGATAAGAATGGGAGAATGCTAGCCGAGAAGCAAGAGAGTCGAAAGATGGAGGGAGTACTTCAATGAGTTGCTAAATGTAAGGAATGAAGAGCCAGCAAACATAGCTGGATATGGTATGGGAGGGAGAAGAAGAGAAGTAGTGGAGGAGGAGGTGGGGATCAGGAGGTCAGAAGTGTGGGAAGCCATGAACAGAGTGAAGTTGGGGAAAGCACCAGGAACAGATGGAGTGTGTGGGGAAATGTTGAGGTATGGTGGTGAGATAGTGATCGAATGGGTATGGAAAATGTGCAAACTAGCATGGGAGAAGGGGAGTGCACCCGATGACTGGAAGACTGGCATAATAGTCCCCCTATATAAGGGCAAAGGAAAAAGAGGAGTGTGTGGTAACCACCGAGGAATATGTCTTCTAATCGTAGTAGGGAAGGTATACAGTAGGGTAGTGATTGAGAGAGTGAGAGTGAGAACGGAGAAATGGATAGGCGACGAGCAGGGAGGTTTTTAGGAAGGGAAGAGGATATGTAGATCAGATTTTTACCCTGAATTGTGTTGTGGAGAAATATCTGGAGAAGAAACAAAAGGTGTATGTTGCCTTTATGGACTTGGAGAAGGCCTATGACAGAGTGGATAGAGAAGGTTTGTGGAAAGTACTTAGAATATACGGAGCAGATGGCAAGTTGTTGAAAGCAGTGAAGAGCATGTATGAGGGTGCAAAGGCGGCAGTAGGCTACGTGTGGAGAGTGAGCAGAGCGAGTTCTTTGACCTGAATGTTGGTTTGAAACAGGGATGTGTGATGTCCCCGTGGTTGTTTACTGTATATATGGATGGTGTCATGAAAGAAATACTATCAAGAGCAGTGGATGTTGGTGTATCGCTGAAAAGGGAGGGAATTGAGTGGAAGCTACCTACTGTATACTGCTGTTTGTGGATGATACAGTTCTGATGAGTGATAATGAATGGGAGTTGCAGGGTCTGGTAAATGAGTTGGAACAGTGTGCGTAAAACGGAATTTGAAGGTAAATGCGGGGAAGAGCAAGGTTATGGTCTTCGAAAGGGGTGAAGTCACAGAGTGTGAGGTGAACCTGAACGGTCAGGCTATGGAGATCATCAACTCTTTTAAGTATCTGGGCAGTGTGTTGAGTAAAGATGGGACTATGGATGAAGAAGTGCAGGAGAGGGTACAACAGGGGAAGAGGGTTGTAGGAATGCTGAAAGCAGTAACAAGAAATAGGATGGTCAGTATGGAAGTGAAGAAGTCCTTGCATGACAGTGTGGTAATCCCGACACTGACTTACGGAAGCGAAGCATGGTCGTTGGTTGAGAGACTCAGACCAAGAGTGAGAGCAGTGGAAATTAATTACTTAAGAAGTGCGTGCGGAGTTACATGAAGGGATAGACAGACTAATGAGGAAGTAAGAAGGAGGTGTGGTGTGGAGGTAGATGTGCTGGAAAGTGTGAAAAGGAACAACTTGAGATGGTTCGGCCATATGGAACGTATGGAAAGCGAGAGAATGACAAAGAGGGTGTACGAGAGCGAGGTGGAGGGACAGAGAGGGAGAAGTAGACCGAATGAGAGGTGGAAGGATGGAGTGAGGAAGTACATGAATGAAGGCGGTGCTGGTTGAGGGGAGGGGCGTCGACTGACTGGGGACAGAGGTGCATGGGGCGGTTCGTTCGTGGCCACACCTTCGGGGATCACGGCGTCAGGCAATAGATAGATAGATAGATAGAAGACTGTGACCAGTTTGACAGTGCTCGATGTATTGATCAAGTGGCAAACGTTGCTTCAGATTTTGACAGACGGTTTCAAGACATAGCAGCAATAGAACCTGTTGCAACACATATTTGTTTTCCATTTGGTAGACACAAATATTGAATTAATTGCATCTACAATGGCATCACAATTTCACATGGATGTATCTGAAGTAGAAAATGAGCTTCTGAAACTTCAAAATTATATTCAGATCAAATCAATGGCAACAGGAGGAAGTTTCTGGAACCTTCTCGTAGAAGAAAAATACCCCAATGTCAGAAAATGTGCCATGTAGGCTACCTAACAGCTTATTTTGGATCAACTTACCTGTGTGAATCAACATTTTCACGTATGAAACACATATAATCCAAACACCGATCAACAATGACAGATGACCACTTGGATGCTTGCTTAACACTTAAAGAGCGGGGCCCGACTTAAGTCCGTATCTAAAAAGCAGCAAGTTAGGAGCATTATTAAGGCTTTTAAAGGGTTAAAATCAAGTGCAAATGGCCGGGAGCGCAGCAGGCCACACGGCCGACACCCAGGGCTTACCGCCGCCCACTGACTCACGCTCCCTCTGTTCTCGAGAGGCCGGCAGTGTAGCCAGTAGTGAGCGTAGCTGGAAAAAATATGCCGCTATACGCTAAACTCCCATGTTAGTGGTATCACTGCATGAAAACGACGAGTGCTACGTAGCTCGTTCTGGTCTCATTTTGAAGCTTGTAGCGCCTAGTTTTTTGCTGAATAAATTTATTTTCATGCAGATACTTGATTGATCATTCAGGAGGGCCTGAATATGCCCAAAATAGCCCAAAAACCCCCGCTAGATGAGGGTTAAGGCTAGCAGTCTCCACCTACACCTAATTACAACAAGCTGGCTGACAATCTGCAATGCCAATCATCTCATTAGTAATGTAAGTGTAGGAGTTGTCCTTTAAATATATTTATGATAATGGTTGAAAAATATGTGAATAATTTGTCCTCTATATTCATATATTAGGCTTATTAGCCAATATGATGGGGGTATTTTGCGTACAAATGAGTCAAGTAGATCGCATAAGGGTAACTGCGGAAGAAATAGATCACATCAGGCAAGAAGTTGGCCACCCCTGATATAGAGCATTATTTGTTTTCAATTTGCTTTTATTTTACATATATGATGTATATATATATATGAACCTTCAAGAGTGCTAAAATAAGTTGGAAAAGCATTTGGGTGGTGAAAAACGTAAATATTCGTCACCCGGTCATATTCTCAGGTGAGAGTGAGCCAGGCGCAACCCTCCCCTCTCGCTGTCTGTGAGGTAACTGAGGCGAGCGGGGCGGTGTCTCGGTGTTGTATAATGATCTTTTATGCAACCCACTTGTGCTACATTACCGCGGGAGAGAAAAATAACCTATAAATTATGAAAATAAGAACAATAGGTGAAAATTGAGGAGGGGGGAATAAGGTGGGGAAAGAGGGGAAAGGGGGGGTCAGAAACATATGGATGAGTACTAGAGGGGAATTATCTCACCTAGTGACAAATTCTTTTGTTTTGAGAGCCCCTGGGGTGTTTTTGATTTTTTTTTTATGGTCTTGCTTCCGTGAGGCCTATCGCGTTCGCTATGGTGACCCTTCCGTGAGGCCTATCACGCTTCATGGGTTAATGATACCAAAGGCTTTCCTTTCTACTTTGTCTAGGAGTGCGGTATGAGAGGATCCTCCTCACACATGTGAACAATACTCCATACAAGGACGCACTGTGCCCCTGAACAGAGCCAGAAGCTGCGCAGGGGTAAAGAACCTATTGAGGCGGTTGAGCACACCCAGCTTCTGGGAGGTTGCCTTAGCAAGACTGGTAATATGGTCCTTCCAAGTGAGAGCAGTAGAAAAGGAGACACCGAGAATATTGAGAGAAGATGAAGGATTGATTTTTATATTGTTGAAGTGTTAGGGATAGTCCTTTGGAAGTTCCTAATGGGTAGTAAGATGAAGAAATTGGGTTTTGGAAGCATTAAAGGTAACAATGTTTTCTCTACACCAATTGGAAATAGTAGTTAGATCAGAAGATAAGTGTTGCATGGCTTCATTACGATTATTTTTGAGGGATTGTTGGCTGGGGCGTTCAGGAAAACTAATTGAGTAGTGTAAGGTAGTCGTCTGCGTATGAATGGATGGGACTGGAGGTACAGTTGAGAAGATCATTTATGAAAATTAGAAAGATAATGGGAGATAGGACAGAGCCCTGAAGAACACCAAAGTTGATAGGATGAGGAAGTGAGCGATGGCCATCCACAACCGCAGCTATGGAACGGCCGGAAAGGAAATTAGAGACAAAGGCACAGATTGAGGGATAGAAACCGGAGGGTAGTTTAGAAATTAAAGATTTGTGCCAGACTCTATCGAAGGCCTTCGATATGTCTAGTGCAATAGAAAATGTCTCACCGAAGTCCCGAAAGGAGGATGACCAAGAGTTGGTAAGACATGAAAAGAGATCACCAGTAGAGTGAACCTTAACCCGTTGAGTACCGTAGGATACAGTAATAAAAGTCCCCAGCAGTCCCAAGCACTGTGGCGAAAATGGCAGGAGAGACTACCTTTTCACCTCAAGAGATGAGGCAAGACTGGATCTCTCACCTGTCTTGTTTTTTTGTTTTTTTTTTTACAAGGCTTAAAAAAAAAAAAAAAAAAAAAAAAAAAGCCTTGTACAAGACAAATACATTACTGACGAATATACTCGGGCCTGGGACTGTGGAGTTACTTATCTACTGACGAATATACTCGGGCCTGGGACTGTACGGGTTAAGGAAGCCATACTGGCGATCTGAGAGTAGATTATGAGAAGAGAAATTTTTAAGTAATTTGGATGCAAGAATAGTTTCATAAACTTTAGAGATACAAGAGATGAGAGCAACTTGACGATAATTGGAGGGTTGAGAGCGGTTACCCTTCTTTGGGACAGGTTGAATGAGAGCAAACTTCCAGCAAGAAAGGAAGACGTTAGAGGAGAGACAGAGACGAAAGAGTTTGCCCAGGCAGGGTGTCAGCACTGAAGCACAGTTTTTGAGTACAACAGGAGGGACACCATCTGAACCGTACGCCTTCTTATTATTAAGCCCAGAGAGGGTAGAAAGTACATCTTTAGAAGAGATTAGGTTATTCGGCATAAGTAGGAGAGAGGGGCTTGGAGAGGGGGGAATAGCACCGGAATCATCCAAAGTGCAGTTTCTAGCAAAAGTTTGAGCAAAAATTTCAGCTTTGTCAGAGGAAGAAGTGATGGTTGTGCCATCAGAGTGGAAAAGGGGAGGGAAAGATGAGGACGAAAACTTGTTGGAGAGGTTTTTGGCTAGATACCAGAAAGCTTGGGAAGAGCTAGAGTTGGATAGTTCAGTGCATTTATTATTGATGAAAGAGTGCTTGGCAAGTCGAAGAACAGATTTGGCTTGATTCCGGGCAAAAACATTGGAAGAATGAGATTCTTGAGTTTTAAGGTGTCGGTACCGTTTGAATGCTTCCTCCTTGTTGTGGACAGCAGTAGAACAAGTGTGAGTAAACCAAGATTTGTTTGCATTAGACTGAGAGAAAGAAAATGGAATGTATACTTCCATGCGAGAGGATTACCTCGGTAATGCGTTTAGCACTCTCCGAGGGTCCCCGGCCACGGAAGCAAAAGTCATTCCATGGGAAATCAAAGAAGTACTAAGAAGTACTATCATGCTTAGTTTTGTGTTATCAGCAAAAGAAGACACTGTACTGTGTCTTGTGTTGGCATCTATGTAATTTATTAGAATGAGGAAAAGAAGGGGCGGTAGCACTGTTCCTAATGTATCGGGGCTTGTAAAGAAGGGTGAATAACGAATAAATAGACATGGATAACCATAATAATCAACACGCAAACACACACACACACACCACCACCATCACAACAACAACTTTTATTGTATTATGGACCTCTGAAGATCCTCGTCAGTACTGCAACTTATGGGCTGCAAAACCTGTGCATAGATACAGGAACAAGTTTATATTGCAAGACCCACTATCGGAACCGAATATATTCGAGTTATTTTGCTTATAGTAACCCATTCCATATGCAATTCCGCTTTTCTTCCTTATATTATGGCTATCAATAGACAATAGTATTCAGTTAAGGAGATACTTGTGAGAATCAGCAGGCTATCTGAGATAAACATTACCCCTTAGATTCTATAGAGGGCCATCCAAAGATGTGTACAATCGCTTAATGTTAGCCATAATATAGTAGAAACAAGCGTCATAATACGGAATGTGTTACTATATACAAAGTTAAAAGATCTTGTATGAATCGATGTGTTTTACCTGACATTAAACAAGTTAAGCGTCAAAATAGTATATACAAATTTCTAAAATGCTAAGGCCCAATAGGAAACGGACGAAAAATTGCTAAAATTAAAAGTGTAAATTTATTACTTACTTTCCTCCAGGCAAGTTAGGGAAGTGTACACCCAAGTCTTCCATGCTGGGGATAATGGCCTTACTCTCAGGAGCTTGATCCACACGTCCTGCAATGCACACATAATCAATTATCTTTACTGTTCATGCAATAAGGAAACAATTGGTTGTAAAAGAAGAAACATATAAGGGCTATGCAATACACAGACTATGAATTATCTGTACTGTACAAGCAAAAAGGAAACAATTGGTCGTAGAAGAACAACCTCTCTTGACAATCATATCCCATTATTTTAGGGAGCACTGTAGCTGAAGGCCTGGCAGGCTGCCACACACAAAGCTATTTAAAACAAGCCCTAAATCCGAGTCCCTTCTGTTTAATCACTTAGTCATAATATATCGTTGAAAGTATTAAAATGGCAAGAACAATGTAATTTCCTGTTCATTTTCCTATATTTATTCCCATATTCATTCCGGTCTTGCAACTAAATTGCCATGGTTTGACACCCTGGGTTAAGCAAACATATGAGGATTAGCTATTAGAGAGGTTACAATTATATATAATTGACTCGTGGATGGCAGGTTGTTACAGAGCACTGTGATATCATCTCCGTTCTGTCATTCTCTTTATTGTTTTCGTTCTCCATGATATATAACGGCAATATAACGGCGTTGTACTTATTGTACTTATCAAAAGTTTAGTGTTGAATTATTGCATTTTTCCCTCTATTGTATACATATTTTTTTTCTTTCTTAAATCTGTTTTTCATTCACATCATTAGGTTTGTATATTATGTCCTTATTATAAGACTCCACTTCAATTACTCTGTAATTTGTGTTCGTATCAGTATGGCTTCAGCCTCAATGTTCTCCCGTGTTGAAGTTTGTAACGAAAGGTAAATATACAACATTATAGGTTTGACTCCTGTAAGGAGATAAAGAAAACCTAATATTTAGTAGTGGCCCCGTAATCATTGACGAACATGCCTATTACATAAGGCATCCTCTTCAAACACTAATCCGCCGTAGTTTGAATCTACCGCGCAGAGCATTTAAAAAACTGAGGAGCCTTCATCATGAGCGCACGCGACCTCACTCATGGCTTCAGTCATTATGAATTGGGTTCTCACTACGAAAAAACTTCGTAAAAAATAAAAAGAAAAAGAAAATAAGAATAACTATCTAATAAGCTTTCCATCATATCGTGGATGTACTTGTGTGGATCTCTGACCAGACGCTGATTCAGGCGTCATTCTTCCTTCACTGACATATCAAGTAAACCGAAATCCTCAATACATCAACGAATGGGAAGGGGACGGTCGGGAGGGCCCCAGTCGTCAATGATTACGGGGCCACTACTAAATATTAGGTTTTCTTTATCTCCTTACAGGAGTCAAACCTATAATTTATTAGTGGCTCCTCCATCATTGACGAACATGCCTGATTTCTAAGACTGGAGGGGGATATTCGTAATCATATCATAACTCTAGAAAAGCAGATAATAAAAACAACCACATAGTATTCTTACTTTTGAAAAATATATTTAATACGGCGTAGGCCGGGAATATACAAGAAAGGGGTTCAGGCAGGTGCGTGCTTCAAAGAAGCCTGCCTGACAAAAAATAGGTAACCCTGAAGATTCTGTACACAGATCTGTAGTTACAAAGGCACCCCACTCAACGAGTGGTGACAAAAATAACAAGTTATCAGTTTATATGTGCACATAATAAACCCCATAATAATCGTGGAGATAAATTGCAAAGGATCTTCACTGTTTTAATATTAAATTGCTTTCGCAGCTAAAACTACTATAACAACACCGTTGTTTTGTACTAACATTTGTACTTAGCACAATTTCTCGCTGAGAAATTTTCATATCACATTAACCATAAATTGTATCACAGCTCTCACACTCCGGCGGGGTCTAGGGTGTCCTATATCAACTGACTGCACCCCCCCCCCCCCCCCTTTCCCTTGAAAGTAAACAAAAGTGACTGCAGGGCCACCTAGACCCTCTGCCTTAAAGCTATATATGGTAAGGAAGGTTTATCTAGAGCAACTGACAAGTATCTAGACAAAAACGTATGATTAGACGCCCACAACTGAGTGGACGCAATATCTTCTACTGAAATTTTTTTCAGGAAACGTAAAGAGGCTGCCCATTTGCGTAAATCGTGGGCCCGACCCACAACGCCGGGATTACTCTCTTTAATGACTTCGACCAGAAGAGAGGCTAATCGCCGTTTCAGTAAGCGTTTACCCGTACTTGCTACCCATAAAGCACCTTGGGGGTTGAGAGGAGCTACTCTCAAATATTTGGTTAGAGCTTGCACTGGACAAAGATTATGATGCACCTTTCCCCTTTTTAACGCCGGCACCGTGAACTCAGAAAACACGTGTGCACTATGCTCATTCTTGGCTACAAATCCTGGGGAAGGTGCAATGTAAATACATTCATTAAGTCTTCCAAACCTAAGGCAATTAGGTGTGTTACTCATCGCCGCCAGCTCAGACACTCTGTTCCCGGTGGCCAAAGCCAAAAGGAAAACAGCCTTTTTTAAGAGTAATGCAAAGTCTGCAGTATTTTGGTACAGACGAGAGTGAAGTAAAGACAAAGCTTTGTCCAGAGACCAAGTGGGCATGAGCTGACGGGGAGGTGGGCGGAGTTTAAAACAAGCTCTCATAAAACCTGTTTCCTCCGCCACCGGTATGGAGAGACCTGTAAGGTCTAAAAAGGGCACTCTAATCGCAGTTAAGTGATTTTTTAACGTTACCACAGATAAATGTTTCTGCTCAAACAGATAATTTAAATAATTGAACACTAAAGCTACTGATGGCACAGTCTGTTCTGTTCTAATGATCCAAGAAGTAAAGGCTTGCCAATGTGAGTGATACTGTCGTTTCGTAGACTGAGTATATTGATTTAATAATTTATTGGTCACATCTCTACCGTATGGTGCTAAACACTTGGCCTCCTGAATGTCCATAATGCAAAAGTCAGCGAGGTCGCTAGGTTGCCAATCGTGTCTAAGTGGAAATACCCGACCGGGAGCGACACCGGGTGCGGGCACCACGTTTTCAATTGCTGGTACCACAACTGCGCCGGCCACAGGGGCGCGATTAGTGAGACTAAGCCTCGATAATCTCGTAGTTTGTTCACTACGTGGCACATTAGTGACGCATCTGGCGGTGGAAACAGATAGATGGAGCTCCATCTGTTCCAGTCTATCACTAGGGCGTCTGGCCCCCCTGCCGGCGTTTTCGTCCGGCGGGTGAGGTATAGAGGGAGTTTGTGAGTCTCCTCGGACGCAAACAGATCCACTTGTGGATGGGAGAGCTCTGCAATCATTAGGTTGAAAATGGGTTGCTTGAGCTCCCATTCTACTGTCGTGCTCTGTCTCCGGGACAGAGCGTCTGCCCAGATGTTCGCTACGCCTGGGAGATAAGATGCGTGAAGATAAATGTCTAGTCTGTTGGCTAGAGTAAAAATCTCTTCCGACACGTTTAGCAACCTCCTTGACCTCGTTGATCCTTGTTTCTGAATACAGTGAACTGCGTTCAGATTGTCCATTCTGAAGGCCACCGACTTGCCCCGTAACGCAGGGCCGTGAGCCTGAAGGAAATACAAGGGGACTAGTAATTCTTTGACATTGATGTGAGAGATTTCTAAGTGGGACCAAAGCCCCTGACCCTGGTGCCCCTGATTTGACTGAAATCCCCACCCTATTGTGCCTGACGCATCCGTGTCTACCCATACCGTTGGTGGAGGAGAGGTCCATGACATTATTGAGTGCAACGTTTCCCTCTTTGCCCAGACCGCTAGTAAGGTGTGGATTAATTTCGGGATGGGCCATAATTTTCCCTCCGGTAAGAGTGGGAAATATTTGTTGCCTTCCAATATTAAGCGTTTTACTTTCAACCGGCCCAACATGACAGTTAGTTGAATCCAGTTGAGAGAGCCAACCAGAGACTCCCAGACCCTCCGCGTCGTAGTCAGACTGTGAAGAAACATGAACAGTTTCCTGCGAAACCTGTTGCGATTGTCCACACTCTGACTCAGAGTGAGAGCGGCCGTGTCCCAGACCAGCCCTATCCACTGAATTACTCGTGAGGGAACAAGGTTTGACTTTACCAGATTTACCTTGAACCCTAGAGTTTTGACATGATTTAAAATTATGTTGACATGTTTGATGCATAATTGTTGTGTCTCTGCCACCACCAGCCAGTCGTCTAGGTACCACAACACTCTGATCCCTTGTTTTAACAATGGCATCAGGGCTTGCCGGACTAATTTCGTGAATAATCGAGGTGCTAGGTTCAAACCGAACGGCATCCTTTGAAAAACAAAATTTTGGTGCCTGATCCGTAAGGCCAAAAACCTTTGAAATCTTTTGTTGACCGATACGTGCCAATAGGCGTCTGTCAGGTCTAGTGAACACATCCAACCTCCCGGTGGAAGTGTTAGCCTGATTTGGTGTACTGTTAACATTCTGAAAGACTCGTTGTGAATGTGAAGGTTCAGATAAGACAGGTCTACGACCGGTCTCATCTGAACACTGTCCCTTTTGTGAACCAAAAATAGTTTGGACGTGAATACAGGGTAATTTGGGGGGACCGGGATGATGACATTCTTGGCAATCATTTCCTGGACCAGTGACTCCACCTCTAAAGAAACAAAATTCGCCGTTGTCGGCTGACGTAAGCGAGGTCGCCGGAGCCACTGCCAAGTGATGCCTTTGCGTGCCACCATCCGTGCCCAAGTGTTTAAAGGCCATGCTTGGTGACACGTTCGGAACGACCCAGTTAGTAGACAAGGGTTCGCCGGCTGTACTACCCTCGGGTCCTCCGGCCTTAAGGTTGGCACCGGGAGTGAGAGAGACTTTAGTTTTTTGGTGGTGGGGTTGGTGGTGCTGGACGCTTCGCCGGCTGGCTGGTGTTGGCCGAAGACTGGCCCTGACCTGGCTTATTATGGCCGCGTCCTCTCTGACCTGAAAACTTACTCTGTCTATGCCTGTACTGACCTTGGGGGGAGTGGGAGGACTTAGGCAGAAGAAAGGGCTTAGATCCCCCTGGCTGAGCTTTAGCGGTTGGCCTGGGTTTGGGGAAGTTAAAGGCAGGTTTCTTAGAAGGGGTGGGACTTTGTTTAAAGGCCTGCGCCATATTGAATACCGTTCGCCACACTTCAGGGGACATTAACGAGGGAGTAAGCACTGGTGACATGACCACCTGATTCGCAATGCGATCAGGCAGTTTGCGAACTAAAGACATTCTGAGATCTTGTCTTGCTCGTACCGCCTCAAGCAAGGCGGTGCGTATGTCACCTAGAGATTGGATTGACGACTGGAGTAGCAGTCGCCGGGATAATTCAACCGATCTTCTGGCATCCGCGTCTGCGATTGCCTGAGTGGACCGAAGTAAAGACTTAGCTACCTGTTGAGACACTATGTACTGAGAAAACAGGCAAAAAGCTTTCCCCCTTAGCCTAAATTCTCGGTCTAGGTGAGTTGGGGTAGGGGTAGTGAAAGGGTCTTTTAGCTCACAAAGATTAATCTTAGGGGCAGCTAGGAAAGAAAACAAAGCTGACGGGACTCCGCCGGCAGAACATACCGGCATGGAGAACCACGAATGAGAATCTTGGGGGATCTGGTGGGAAGATTTGGAAGTAAATGTGGTTGCAAAGTTTTGAGCCTCTATTTCCCAATCTACCCAAGGTCCTGGACCCAACTGCCCCACCTTCAAGACTGGATTAGCTGCTTCGTCTGTGACGGTTTGTAAATCAAGTTCAGGAGTGAGAGCTGACAGAGTCTTAATGTCATTAAACCCATCCAGCTTAGACCAGTCTGAAAACAATTTTGAAGCTGAGGCAGGGGGTAAAGCTGTCTTAGTAGCATACACAAAATAGTCTTGGTGATAATAACTAGGTATAGCCTTGATGTTAACATCTAGTACATTTCCCAAAATATCCAAGGCCCTTAATTTCTTTGATTTATTGCCCTGGATGACCCACTCACGCGGTACTGGGAGTTCCCCTGACAAGGTAGGTTGGGCGAGCTCTGGTTTAGTGGGGGTCAAAAGGACCCATGACTCGTCTGGTCCATAAAGCAAGGGCATAGCTACCTTTCTGAGAGGCGCCTTGTCTAGAGGGGGTGGATTGACATCCGTTATAACCCTTACATTCGAAGTGGTCAATGCCGCCGTAGCAGGCCTAGTAACCACTGATGGAGACAGAGTTGGGGGGTTAGGGATCTTAGATAAAGCAATAGAAGTCATCAGAGGCCGTACCGTAGAACTTGTCGTGGGAGCCCCCAAGTCCACTGTGGGAGTTTCCTGTTGTTGGCCAAAATTTTTAGATAAAGCATGACTAAGTAGCCCATCAATTTCCTGCGCAGTGACAAATTGAGTTGATGATGAACTTACTGGTGAATCATTAATATCCTGCGCGGCGTCTAAGCCTGAACATGACTCTTGCCCTTCCATCTCCGAAATTATTGAAACCTCGTCTTTCTCCTCCTGATCCTCCTGAGAAGACCCCGCCGAAGCTGGGGTACCTTGCTGCCAAGATAAGTCAGGAATAGAGGATGGGATCGCCGCGTCCCTGTGGACGTCAGCTACTGTGTGACTCGTTTGAGTCGGAAGTGGGTGGTCAGACCCTGGCTGAGCAAATCGCCAAACACCGAGGCCCTGGCCTACACTCTCTTGGGAGTCTGAAACATTCTCAATCACTGATCCCCCTGAACTCTCCATTTCCAGGGTTAAAATATTAATGGGTAAATCCTCTTTAGGGACAGGCACCGCACTGGACCCTTGAGACCTAACACAAACTCTGTCTGGGGTAGAGGTACGATGAGAGGCACTAGAAGCTGGTGAATGTAGGGAGGTCTTTCGTTTATGGGAATCCTTTTTGGAAGATTTATGGCTACGGTGTGACCGTGAACTACTCTTTGATTTGGAGGATTCATCGCCGTGACCACTGGTGGAACTTTCCGTCCTACTCTTCTTACTCGATGGTGAAGAGGCAAGACTAGATGACTGGCGTCTGAGAGGTGACCTAGACCGAGATCTCGCCCTAGACGAGGAGGCGGATGCCGGGGGTGTAGGCTCTCTTGGACGTTTCGGAGTAGCAGCAGAAGACACAGAACCCTGACCAGTCTCCGCCGGCTTATGACAAGTGACTCGAGAGGAACGTTTAGGGGGAGGGTGTTCAAAGAGCAATCTATCCCAAAGAGGGACGTTGTCACATTGAAGTGACTTATGAGCAACAATCATAGTGTATGCTGACATCTGTTGCCTCACTTCTCTTAACGCGACCGCCGCGGTCTTATCATTGTCGCATAGGACCTTTACAGCTAATTGGGAGCAAAAAGAACAATTACGCATGACCCACAGACCCCTTGAACGGTCTAGACATTTAACACACCTTATGCAAAGAGTATGCGCAAAAATAGGGATACCGGCACAGGTAGGGGTAGTGCATAAAGCAAACACTGGGGCCAAGGTCGCCATGACAGAGACTGGTGGGGAAAACTACCGCCGGGTCTGTATTGGTCCGCCGGAGCCCAGCTCTGGAAAAAAAAGAAAATTTCCAGGAAGTAATGCTCATAAGGTTAACCCAACATGTTCACACACAAGTGTTAATAACCCACCGGGTAACGAGATGTAATGACACAACGATCACAGCTCGCTACGCGGCGGGGCTCAGAATATCTAAACATATCTTTTTAAGAAAGTGAAGAATACCCTCTGACAATAATATAACGGTCCAGCATGGCGTTTATAGTCTTTCTGGTGGTGACTTCTCAAGATTCAATTTTGGAACAAAAACAACCCCCCATAAAGACGCCGGCCCTTGAAATATTTTAGTAGAATAACATAGGGCAGGCTGATACGAGATCTGATTTCTAACGAATTGTCACAAAAAGATCGCCGTAAGTATGAAGGCAGCGATACCTATACGTATCCCTAAAATAAGTGGTTAAATCGAAATTGAATTGTAAATTCCTTATTACCTCCACTTAGGAGCACCCGCCGGGTGTAAAAAACGATGTTAACCCCCAATTAAACCTTCAATCGCCGTAAGTGTAAAGGCGGCGATACATAACGTATCACTTAAAATGGATCGGTTAACTAACTGAATGACTTAGTTGTTCATCCCACCCTACCAAGGTACACCCGCCGGGTGAGATGTCAAAACGTTAACCCCATAAGTTCCTGTCCCCACTTCTTTGTAAAAGATCGCCGGGGAGGAAAGCCCTTAACAACAGCTAGGTTTTTTCTTGTGGTTTGTAAAACCGGGTAGAAAAACTTCATAACATATGTTCGCATGAACAATGTTTTTTGATGGGTACAGCCATTCCGCTGGGAATCAAAGGGAGCCTGAAAACAGGCACCAACACAGGAGACGCAGTCCTGGAGAGCCACAGACACCTCATCGCCGGGGACTCAAGCCTGTGTTGAAACCACGTGTGGCCCAACACGGCTCTCGGCCGGGTTTTTTTCATGGTGAAACCGAGAAAAACCCCGCCGGAAGGAAACCCACCCCGTTCAGACACCATCTGAACGAACAACGGACACGAAGGAAAGCCACGCACGACTAGCCTAAGTCCACACAATAATCCGTGGAATTAGCCAATACACAACTAAACCAGGAAACAAACATAGTCCGAGGAATTAGCCAATACACAACTAAAACCCGGATACACATGACACAGTAGGGCATATTTATAAAAATAAACAATAACACTTGTACATGTGGCAAAGCTACGAGCGGCTGGCTAGGCCTAAGTAGACGGCATCATAAAAGTTGAAATATACACAAAACACTGGAAATATAACAACAGGAACCACCGCCAACACACCACTGTAGCAAATACTTCCGGCAAAGGGAAGACTGACTCGGGACCCAGAAAAAACTTCACTAAGTGAAGAAAAATACGCTGGGAACGTCAGTAAGCAAAGCTTACCTCAACAGAAAGATAAAAGGCAGCAATAATTAACGCGTAATGAAAGCCGCCTGCATCACAAGCTAACTCAACTGTGAAACGATCACAAGTCCACAACAGGACCACGAGGGTACATCCGAAATAGATGCCCCAAACACACGACCCAAAATACACTGCACTGCGGGCAACCAGCCCAGGACACTCCTGCTACGCATATCCTAACCTTACTCGATACATCCCGGAGTAAACAAATGAGAAAAAACTCACTAGGGACGCAACAAATGCGGAACCAGCGGAGCGTGGGGAGACACGTCCGGGCAGGCTGAGCGCAGAGCAGAGAAGGAAGAATGACGCCTGAATCAGCGTCTGGTCAGAGATCCACACAAGTATATCCACGATATGATGGAAAGCTTATTAGATAGTTATTCTTATTTTCTTTTTGTTTTTATTTTTTACGAAGTTTTTTCGTAGTGAGAACCCAATTCATAATGACTGAAGCCATGAGTGAGGTCGCGTGCGCTCATGATGAAGGCTCCACAGTTTTTTAAATGCTCTGCGCGGTAGATTCAAACTACGGCAGATTAGTGTTTGAAGAGGATGCCTTATGTAATAGGCATGTTCGTCAATGATGGAGGGGCCACTAATAAATATAGGGTTATCTAAAGTATGATAATATAAGGTTAGGATTTTGGATGATATCCATAGAACCCAATGGTTTAATATAATCTGTACATTTTTATCTGTAAGTATATAATGTTAAGCTAAGCTAAGGATTATCGGCATCCATTTGTGTTTTACTATATATGCCAAAGTAGAAAATGGTCTCGCCTCTTATTGCTTACATGAGAAAACGGAGCTTTGCCTAAACATTATAGGGGTACCTATTTTAATGTTTGTACTGAAGGGTTCTATGCCCATGTGTGCCCGTATATGTGTTATACATGAACACTCACCTTTACTGAAAAGTGGTACAGATTATACCGAACAATTCTAAGACACTGGTAAAATAATTAGAAACATTCCCTTTAAAGTTATACCCAAGTTAAAAGTTTCCTTCATTCAGTGTTCATTGCCTCAAGTAAATTAGATATCAGTTTACCAACAATTAGCGCAATCGATTGCAAACATATTTACAATCACAAATATACACCTTTCAGAACAATGTTCAACAGAGTATTGGGGCTTGTACTGATGAGTGAACAGTTTAGTTTCCAATACTAATGTAAAAGATCACAGATATGTTATTGGATTAATTTTGGCCATAGAAACTTGATGATAAATTTTCTCTTGTGATATCCCCTTAAAACGTAAAGAAATACTCACGCCACTGTCCGGGCTTGACGATGAGGATGCCAGTAGAGCTGACCCGGTCCTCCCCGTTGGTGGCCTCGCACTTGTAGTAGCCCTTGTCATGGATCTCCAGATCCTTGATGGTCAGCTTGGCCACCACCACGGGTAGACCGTTGGCCTTCACGCGCACTCTGTTCAAGGAAAAACATATTCGGTCATGTTATAGTTTATCCAGTGTTCGGAAAAAACAAAATAACTCATCAAACCCTACCTTTTGTCATTAATTCATGCCCTATTCAGTCATAAGCACCTAGCTCCTATACTGTATGTACCGGATGTGTGTCGTGAGCGCAGAGACACAATGTATATTGAATAGTTGTTTTTGGTTGATTGATTGAATGATACATACACCAAAATAATTTAGCCCCTAAAACCTGGGTCCCACAGACAGGATTTTTGCCGTGGGTGGCCATGATTTTGGCAAAAAATCGCGTCCGGATCGATTTGCCAGGATTTTTAATGATGTAGGATTGTGGAAAGACATAAAATCGACGGAGACAAGATGAAGTAACAACAGAGATGGAATATATCTGACAAATGTAGGAGAATTATGGACGGTCTGGGTTTATATAGGCCTACAAACGATGCAAATTACAGAGGCAGACAAAACGCCGAGGGGGCCGAGGAGATTGCCTGTCGTTAGTGCAATACACGACACTCTCACAGGTGGCTATAAGGAGGCTATACCTGGCCATACCACTTCGGAACACGCTTGCACCACCAACACCTGTGCGTCCGACCCTCAACCCCACCGACGCACCCCCAATGCAGACTCTATTTTCGACGGAGGGCCATCATCACTAGCATCCATAAGCTAAAAATCCTGTTTATGGGACCCAGGCTAACTCATGTCATTGACTCTTGGCTTTTTGCTAGAGGCAAACAATAAACATCAACCCCTACCTCTTGTCATTGACTCTGCCCTTCTCCTCGATTACGGGCGCCTCGTTCTTGTACCACCTGATGCGTGTCGGGGGTGGGTCTCCGGTGAACTCGCAGCGTAGCTTAACCGTGTCGCCCGAGTCCTTGGTGATGTTGGTCAGGCGGCGGATGATACGTAGGGTGCTGTTATTGTTCTGATTCAGCCCGCTCCTGAGGAGAGAAAAAAAATATAGACTATGATCCGTTGAGGGAAATGATAAACCATGTCACTTAGATATGGCTACTTGAGGGGTAACATAGGAAAGTTAGGGCTTCTAGAGGGACAAGATGCGGTAGATAATGATAAAACAAGGTGTGCCTGGAGGTGACAGTAACTGTGAAAGCTGATCTCAAGAATGAAATATACAGCAACACAAAGGGAAAATAGGGGGACACAAGAAACTATGATATTGGGCTAAGGTTTGTATAGGGACACAATTGTTTCATGTATGGCTTATAGAGGCACAACGAAGGATAGGGAAAATATAGGAACCTAGGGCATGTGTTGTATTAGTATAACAGAGGCTATGGTGATGAGAATATTGCTTATAGATTTGTTCTCAAGCTTTCCCTGAAGGTGTTGGCAACTGAGAAAGCTGGACACAATAGCCAAGAGAACACATGGACTTTAAGAAAAATAAACATAAGGGATAAAAGAGGCTATTATTGTGCGTCTTGTGGAGGAATAATAGAGGATATTTTTATTGTAAATTATACAAGTAACTCCGAGAAGGGACTGAAGAGGCTAGCCTAGAGGGTGGTGATTAACATGATTTTAACAGGCCCTTGGGGATTATTGTCAACTCTAGAATTTGTTTACGCTGCTATGTTACTTTAAGTAATACAATGTTATTCCAAGTTATGAACACGCTTTTCCAGGTATCTCAGTGGTTGCAAACAAATAATATATATATAATGACAGATTAACGATCTTATGTTAAGTCTGATATTGCCTGCATATTGGAAGTTGACAAATAATACAACAGGCTATGTATTAATTCGATTGGAATAGTAAACATACGGAAACACTGGCAATGGGTAGAGGGTTATACAATATTGTGCTATGTCACGTTTGAATTGAAAATGGATGGTAGAGAGAGAACAAGGAGGACAGTTTAGGTCTTCATATGGTTGCAATTATGCTTTACTATAACAATATACAGAAAGAGAGACTTCAACTTTGCCTCACAAATTTCTGTATTTTTTAGTTGCCGTATGTGAAGACCAAAGGATAGAAAGCGCACCGCAAAGTCATATAATGGGAACACTATGAACGCACGAAAAAAAGCATTAGAGCTCAAACACAAGAAAACATTTAAAGGTTTTAACAGGGAGAGGAAGCGACATGAAATCGTTCTCTCTCTCTCATTCCCTTCATCCATTATACGTACATAACAAACAACTCACACAAACACACACACACATACACACACACACACACACACACACACGCACACACACATACACTCTCTCTCCCACCGTTGTTTATTTACTCATTTCCAAGCTGCTCTTTTGGGCTGGGAGTGGAAGCAGTGAAGCCCTTTGATCATCCAACCGTGAGGGATGGAAAGTGTGGGGGCTGGAAAAGGTGTATAGGGTGGTAAATAAAAAGAGAAGAGAAGAGAAGATAGATGGATAGATAGTTGGATAGAGATAGATAGTTAGATAGATAGGTACGTATATGTACTGTATATATATATATATACCGGTATATATATATATATATATATACATATAGTACATCCGTGGGTTGCCTAGGGCACCGTAATTTCCATAGTAAGCATATTAAAAGTCAAAACTGTACTCAACGCCATCTTTATTTTCACTTACTTTTCAATTTTCTTTACGAATCTAAGAAATTTAGGTAATATATTACCTAAATTTCTTATATTCGTAAAGAAAATTGAAAAGAAGTAAGTGAAAATAAAGATGGCGTTGAGTACAGTTTTGACTTTTAATATGCTTACTATATATATATATATATACTGTATATATATATATATATACATATATATACTGTATATATATATACAGTGTATATATATATATATATATATATATATAGAGAGAGAGAGAGAGAGAAAGAGAGAGAGAGAGAGAGAGAGAGAGAGAGAGAGAGAGAGAGAGAGAGAGAGAGAGAGAGAGAGAGAGAGAGAGAGAGAGAGAGAGAGAGAGAGAGAGAGATGGAAAGTTGGGCTGGACAAGGGTTGAGGGAAAACAAAGATGGGTGATTATTATGTGGAAAGAATAAAAAGTAAAAAAAAAAACAGGTATGAGATTATACACAAGTTAGAAAGAAGGGCAAAGTGGAGAATGATGCGGGAGTAGGTGGCTAGGTAAACGATATATAGGTATATATTAGTTGGTTATTTAATAAGTGGTATGAGGAAAGATGGGGAATAAGTGGTAAGAGAACAAAGGATTGGCATAAGGAAAATATAGGGAGTAAGTGGTATGAGAAAAACAAATTTGGTTTGAAGAAACAGTGAGTAGGTGTGGAGAGAAAGAAGGGTAGAGGAGAGAAATGTAGAAATGGTTGGTGAAGAAAAAGAAGAACATAAGGAAAGATGAGAGTAAAAATATAAAGAGTAGTGTACGTGGGAGAGAAAGGGTCGCTGGAAAGGGAAAGAGAAAGGGTACTGGTTAGAATATAATATACTGTAAGGTGAGAGGGAACACAATGACAATGGGCAAGACAAAAACAAGGAGAGAGAGTGAAGATAAGTAATGGGTGCTGCGAAGCCAAATTTTATGGAAGAAAAGAGAATAAAAAGAACGTGGTAGAAATGGGTGACAATAAATCATGTAACGTATGTGAGTCAAATACAAATTCGTAGGAGAAGGACAGTTAGGAAGAAGAACGTATTTTACTGAAATAATAGAGGAGACGAACAGAACAATGTAGAGGGAACTTACAGAATGAACTACATACTATGATCGTGATATACAAGTTCTGATAGAGAGTAAAGTAAAATATTAGAACTGTAGGTAAAGAGCGAGGGGACCAGTAAAATGGATGAGAGAAGCTTAGAAATATGAAAACAAATATGCATTTATCCAGGGCCAGGAGTAATTTATAGTGAGGCCTTCCTTTGTGGGTAAATGCCCTTCCATTCGTCTAAACATTAGGTTATCAGAGTGCAGTTGGGAGTATGTAAAGGCTAAGATTAATATGCAGTATTTGAAAATGCATAATATATCGTAGGCACGTGCATAAACTTTTAATGGTCTTGATAGCATAATGCTTAGTGTGCGGAATTTCGGTGTGAGTATCCTAGGTTCGAGTGCTTGGAGTACCACATGTATTCATTACTTTCATTGGTTTAATTAGTTAGGTTTATTTGTAAATTAATTGATAGTTGGTGAAAACAAATATGAATAATATAATGAATGCCGAAAAAATTAGCCAATATTATTCAAAATTAAGCAATGTAAATTTGAAATCACTTAGACATTTTTGTAAAAATCTCCTTAAAAAACGAATAGATAGAAACATTATCAGTAATGACTAAATCTAGTACAATTTACATGAAACATTTTTCATTACAAATTACAACGACATACATACTGTATGTAAACAAGTCACACTTAAAGGTGGGTGTGCATGGGTTGAGGTAAACATGGAAAAATAATCGCCAACCTGCATATAATTATCTTGTAAAATGCAATGTCACTGAAATAATGATTAACAATGTTATAGAGGATTTTGCGGATCGTCTATACCAGGCCTGTGACGTCATAGTGACGTCACAGAAGTATCCTTATCCTAGACTGGATGGTGGACTTACACTCTTGTGACGTCACAGGCCCGGTATAGACGATCCACAAAATCCTTTATACCATTGTTAATAATTATTTCAGTGCCATTGCATTTTGCAAAATAAATATATACAGCTTGGCGATTATCATTCCATGTTTATCTCAATCCATGCGGCCCCCCCCCCCCCCTTTTAAACAAAACATCACTGAATGAAAAAAAAAAAAAAAAATTGTATAACATACCGGTACACAAAACAAATATAAACATAATACTCTACAACAAAGCAGTACACACACACACACACACACACACACACACACACACACATATATATATATATAATATATATGTTAGTAAACCAGGTAATAAATTTTCTTTAATACATACGAGGTTGAAAGAAATGGCAATTTCTGCGTTGGAAATGTTATTATTCAAAGTTTCCAGGTCTCTGATGAGTTTTCGCTGGGTGGCAGGAAGTAGATGAAGGAGATGAGCAAAATTCATGGTGGTACAGGGTTACATTAATGTACATGATGATACAGGATATACGACGCGTTTCACTGGACAACCAGCATTATCAAGTAAGGATAGAATGATATAAAGGGTAAACAGGAAGGGTATATATAGAGGGTGGAGGATCAGAAGAGGCGAAAATCAGGGGGCAAAAGTCTGCTATTGGTGGAGGGGTATTCTAGGAGAGAGAAAGATAGAACCGCTTGACGCATACGCACTGGATGCGGGATGGTGGTCGGTTGGCGGGGTCGAAGCTGATTGGCTGCGTGTCGAGGGGCGTGGCCTAAGTTGCGTAGTACGTGTGGCGCCTGCAGAAGACGAAGCTGAAGGAGGTAGCGCGGGGGGCTGCGTCAAGGGCACCGGGGGGCGAGGGGGGGCGTTAGGTCCTGTAGGAAAGTGCCTTTTGGCAGAAGGAAGGATCTGAAGGTCCAGAGTTTGGTTGTTGATGTTGGGATGTAAGGCTTGGATATATAATGCTTCGAGTATAGGTACTCTCCTTGGGTCACTTTCTTTATCGAGTATGGTGGTGTGTTTCTCTAACTTGTTGCGTGTGAGGTGGGGGTGGTTAGGGGTGAGATAGTGGTCTTTGATGGCTCCAGCCTGAAGGTGAAGAGTTAACCGACGTGAAAGACGAGTCTGCGTCATACCAATATAGGAATGAGGTCCACAGTCCTCATAATTACAGGTATGTTGGTAAATGACGTGATCGTCGGTCATCGGGCTCTTTATTCTGGTGGAAGCTGGTTTGTTGCGGAGAACGAGGTTGGAGGTCTTGGGGGATTTGTAATAAATTATTAATTTGATTTTGTTTTCCGGGTTGGTTGGGTGGACATGCTTGGAGATTATTTCTTTTAAGACGGCCTCGTCATTTTTGTGTTCAGAGGACATAAAATTGCGGTAGAAGATCTTAATTTCATTGGGGGGGTCAATGTTGGGAGGGCTTTGGGTGTACCATTTTTCAAGATGGTGGTTGATGGTGCTGGAGATGTCGGAGTTGGAGTATCCGTTATTTACTAAAACTTGGGATAGTCTTTCTAGTTCCTGGTGGGTGTCGGCCCAGGTGGGGATGCTCCCCCACCTGGGGGCAGCCCCCTAGGAGTTTTTTTTGCGAACTTTTTTATGGGTACCATCGAGGAAGAGCTCCTAGCTGCCCAACGAGCCGCCGTCTACTGTAGATACGTGGATGACATCTTCGTGCAAATCAAGGACCTCCACGAACTACAGGAACTCCAGCGTCGCTTCATGACCTCCTCCGGACTTAACTTCACCTTTGAAAAATCAAACAATGGACAACTCCCCTTCCTCGACATCCTCGTAGCTCTGAACGACCATGGGTTCAAAACCACCGTCTACATTAAACCAACTAACACTGGACAATGCCTCAACGGCGATAGTGAATGCCCACGCCGTTATCTTCTATCCTCCATCTCCGCCTATGTTAGGAGAGCCCTCACGCACTGCTCTACCTGGGCCGACACCCACCAGGAACTAGAAAGACTATCCCAAGTTTTAGTAAATAACGGATACTCCAACTCCGACATCTCCAGCACCATCAACCACCATCTTGAAAAATGGTACACCCAAAGCCCTCCCAACATTGACCCCCCCAATGAAATTAAGATCTTCTACCTCAATTTTATGTCCTCTGAACACAAAAATGACGAGGCCGTCTTAAAAGAAATAATCTCCAAGCATGTCCACCCAAGCAACCCGGAAAACAAAATCAAATTAATAATTTATTACAAATTCCCCAAGACCTCCAACCTCGTTCTCCGCAACAAACCAGCTTCCACCAAGATAAAGAGCCCGATGACCGACGATCACGTCATTTACCAACATACCTGTAATTATGAGGACTGTGGACCTCATTCCTATATTGGTATGACGTAGACTCGTCTTTCACGTCGGTTAACTCTTCACCTTCAGGCTGGAGCCATCAAAGACCACTATCTCACCCCTAACCACCCCCACCTCACACGCAACGAGTTAGAGAAACACACCACCATACTCGATAAAGAAAGTGACCCAAGGAGATTACCTATACTCGAAGCATTATATATCCAAGCCTTACATCCCAACATCAACAACCAAACTCTGGACCTTCAGATCCTTCCTTCTGCCAAAAGGCACTTTCCTACAGGACCTAACGCCCCCCCTCGCCCCCCGGTGCCCTTGACGCAGCCCCCCGCGCTACCTCCTTCAGCTTTGTCTTCTGCAGGCGCCACACGTACTACGCAACTTAGGCCACGCCCCTCGACACGCAGCCAATCAGCTTCGACCCCCGTCAACCGACCACCATCCCGCATCCAGTGCGCATGCGTGAAGCGGTTCTATCTTTCTCTCTCCTAGAATACCCCTCCACCAATAGCAGACTTTTGCCCCTGATTTTCGCCTCCTCTGATCCTCCACCCTCTATATATACCCTTCCTGTTTACCTTTTATATCATTCTATCCTTACTTGATAATGCTGGTTGTCCAGTGAAATGCGTCGTATATCCTGTATCATCATGTACATTAATGTAACCCTGTACCACCATGAATTTTGCTCATCTCCTTCATCTACTTCCTGCCACCCAGCGAAAACTCATCAGAGACCTGGAAACTTTGAATAATAAAATTTCCAACGCAGAAATTGCCATTTCTTTCAACCTCGTATGTATTAAAGAATATATATATATATATAAAAAAAAAAAAAAAAAAAAAAAAAAATATATATATATATATAGATATATATATATATATATATATATATATATATATATATATATATATATATATATATATATATACATATATATATATATAAAAATATATGTAAAAATACATATATATATATAAATATATATATATATGTATATATTATATATATATATATATATATATATATATATATATATCGGCATCTTCACATAATTTTCGGTCTGCACTAGCGACCATCTTCAGGCGAACATCATGATCCTAAAGATAAATGAAAGTAGCTGTATAATTTACATCGTCCAATCATGTACAGTATAGTATGTAGTTCATGATATTTACTATAGGGTCTCTACTTTGGAGAAGCCCCCCCCCCCGTATGTGTGTGTGTGTGTGTGACTATCGGGTGTCGTGGGTAGCGTATAGAGGTGTGAAGGGGACATCTTCCTGCATCATCGAGTTTCAAACATCCAACTAATTTCCCTTTAACACCTCCACCACTGAAATACTATACGCTCTTTGGTCTGGTTCTTTTGTATGATGCGCACAGTAGCCTTCAGAAGTACGTTAAAGCTGCCTTGCACTGTATTGAACGTAAATAAGAAGAAACTCCCTTCAAACCCTCAATACTTCGTGCGTACTCCAGTTTCAGACAAATTACTAATTTCCCTTCAACACCTCCAGCTTTGAAATACTATACTCTTGGGACCAAGCAAGTCTTCTAATGGAACTTATGATAGCCTTCAGTGGGTCCTATATCCTAGCTTATAACTATACTGAACGTAATTATATCCAATGTAATCGAAGACTTCTCACACCTTCCTGCATCTCGAGTTTCACACAGAACACTAATTTCCCTTCAACACCTCGGGCACTGAACAGCTATCTGCTCCTTGATCTGGTAGTTTTTTGGAAGGATACAATTACCTTCAGTAGTATCTGTACGCTAGCTTGCAACTGTATATAACTTAATTGCATTAAACTTAAACAATGAAATTCCCTTCTAACCCTTAAACCTTTCTTCATCATTGAATTTCAGACATGCAAAATATTTTCCTCCAACATCTCTCAATGAATTACTAAGCAAATGTTGGTCCACGTAGCTTTTCATGAAACGCAAATTTTTGCCCAGTAGTATCTTACCGTCAAGTTGCAAAGTGTTGAACGTAATAATTGTAATGAACGCAAAGATAAATGTCTTCCAAACCCTCAAACCTTCCTGTGTCATCGAGTTTCAGGCATACAACCAATTTCCCTCCGACACCTCTCACTGAAATACTATACACTTTTTGTATTCACACAGTTTTTTTTATGAATCGTACAGTTGCCTTCAATCCTAACTGGACACTGACTTGTAACTGTATTAAGATTAACATTATCTGGTCCGTCGACGTGTAGGTTATTATGATATTGTGTTTAATTATTATAGAGGATTTTGCTTGTCTTTGCCATTTTCGAGCAATATAAAACGTCTTCCCATACTTCCTTCAAACTAAAAACACATAAAACAATGCCCACCCAAACCTCCCTTCGAGCTAAGTTTGTACTTTTTTCGATAGAAAAATGTCCCGGCCGATCTCTTCTAAGTTAGAGGCTCACTATCGCTCGCCCATAATCGCCCAGGTGAATCGTCTTATCGCCAAACTAATGGGGTTCAACGCCTTAAAATCCCAAACAAATGAGGTGAAACAGTGGAGATAAAAAGGAAAAGAAAAAAATACTACATCGGACCAAATATAAATAAAAGAGGATAATGTTCGATCAAATCTTTACTCCTTTCTACATCATCGAGTTTCAAACAAACGACTAATTTATCTGTAACACTCCTTGCACAGCTGACATATGATACACCCTTTGGCCAAGGCATAAATCTATATTTTAATGAAACGTAGAGTAGTCTTCAGTATAACTTGACACTGCATTGCTACTGCTTTGACAACACACCAATCTAATATCCCTTCTATACATACAGCCCTCTCGCATTGACGTACACACAATATGCTATATATTGTATTAAGTGTAGTTGTCTTCGTTTCTATGCTTTTAAGGGCTGGTACATAGGGCAATCTCAACGTGAAAGTATGTACAGTTGGTACTAGATTAGCTATAAAATCATGTAAGGAAAACTAATATGTTGTCTTGAAAGACAAGGTTTAACGTTACTGTTCTTTAAAGTAGGGTAATAATTGGTAGGGGTCACTTGTTCATGCTATGCTTACAGGTACCTGATAGCACTATCGTTAGTGAGTGTTGTATGTATTTTTTACTATTGTTAATATCTTGTTAAATTGCAAATTTGCTTTAAAATTATTTTTATTTTACATAATTGTAGTTTCTTTATTCATACAGAATTTAGTAAAATTTACCAGAACGTCCTGAACTTCCCATATTGACTAATTCCTTGAACATGACGAGAGTGCGTTGTTATGTGTGAGATAAATTTGCTTGGGAAACAGATTAACTTGCTCAAATAGTGATGTACACCCTATGTGATGGTTTTGTGTTAATTTATTTCAAAATGTTATTTTGCTAAAGCGTTATTTCCACAGCGATTTGATAAGGTCTTTTGTCTTGATATTGTGTCGTCCCAGTTTTGGTTTGTTTATTTTTCAAGTTTTACATAATTATAAATCCAGGTAATAAGGTATTTGATAAGGATTTTGGACGATTTCATAAGTTCATTGTGAATATTGTCACCTGTACCTATAGTGTTTACAATAATTATGTCATGTTATGTTATAGTATGCTATGGTTAATTATATTCATATTAGTTTAACTTAGCTTACTTCAGGATAGTTTAAATAATATATACACCATTTGAAGAGGAGTACTTCAACAGTGTTTCACTTAAAGCTTCATCAGGTCAATGCAGTCTAGTTTAGTTATATTTGTTGTAAACTATTATTTTACGAATTAAGCATAACATTTTGTATCAGCGAGAGTGAGAGTAAGAAAGGTACTACCGAACAGCAAGCACCGGTAGATCAATACAGCTTAAAGCTCATGTGGGGAGGCAGGTGGATTATTAACTAAGAGGGAAGTCTGGTAGAAAGAAAGGGGGATAGGTTGTCATAGGAAGCCAATTATATACAGGAATATATACTTAACCCTTTACGGGGCCTCTAACCCAAGTTGAATAAATGTGTATGGAGATAGCGAAAGGAAAAGGATAACGAGAAGAAATGAAACTTGTAGTTATGCCATTGAGAGGTATAGTGTTCGCAAAGTTCAAAGCATATAAGGCATCTTCTTAGTTTTAATAAAATCGTCTCGTGATAGTTAAATCGACGAAGAAACATGTAAATAAATAAACAAAAATAAATGTCATAATTTAGAAGCAATTGTAATGATATAGGATGGGTTCTGGGTTAGCTAATAATCAGGTGATGAATAATAGCACTGCCCCGTATAAATTAGGAATCTGGGTTAGTTATAGGAAAAGGCTGATCAGGTGAGATACAGTATATAATCGGTAATTTGAGGTAGGAGGTATTCTAGCATAATTATAATATAGGTTAAATGTGGGTCTAGCTTATAGGTAGTGATAAATTTCACCCCTTTGTTTCGTTTTACACTAGCTTACATTAGACGAGCTTAGGAAGAACCTCTAATCAATCAAAGGAGTAAACTCTATCTTAATTAATCCTTAGACTCAAACATATTGTTACTAAGTTTAATAAAATCGTCTAATAATAGCTACATTGAAATTAAAATATGCAGCATGGCGTACCCAAGGGTTTATATAGCTGAGATGTGGTAATGTGAGGTATAGGTGACAGGCGATAGACAGCAATTATTATTTTTCTTCCATTCCTATCCTAGTTATTTCCTTCTATCAATATCCCCGTATCTTGAGCTGTTCAAGAACAGACCATTAAGGGTCCCAAACGAACTACCATTACTAAAGCATTTTAGATGGCCTCGAGAGGCCAGACTTGGTTCTGCAAGCTGTAATCATGTTATGCTAATACTTAAGGCATACTACGCTATAAATACAAGTTAAACACTATGACATAACTGCCCTTTGTGAGTCCTAAACTAATCACGATAGCGCGGTTTTATTCTTTAATCGCCTTTCAATGGATACTATACAACGCGGATAGAAAGAAATAGAAAAGTCTCTCTGATAAATGTCAAACATTAGAGAAAACTGATATTGAAGGGATGACTGCACCACGTGACTTGGTCCTGTGTCTGGAGGCTGCCCTTGACGAACCCTGCATCTTTAAGTACATGGCAAAATCCCTCCTGCTCTAATATTTGTTCTAACCTTTGCTATTTCGTTTCCGTATTTGCTTTCGTTGTGCTTCTTGTTTCTCATCAACTTTACATTTTGAAAGTTCATTTTTCTAATATTTTCTCGTAATATATTTCATTCCCCCTTCAGTCATTCATTCTTATATTTGAATTTTTGTCCATTATTTTAGTTTAAAAAATATTTGATATCTTAATAGCAAGTGCATGCAATTCCCTACAGAACAGATCTATTTTGCAGGTATTTCCCCCTATATAAATACAAAAAAAAATACTTACCAATAGTTCTGGTTTCCTTTTTATCAGATTTTCTCACTTTTCTTGCGTCTCCATTCTTCATTCCTATATTCATGATTTGTGTTCTAAAACTAATTAATAAAACATGTTATGCAGTTCTAATAAGCGTAAGGTCTACTGCATGCTCAGCTGGATAACAGAAACAAATGGTAAAATAGGTATACAAAAGGGTTTTATTAACTTAGAGATAGTGAACAGGAATACACATAAAACACAGTAAAACAAAAACAGCAATATACAATATGGTATCAGTGATAAATAGATGATGACCGCGGTAGTGGCGACAGGCAAAATATTACTTAACTGGCAATAACCTTATATACAATACTCTAACTCGATAATAACTAAATACACATTCACATACAAGTTGAGTCTAACAAAAAAATGTGTCCGCACACTTAGGACAAGCATTTAACAATCTCGTGAATCAACTCTCTAACTCGGCAATGATTGAACACACAGACTGATTCTAGACAACAATAAGGATTCGCTTTTAGGAAAAGTAATTAATCTCTTGGTGAATAAAGTCTGATCAACGGAACTTAATTGAACTCAGGAGCATTAATGCAACGTAATAGCAGATTATCAATCCAATGGTAGCGTGCTAAATAAACGGTTACGCCAACAATGATTAAATCTAATATCGTTCTTGCAATGGACAGTCTATAGTCCCTCTGATTACGAATGATAAAAGGTATTAAATATCTGTTCCGAAGAACCAGGCGTCTTACATGAGCCTTTATATGCCTATTGAGGGTACAACTAACTGAACCCAGTTTGACAAATATAGGCTCTTTAACTCGCGGTTGACAATTCCTATTATCCGTCTGCTTAGGGCGTGACAGATCCTAATATTGACTTATTTCTCTCTTTGCAAGCTAACTCATTCCATAAGCTAATGACCCATAGCGTCTACCTCTTCAATCTCGTCACAGGTACCATGATTGAGGTCTCTACCTGCTAAGAGCTAAACTCGGCAAGACTTCTTAAGAATCATTTAACTAATGAGATGATATGTTATAACTTGGGAGCTAACCTCGAAGTTAAATGAAAGAGTTTAAAGGCAATTGATCAAGGTCCTCTAGAGCATCCTCGAGCCCATACAAGTTCTATTCATCCTTTAGTCGCCTAGTGCAACTTTTAAAGGGTGGTGGAGCTGGTCGTCCAGGCCAGGTTGTCTCATCTTTTTACCACCTCGTTGTCGGCCCCGCCTTCATCAGTGCCTTCGTCAGGGCCCTCGTCAGCGGGGCCTGAAGGGGCTGGACAGGGGCGCTCATGTCTCTTGCCTCAGTTCCTCCCTCAACACTCACGGCAGCTCTGTCTCCCAATGCACAGTCAACTCCTCGAAGTAACTATCAGGCGTCCTCACGGTGTGCCGCCGTATAAGGTCCTGCAGCTCTAGCAGCTCTTGGTTGTGAAGGGCGGGAGGCAATTGTAGTAGGGGCGGTGCATGGCTCGAGGGCAGTCTATCAATTGTTATTTCTTGTCTGTCTAGTACATTTATCTCATTCTTGCTTGTGCCCCTTAGTGCTTCCTTGGTGCTGGTAGCTACAGAAGGGGGAGCTGAAGGTGGAGCTGAGGGAGGAGAGATAGCAGGTCTGTGTTACCAGGGACAGCAGACCGAACTGATTCTGGTAGTGGCAGGAGGTCCTTATATGGCCTGGAGGCAGATGGCTTGTGTCGTTTCCAGCCAATCAGAGGGTCCTGCATGTCAGGTCTCAGCTTCTCTTTGCTTCTTGACTTCTCCTCAGCAGTCATTTTCACCTGTCCCGGGTTGCTCATCAAGTGGTTGCCCTGGCGAGCACCTTGGCCAATCCAGGGACCCCTCTGGTGTGACTTCATGCACTCGATAGCTTTTGCTCGATCATAGGGGGCTCGTGGTGGTGGGGGCAGCTCCGCCCCTTCTTCTGGTATCAGTGTGTCTTCGAGTTGGATCAGGGGTGTGTGGGGTTCTGGAATTTGTAGGGACATAAGGGGGGGGGGGGGGGGGGTAGTATGGCCACTTGCTTCCGGAGTTGTTCCGCCCAGGGCTGCTTCCTGGGGTTTGGCGATCTCCCAACAATAAAAAAATACATCTTCAACCCATTGTTAATAATATTATGTCATTGTCAATTTCTGCCATAGACTTCAATTCCATCTTGCTTATTTTCTTCACCATCCATCTATAATTACTCTAAATATTTACCTTCTGTCTTATCTATTACTCCTTTACCTCCCCCCCCCCCCCAAGAACACCCAGTACCAGTGATATGGAAGAAATATGTGATTAGGTGGTATGTCTGCTTACCACCAGCTCCCACCTATCCCTAACATGAGTTTTACCCCCCCCCCCCCTTTCCCCCTTTCTCCGTCCACTTCACTCTTCCTCAGTTATCCTAATTTGTCCATCTTTATTTCCCCTACTTCTCCAGTCCCTCCACTCCTCCCACCCTCTGTCTTTATCGTTCTAATCCCACAGCCACTCTATTTCACCAGATTATTTTTCTCACTCCATATCCAATTCACCCTTTTCCGCCATTCATCTCCATTCAGCTCTAGTCCTCTCATAGCTTCTAAGTCCCTCAAGACTTAAAACAAACAAAAAAGTTAGATAGGAGGTACTGAGATAAAAAAAAATAAAGTGTGTGTGAGAGTGTGGCACCGATATTGCAAGATCAAAGAGCCAGGAAGATTAATCGATGAATTTACTGTACAAGCATTGATAGGGACGTGGAACAGCGCAGTGGTTTGTAGATGTAATGGTAGAACAGTAGGTGGTTGTATAGAAGAGGGAGAAGAGAGAGAAAGGGCCATATTTTTAAACATTGCAAGTAGCTTATTCTCCCCTTTACAGTTAAAAAATTCAAAGTAAGCGCAGATAATTGGTGAGTGAATCCCTTATCAATGCTAAAGACTAAGGGAAAACTGTAGTAGAAAGCACCCAGAAGACTGATTATATAAGTCAAACAACAGAAAATACAATATATATATATATATATATATATATATATATATATATATATATATATATATATATATATATATATATATATATACATATATATATATATATATATAAATTAGGTCATACCCCTTTACTGCTTCATACTTGACTTAGTATTTCATGCCTTTCTAACTTTTTGTCTAAACATCTTATACAGAATATGAAAAAGGAATTGAGATGCTGATAATAGTAATGAACTACATATGTTCTTAAACAATAGGGTAATGAATAGGCAGGTAAGGGGGATGTCATGTGTTGTAGTTATGCTATGTTATGGTATGATCCTATCCTAAACACATTTTCACAAAATGGAAGAGAAGGCAAATTATGTGTAGGGATGCATGGATTGCTAGGATTACATCAATGATAACAAAACAAGAGGCAGAAGGGAAGATCGAGGAAGAGGAGGTAGCATTATCATAACTAGAAAAATGGATATATAAATTAAAAATATAACAAAAGACCATCATATTGATAATAAACAAATTAAATGTGGGCAAAATAAAGAAATGCGAAATTACGAATGGACAACAATGAAA
Organism: Paralithodes platypus; assembly: GCA_032716605.1. Classification (NCBI taxonomy): domain Eukaryota; kingdom Metazoa; phylum Arthropoda; class Malacostraca; order Decapoda; family Lithodidae; genus Paralithodes; species Paralithodes platypus. The sequence goes on along the minus strand of CM064543.1, from coordinate 19,043,497 downwards.
AAGTACAAACAAGAGAAGAACTAGGAAGTAAACAATAATATTCAGACTAAGCAAAATGCGTACAATGCAATTAAAGCAACATAATGAAACGCTTCAGGATGAGAGAGAGAGAGAGAGAGAGAGAGAGAGAGAGAGAGAGAGAGAGAGAGAGAGGGGGGGGGGGAGGATTCAGCATTGGCCTCCTCTTCTGGTGGTGTGAATGGCGGCAGTGTTTATGTGCCAACTTGAAGCCGTTATGAGGGTCTGACTTCCCCCCCCCCCCTTCTCTCTCTTCTATATTGACGTGTTCGCCACCAGACACCCTCGCTCACACACTTCAGGCGTGGGGCTGGCACCTTACACAACTCGATATCACCCTCAACATACAGAATAATATAACTAAAAGTAAATTACTTAAAATAAAAGTCAAATTGCAACTCACCATCTTCTGCATACACCTGTCTCTGTTGATGTACAGAAAATGGAATCTCCCTACCAAGGATATAACGACCAAAAGCTGATATGAAGCTTCACGTTCATCGGCACCCAATTTCACCCTAATTACATCTCTAAAATGTGGTAGTGCTCTCTTTAAGCAAGCATTGTTTGGGAGTCAAAGTAATGTCCTTATACAGCAGATGTGGAGTTTTATCTTTCTCAAAAATCCGAATTGTCGTACCACAGCCACCCTTATCTTGCCATTAATAATAATAGGCCTAATCAGTGTTTTCTATGATTTTCAATGGCTTCAATCTATATGGAAGTATGCAACTGCTTTCAATGCCTGGAATGTATGATAGACATATAAATGTCAACATATGGCATATTCTTCCTGTCTGGAAGGCTGTTCAGATGTGATTATAGCCTGAGTATCACCATTTAAAGGTCCAGAGCGCAGGGAAACAGCGCAAATATGCTGTAGCGGCTGCTTGTGTCATAACCTTGGTAGGGAGAATTGCCATGAGTAAAAAAGTAAAAATCTATTTTCATGACCAAATGCTATTCCTAATGCCAACCGACAAGCAAAAATCGGATTTACCCCTCATTATCCATTGAGTGACTGCACTCCGAGCATTACCCTCAGAACAGTCTAGTGAATGCTGAAAGCAACGGTTACGAGATGCGATATTGCGATTACGAAAGTGGATAATTGTTAGCGATGCCGACCACTAGTGTATACACAGATGAATTGCTGTTATTATACAATCAAACTCCTTCCCTTCCTCCCTCATACCAAGACTTTCCTGCATATACTTACACATCAGAAGCGTTGGCGTTTTCCTCGTAGTCGTAGTCGTAATCCTGAATGTCGGAGTCGTCAGGGGGAGGCACCACCACTCCCGGCTGAGACCACACTGGAAAAGAGAAACGATCAGGGTTAAATAGAAGCATAATATATTGTAAGCACATACTATAATCCTAAGTACTACCATACACATGGAAGTATCCGTTGACATGTTATAAATTGAGAGCTCGGACATCTCAACCATTAACCATTATCCATTACAGTTAAGTTAGAGTTTTGCTTAGTTAAGCTAAGTTAGTAGTTTTACCTGGCACTGGTTTAATTTGCCCTGGCTGATTTGGCACTGGCTGGGTTCTACTGGTAGAAATTGTCTATTGGTTGAGTTATTTGGAACCCTATATATTGCTATTGTAACACTTTCCTAATTACTATGATTCTGGCTGGTGTCATAGTCACATAACCTGGCATTGTTAGAAGTTAGTTTGCTACTCATCTTCTTCAGTCATCCTTTTTTATGTCTAGTCATACAATTTCAATATTATTATAAACTTGACCACGGTAATATTTATGGCTCACACAAGTTAATGTGGCTGTCAGTATGTAGCACAGATAACAATCATAAATACATATAACAATTTAAATAATATACATTTATATTTTGTATACTAGTGAACTCTGAAATGACGGGTCTGAAGACAAGCCATCCAAGAAACAGTTGCAGAATAGCCAGTCTGCAACTCCAAGACCCTATAAAGACAAGAAAGCAACAGGAGAAGACAAGAAAAATAGAAGAGCCACCCCAATTTTCCCATGCTCTGATCCCTGGACTAATACAAAAGCGACCCCTACTTCCCCGTGTTCTATGACAACAACCACCAGCCTCGAGAATGGGAAATGCTCCCCACCAATCAACAGCCTGCTCCGCCCCCCTCACAACAACCAACCACAGCACAGCATATCCTCAGCCCCCGGATCTTGCTTATAATGAAGAGATGTTTATGCAAATAAAACATCAACGGCCCGAAGTCTACAGATACAAATGGATGTAGGCCGGAGGATGCATGATGATGGATCGGGAGATATAATAAACCTCTACTAAGATCAACTATTAGGCGAGCTATAACAATGTTTATCTAGGAGGTTAGCTCATGGACGTTTCCGTACACATCCCATTTCTCCATTATTAGACTAAATAACTAGGTCTTAAGTAATTAATAAACTACCTAGCATATTATTATGTATCCATGTAAACAGCCACTATGTATACCTACAATAAGTAATTACCTCACACCTTCATCACAACCATTTCCCCATATCCCTCTGAGTTTGAAACCCTGTAAACGAGAGTCAAGAAAAAAGCCGCACATTATCTCAAATAAACTGTGGGAAAGTATGCAAATTACACTCACGATACTATTCAAGACCTACCCAGGAACAGAGTAGCTAATCAACAGTGTAGCTTGTACCAGCCTGCCCCTACCCTGCCCGGAGAGTGTGCTTACCTGAAGTGCCCCTGAAGTCCTGTTCGAGTGATGCCCTACCCACCTGAAGTGCTGCTCGAGCGACGCCCTACACCCCGGAAGTGCTGCACCTCGGACCCACGACCTACGTTGGCCAGACCTGTACTCTCTTCCCCTGCCCTCCAAATATTCCCTAAGTGTTTCTGTGTGTTTTTCGTTGTGTTTTTGTTGTCAAGGTAAAGTAAGATATGTGATCCGTGTTGTGCTAATTACCTCTGAGATCTGTGCCCAAGGTCCTTAATTGCGTACTGTCCTTCTGAACCTTACATACCATCTGTGTTAAAACTGTGTATAACTCCTAAACCTATTATTTGATTAATTTTCTACAGAACGTCTTACGCATACGTTATATAATTGTGTTCAGTTATTCACTTTGCCACACGCTCACAGATCTTTCTATATACTGTATGTATTCTGTTATGTATTTTGTGAGTTGAGGTCGAAGTGTATTTCGTGATTTGATTTCCCTTCCTAACTGACTTTACCTAGAACCTACGCCCATTTTTATAACGAATTTACCTGCACATACTTAATTTTTATCCCTAGTATCATCCCTGTGAAAACCTATTCCCCCCAGCTTCCTTGATTACGTTCGATTACATAATCTTCTTTGTAATTATTTTATGAATTCGTATTGACGTTCATTTGATTACTGATGTAAGTAATTCTGATTCTTCATGCTTAGGAATTCCAGCATTGCATAGATTCTGTTACTTAATTCCACATCACTTACCATACACCTATTATTCTAGTGTATGTTCCTTATAAGACTCTGTTAACTCATTCAGACCTCTTAAGAATACTGATATAAGTATTTCTTTAGCATAACTTCGTCGTATGAGCCCAAGTTCTTTTGTTAATTAATATATTGTTAATTATCCTTTTACACAATTAATCATAAGCGTTTCCAGAGCATTCGTTGACTAACTTCATTTAGTTAATTATAATTTGTTTTCCAGTGTAATTAAATAGATTTATTCTATAGTTCATTCATAATTATACGCCCACTTTATCTCTGAATTCCTCGGCTCGTTTCGTTATTCTTACATACGATCGTTGACGTGAATACAAGATATTCATTAGAAATGACATAATTTAGTCTACAAACTTAATCTTTTGTGCAATAAATTAAATCATATTTTGCCACCAATTTCAGAGTAACATTATTAAAACTACAATTTTAGTTGCATTAACTTTGAAGTTAATTTCCACCACCGCAGTCCAGTTCATGACCTGACCTCCCCTGTTTAAGTAGGAAGGTCACTTGAGAATACCGCAACTACCTTTAGTACGCCCCTCAACCGTGTGACTCACCCAGCCTACCTGGGTGTTTATTTTGCTCTCAACTCCCCCGTGTCTCTTATACTGAGACTGTATTTTATTTCTTTGTTTTGTTTCACATTCACGTAAGACACTCGACTCATATCGATTGTTATTATTAAGGGTTATTATTTCTATGTTCATGTTCCACTTTTGTTGCCACTTTATCAACTGATACCATTGACCACATTTGTTTATGATTTATTCTTGTAAGACTCTCAACATATATGTACCCTATTATTTGTGTATTATTATTGTTATTACTTCAGACAAGAAACCATCCCCGACTACGAATCTGTATTCGAGAGTTGGAAATTGAAATGATTATGTTGAGACGATCTATGGCTCCTCAAGATAGACGTTACTTGAATTAAAATACCATTTATATGTTCTATGTGTGTTGTCATTGAGTTCTGTATTATCCTGATTGAATACCTATTTTGTGCTATGAAGAACGTGTTCGGTGTGACCCTGTCGGGCTATATTAAAGTCCATAATTGGATTTTTGAGGAGACTATAACACGAGTTGAAAATATTACAACCCGACATAACAAACTCTCTATCAACATTATAGCAGAGCGTTACCACACTATTTCTACTGACAAATAGGCAAATTAAATGTAAGTACAATGTAAAGCCAGAAGTATAAATTATGTTACACCAACCAGAAGACGGTAACTCCTTCATCACGAGAGATTTATGCTAAACCTCTTCAAACACATGGGGAAATTGTAGACACCAATCGAGCAAGGCAATGCCCAGGGCAAGATGATAAGGAATTGCTGGTGCTCCTGTTTCATTTGTCTGGCTTCCCTTGCTGTTTTTGTTTGTGTCTCACCCACAGAGAGTAATCCAGCTAGCTCTCATAAAAACCTCCTCCTATTAATTTCACTACTAAACAAGCACACCACACTTCTTTCCAATAAAAAAAAAAAAAAAAAAAAAAAAAAAAATAGCGACTATACCACAACTTTGGGGGAAAACACTTGTTACAGGCAGCTTTGCCTTTTGTTTCCTCCATACACATAAAAAACAACGTTTATTTCACTCCAGCTACCGCCAGACGATAATATGTTTAGCACAAACTCCTCGTTATGAAGAGACTGACAGCATCTGACTGGTGTCGCAGCATTTGTACTCCTGGTTGTACATTAATACATATAAGTGAGAAACACGCCGCGCGTGCCGTAATGGTCTGACTTTACGACTTGTCCAGTATTTGTCCCAGCCAGGCTGTAGTGTCGTCCCCAAAGAACCTAGGTGCCAGGTCAGGGGTAGGATACGCTGTTCACTCCTGTTTATAACTACTCTCCAAATTATTTCATTCAGATTAAGAAGGTCGTTTCATAATACAAATGGTTAAGGGATTAGCGTTGTGCATTTTTATTTCTAATAGGCCTCAACTGGGGGCATTTCGAGTAAAACAATTAGGGTATCATCCAATTGAAAGGTTTAGAACAAGCTACTAATGTATATAAGGGGCTGGGAACGTTAGCTGACGTCTTCAAAACTATCACAGATAACGCAATCATTACTAGTCAGGTTTTGCGAGACAAAAAACAGAGTTCACAAACAGTCATGTTGATTAAACATATAAAAAAAAAAAAAAAAAAAAAAATGCGTCTGGTGCAGCTCCTTCCCACACCGTTGAAAGACGGTATAAAACTAGGTAAGGAATACCTGAAATAAACACCTAGATTTGGAGGTTAATAACATAAACCAATTACACACGTAAATACTAAAACACATCAACGCACACACGTTGATTAAAGACGAATATGCAAAGTGATAATAAGCATGTTATACCATTACATTATATTACATTCAGCATCAAATTGAGAGTAACACCTATGCAGAATTGAGGGAAAGATATATTTACAAACATAAAGAGAATGCCTAGATATACAAATAATTGAAACCCACACCCATATACAAGTATGTAAGGAAAAAAAAAAGAACAAACAAAAAAAGAAGCTCATCCCAATTGACCACTTGCGAGTTTCGTTCTATAAGGAAGTTGGAGCTGTAGACATCGATATTTAGAGGAATTACCAGCTAAAATATGGTTCTAGTAATTATATAAATACATAAAAACAAATGCACCATACTATTTATCCATCATAAACCTACATGATTACTGTATTGGTGTTTAATATCGATGTTTATAGGCCGAACTTCCTTATAGAACGAAACTCGCAAGTGGTCAATTCACGTTATTAGAATTGAACCGTATACACGTAAGCAGATCTAAAACCCACACCAATACACATACACTGTAATACAACCCACACCAGTGCATGTAATCATGACTAAAACCCCCACCAATGAAAATAAATAGAACTGCAACTCACACCAATACACAAACCCACACCAATTCATGTAAATATAACTGAAACTCACACCCCTGCAGCCACACAGATAATTGAGACAGGCCACACCGAGGAAGGACAGGCAGCAAAATAAACACCGGCGAGTGAGGAGCCTGTGGCCTGTGTGTGTTGTGGGCTCAAGTATAAAGTTTAGGGTATCCAGGCCTCTTGGTTCATCTGCCTGCTTGAGGCATGGTTCATGTGTGTGTGTGTGTGTGTGTGTGTATTTACCTAACTTACCTAATTGTGTTTTACAGGATTGAGACTTATACTCTTAGTGTCCCATCTGCTCTTAAATTATAATACTTTCTTTTAAATTATGTTATACTTTGTGCACATACTAAATCGCAGGGCAAGTTATTCCACTTTTGAATAGCTTTATTTGGAAATCCAAATTTAGATAAACTCAAGGTAAATAAATCGCCTGGACCTGATACAATCTCACCCAGAGTTCTAAAGGAAGCTAAGGATGAGCTCTCCAAACCACTGACATTGCTATTCAATAAATCCTTGCAGTGTGGATCTATGGCTGATCAGTGGAAGCTCGCCAACGTAACACCGATATTAAAAAAAAACAGCAAATCCTTACCTAGTAACTATCGTCCAATTAGCTTAACCTCAGTTGTATGTAAAATGCTAGAAACACTCATTTATTATGTTCCTTCCAACAACCAACTATACTCCTAAAATCGATTAATGAAATTTACAAACACATGTGGCAGTCCGTGGATTCGAATCCAGGATGCTCACACCGAAAATCAACACCTTATGCATCGCACCACGAAGACAGTTAAAGAATGGTGGACACTGCCTACGATTTATTATGCAACTTCGAATCCTGCATATCAATCTAAGCATGTACACACATCCCAACTGCAACTCACGTAGGCTATGCATATGTGAATGGAAAGAGCAATTAATGGGCCTTAACCACTAGGGAAGTCCTCTCGATAAATTACCCCTGAACCAATATCAATTATTATGTTCCTTCCAACAATCAACTATACTCCTAAAATCGATTAATGAAATTTACAAACACATGTGGCAGTCCGTGGATTCGAATCCAGGATGCTCACACCGAAAATCAACACCTTATGCATCGCACCACGAAGACAGTTAAAGAAATAAGAGACAGACTCGTAAATCACTTAGAGGAAAATAACATACTAGAGGAAAATAACATACTTAAAGATACTCAACACGGCTTTCGTAACAAATGTTCCTGCTTAACAAACCTCTTAGACTTCTTCCACGATATCCTCAACCTCTATGATGAGAGTAAAACTGTAGATATTATATACCTTGATTTTCAAAAGGCCTTTGACAAAGTTCCACACAAACGTTTACTACTAAAACTAAAAGCACATGGAATACAAGACGGTGTGTTGAAATGGATAGAAAATTGGCTCAGCGACAGAAACAAAGAGTAGTCATAAACGATAAGGCATCTAAATGGACCAATGTAAGTAGCGGGGTAGCCTAACCCCAGGGATGGGTATTAGGACCAATTCTCTTTCTAATTTACATCAACGACATAGATGAGGGTCTCACCTGTACAATTTCAAAGTTTGCTGACGATACAAAAATTGCAAATAGCATACTCTCAAAAGAACAAGTTGACGATATGCAACACAATTTAGATAAGTTGTCATGTTGGGCCCAAATTTGGCAAATGAGTTTCAATGCGGATAAATGTAAAGTACTACATATCGGAAACCGAAATGAGAAAGCAAACTATTTGATGAAAGGCACTCAGCTTAAGAGTGTAGACAGAAAAACTGATTTGGGAGTAACAATATCGAGTAACCTAAAACCGAGTCAACAATGTTCAGATGTTGTTAAGAAAGCAAACAAAATAATTGGCATTATAGGCAGGTCATTTGAGCATAAACCCAAAGAAGTTAACCTAACTCTTTACAATTCCTTAGTCCGCCCTCTTCTGGAATACTGCGTTTAATCCTGGTGCATTTTAAACCAAAAAGATATAGACAAGCTAGAACGAGTTCAATGTAGAGTTACCAATATGATACCTAGCCTAAAGAACAAACCATACGAGGAGCATCTTAGAGAATTAAATGCATTCCCTTTAACCCATCGTAGATTAAGAGACGACTTAACCCTTGTCTGTCGGCGCCAGACTTCAGTCGGTCTAGAGAAGAAAGGACTATGTGGCGGGGACCGACTTCAGGCGGTGTGCAATTTTGAGCAATATTTGGCTCTCAGAGAGAGACGAGCGGTGGGAGGAGCGTAGGTCGGCTTTGACCGTTCAGCACGGCTCCCGCGCCAGCACTGGGCCCAACTCCACACTCACTGCCTCGCTACGCAGGGAATTATGTATGGAAATTACCGTATTTTAGGGATTTTTCCTTCGTATTGCACGATCGTTGCAAGAGAACGCGTGGTCGTAGAAGGATGGTTCTGGTGTCATTGGAAAGCTCAATTATCGTCCTTTCAGGGATACATAATTGTATTACGCTCTGGCTCTTGTTTATGCATGAAAAAGAGCACGGAAACAAGGTCGTTTAGGGTAAAACCACCCGCTTGGCGGGTAGTAGAAGTTACTGACGGGCCCGCTCGTAAGGCGTTAATTCAAGTGTTCAAAATCATCAAAGGCATTGACAATATGAACATTAGCAAGTACTTCACTATCGACCAATCTAATTACACGCGGGGAAACGGTTGCAAAATTATTGGTAAATCTTTTAACTCACACGAATCTAAGAATTTCTTCTTCAATCGAGTTGTCAACTTGTGGAATGGGCTTCCCCAATACGTTATAGACTGCAGCACCGTTGATTCTTTTAAACTTCGCCTAGACAAATATCTTGCCTCAAACCCGCGACTGACTGCGTTTGTAAATGAATAGCTACATTATATTCCCCACTCAGATTCATCAAGGATTATTGCGTATATATGTTACGGTCTATTTGAAAAAGTGGCCTTTTTGCGAAATGACCGGGAGCTTTGCAAAATGACCAATAACCTAGCCTTTTTGTAAAATGACACTTAATGTCTGGCCCATTTGCAAAATGTCCAGCATATTGGCCTTTTTGTAAAATTACCTGTGCCCTTTTGCAAAATGACACCAAACGTCTAACCTAACCTAACCTAACCTAACATTTTAATTTTACAAAAAGGCCAATATGCTGGACATTTTGCAAATGGGCCAGACATTAAGTGTCATTTTACAAAAAGGATAGGTTTTTGGTCATTTTGCAAAGCTCCCGGTCATTTCGCAAAAAGGCCACTTTTTCAAAAAGGCCGTAACATATATATTACTAAGAAGCTACTTTTTTTTTTCTTTTCCCCAGATATATGAAAGGTCACGTATAACTGTGTTATGTTACTAACCCATCTGTCCCCTACTTACATCCTAATCCTGCCACGGACATTGCTCCAGGGCAGTAGTTCCCATTCCAATTTACCCTTACCCACTCTAAACCACTGTTTGGACACTTGATCCTCAGTGTTTTGGAGGACAAGCAGCCTAGAGGGGTCACTAGACCTGTTGTTGCTTGATTTCCTTTGTACTCCTTTGTAAACTGAACAAGTTTGATACGCATGATCTTCCTTACATAAAGCCAAACTGACCTCTGATAGTAGTTCATTCTTTTCTATGTGAGTACTCCATCTTTTCCTTTTAATTTTCTCCAACAATTTGACCACGATGCTTGTGTGCGTGTGCGTGTGCGTGTGTAGGGGAGGTGTGGTGGAGTGGTCTTGCCACTGGCCTGGTAATCCAAAGGTCCCGGGTTCAAATCCCGATGTATCAATGGGAAGATATTATTGGGATGGAATTTGTGCTGTACCTGGTATCAGTGCATTACCACAAGCCCACCGAAACGTCAATAAAATACCCTCATTGTTCCCTGATTAAATAGCACTGTATGAATATTCCCATATTCAAAATATGCTATAGGGGTGCAATGCCTGGTGAGTTATCTGCTCAACAGGTGGCGTTGTGTGTGTGTAAGTGTGAGAGTCAGAGTGTAGGGGGTGAGACAGTGAAGCACGGGAACGAGGTGGCTTCAGAGATGGGGTCGTTTCGGGCCATGAGTGAGCACCGTGCCTCATGTGAAGGCAAGATGGCAGGTGCTCGTTGTACTCTACGTGCTTCACATGTCTCACTCCCTAGACTGGAACAAGATCTCACGGGCTTCACTGTTCATTGTAAAGCGGTGAATGTTAAGGCTCTCAGCCTATGCCCGAGAGGAAGTAAGTTGGAATATATAGAAAAAAAAAAAAAAAAAGTATGTGAGTGTGTGTGACTAATTTTCTTATTCACTTATACACGTTCAGTCACATACACCATCACGCACATATGTACACATACATGTGCACACATACACACACACACTCTCTCTCTCTCAGTATGCTTGGTTCCTCTCAATCGTCGTAGAATTTAGGCTATTGTTTTCATTCATGAGTGTGTTATTATATTTTTCAGTGTTTAGTATAACTGTTTTATCTTTTTTGTTTACAGATCCCGTCAGCTTTTATGTCATCTATCGTCTGCCAACTAACCCACTCACTTCCTCTATCCTTCCCCATCTGTTTCCCTACCTGTCCCCTCCACCCGTCTCCTAAGTGTCATCTTACCTGTCTGGGTGGCGGGGTCGTACTCTGTATTTACTTAAACGGAGGAGTTTCGTCTCATTCACTGTCTGGGGTTTTCCAACACTAGTCTTCTTCTTCTTATATAATATTTGCGATTGTCTGTGTGTGTGTGTCTGTTCTTTATGCATGGCCACATTTTTTTAGCTAGAGCGTTCATACTTGGTATGCATAGTAAGGGGGCCCCTAGGCAGGTTTTAGTGTAAACATAGAATTCCCCAGGGTGAAAGGGACGGAGAAAATGGGCGCGATCGCTTTTGGATTAAAACAAAATGGCCGTTTGGGGCAGAAGGAGGCCTCCGATCGAAAAGATGTATGGAACGAAAGTTGTTCGCAGCCCCCCAAAATGGGGGTACGGATGAGGTCAGCTCCAAAATCGGAGGTCATTTAGCGGCCGAAATCGAGGTCGCCGTTTAATGAGGCACAGGGAGGTCGAGGCCGGTGATTATGGTAGTAGTAGTATTGTGATGATTGTGGTAGTAGTGATTGATGATGGTGATTATGGTAGTAGTAGTGGTGGTAGTAGTGATGGTGATTATGGTGATTACCCGGGCAACGCCGGGTACCCCTGCTAGTATTGTATATATGGAATCATTTTTGCAATGCTTCAAATTAATGTGGCTCGATTTAAATTATCACTTATTATCGCACACATATTGAAGTAGCAGATTTCGTTTGGCTATTCTAAATTTGATCGATTGTATTGTCCCGTTTGGAACTGGCTCTCACTTTACACCAACACATACAGTATGTAGTGTACACCCAAGAGCATAGCAAAAGTGCACATGTACAGTATATGGGCCCAAAATAAAGGTTGTGACCAAATCAAAATATCGTCAAAGTCGTTTCAGAATCTTTGATATATCTTACTCATTAAATGACAAAGACACCGCAGGCATCCTTGTGATGACCTGTTGTTGAAAATAACAATGTAGATACATGCTTATAGAGTATCTCTACACAAACACGCACATCTAAAAATGTAGGTGAACGCACAGTTGCTACTCATACAATCTACTGTATATAACGGCATATACATTCCAAAGTACCTGCACATTCATACTCATATACAAATATTTGTCATATTAGCGGAATCTCCACGTATGCATTTGCAAAAAAAAAAAAAAAATAAATAAAAATAAAAAACATACACAATATTTTTTTTTTTTGCATACACACACATTCATACACAACAAGGACATTTAAACAATATGCGAGATGAATTTGTGCGGATATTACGTTTTTTCAATTTATTGTTAAGGATATATTTGCATAATCTGCAATATTTTGTAAATGACACGATTCCTATATCTGAGATATTAGTATCTAATTTGGGAGGTAGAAAATTCTCACAACTATCGTATTATTACATATATTACAAATTATACTGTTATCCTATGGTCACCTATGGTTGAGTTCGCCACTTTCCTAGCCTTTGCCTTTGCCTTTGTGGAGTTCGCCACTGCTAGTGGCACCGAGGAGCGCGCCGCCCCTCGTTCTGGGTGGTGATTTGATGCAGCAGACTGTTCGAAGGGGCAGCACGCTCCCCTGCGAAGATGGGCTCGTCTGGCACTTTTTGCAATTCGACATTGAGGGCTCTCCTGAAGTTGTCTAACGAGACGCCCCTAATGTCTCTTACTCGCCGCGGGAGCTTGTTGAAGAGACGTGGGCCTCTATGTGATAACCAGCCCTCTCGCAGAGAGCCCATAGCACCCCTGTTATTCATCCGAGGGATATCGCATTCCCAGCCTCTCCTATCACTGAATTTCATGACTATCGGGGTATATAGATTTGGTAATAAACCCTCTGCAATTTTCCATGTGTATATTATTAGGTAACGTTATCTAAAGTGTTTTTAAATGCTCCCAATAGTGTAGCTGTCTTACCGAACTTATATGCGAAGTGAAATTCCTTTGTACACTCTCTAAGTCATTTATTTCACATGCTTTCTATGGGGATGTTAATACGCTACAGTATTCAAGCCGCGGTAGCACTAGAGATTTGAAGAGCGTTATCATAGGTAATTCACCGCGTGTTCTAAATGTACGCAGAATCCAACCCGTTAGACGTTTCGCAGCCGCAACTTTGACCTGGTTATGTTCTTTGAAACCCATATTTTCAGACATTAACACCCCAAGGTCTTTCGCACTGTCTTTCCTTTCTATTATGTGGTTAGATTCTGTCACGTAGTTCTTATTCTCTTTAACGACATTATTATCTCCCTATCGTATTAATTGGAATTTTTCTTCATTGAATTGCATATTGTTTTTCCTGGTCCACTGGAACACTACATTTATGTCTTCTTGCAGCCGGCCCGTGTCCTCTTGTGTGTTTACTATCTTGCTTAGTTTTGTGTCATCAGCAAAAGAAGACACCGTACTGTGTCTTGTGTTTGCATCTATGTCGCAAATTAGAATGAGGAAAAGAAGGGGCGCTAGCACTGTTCCATGGGGAACTGAGCTTTTGACATCCGAAGGCTCCGATGTGACTTGGTTTACTGCTATTGATTGTTTCCATTTTACGATGAAATTGTATATCCACCGTCCGATTTTCCCAGTTATACCTTTTGCTTTTAGTTTGTGGGCTATTATACCATGGTCACATTTATAAAATGCCTTGGCAAAATCGGTGTAAATGACATCCACGTTTTTCTTTTCTTCTTGCGCTTTAAGAATGTTGTCATAATGCACCAAAAGTTGTGAGAGACATGGTCTTCCCGCTCTGAACCCATGTTGACCGGTGTTGTGTAGTTCATTTGCCTCCATGAATGCTGTGATTTTGCTTCGCAGGACTCGTTCGAAAACTTTAATGATGTGGGAAGTTAGAGCTACCGGGCGGTAATATTTTGGTAGTGCTTTACTCCCTCCTTTATGCAGTGGGGCAATCATAGCGTTTTTCAAGCTATCTGGTATTTCACCAATGTCTAGACTCCTTCTCCACATTATAGCCAGGGGTTTTGAGAGGTTTTCCCTATATTTCTTCATTAGGATCGAGTTCCACGAGTCCGGGCCTGGTGCCGAGTGGGATGGCATGTTGGAAATGGCCTCTTCTATGTCTTTTGGACCGAAATCAATATCCAGCATCTGGGGGGTTTCCGTGGTGGGGGGGGGGGGTTCCATGAAAAATATATTTTGGTCTCTGATGGCTTTTGTTTCATCAGGCTCACTGAAGGCTATTTTATACTGCCGGCGTAAGAGTTCGCTCATTTCCTTTCAGTCCCCTGTGAATGACCCATCCCCTTTGCCTAGTGGGCCGATGTTTGATGCTGATTTAGCCTTTCGTTTGGCATATGAAAAGAAGTACTTGGAATTTTCCTTTATACCTGCAATAGCTTTCCTCTCCTCTTCCATATGTTGTAGTTCATATGATATTCTTAGTCTTTGTTCAATTTCCACAATTTCTCTATCTATTTTCGCCTTTTGACTATCCTGTAGATTTTGATGTGTGCGTCGTTGTGCGAGTAATTTTCTTCTTCTGTACAGCTTCCTTCTTTCCCGATCTTGTTTGCTTCTTCGTCTTGTTTGTCTTTCAGGTATGTGGTGGTTGCAGATTTGGGTCATGGTTTCTGTTATTAGGACTAGACATTCTGCTGGTGTCAGGTTATCCATTAATTAAATCTTCCCAGTCTATTTCCTCCATTTCTTGGTTTACTTCTTCCCACCTAATATTTTTGTTATTGAAGTTAAATTTACTGAAAGGGCTGGTTTTTGGTCTCGATTCTGAGGTTGTCTGTACACTTGCTAAGGTTGTTTTGATCTCAATAAATTTATGATCTGATTATGTTGTGTCCGATATGTTAATGCTGTGTACTAGCGAGTCATTGTTAGTGAAGACAAGGTCTAAGATATTGTTTTCCCGTGTGGGTTCGGCAATATGCTGGGTAAGACTAAAAAAGTCGCAAAGTTTAAAAAGCTCTCTCGTATTTGCTTCTCTGGTGTTATTTTCCACTACCTGGTTTTCTAGTTGTCTCCATTTAATGTTTGGTAGGTTAATGTCTCCTAGCCACATAATATTTGGTGTTGGGTTCCCCAGTGCTTCCACTTCTGATTTTATTTTGTTGGGCTGGGTTTTGAATTATTCTAGGGATGAGTCCGGAGGTTTGTATGTTACAATAACTGCTAGATTTATGGATTCTATTTTAACTCCCAGTATTTCCACCACTTCATTACTGTTATTTAGGAATTCAGTACATATCAGTGAGTCGTGGATGTACAAGGCTACACCTCCAAGTGTTCTATGCGTTCTGTCCGCCCTATGTAGGTTATAACCAGGAATCCATACTTCGCTATCCTCTTGATCTTTAATGTGAGTTTCTGTGAGAGCCGCAAATATAGTGTTTCCTTCTTCTAGCAGACTAAATGGTACTTTGTTTGTGGTTCTGTTTTTTAGGCCTTGGATATTTGCAAACAAGAGTGGGGAGAGATGGTTTGGAGTACTATGTGTTTCTAATAGTCTTCGGGAGGTACTCGCCACTCTTGGGCTGCCAGGAGGTGCTCTAGGTGTTCTTTGTGCTCTTCCATCTCCCTCAATCTCCTCATCTTCATCTGCCATTTCCCTCCTTGCCTTCTTCCTCTGTCTCGTCCTCGCGAAGCTGGAGAGTTTTATTTTGGTTACCAGCACCATTTGTGATGTTTCTTGCATACCTCCATGTACCTCTAACATGAAAATCGTGGCAGTTAGTATCATAGCAGGTCTTGTGTCCAATGATGACTTGCAGATGGATGGGTGGTGGTATCTGCACTTTTCACCAAATCTGCATTTTCCATTACTTATCAGTTTGTTGCAAATTTGTGGGTGGGCAAATCTACATCTTCCTCCATTATCACCGTTTTGCCCAAAATAGCACCGTCTTTTCAGATTCAGATAATATCTGCATATTGGTGAAGGTCGCTGAGAACGGTTTTGTGGTGAGCTATGCTGAGGGACTAGCTGGGTCTGGGAGGGGGAGGCCTGAGAGTTGGGTGAAATAGTGGTGTGGTTTAGGGATGATGTGGTGTTATGAGATGGTGTAGAGGGGGGCTGGGTGTCCTGATCTGCCGGGAGTAAGTGGACAGATGGCAGAGGTGTGGAAGGGTCATGTGGGGGGCTGTGGTTGGGGGAATCTGTTAGAGGGGCTTGTTGCTTCATATTTGCTTCCTGGGAAGTTATTTGGTCAATGACAGTAGGGTGGTCAGTGGCAATAGAAGGTTGTGAAGTGGGAGAGTTTGTGAATTTATGAAGTTGGTATTGTGCATGTGGTGTTGGTTGAGGTGCGGTAGGCGGTGTGTGTTGGCATGGGAGCGGCTATGCGGGTGGCGGCGGCGTGGTATTTGGTGACGTCGCGGTATTTGGCGAGGTGGTGTGGAGTGATGACTTGGTGTGGAGGGAGAGTTGGTGGAAGGATTTGTGTGGTACATGTGAGTTGTAGTGTTACGAGGGGTGTGGAGTGAGAACCGGTAGGTATATTTGTGTGGTGGGCCCATGGGCCAGCCATCTGGTCTGGTCTGGCCAGTGGGCTGGTGTCGTGGTTGAGGGCGGGGTTTGGGGAGGGGGCTGATGTGAGTTTTTGTGAGGGAGGAGTTGTGAGTGTTTGTTCAGAGGGAGGTGTTGGTTGTTTTGGGTGAGATGAAGTAGGAGTAATTGAATGCGATACGGTTGTGGTCAGGGATGTTTGAGGGGAAATTCCTGGTGTGCGTCCCCAATTTTGATGGAATAACACCGCCTATTGGCTATATTTAGGTCTATCTTGTACCTCTGTTTTTTCCACAGTCTGGATTATTTGCATTGTGAACACGGCACAGTTGTTGCAAAAATGGAAGTTCTTCCCCTTACTATTATAAGCTTTGTTTATCGGTGGTGAAAGTCCTACGCAGCACCAATGAAACTTGTCTTTGCATATTTGGCATTTTGTGCCATGTTTGTATCTCACTTTGTCCCTACAGATATTGCAAACGTCCTTGGTATTCATATCTAACATTATAAGACTATTTCATCCAACTTTCCTTTATGCCCCATACGGTACAGGGGAGGGAGGAGGGCTAGAAAGAGAGAGAGAGAGAGAGAGAGAGAGCGAGGGGGGTGGGGGATGCAAGGGGAGGGTTTCACTGTTTTGTGGTTTGGTCTTGTAGGGGGGTGAATTTCGTGTTCGAGCTTCAAAATACTGGCTTTGGTTTTAACTGTAAGTAACACTTCCGATAAGCTTATGAAACAGTATCATCACTGCCCTAACCACTTCCTGTCACTCTTATCCCCGGCCCGACCTTACACTATTGTTTGTTGCATGAGATTCTTTCTCAATAGCGTCACTACTACTATCCCGCAATAACTGAGTCTACATTTAGTTAAATAGTAAAAAAAAAAAAAAAAAAAAATTATATATATATATATATTTGTTTTACCCGGTATCACGGTTTAGACTGTGCACCACCGTTGGTTGCATGGGAGATGTTTTCTCACTACTATCCCTCGATATGTGACACCTAGGAGTGCGTCGCCCCTCGTTTTGGATGGTGATTTGGTGCATCAGACTGTTCGAAGGGGAAGCACGCTCCAGAGAGAGAGAGAGAGAGAGAGAGGAGTTAGAGTTAGAGAGATAGAAAAAGTGAGTGAGAATGCGAGTGAGTATCTCAGAGACCTTGCGGTACATTCTGGGGAGATATTCGAAGTGGAAGGAAAGAGATTGTTTAGGGCACTAAGCTCATAGTGCAGTGTGCAAAATACTATCTACTCTCTTCTTGAACTGATCTACTGAAAAAATGTTTACAACTACTAAGGGAAGTTTGTTCCAGGTAGAACAGATCTTACAGTATATGTGAAAAAGTTTCCACAAATACTAATGCTGAAGCTTTTCAATTCTAACTTCCAGCCATGGTTGCGTGTTGTATTTATATTGAGCCTAAACATTTTGCTATAATCAGAGAGAGTTACAAATAATTACATAGATACACAAACTGCACATTCCTTGCAGTCCTTACTAGGAAGTCCATAATTAATGCTAACATAGAATTTGCTACAAAGTGGAAGATAAGGATAAAAAAGCAAAAGGCTCTCTCCCCACCCACCAATCGCTCCGACCTTGGGTCAGCATGAACATTAGTTGGGGAAACAAGGCCCCCAGCAGAATGAGAAAATTTCTCCTGGGAAATTCATAGTAAAGAAGGAAGTTGAGAAATATTGTATACTACTGAAGTTTAACCTATTTTCTTTTTCTTTTTAACCTATATTACTCGAACCTCCTCGAAATGGATGTCTAGACTCCTTTTGAATGTGTCAATTGTTGTTGTTGTTGTTGTTGTTTTTCCCCAAGCTGCCTGGCCGAACAGCCCCAAGGCCCTGAGCAAGGCCAAGGCCATAACCGAGCGCCCCCACAGAACCCTCCCTGCCGACCACAATAAAGCCTGGGTGACCGAAGCCACTCCATGGCGGGGAGCTGAGGAGGGTGCGGAAACGCCCGGGAAACCAAAGCCCCACCCAGGGCCCTGTGCCCCTCAGCAATTATGAAGAGAAAGTTGAGGGGCAAAGGAAAGATGTGACGCCTTGGCTTCCAATCTTGGTAGATTAGGAGGTCAATCCACGCAAGAGGATATCACTTGAGATCTAGAAAATATATAAGTAAAAGGAACAGTCAGAGTAAGCTATGGGTATGGCAGAGATCGCTCAGTTCTCACTCTGATAGACCAGCCCATCACCACATGACTAGAACCCAATCCTCTCAGCATCAGCTAGGAAAGGCCCTAGAAAGCCGCCTTTGGCGGGGGGGATAGCTCCCCTATTTCAACCCTTTTCGGGGTTGGGCACCCGCCCAATTGTTGTACGTTGTACCACTTTCTCTGGCAGTTTGTTCCACTCATTGACCACAGTGTAGGTGAAGAAGTGCTTTGTGACATAGAGATTCGCCCTCCTGGTTATTAATCACGTTTAGAGAGAGAGAGAGAGAGAGAGAGAGAGAGAGAGAGAGAGAGAGATTAATCTGAGATATACAATGGTAAACTATATATGTACAATTTACGGTATGGGTGGCAGAAGACATATTGCATGGTGACACTTGGGGACAAGACTCGAAGTATGAAACTAACTGCACCACTTATTTCTGCAGGGAGACGTAGGTGTATTGCAAAATAAGCCAAGAAAATGTAAGGAGCCGTAGAAGTTTCAGTTAATATGAAGAATATTTACGAATGTAATAAACCATTATGTATGTATGCATGTACGCATGTATATACTCAGGCAAATACCCCATAGCTGGGGATGACCGAATCGAGACAGAGCCCGAACAGAAACAACATTTAAAGTTCTAAGTCTTAGGGTTCGGGACCACTGTCACGTTCCATCGCCCCTTTTTCGGTCTCATCTAATTACCCTATTAAATAAATTAGCTCAAACCATATCTGCTAATTTTCTGGTTATCTAACTACCTATCTATCTACTGTATTTTTATCTTGTCAGTTTATCTATCAATCTATATATCCATCCATGTAGACTGATAGGAGAATAAACTTGGTCTAGATGAATTGATAAATAAAAAAATAAATAAAAAACGTGTCAAACACCAAAAGAATATTACATATGATTCTCTTTGATCGAAAGAAAAAATAATACGAATCTTGCTACGAGGGGACTAATGTCACCAGCGACAAGGCCTTTTGTTATATATTAAAGTGGAGATAATAATTCAGTGCCTTATAGCTGTGTATGCATACACAGATATAGAACGATTTAAATAGGAAATTATAACAAATGTATATTTGCAAAACATATATACTTGATAACTGAACTACACATTATATACGAACACAAATGCTAATAAGACTATACAAACTACAAGCGATACTCTCTAACCATAAGACAAATATATTATGTGGTCTGCGGTTACAAGAGGACTAATGCCAGGTCATAAAGCACTAACGACCTTGCCTCTTGTTATATGTTATTACAGAGGAGATAATAATATTCTGTACTCTGTTGTTGTTGTTCCCTAAGCTGCCTGGCCGAACAGCCCCGAGTCCTTAACCCTTAACTGGTGGGGCCTGCCTTAAGTCGGGCTCCAATTTGCAGCAAGTTAGGAGCATTATTAAGGCTTTTAAAGGGTTAAAATCGAGTGCAAATGGCCGGGAGCGCAGCAGGCCACACGTCCGACACCCAGGGCTTACCGCCGCCCACTGACTCACGCTTCTGTTCTTGAGAGGCTGGCAGTGTTGCCAGTAGTGAGCGTAGCGGGAAAAAATATGCCGCTATACGCTAAACTCCCATG
Source organism: Paralithodes platypus (assembly GCA_032716605.1). Taxonomy (NCBI): domain Eukaryota; kingdom Metazoa; phylum Arthropoda; class Malacostraca; order Decapoda; family Lithodidae; genus Paralithodes; species Paralithodes platypus. Next base: position 19,023,220 of record CM064543.1, on the reverse strand, counting down.
TTAGTGGTACCACTGCGTGAGAACGACGAGTGCTACGTAGCTCGTTCTGGTCTCATTTTGAAGCTTTTAGCGCCTACTTTTTTGCTGAATAAATTTCTTTTGCTGAATACATTTCTTTTCATGCAGATACTTGATTGATCATTCAGGAGGGCCTGAATATGCCCAAAATAGCCCAAAACCCCCCCCAGGCAAGGGTTAAGGAAGGCCATGGCCACGGTCGGGCTTTCCCACAGAGCTCTCAAAGAGTGTAAATTCTGTTGTTGGCGTAAGTGGTTGTGTGAAATGCAGTCTTCTATGATGTGTTTAATGGTATGGGGTGCTGTGTTACAACCCGGGCAGGTGTCGATGACGGAGTCATCCAGTCTCTTCTGATAGCTCAGAAGAGCTGGATGGTGTCCGCATCTCAGCCTGGCCAGGTGGACTCTGTCCTCGCGAGGAAGGGAGGATTCAGAAGGATGGATTTCGGGAGGTCGTGCTTGCAGCTGCGTGTTGTCTATGAGTGAGTGGATGGAACGGCGAGTGATATGAGTATGGATGTGCTTCCGGAAGTTGGTTTGGGGTGGGCAGGGAGGGAGAGAAGACAGTATTTGTGTGTGATAGTGTGTGCTGGGTGTTGTTTTGATATTTCTTGGTGTCTGTGGGTGTGTTGCCATGTAGTGTAGTGGATGGTGTTGATTCGTGGAGGCTGCTGCCAGGAATTGAGTGCCTCTCATGTCTAGATGATCTTTGACTTTGAGGACTTTGGTTTCTTGATGTAGGTGATCTGTGGGTGTAGTAGCTGTGCATCCTGTGATGATTTTCAGGGCTTTATTTGAATAGTTTGTAAGGTCTTATAATGTGTTTCAGCTAGGTTAGAAGCCCAGGCCGGGCTTGCGTATTCCATAACTGATCTTATGTATTGTTTGTAGACTGTGGTGGTGGTTTCTTTGTTGTGTCCAAATTTTGTGTGGGCAAGTAATCTGAGGGCGTTAAGTCTGGGTGTCAGTTTCTTTTTCGTGTTTGTGGTGTGCTGTTTGAATGTCATTTGGGTGTCGTATGTTACTCCTAGGATTGTGTGTGTGTGTGTGGGTGTTAGGGGTGTGTTGTTTATGTTGAGTCCCGGGACGTAATCAAAGGAGTACAAAGGAGTACAAAGGAGTACAAAGGAGTACAAAGCAGTACAAAGTACAAATCGTGCTCTCCCGTCCAGCTGTGTACTCTGTGTCTGAGGTTGGCCATAGTGATACCCTTATTAAGATGTAGGTTGACATATACAGTACATGGATATCAATAAATGGATAGTTATATACGTTAGCACCGATTTGCCGTACATATATATAGACGGTGATGTAAACAATGGTGTCTATCCTAATATACAGTATACAGTATATAGAGCTAAAAAGACAGAAATATAAAAGAACGTTGGGAGCTAGATCCATGCAAGATATGGATAATGTAGATAAGTAGATGATAATTGAAATATACATAATACACGAAAACTGTCATTGTATTATTAAAAACTATGGTCGGTACTCTATGACCAAAAGGGAAAAATAATACCAGTATGTAGCTTGATCTGTAGTTACGGGAGAACTAATGTCGGTTCAATAAGGGGAGATTTCCATTTGAGGGATTTTTTTCTTGCCCCTTTCTCCCTCATGTTTAGCCCTATTGCTTTTGAGATATTAAGACGTTCGCCCCATTAGTTTGGTGATTTTCAGAACTTTCGCCCTAATTCTGTAATTTTTTTCCTGGTGACCGATAGCGAGCCTGTAATTTAAGAGGAACCCGCCTTCGGCCGGGACATTTTCTACCGAAAAATGTATACATTTATCTTGAAAGGGGGTCAAGGGGGTGTAATTTTAAGCTTGATGGAGGCCTAGGGAACAAACTAAAACCCTTAAGCACCAACACTGACTCAGCCTCATGCTATTTTTATATATTTTTTATTCTTAACTCTTCTACTTAATTTTAAATTTTTACACATTTCTTCACTCCTCTCTGAGAACATTCTTTCTTATATATTTATCCAACGTCCAACCTACCTCTCTACAATTGTCTTCAGTCTACCATTTGATGACACCTTTTCTCTCCTATACCCCAATTCGGTATCCGGAGACAACGTACTTTGGAAGAAGTCGGATTAAAACAATTCGGCGGTGTTAAGGAGTCTGGCAAGCTGGGTTGGGTTAGGTTATAGTAGGTTGGGTTAGTTTAGATTCTTGAGACTGAGTTTGTGTTCGACTGAGTTCTTCTAACAGCCGGTATTGTATTCGGACGACTTCTCTTGTATTCATAAACTTCAGCAGTGGTGTTTCTGAAGACGGCCAGCTAGGGGGCTACTCTCGGTGAACATGGTCAAAGTTTTAATGTACTTCCTCGATATTTATTTCCAACTCTTCTCCACACTCTATTTTTAAGGTTTTCTTTTCCTTGACTATATTTTCACCCAGTATTTGTTTCCGTGGGAAATTAGGCTATTGTTACCCTGCGCACGGTGTAGACCACACAAGAGGGTATTTGAATAAGTTTTGTCTGTTTCTATATAGTTGTCTTCGTGTTCGTTTGCATATTTTTAAAATTATTATGAACGAATGTTTGTGAAATTTGGTTAGTATCTTCAATTGCTCTCCGTCACAAACCATTCAACTTATAGTTAATATAAAATAATCCTTCCACACCACTGTATTCCTATATTAAACTTCACTTTATATACTATTTGCATACCCTATATATATTTTGACATTGCTGCAATCCCCCCGATCTCTCTCTCCCTCCCTTCCTCCCTCTCCCTCCCTTCCTCCTCTCCCTCTTCCTCTCTCTATTTCTCTATCTCTCTGTCTCTCACACATACATACTAACGTCCACAACATACATTTGTTATACACACAGAAATACAATGTAGGGTTTCCTATTTCCATACAAGTTCCTGTATACAACAAATTGTCGGATCAGAATATTGTCACACATTATTTTCCCGTAAAGTAAAAATTGATATCAACCCTTCCAATGGAAATTTCGCACTCTCTTCTCGAATATTAAAGTGGTAACTTGTAGTCTGGTAATTTCTTTATCTCTTTCCCAGATATATTTTAAATTAATATTTGTTCTCCCTAGGCTATATATTTACATTGTTCATATTTGTATGTATTATTTCTCCTTTCACACTAATTTGAGAACGTTATGTTTTCTTATCTCCCCATGTATGTATAATAAAGGTATTTTGTATTTTACATATATGTTGTTTTAGTCTGCGCATTAATTCGTAAAAGTTCTAACATTTATGGCATGGCGTTTATAATTGATTATATCTTAGACAAACATCAGTTTCCTTTCTTTCTTTCCTTTTAATCCAATCTCATTCATTCTTTCCTGTTTCTTCGCTTTTCATATTTTCTCCTTCCCCCACTTCCCCGTGATATTCGTCTTCTGCCATTTCAGTTTTCCCATTCTTTGCATTTATAAAGTTAGCACTTTTGCCACCATCCGTTTTAATATACTAAGTAAATAATGTGTATAGTAGAGCCTCTGTGCCAGTCTCTCTATTAGTCCATACACTCATTCATTCTCTCGTCTATATCAGTCTATATATTTACGTGCCAATCTAAATATCTACTATCTATATATCTTTCTATCTGTTTATCTGTTTATCTATCTATCTATCTATCTATATACCCCTCCCTTGCTCCCTCCGTCTCCCTCACCCCAGAGGAATTTCATTGAATAATTAATTAAAACTTAAAACAGTCACAGATGGAAAGGTTGGGTTGGTTCCTCTTGATATTGTATTTATAATCAAAAGGCGGGAGAAGAAATTAACCATATTGAAATGTGAACTTTGGAAAACAATTACACACACACACACAGTATATATATATATATATATATATATATATATATATATATATATATATATACTGCATCTTCTTATCTCGCAATCTTAAGTATAAGCTTCATACCTTTTTCTCTTCCCATTCTCTTCCATTATTCTGCTGCATTGTTTATTGTTAATATATGTGGGTATTCTTTATTATTGAAGTTGGTATTCACAGTGGTTTGGGGTTTGCTATGAGTAGCCTGCCACAACCTACTGGCATACCAACTATTGTGTTTCATGTGTTAGGATAGTGCTTAGGAACAAGAGGTTGCAACTTATCTCGAAGAACAACATGCTCATTGCCCTCCCACAACCCAGCCGGGACCGCAGCCTCTATACTATAGTCTCCTTCCTTCTCCACCTCCGTCCCTAATACAGTCAGGTCATGAGAGGGACAATCTGTACCACCTGTGCAGTCACTCCCACAGTTCATAAGTGCCAAGGCTTCCCCGCCGATACCATACATGCGCACCCCCGCATTACTTGCGGCTACTCCTGCCTGCGCAGCATCACCTCCATCAGCGCCACGGCCAGATGCAGTCGGTCTATGGTAGGGCTGTTGCATTTTAATAGGGCAGCATTGGGAGGCTATGCGACGGTGGGGCGTATCTATTACATAGTCAACCTCACCAATCTACTTAATGACCTGATACTGACCACAAAACTTAGCAGCCATGGGTCGACCCTGAACTGACAACCATGCCAAAGCCTCGTCGCCCACCTTGAACACCCTAGATTTAGCCTGTTTGTCACAATGGCCTCTTATCGTCGTGTTCATGCTGCTGACCGGGATAGCCTCCGGGTATCTAGTGGTAGTACCAATTAAAGTGTGCAAGTATTTATCTCCCGAACTGGTGGGTAATAAGGGACCAACCATGTCAACTATGACACAAGTCAATGGCGGTTCAACTGCAGGTGTAGGAATCAAAGGTGCCACGGGTATTCCTGGGTGGGGTTCTCCAACTAGCTTACCAATATGACACATCAAAAAAGAAGCCACCGATGCATGCATATTAGGCCACTAAAAATGAGAATGCAGCCTATCAGTAGTCTCACATACCCCTACAGTAAATGACCCGCCAGTGGTGCCACCTGCGTTAGCCTAACCAGTCCTTCCCTGAACTGGGCAGGCACCACTAACTGCTCCTCCCCCAAACCTGAGTTCGTATCCGGCTTCCACTGCCGATACAACAATGCCCCTTTTACAAAAAAATTCTCTGCTTGACCGTTCTTCCCACCAGTCGTACCAACCTTCTTAAACAGGAGGCCCAGACTGGGGTCCTCTTGCTGCAACTTGCTCAGTTTGTTTCTAGGTAGCTCCATCAAGGCAGTTACCTCTGACCTCTCAAAAATATCAGAAGGTTGAGTCGGTATGTCAGACTCCTCGTCCGGCACTAGGTCACCTCTACTAATCTTGGTAGCCTCACTGGGGTCAGCCAAGCCCACAGTTGCCTCCGGACCAGTGTCATCTAATAGTGCATCATGGGATGGCCTACACTCATGGCTGTCGGCCCCCGCATCCACTAAATCATCCACCTGTTGTGCCAAATGTGCCACTGATTGGGTCACTGCACCAACAGGGTAGATAGAGTTCATTTTATCTTCTTGCAAACAACCACCACCAGGGGGCACAAAAGCAGCCTCAGCGACGACTATAGGAGGCGGGAAAACTACATCCCCTGCCAAGTCAGTCCCGAGCAAAAAGTCCACCCCCTCAACTGGCAGAGTGTCCACCATAGCCACCTTACACTCGACAGTCAAAAGTGGGCACTCTAGGGTCACCGGGACTAAATCACAGAATTGTTCACTGTTGATTCCCCTGCACATTACAAACTCTCTCGTACTAATAGGTCCCCCTGTCAGGTTGCGACACATGGATTGTTGCGCACCAGTATCCCTAATCACCTTGACAGGGTAAGTCTGCTCCCCAACCCGTACAAATCCATCATGTATGAATGGCCGACACCAATCAGGGGAAGTCTGGTTATGCTCAGGTGGTGATACCATCTGGGGCGGCGAAGTGCTTACTACCCTGCTTCGCGCTGGCCAACACTGCCCCCCAAACTCACCACTACCTGGCTTGACTTTCACAGGCACCTCCCCTAATGTCGCCACCAACTGGACAGCCTTGGGTTCCTGGGTAGCCTTCCATTTAGCACACTGAGGTTTAATATGACCCACTTGCTTGCAAAAATAACATCTCACTTCCGTAGAAGCTTGCTGGTTGTCAGCCTTGGTATAATGTTGGGTCTTATTTGTGGTACCTTTGGGTGATGATGGGCGAGCTGATACTGTGGCTGCTTTGTGCACAGGTCGGTCTATCCTGTCACCAATGCTCCCCATGCACGTGCCACGCTGGGCTAGTGCAAAGTCATCAGCCCAAACTGCTGCTTCCCTTATTGATTTAAACCACTTTTCTTTTAATTTTGCCCCAATGTCCTTTTCAACTATGCTGGTAAACTGCTCCATCAGCCAAACCTCACACGCCGCCTCAAAAGTACCAGCCGTCTCTGAATGCAGCCACTTAGCTAGAGTATCGTGCAGGTACCTGGCACATTCCACGTGCGAGTCCCCATGCTGCTTCCGAGCCCCCCTGAAGGCCAACCTGTAAGCCTCAGGACGCAGCTCGTAGGCTTTTAACACAGCCTCTTTAAGTACATCATACTCTAGCTCCTGCACTTCTAGGCGATCGTATGCATCAAGCGCCTTGCCTTTTAAAACATTAGACACCAACACCGCCCAGCGTTGCCTCGGCCACTGATACTCGCAAGAACCACTCCGTGACCTTGAGTTCATCGAAGTTTAAATGGTATTTTTAGGCCTCCCTCTTAAGAGCTTTGCCGCCGTCGCCCAGTAAAACCTCTTAAGAGCTTTGCCGCCGTAAACTTTCCCAAAGGCTGTCGTTACCCCTGCTGAATGCGAAATTACCCCAGTGGGGTAATTTACCCCTATTTGGGAATCGCTGCTCTACCTGATGTTGTTTTTTCCTAAGCTGCATAATATCTTCTGCTGCTACTCAACATGAAGCATAACTCTCCATGTGGATGCCATCTAGCAGGACCTTGTTTTAAATTTGACACTCTTATGCTAAATCCAAGACCCAACTAATTTTAAGGATCAGTATACCAGGCTATATAAATAGAGAACTCATAAAAATGCTTTCTTATTTTTTAAGGGTAGCCTACATTTATATATATATATTTTTTTTCTTTTTCAAAAAAAAAAAATAAATAAATAAATAGAAGGTCCCACCCTTTTCCCATTCTTAAGTAAGCCATTTTAGATTTACATTTATATAAATTGATACATATAATAAACTATTCAATTACTTTAGCCTACATGCACTAGTTTGAACATACAAACTTATTATATATATATATATATATATCAACCTTTTTTGGGTACAATCTTGGCCAAGTGGCCAGCAACCTCGTGTGCAGGGCGAGGCATATGTCAGGTCGGATGCGGGTATGATTGACTCGTTCATATGATAATCAAGGCGGTAATGACTTCCGAACTACTTGAGCTGGGGCCGAGGTAGAGAAAATGGGGGAGGAGGTGGTACGAAGGAGAACTGAAGAAGAGAAGGAATGGGGAGAACATTAGGAAGGAGGAATGGAAAAGAAATAGGGGAAAAAGAAGAGAAGGGAGGGATAGGGAATGGAGGAGGTGGAAGATGAATAGCAAGGTGTAGGAAGAGATGAAACAATGGATTTGAATAAACTATCTGTATATGTATATATATATATATATATATATATATATATATATATATATATATATATATATATATATATATATATATATATATATATATATATATATACAGTATATTTATATATACATACCTGTATACAGTATATATATATTGTAAGGTATACCGGCCCTTGGCCACCGCCAGGACGTCAGGACATCACTTGTGTGAGCAGTATATCATCTATGTGCTTTTAAATGTTGAAAAACAGTTAGATTTATATAGGGACACTACTACTGTAAAAGACAAGGAGTGTGGAATGTCTCCCTATAGAGGACCCAACTAACGGTTCTAGATATAACGAGAACTTACATAATGTTGTATCATCTTATTTATATAAGCCCATAAACTATTAATGTGTCCAGGATTACAATCAGTGTAATTTTACAAGTGGCATGATGTATTTAAGAAACTTTATGATGGGCAAATGAGATTATATGATGTTAGAACTTTATAATCAAGTCGAGGGTTTGCAAGACTTGATAAGTACTGTGCTTATATGAATACCTCGCATTGTCCGAGGATGCCTTGTGAAATAGATTGTGTGGGCGGTGTATGTCTATCAAGTGAGGGTCTTGTGATTGGGATATTCACCCTCTAATGTATATATGGGACCAATAACTGTGTTTTGTCATTTTGGACATTTTGAATGTGAGGAGTGCCCCTCAGTGAGCATAAGGCCCCGCCCGTATATATACTGCCTCGCCGGTCCCTCAGGGAGAGTTATGCTTCATGTTGAGTAGCAGCAGAAGATATTATGCAGCTTAGGAAAAAACAACATCAGGTAGAGCAGCGATTTCCAAATAGGGGTAAATTACCCCACTGGGGTAATTTCGCATTCAGCAGGGGTAACGACAGCCTTTGGGAAAGTTTAGGTGAAAGGAAAAAAAACATTAAATAAAAAAAATAAAAAATAAATAAATGAAGAAGGAAAATCCTTCTGTCCTTGCAACACACTGCATTATCCATCGTCAAGCACTAGCAGTGAAACGTTTGCAATTTGATTTGGAGGAGGTGATGAGTGATGTCGTGAAAGTCATTAACCCGTAAACGGCGGAAAAGCTCTTAAGAGGTTTTACTGGGCGACGGCGGCAAAGCTAAGGGAGGGAGGCCTAAAAATATCATTTAAACAGCACTAAACAATTTTTTTTTTTTTTTTTTTTTCCCTATACCTCATATCACTCCTGCACATCTCCTCGACCTGGTGAGTGAGATCCCCGACCTCTTTCCTGTTTGTGCCGTGACACGGGCCAAGGTTTGTAAGGCTCAGGAGATGAGGGAACAGGAGGTTACAATGGAATACAATGGAGAACAAACTGCAACAGACCTATTGGTCCTTACGGGGCAGTTTGGATATCTAAAACTACTAATCTACTGACTACGAGGTAGAGAAAAGGATAGCAAAGAAGAAGGCTCCTCCCCACCCACCACTCCCACCAGCTAATACTGGCATGGAAACAGATAGGAAAAATACCATGTAGTATTGAAAAACTGACACGGAAATTTGGACAGGACAGGGAGAAAAAAGAAGTTGATTTGTAATCTAAGCTAACTCTATTTACTACAATTCTGAAAGGGAACAGATGTATGAAAATCAATATACATTGCGGTATGCGTTGATATTTCGTTGCGCGTTATTCTTAAAGAAACTGTGTTAATCGGGGGTTATTTGCCATGTGTTTATCCAGATGGTTCTTAAATGTTTCGACAGTATTACAGTTTACAATGTTCGAGGGTAGTCTGTTCCAATTATTCACAACGCAGTTGAAGAAGAAATGCTTCGCCTCGTGAGAATGAAAACGCTTGCCTATAATCTTATAACCATTGTTTCTCGTGTTTGCTTGATTGATCATAAATAATTCGCTTACATTTAGGTTGCTGAATCCCTTGAAGATTTTGAACACCTCTATTAGGTCACCTCTCATTCTGCACTTTGTTAAGCTAAACAAATTTAGTTCTTTTAAGCGCTCTTCGTACGGTTTATTACGCAATCTAGGTATCATTTTAGTGACACTGCGTTGCACCTTTTCAAGTTTATTTATGTCCTTTCGGTAGTACGGTGACCATAATTGCACGTAGTATTCGAGATGGTGACGCACCAATGAGTTGAATAGAGTAAGTATGATTTTTTCTGATTTGAATTTGAATGTTCTGCCGATGAAACCCACCAATTTATTAACAGTTTTTATTACCTCTGTACACTGTTTACTCGGCTTCAGGTCACTTGATATTATAACTCCCAGATCCTTTCCATTATTTGTATTTGATAGTTGAATGTTGTTCATTGAGTAATCTTTTTTAGCGTTGTTACTACCGATGTGTAATACTTTGCATTTTTCTATGTTGAATTTCATTTGCCATTTTTCTGCCCAGTTTACTAAAGTGTCTAGGTCACCTTGTAGTTTTTGCCAATGTACTGTTGTGGTTACTTTATTAGTAATTTTTGTATCGTCAGCAAATTTCGAAATTTTGCATTCTATTCCTTCGTCTAAGTCGTTTATGTAAATTATAAAAAGAATAGGACCTAATACCGAACCCTGGGGAACACCACTATTTACTTTGCACCAATCAGATTCTTCACCATTTATTATAACTTGTTGTTTACGGTCTGAGAGCCAATTTTTGAGCCATTTCAGAGTTTTTCCAGTTATGCCATGAGCTTTTATTTTGTCAATTAGTCTCTTGTGGGGTATGGTATCGAAAGCTTTCTGAAAATCGAGATATATTATATCAACTGCTCTATCCTTATCATATGATTTGTAAACATCATTGAAGAAATCGAGTAAGTTTGTTAAGCATGAACGTTTATTTCTAAAACCGTGCTGAGAATCTTTTATTAAATTATTTTCTTCCAAATGTTTTACTATTTTGTCCCTTATAATGGTTTCCATTAATTTGCCCGTTACCGATGTTAAGCTAATTGGTCGATAATTGCCGGGAGAGCTCTTATTTCCTTTTTTGTATATGGGCGTCACGTTAGCTAGTTTACATTCGTTTGGAACTATCCCAACATTCAATGATTTGTTGAACAGATTTGCGAGTGGGTTTAATAATTCGTGTTTTGCTTCTTTTAGGATCCTTGGGGATATTTGATCAGGGCCTGGGGTTTTATTAACTTTCAAATTGTTGATTGCGAACAGGATATCGTCTTCATAAATCGTAAAGTTTTCGAGCTCAGTGCCATTTGATTGATTCGTAGGGGTAGGTCGGCTACCGGTAGTATCTTCCGACGTGAAGATTGATGCAAAATAGTTATTTAGGACATTCGCCATTTGTACTTTGTTATCTGTATGATCTCCATTTTCCGCAACTAGTGGGCCTATTGTTGAAGTTACCGTTTTTCTGTTTCTTATATAGCTGTAAAATTCTTTCGGATTGGACTTGCTAGAGCTAGCAATATGAAGTTCCAGATTCTTCTTACATCGTTTGATGAGATTTTTGGTTGTTCGACGCAGTCTATCGTGTTCTAATTTATCGCTATTATTCTGAGTTGCCTTATATTTTTGGTATGCCTGCTTTTTTACTAAGAGGATGTTTTTTATTTCATTATTCCACCATTTTGGCTTATATTTGCCTGCTGGGCGCCGGTTTCGTAGAGGGATGCTTGTATTTATTGCTTTGTTTAGGTTATTAGATAATGTGTTCCATAATCGATTTACATCATGAGTTTCGGTCATTTCACTCCAGTCAGTATTGGCAAGATGCCTTCCAAGTTTGTTAAAGTCGGCCCTTCGATAATCTGGTTAAGCCGTGTGAGAGTCAACCTGAGTCAGTGTCTGAGTCTGAAAGGTCCCATGTAGAGGACAAGGGCTCAGTAAAGAATGCTGAGGGTGTGACTGAGGATTCATATGGCCTAGCTGAATTATTCAAGAGTCAGGGGACCCCATATGCTCACCCCCATGTGTTCCGAGATTCATCCCTCAGGCAGTGTCAGCGTGAGGACCCAGACTTGAAGCCTCTCTGGACGGAAGCCGAGGAGGACCCAGATTCCGGCTACTGTGTTAGTGATGGCCTGCTACTGCGTCACTTCACGCCCTGCGACTGTGACAAGGAGGATGATGTAAAACTTGACCACCTGGATACTATGTGGAGCAACGAGACCTGTTTTGAGGAGGAGCTCCCAGAGAAGTTGAAGCACCTACCGAGACAGGAAAGTGATGAACTCAGAGAGTTGCTCCTGAGACACAGAGAGGTGTTCAGAGGCTCCCTAGGAAGGACTACTCTAATACAACATGACGTGGATGTGCAGGGAGCTCGACCAGTGAAGCAGAGGGCCTACCGTGTGAAACCCAAGAAGGCGGAGCTGATCAAGGAGGAGCTGGACTACATGCTGCGCCATGAGATGATAGAGTCCTGCACCAGCGAGTGGTCCTCACCAGTCACCCTAGTAGACAAACCAGGTGGGTCAGTGAGATTTTGTATAGACTACAGGGTTCTAAACAAAAACTCTAAAACTGATACTTATCCATTACCTCGTGTGGATGAGTGTGTTGATACAGTAGGTAAAGCCAAATTCATAACTAAGCTTGATCTCTTAAAGGGTTTTTGGCAAGTACCACTGACAGAGAGGGCACAAGAGGCTTCATACTTTGTGACTCTCGGGAACACTTATAAATGTAGAGTCATGCTTTTCGGTATGAAGAATGCCAGCGCCACTTTTCAAAGACTAATGAACGAGATAACCAAGGGTCTCGAAGGTTGTGTGGCATATATAGATGACTTAATTGTTTACAGTGATACCTGGGAAGATCACCTGACTAGACTTGAGAGTTTGTTAAAGGCCTTAAGCCGTGCTAACTTAGTAGTCAAAATGAGCAAGTGCAACTTTGTGCACGCACAAGTAGAATACTTAGGCTATGTAGTAGGTCGAGGGACTGTGGCCCCTCCTGAGGCTAAGGTAAGGGCCATCTGTGACCTGCAACCTCCTAAGAATAGGAAGGACGTGAGGAGAATTCTAGGTATGGCGGGTTACTACCGCATGTTTATAATGATCTTTGCAGATGTGGTTGCACCCTTGACTGACCTGTTGAGGAAGGAAAAGAAGTTCACCTGGAATCCTGAGTGTGATGCAGCATTTAAGCTTCTTAAACTCACTCTGTCTTCCTCACCTCTTTTGCTTGCCCCTGACTTTGAAAAACCTTTTAAGCTAGCTATTGATGCGAGTAACATAGGTGCTGGGGCCGTACTTTTGCAGAATGACAGTAAAGGAATAGAGAGACCTGTCAGTTATTACAGTAAGAAGTTCAACTCGGCCCAGCGTAATTATTCAGTAATTGAGAAGGAACTCCTTGCACTGATACTAGCCTTGCAATTTTATAATGCTTATGCGAGTCCCTCAGACAATAAATTGGTCGTTTACACCGACCATCATCCTTTAAAGTACCTTAATAAATTCCATAATAAGAACCAAAGATTGACTAGATGGAGCCTTCTTTTGCAAGAGTATGATTTAGAAGTAGTTCACATTAGAGGTAAGGATAATATCATGCCTGACCTGCTATCTAGGTGTGTGGACTGACATAAAAAATTGTTGTATGCTCCAAGAAATTTTTTGTTTGCAGGAGGAGGGTGTAAGGTATACAGGCCCTTGGCCACCGCCAGGACGTCAGGACATCACTTGTGTGAACAGTATATCATCTATGTGCTTTTAAATGTTGAAAAACAGTTAGATTTATATAGGGACTATACTACTGTAAAAGACAAGGAGTGTGGAAAGTCTCCCTATAGAGGACCCAACTAACGGTTCTAGATATGACGAGAACTTACATAATGTTGCATCATCTTATTTATATCAGCCCATAGACTATTAATGTGTCCAGGATTACAATCGGTGTAATTTTACAAGTGGCATGATGTATTTAAGAAACTTTATGATGGGCAAATGAGATTATATGATGTTAGAACTTTATAATCAAGTCGAGGGTTTGCAAGACTTGATAAGTGATATTAACTGTGCTTATAATTATGAATACCTCGCATTGTCCGAGGATGCCTTGTGAAATAGATTGTGTGGGCGGTGTCTATCTATCAAGTGAGGGTCTTGTGATTGGGATATTCACCCTCTAATATATATATGGGACCAATAACTGTGTTTTGTCATTTTGGACATTTTGAATGTGAGGAGTGCCCCTCAGTGAGCATAAGGCCCCGCCTGTATAATTATATACTGCCTCACCGGACCCTCAGGGAGAGAAGGGGAAGACGAGGGCTAGGTGTGACAGGTTGAGGACGAAGGCTGGTGTTGCAGGCGTGTGTGTGTGTGCATGTGTACGCGGTCCCTCAGACAGAGACGAGTGGTGACAGCTGATGGCAGAGGGCTGCTCCTGGCATCTTGAACTACAGACACGATTGTGTGTCAGTATTTGTGTGTTGATACGGAGCCTTGCTATTCTCAATATATAAATTTTTGCAGTGATCTCTTGTATTGATTTATATTTATGTGTGTGGATTGACCTTTTGATCAAAGATATAATTTTATATTGTATATCTGATGAACTGGGTTATATATTTTATATGTGCGCATTAGTTAGGATCTGCATACAGGATATTTGTGTGATAAATGCCACCCCTACAGATTTAACATTCCAGTAAAATAGCTTACTTAAAGAATGCATGATTAATGATTTTCGGTAGCCTATTATTTGCACATTAAGAACCACCTGGGCTGACATTGTCACACAGATATCCCATATTGTTTTGATGATATCCCAGTGGGACATTTATATTTCCCATATTGTTTTGACTATGTCCCAGTGGGACATTTATATTTTATTGGCTTAATTAGGCACCCGATATTTGATGAGTCATTTGAGTCAAATGTTCCTTTAATTCTCAATCAAATTCATTGTATTTATTATTGCCTGCTTAAGTGAGGAGTCTTGATACTTTATAGGAGTAATTTATCAACGTGTTTCTTTGATAGTTAACCCTTTGGCTGCGGCCTATTTTGGGCTATTTAGGGCATATTCAGGCACTCCTGAATGATAAATCAAGCATCTGCATTAAATGAAGTGTATTCTGCCGAAACTAGGCTAGAATAGCTTCAAAATGACACCAGAACGGGCCCCGTACGTAGTCTGGTTCACCCGCAGTGGTGCCAGTGAAACGCGGGAAACCCGCTATTATGTAACATTCGCTCGCATGGCTACACTGTTGAGAGAGACAGAGAGAGGCCTGCGCGAGACACACTCAACATCAGTGAGCCGCTCGGTGCTCTGAGGGTCGGAGGTGGGCCCCTTACGCTCCCGCCCACTGACATTCGATTTTTACGGTTTTTACAGGCTTTTAAAACCCGGAAATTGCTGTAACTTGCCAGGACGTTCCGGAACGTCATCCGCAGCGAAAGGGTTAATCAAGTTCATTTCTGATATTTTTGAGAAGTCTGCTTAGCCTAACTCATTTCGTCTTGAGGAGTGCCTATATAATTTACTTCACTGTAGGCTATTGTACAGTGACAGAAGTGAATTATAATATGATATGAATCAATTGACAGTGTATCAATATGATTTCCTTCCATGTGATAGCAGTGTAGATTTACATGAATTGGGATATTAACCCTACCTGTCTTCTGAAGTAGCCAGATTCGCGTTGTTGTGTCCGAGGTCTATTTAGACTTTGTATGAGTTCTGAAGAGAATTCGTAACAATATATATATATATATATATATATATATATATATATATATATATATATATATATATATATATATATACTTTATATATACCGGTATGGAGAGAGAGAGAGAGAGAGAGAGAGAGAGAGGGAGGGAGAAAAGGGATTGAAAATTATGAATGACAAAAATGGGTTGGAATGGCAGAACTAAAATACAAATGTGAATTAAAGATAGATGTGGAGAATATGAGGGGAAGGAGAGGAAGGGAAGAATTTGGGGTTGAGGGAGAAATTAGTTCACTTTAGCGGTAAATTGCTCTACTCTCCCCCCCCCCCCCTGTATCTCTCTCTCTCTCTCTCTCTCTCCCTGACTTCATTACTGACAAAATTTAATTTATATTCAACATAATCACTTTATGAGCATATTTTGAATATATAATCGATCATATATACTGTATATACTGTATATACGGAATATATATACCGGTATATATATATATATAACAAGAGGAAGAATAGAGATAGAGCTGCGCCATACGCCACGTTTATTACTCGAATTTTCGAGTAATTCTTTGATAATTCTTTGATAATTGATAAGCACACATCACAAAAATACAAAGAACACCCATGTACAGTACCTCAAAAACCTAAGCACATCGAAAGAGATCCACACCCCATGATAGCTAAGGGACAACTAAAATAACCCAACTCAACCAAACACAACTGTTCATACAATCAATCCCCAAGTTTCGGACACTAATTGCAGAGAATGATATAAAATAAAACATTATGAATTGTGTGAAACGTTAAGTTCAGGATTGACCTTTTTTATTAGTAAATCCTGGCATCGTTTATGGGTTGCATAAAGTCCACAAAGATAATTACCCGTTGAGACCCATTGTATCCTGCATTAAAACTGCAGCATACAATGTGTCTAAATTTGTAATACCCTTAGTTAAGCCACTGACTACGAATCAATATTCTCTACCTAATTCCAAATACTTTGTTAATGAAATCACGTCTATGAATTTTCCTTCAAATTTTGTCATGGCTAGTTATGATGTTGAATCGCTATTTACCAACGTCCCATTAGCAGAAACTATTGACATAATATTAGACAAATGCGAACCTCAAAATGTCAATGATATAAATAAGAGTACACTTAAGAAATTACTTAAGTTTGCCACATCTGAATCTTGTTTTTTGTTTGATGGTACTTTGTATAATCAGGTAGATGGTGGGATCTTGCTTAGCTCCCTTGTTTTCTGAAGCCTTCCTGTGCACCAAAGAGGTGAGTTGGCTTAATAACTGTCCCTTAGATTGCAAACCTTTGTATTACCGTAGATACGTTGATGATCTGTTTTTTATTTTCGATAATGATGATGCTAATGCCAAATGTTTACAATTATGAACAGTCAACACAAGAATATAAATTTTACTTGTGAATTAGAAGAAAATAGTTCATTAGCTTTTCTAGATGTAAATGTTCATAAAACGGAACAGGGACTCACAACGGGTGTGTGTTTTTGGTGTTTTTTTTTTTTTCTATGTGATTGAGGGAGGCAAAAGGCATAACTGCCTATAGCGAGTGCCTCCCCCATAGTTGAAAGAGTGACAGGGCCAAAATCAAGGGACGTTCGAGCCAAAATGCCTGGACACACGGAGTTTGAAGCAATTTAAGTCATAGGAAGAGGGAAAGACTGATTCTGGGAGAGAGTTCCAGAGCTCAGATGTTGAGTAGAAGAAAGTTTGAGAGTAACGTTTCACTCTTGGGTTGGAGACTTGCACAGAGTAGGGGTGGGATTGAGTTGCAAGACGGGTACCACGTGCCCTACGTAAAGGAGGTGGTATGCACTGGGATAGCTCTGAGGAACACTGATTATTATAGTAGCGATAGAATAGCGAGAGAGATGCAACATTGCGGCGGAGAGAGAGAGATTGCAGAGAGTTGGTGAGTGGACGGGAGTTAATGATACGAAAGGCCTTCCTTTCAACTTTGTCTAGGAGAGCGGTGTGAGAGGAACCTCCCCACACATGTGAACAATACTCAATACAAGGGCGCACTATGCCCCTGTACAGAGCAAGAAGCTGTGCAGGGGAAAAGAACCCCCTAAGGCGGTTGAGCACACCCAGCTTCTGGGAGGCTGCCTTATCAAGACTGGTAATATGGTCCTTCCAAATGAGAGCAGAAGAAAAAGAGACACCAAGAATATTGAGAGAAGATGAAGGGTTGATTTTTGTATTGTTGAAGAATAAGGGATAGTCCGCTGGGAGATCCTGACGGGTAGATAGATGGAGAAATTGGGTTTTGGAAGCATTAAAGTTAACAAGGTTTTCTCTGCCCCAATTGGAAATAGTATTTAGATCAGAATTTAAGAGTTCTATGGCTTCATTACGTTTGTCGTTGAGGGATTGCTGGCTGGGGCGTTCTGAAAAACTAATGGAGTAGTGTAAGGTTGAGTCGTCTGCGTATGAATGGATGGGAATTAAGGTACAGTTAAGGAGATCATTTATAAAAATTAGAAAGAGAATAGGAGATATGACAGAGCCCTGAGGAACACCGGAGTTTATAGGGTGAGGAAGTGAACAATGGCCGTCCACAACCGCAGCTATGGAACGGCCGGAAAGGAAATTAGAGACAAAGGCACAGATGGAGGGATAGAAACCGAAGGAGGGTAGTTTAGAAATTAAAGATTTATGCCAGACTCTATCGAAGGCTTTCGATATGTCTAGTGCAATAGAAAAAGTCTCACCGAAGTCCCGAAAGGAGGATGACCAAGAGTTAGTAAGATATGAAAGAAGATCACCAGTAGAGCGACCCTTAAGGAAGCCATACTGGCGGTCTGAGAGCAGATTATGAGAAGAGAAATGCTTAAGAAATTTGGAAGCAAGAATAGTTTCATAAAGTTTAGAAAGACAAGAGATAAGAGCAATTGGACGATAGTTGGAGGGTTGAGAGCGGTCACCCTTCTTTGGGACAGGTTGAATGTGAGCAAACTTCCAGCATGAAGGGAAGACGTTAGAGGATAGACAGAGACGAAAGAGTTTGCCTAGGCAGGGAGTCAGCACGGAAGCACAGTTTTTGAGAACAACAGGAGGAACACCGTCCGGACCGTACGCCTTATTAGTGTTAAGCCCAGAGAGGGTAGAAAGTACATCTTTAGAAGAGATTAGGATATTAGGCATAAGTAAGAGAGAGGAGGGCGGAGAGGGAGGAATAGCACCGGAATCATCCAAGGTGGAGTTTCTAGCAAAAGTTTGAGCGAAGAGTTTAGCTTTGTCAGAGGAAGAAGTGATGGTTGTGCCATCAGAGTGGGAAAGGGGAGGGAAAGACGAGGAAGAGAAATTGTTGGAGAGGTTTTTGGCTAGATGCCAGAAAGCTTGGGAAGAGCTAGAGTTGGATAGTTCAGTGCATTTATTATTGATGAAAGAGTGTTTGGCAAGTCGAAGAACAGATTTGGCTTGATTCCGGGCAGAAACATATGAAGAATGAGAGTCTTGAGTTTTAAGGCGTCGGTACCGTTTGAATGCTTCCTCCTTATTGCGGACAGCAGTAGAACAGGCGTGAGTAAACCAAGATTTTTTAGCATTAATCTGAGAGAAAGAGAATGGAATGTATGCTTCCATGCCCGATAGGATTACCTATAGAAAGCCAAGCTTCACAAATCAAGGACTCAATTGGTTAAGTTTCACTCCAGATAATTATATACAAGCTTAATTCCATTAAAACCCTGTTAAATAGAGCGTATGATATATGTTCCACGTATCATCTTTTACATGAAGAAATAGGCAAACTTAGAGATTATTTTGTTAACAATAATTATGTCAGGGATTTATTTGACAAGGTGTTGAAGAGGTTTCTTTACAGTAAACTATGTGCTCCTGATCAGGCTAAATCCAATGTTCCTAAATTGATAAAATACATTAAAATGCCCTTTTACGGTAAAGTAAGTTATCAGTACAGAAAATACATATCAAAATTGTTGAGTACTAGTTTCCCCGCGGTTAATTTTATAATTATATTCACGAATGAGTTTACCATAAGAAATGTCTTCTCATTTAAAGATCGAGTGCCTGACCAATTGTGCCCGAACATCGTATATACATTTACTTGTCCTGGTTGTCAGACCAGGTATATAGGATGTTCTGGACGTGCCTTTAAAGTGCGAATGTTCGAGCACATTGGTAAAAGTCATCGATCAGATAAATTTTTGCAAAAAAAATCTTTTTGGGCCATTCGTAATCATGCTAGAGAACAAAACCATCCCTACACTCCTGAGGATTTTCAAATAGTTGCCAAGTTTCGGAGCCACTATGAAGCACTTATTGGTGAACAATTACTAATAAAAAAGATCAATCCTGAACTTAACGTTTCACACAATTCATAATGTTTTATTTTATATCATTCTCTGCAATTAGTGTCCGAAACTTGGGGATTGGTTGTATGAACAGTTGTGTTTGGTTGAGTTGGGTTAGTTTAGTTGTCCCTTAGCTATCATGGGGTGTGGATCTCTTTCGATGTGCTTAGGTTTTTGAGGTACTGTACATGGGTGTTTTTTGTATTTTTGTGATGTGTGCTTATCAATTATCAAAGAATTTTGGCTTTTTTGTTTGATGTTCATTGTTTACAGGATGGAGTTTGAGGCCAGTGGGTTATGATTAATGTTGTTTTGTATGTATTTGGGAGCTTTTTCACTAGGTATATTTCAGCTTATTAAGTGATAAAATGTATTACATTAGATCCATTTTCTTTCTAATAGTATAACACTTATTTTGTATATTTTTAGGATCAGTCTGTATAACCTGAAGATGGCACCTTGTTGATGCCGAAAATTCGAGTAATAAACATGGCGTATGGCGCAGCTCTATCTCTATTCTTCCTCTTGTTATGGAAATTGCGGTGCCCTCGGCCCCCTACTGATGTCTTATATATATATATATATATATATATATATATATATATATATATACCGGTATATACAAAATTAGAGATGGAACGAATATAAATTTTCACTATTTGCAAATACGAATGCGATTTTTGTTTATAAAATTCACGAATTCGAATACGAATTTCGAATATTTCAATCTTTATTTCATCCTTCAAGAACTGGTAATTCTTTTTATATCTCCAACAAACGTTAATTAAATTACTATGAAATGAATTACCGGAACTTAATGACGATGTGAATGTGTAATTTCTTAAATATTATAAATGAACCGTATGAATTAATTTTGAATATATTGTAAGAGTTCTGGGTGCTTGTTGCTAAGATGGTTTTCAACCCTGATGTGAATTTTCCTTTCCGAGAAAATGTATTATTGCAAAGCTTACACTTTGCCATGTCACTAGTGATTAACTCAAAGTAATCCCAAACTACACTGGTGTGACTGGACGCCATTGTGCAATAGCTACAATTCTGTTCTCTTTCAAGGGAAGTTGGTTGCAGTCGAGGGCGAGAGAGAGGCAAATACATCCCACCGCGAGTATTCTTTAGAAAACGGTTATATTCGAGCTATAACTATATAGTTTCTAATATCTATACGCTACCGCTTGCAATACTCAATATCTCATAATTTTTCACATTTCATAATAGCTCTTATAGGCCTATATCTAAATAGTAGGCTACTGTTGTCACTCATGATGTTTTAATTGTGATCCCCATATTGTCATTATCATTATTGTCCTACAACTAAATATATACTACAACTAAATATATTTTGCTACATTCCATGTAGCCTATAGGCTACAATCTAGTATTTGTGCAGCATCTTTACCCTTTTCTGTATAAAATACTTTATCTAATATAATACATTTGTTATATTTGTAGGTTACTCGAAGTCTATATCTTGTATTGATTTTGTTCCTTATATTTAAATTTGTATCAGTACCTGTATGGATTTCGTCCATATATATTCCCCATAGTGTTCGTACGTTTACTGAAAAGTAAATAATCAAATACACATACACTGTGAATCATACAGGTCTTCATATTACTTGCACTGCTTAATTGGTGAGGAGTAAATAAATACATACCGATACGCAATTATCTCTCACGAAGGAATATGCGAGACAACCACAGCAATCATCCCAGTGACTATCTCTCGAGTAATTTGTTTCTGCAGCTCTACCCATACACTAATAAATAGGCTACACATCCCTTCAGCAACAACATTATCAAGTGTGGAACATATCTTTTATCTCATGTTGTACGTGTTTATAAATATATTTTCTCTCGATGTTGCATGTTTACTATTCTGGTCGACCACTGCAGCACAATACAATGCTAGGGGAATTTCTCCACTACCGTTTATTGTTTTTCTGTGTATTTATGAATAATATTCTATAAGCAAGTAATTCCAACCTCACACTCCACACAAACTAAGAACATAAAATTAAGGGTATGTCTTACATTAAAGCTAACCGATCAAGTGAATGGCATATAATACAACGTGAGTAGATTACGCTATTTATTTATATTATTTAAAACATCTGTAATTGTTGAGCATCAGACGTCAAATCCCGCTATATTGGTCATCTTAAAAGTGGCTGCTTCACACAACACGGGACTTGTTCAGCTGATCAGGTGTTTTCGTCTTCAGATTGATGTCAAGATTCTTGAGCCATAACAAACATCTGTAATGATATAAATGCCAGCATTCATGGGTCAGCTATTTACCAAGATGATATCTCTGAAATCTTGTATTCAGTCAGCCATGATATACTTTATACTCGTATGTGAGTATACTATATACTGTATACTCGTAGATACCCTCTACTTGTGACTAAGCACTTCACCTTACCTTTGGGAAAGAAGTGATTATGGATTTCCTTTGCTTCCGCCTTGTATTTTCCATAAACAACACAGCTGTGAGCCTGTGACCGTGTTGTTTTGATACCATGTTTGTATCTGCCGCCACGCCATCTGGCAGTTCCCAGTGACATTTTGTAAGTGTGCAGACGTTGTACCACCGATGGCAGAGCCATCTTCAGGGGTGCTTGGTCAAGACTAGGGATCAATTGGGAGCTCCTTTATGAGCTCTATCCTTACTTCTATCCAGGTCCAGCACACATTCGCTTACCGGGCAGTGATGCCATTTTAGAATAATTTGGTACTTTTCACTGGTTCGATCTGGTACTATTAAATAAAGTTAACTAGCAACACTGCTCAGTCCTCCTTCATTCCACTTTAGCGGCCCCAACGCACATCTACACTGTTATTTATTCGTTTGTGTTAACTTTAAAATTTTATATTTTACATTTTTGTATATCTTCTATTGGTTTCGTGAACATATTCGCAAATTTGCAAATAGCTATGAATGGAAATGCGAATACGAATACGAATACTAATATTGAAAAACATAGCGAATATTCGCACATACGAATACGAAGCGAATATTTGGTCCATCTCTTATATATATATATATATATATATATATATATATATATACTGTATATATATATATATATATATATATATATTCAGAATATGATTTTTCATACCTCCACACCTCCCCTTCCCACCTATTATTCTGGATACCCTTTGGCTTTCCTTCTATTTTCCTTTATGCCTGGGTCACACATAGCCGAATGTGCGGCCGAATGCAGGTAGAAGCTGATTCGGCCTTCAATCGGGGCCGAATAGTCCGAATGTAAGATTTCTGTTTACTGTCTAATCGCTATCGCCGACAGTATACCGATGAACACGAATACAAACCGAATGCAAACATAATGCAAACCGAATGTGCACAGATTTTTTCCCGAATTCTAAAATTTGAATTTTAACGGGTTTTTTTTCGGTACAGCATCGGCAATGTGTCGGCGATTGTTCACCGATGTGTTCTGAATGCATATCGAATGCAACCAGATGGCCTGGTGGGGCTGAGTTGCCAATTCGCTGGTCATTCGATGCGCAGTATGGCTGGCTTCTGTATGCCCACGCTGATTGAATTCGGCGTATTCGATTACGCGTTCGGTTTGCATTACAAAAAATCGCTATGCATTAGTTTTTCATTCGGCGATAACCTACCGAGGTATTGTAAACATGTCAAAAATAGGTGCGCATTTTGTGTGCATTCGGTGAACATACTGTAAATAATCTGTCTGTATTCGCCGAATTCTCCCCGATATTACCCCAAATTTTAACGGTCATTTTGTCGGGGATGGATCGGCGAATGCATACCAAAGGAATGGAATGCATTCCGAAGGTATGGAATGCATACCGAAGTTTTGGAATGCATACCGAGGTCACAGCGGAAAATTTCTTTCGGAGCTGACTCGCCGAAATTTTCATGTAAAATTAAACTTTCGGTGACGTCACCGAGGCTCTACGGAACATCCCGAAAGGCTGCCGAAGTGCCCGAATTGGCCTCATTTTGGTGGCCGAGCGTTTCCCGAAGCCGTTTCGGTCTGCATTCGTCCTCAAATTCGGCTATGTGTGAACGGGGATTATGTATTTAAATAATTTGTTTTATTATCTACGTGAATTAAGCCCTGACAACCCATCTTGGATTGTAAAGTCTGTATGTGGCCAGTGTATGTATATCTAAAACAATCTCTCTCTCTCTCTCTGTATGTATATATCTTATCTATCCATCTACCCTTCCCACCACTCACTCACTCTCACTCTCCTTTGAAGCCTCCCCAGGATCTCCCTCGAGCATGGGTGCAAAGGAGGAAGTGGAAGAATTTTGAAGGAAGGCGAGAAGAGGTAGGGAAAAAGTATTTAATATAGATAATATAAATGAAGTGCATTATGTGGTAGTGGACACTTCTCTCATTCCTCGACCTTCATAACTTACTTGTCAGTAAAGTAATTATCCAATTTTTAATATATAACAGTTCTCTCTCTCTCTCCCTCGGCCTACCCCCTTTTTTCAGAGTGCCAACTCTGATAATTAGCTGTAACACCAGTTCTCAACTTTACACTCATTCTCTCCCTCTCTATCTTTCCTTCTTTCTTTCTTCTTCTTTCTCTCTCTCTCTCACTCTCTTTCTCCACTCATTTTCTCTCTCTCTCTCTCTCTCTCTCGCTCGCTCTCGCTCTCTCTCTCTCTCTCTAGCTTTCCTTCTCCTGTCTCTCACTCCCCTCAGTCTGTAAATTGGCTTTCTGAAGTAGGAATTCTCATCACCGAGCTCGACACGACTGGAATAATGATCTGATACCCCGAGGACAATTATTTGCATAGCTCTCTCTCTCTCTCTCTCACACACATACACACACACAAACACACACACACACACATACTACATACACATACACACACACCTACTTTATCATGTTTTTAACCACGTATATAATGTAACCTTACATTATCACGCACACCAACAAATGATACCATTAGTTTATATCGTACACTGGAACAGCAACACGCGTACACCTAACTTGTACCGTTATTCACACACACACACACACGCATACACAACAAGTAAACACCCATACCTAAATGAGAAAGAAAACTATTCGATGAATGGCACTCAGCCTAAGAATGTAAACAGAGAAACCGGTCTGGGAGTACCAATATCGAGTAACCTAAAACCAAGTCAACAATGTTCAGAAGTTGTTAAGAAGGCTAACAAAATAATTGGCTTTATAGGCAGGTCATTTGAGCATAAATCCAAAGAAGTTATCCTAACCCTTTACAATTCCTTAGTCCGCCCTCTTCTGGAATACTGCGTTCAATCCTGGTGCCCTTATTACCAAAAAGATATAGACAAGCTAGAACGAGTTCAACGTAGAGTTACCAACATGATACCTAGCCTAAAGAACAAACCATACGAAGAGTGTCTTAGAGAATTAAATCTATTTCCTTTAACCCAGCGCAGCTTAAGAGGCGACTTAATTCAAGTGTTCAAAATCATCAAAGGCATCGACAATATGAACTGTAGTAAGTACTTCACTATCGACCAATCTAATTACACGCGGGGAAACGGCTTCAAAATTATTGGTAAGTCTTTTAACTCACACGAATCTAAGAATTTCTTCTTCAATCGAGTTGTCAACTTGTGGAATGGGCTTCCCCGAGACGTTATAGACTGCAACACCGTTGATTCATTTAAACTTCGCCTAGACAAATATCTCGCATCAAACCCGCGACTGACTGCGTTTGTAAATGAATAACTTTATTTTATCCCCCCCTCAGTTACTAATCCATCTGTCCCCTACTAACTTCCTAATCCTGTCACGGACATTAGTTCCAGGGCAGTAGTTCCCTTTCCAATTTTCCCTTACCCACTCTAAACCACTGTTTGGACACTTGATCCTCAGTGTTTTGGAGGACAAGCAGCCTAGAAGTCACTAGACCTGTTGTTGCTTGATTTCCTTTATACACACACACACACACACACACACACACACATACAACCACGCACACATGATAATTATTCTATAATTTATATATATAGTCTTGAGAGTGCCATGTGTTTAGTGCCTGTAGTACTATCTTGCCTTCTCTTTTCCTTTATCTTTAACTATGTTCCCTGGTTCCACTCTTCATTTCATTTTCTTAGCCATTACACTTTACTCAACCCTCTCCTTGCTCCCATATCTCTATCGCTTTCCAGTACACACACACACACACACACACACACACACTATCTTAAACTGGATGAAGGATTATTTGACAGGACGGCAGATGCGTACAGTAATAAGAGGAACATACTGTATATAGCATGGAGCAAGGTAACAAGTGGAGTACCCCAAGGAGCTGTGCTGGCACGACACATGTTTTTTGTTTATATAAATGATTTCCCTGATGGGATCAAGAGCTCTATTAACGGATGTTTGTGGATGATACCAAGTTGTTGAAGAAAATTGAAAGTTATGACTCTTGTGAGGCACTGCAAGGCGATATCGATAAGTTGTATGGAGTCGACACTGGAAAAATAAATTTAATTCTGACAAATGGTCACATGATGGTTGGAGAAAGCCAAAGAAGACCACATGGAACCTACAGTATGGGCGGTGCAGTGTTAGGAATGTCAGGAAAAGAGAAAGATTTAGGTATTTTAGTTAATAACAATCTAGACTCAAGTGACCATATCAATAGTATTGTCAGAAAAGCATATGCTAGGTGGGAAAACATACAGGTAGCATTTAAATACCTAAATACAATATAGTTAAAGGTACTAATAACTAAATTCTTAAGACCAAGCCTGGAATATGCTTCAGTGGTATGGAGCCCTCATTCGAAAAAAATACATTAACAAGCATGAACACAATACAACAAGTTATTTCTAGGTGGGTGCCGGGACTGAAGGATCTACAGTACGAAGAGAGGCTACAACATCTGGACCTTACAACACTTGACTAGATAAGAGAAAGAGGTGACATGATATCGCTTTACAGAGGTGTTCACAGGAAGAAGTTCATTGACAACCGGAAGAGCAAGATGACTCGATCTTAAACTTCTGAAGAAAAGGTGCAAGAGATATATTAGGACATTTGTATTTCCAAATATAACCATTCACAAGTACAATAACTTACCCAGCGATTTTGTGTGCGCACAAAGTATAGAGTCATTTGTAGGAAAGTAAAATATATTAATAGGAGACCACTACGAGAATAAATCTCAATTCTGTAAAACAAATAGGTAAATACAATTAAAACAATTAGATAAATACACACACACATACTCTCTCTCTCTCTCTTTCTCAATCAGTCTATAGGATTTGTTTTATTATATATATATACACAATTTACTGTAGTCGCCATGATGTAGGTCTACTATACCACATATATTATTGTTTGACTCTGTCTGCAGTCATTATATGTGCCAAATGTTGAATAATATGTATAAATGTGGACCAGTAGTATTAAAACGAAGGTTTTAAAATAAAAACACACCATAATTTATGGCTGAGCCTTACGAGAGGAACTCTAAGGTACAAAAGAGATAATTAACTCAAACGGTACGTTTGTCAATTAAAAAAGGTAGTTGTTACAAACGAGAGTAGACCGTTCGTGAGTGAGAGGTGAAGTGTTTATAGTCGGCGATGAAAGGCTAATTCAGGCACAGCTACATGCTACTATTTGACGCCATCATCACTTTTTAATAATGAAGTCAAGATCGCACGCGTACGTATATCAGCTGATAGTTTAGTAGCTACAACTATTATAGCTCTGATAGATAGATACATAGATAATAAGAACAAAGTAGGTTAGTGATAGACAGAAAGAACGACAAATATAGACAAAGCCAGACAGAGTAACAGGCATAAAGATATATAAATGGTAAAAGCTATACGGAGGGATACAAATAGATTGACATACTGTAGATATATAGAATACAATAGCAAAGCATGTGCATCTTCATTGAATTGTTCTCATATCCCATTTTTCTCCTAAGCCTCCCTCACTTAAATCTATTTTGCAAAAATTATGTAAAGCGAATGCTGGAAGTGCTGTTTTTGCCTGCAGTGGTGGCCGCAAAGCAATATGTTTACCTCAAGTTATTTTTGTTATTCTTGCTAGTGTCGGCTGGAGTGCATATTATTATTATTATTATTATTATTATTATTATTGTTCACATACACACACACAGTAAATACATACATACACAAGCAAATATATACATATTACATAAACATGAAAACATTCCAAGCACACCACACCAACCCACTTACTCATCCATTTGCACATTTGCCAGTTTTGTTGTTTATGTCATTCACTGCCTTATCTTTTAATCCTTTGACCGAGAGAACTGCACCCTATGATAAATTAAACTGGCTAACGTTAGCCACATTACATTAATAGCACGGAAGTTAGTCTAGTTTAACTTTTACCAATGGCTATTTCCATAAACAGAACAAAATGTTAAAGGTTAGCCAATATCAGCTGGAAAATACGCAATGTTGCTGAAAGGCTTAAATGTGATTGTGCATGAAAATACAACATAAACCATCACCTTTAATCAATATATGTTTATTGCATTACCCACTGCCTGTAGCTTAAGGTTATTCACATACGCATAGAGTTACTGGATGGTCGTATACGACCAAGTATGCGTTTACTGAACATAGACCATTAATGTCAGATAACGTTATGTTTCTAGTTATTCTGAGAAAGCCATATCCTACTGATGAGGTAATAAGATATTCAAAGAAAATGTCTGCGAAAACATTATATTTTTAGTTTTTGCCTGGCTAACATCAAACGATATTATAAAGCTCAAAGACGACCTATCGTAATGAGATGGTTAAGTTGTACATAATCTGACAACAACGCCATTCACTTTCCTCCCAAAACTAAAATGTTCAGCTACATAACTTACCTCAAACTCCTGTAGGCTATACATGAAATATAAAACCAACACAGCTCCCAACTTTGTTGTGTTCGTCTCCAGTTCCGTCTTCCTCTCCACTCGCTTCACTTTCATGGATAATTACTCTCTCTCTTCCTCCCTCCATTAACTCTTTACCTCTCTCCCTCTCCCTCTCTCTCTCTCTCTCTCTCTCTCTCTCTCTCTCTCTCTCTCTCTCTCTCTCTCTCTCTCTCTCTCTCTCCCTCTCTCTCTCTCTCTCTCTCTCTCTCTCTCTCTCTCTCTCTCTCATATATATATATATATATATATATATATATATAATATATATATATATATATATATATATATATATATATATATATATATATATATATATATATATATATATATATATATATATATATACCGGTATATATATACAGTATATATCTGATTATTATTATTATTATATTATATACATATATATATATATATATATATATATTTCGGAGCAATGGGAAGTATGTGGAAGACGAGAAATTTCGGAATGAAAGTAAAAAGTGCAATGTATCAAGGAATTGTTGTGCCAACAGTGATGTATGGGGCTGAGACATGGGATCTGAAGAAAAAGGAGAGAAGAAAGATGGATGTGATGGAGATGAGCTGCTTGAGGAGTAGGCTATGTGTGGAGTTACTCATAGAGACGGATTGAGGAATGAAGAGATACGTAGGAGAGTGGGGCAGCAGGAACATTTGTCAGCCAGAGTGGACAGAAGGGTGCTGAGCTGGTATGGTCATGTTGAACGAATGGGAGATGAAAGGCTTACAAAGAGAATATGTGAGGCAGATACAAGGGGAGATAGAAGGGCAGGAAGACCCCCATTGAGATTGAGAAACTGTGTAAGACAAGCTTTGGATGATGATAGAGGAATGACTATAGAACAGGCAAAGGAAGTGGTAATAAATAGGAATGAATGGAGAATGCTTGTGAATAGTTGAGTGAACACGTGGTCATTCAGGGGAAGGGGTCGGGCGCAAGTTGGACTAGATAATAGTCCATCAGGCGCATGGCCCGGGGAGACGATTAATATGAAGGGTGCGCCTGGAAGTGTGGTGGGCAGGCTTGTGGCTTCGGCTCCGTTGCATGTCTGCCTGCCGAGATCGGAACCTCTCCGGGTGGTCGGGGGCCGGGGGAGAGCTGGAGCGACCTTGGTGACCCTGGTCTCTGGGTCTTCTCCTGGGTGACCTAGTTGTGTGTGAATATTTGTTTTGTCTGTTTGTTCTTTGTTTTATGTTGTGTTGTGTGTTTTCCCTATTCTTGCTCTGTCTTGAGGCGGCCACCCCTAAGAAAACAAAAAACAAAAAAATAATAAAATAGAATTAAATATAAAATATAAAATAAAATTTAGGAAAAGTGGGGATTGGGCCTGAGCATATAGATAGAATAGAACATATATATACCGGTATATATATATATATATATATATATATATATATATATATATACCGGTATATATATATATATATATATATATATATATATATATATATATATATATATATATATATATATATATATATATATATATATATATATATATATATATATATTATATATATATGTACGGTATATACATAGTCCTGTTATTTTTAATTTATATGATCTATTTATCTCAATCTCCGTCTAAACCTGCATACATTTAACAATTTACATGCTAGAAATCTGTCCTATTTACTCGTTCAGCACACTTTTCTATATTCCTCTCCTACAGCATACTTTTCTTTAGTCTTTTCTTTAATGGTATATAATAATCATGTCAAGCTCAATCAATCTCATCTTTACCAATTTACTTCCTTTCGTTACCTCTCTTCCCCATTCTCGTAGGGTTGTCTTTCCTTAGTTCTACACCTCTTAGTATTGACTGTTCACCTATCTTTCTCTACACTTATTTTCACAATATTTTTTACATTTTCTTCCCTCCATCCCAATAATCTCAACCCATCTTCTCTTTCTTTCCTCATCCTCACACTCCCTTTCGTTACCTCTCATACATGTCCTCATTTCTCTCTGCTCCTACACAACCTCCTTTCCCTTTAACATTTCCTCGTCCTTTACATCTTCTCACGTTCCACTCCTTCTTCTCCTCTCATCCTCCTTCCTTCTCAACCTATCCTTCCTCCGTCTCTGTTCCACTCTCCCCTCACCTAGCCATTTCCACCTGTTGTTCGGTTCATCTCCTTTCTTCCACCCTCTCTCTCCCTGTTCTCCAACTCTCCCTTCACCTAGCCAGCCCCACTGCTTATCCTCTTCCATTCCTTTCTTTTCCTCTCATCCTCCCTCTTTTTCCTTATGCTTCACTACACCCCTCTACCAGCCAACTTCATCTCTTATCCTTTTCCACTCCTCGCTCCTCTCTCTCTCTCTCTGTTACTCCCTTTCCCTCACCCAGCCATCCAGCCTCACACCATCCATCATCATCCATCAATCAGCCGAGACACAGACAGAACAAGGAGGTAAACAAAGACCCTCCTGGCGTTTGCTTGCTCGCTCACCTCCTCCTTCCCACATTTGACCAAATGATACCTGATCCAAAATAAGCATGGGTTGCCAAAAGCAGTGTATGCAGTTCCCGAACATTATGACCACTTTATCCAGCTGGTTATTTCTGGGCTAGGTCCTAAAACAAATGTTGCTAACACGCGTTACTTACTCATGATTTAGTTAAACATACTGTACTTTTACCCGAAATCTGCATATAATCAGTTGCTTTAAACTGTTCATAAAGTACCCAAAATGATAAATGCCTGGTTAGAAATTCCTTTTGTAACTACTAAACGAAAAACAAACATGATATATGCTCTTAGGCTATAAGGTGTTTAAGGGATGTAGGAGTGTCTTTGCGTGTCTGATGGTGTAATTCACCAAAGAGCTCGAGCAGAGTTAAACAGATAGCATAGCACGGCATACATATAAATGACAATAAGCTACTGGGTCCCTATTTCAGATCCTTGCCTATTAGTACAGTTAACCCCAAGACCGAGCGTTATCTTGCCTGATCTTACACCTAACCTTTCCAATCTCGATGCAAAGTTATGCTTACCCTATTCTTATAGCTAACCCAGAACCCTACATATCTCGATTCAGAGCTATACCTTAGTTGATCTTACAGCTAACCCCAAACTCTACCTATTTAAAGCCAGAGATATATTTTCCCTCAGACCAAACCCAGAATTTTACGTGTCAAGATCTTATCCAAGCTTACAGCTAATCTGAAACAATTAATCTCTAGTCAGCACTATGCGCGCGCCTTACCTGATCTTATAGATAACCCAATACTTTACTAATCACGAACGTGATGTATGCAACATGGCGATCTTCAACAATAATTGACTGTAAGTTTTCCTATACAAAGTTCTAAAACCCCAGAACCAACATGGTCTAAGGAAAAGGGAACTCAATCGTATACACCTAATTTGTCTCTAATGGCTCTATTCAATCACTTCCCCTCCCACACACACACACACACACACACACACACACATTCTCATACACTCTCTCTCCATAATCATTAATCTGGGGTATTAGTAATCATGTATCATGTATAAATGATAAAAAAGTACTCCATCAGTCAAATATTCAAATTTCACCCTGCCGCATCATTTACGATTCCCATTAATTTTGGTTTGATTTTACTTTGCTGATAATTTCATTGTGAACCTCGTAGCTTCCTCATCACTCATCCAAGAATACTCCTACCTATGATTAATGGTCGTTTTCGCCACGCTTCTAGTGGTACCGAAGAGCATGCCACCCCTCATTCTGCATTAATATTTAGTGCAGCAGACTTTTCAAAGGGGCGGCACATTCCCCTGCGAAGATGGGTTCGCTTAGTAGTTTTTGCAGTTTGACTTTGAGGGGTCTCTTGAAGTTGTCTAGTGCGACGACTCGCTTGTCTCTCACTCGCCGTGGGAGTTTGTTAAACAGACGTGGACCTCTATGTGATAACCAAGCCTCTCGCAAGGGGCCCATAACATCCTGTTTTTCATCCGAGGGATATCGCATTCTCAGCCTCTCCTATCACTGAACTTCATGACTATCGGGGTATGTGTATTTGGTACTAAACCCTCTGTGGTATTCCATGTGTGTATGATTAAGTACTGTTCCCTTCTACGCTCCAACGAGTACAGCTTAAGTGAGTTTAAGCGCATCCAATACTACAGATAATTTACCGAGATTATATGTGAGGTGAAGTACCTATGAACACTCTCTAGATAATTTATTTCACCTACTCTGTATGGGGGTGTTAATACGATACAGTATTCTAGCCGCGCTAGAACCACGGATTTGAAGAGCGTTATCATAAGCAATTCACCACGTGTTCTAAATGTACTTAGAATCCAACCTGTCAGTCGTTTCGCTGCTGCAACTTTGACCTGGCTATGTTCTTTGAATCCCATATTTGCTGACATTAAAACCCCAAGGTCCTTTACACTACCTTTACATTCAATAATGTGGCTGGATTTCATTAAATAACACCGGTCAACACGATTTTTCTGGCACAAGGTATTCCAATGGATTTTAGCTAATTTTGGTGTGCTGAATCCAAATCAGTCATCAGTTTTTGTCTATCACATCAGGTTTTCGAGATATAAAATCTTGCATTTTCGCAAGAAACAGCAATTTATGCTCATAATGGAAGAATTAAACATACATAGATACAAACATTTAATGAGTCGTAGCACAAAGTTGTGAGAGTGAATGCACATTAGCATGTAAGAATTAAGTGTGAAGATAACAAAACTATGTACTTAATGAGTCGTAGCACAAAGTTGTGAGAGTGAATGCACATTAGCATGTAAGAATTAAGTGTGACGATAACAAAACTATGTACAAAAGTCTATTCATTGTGGTCATGTTACAACTGCATAAATTTCCTCTTCTTTGACGATCTCTGATGTACAGCTTCTGGAATGTCTCTCATCAAGCTCCAGCAGTAATCTGCCATCATGTTTGAGTCCCATCGGCCTTGGTAACGTTCTTCCATTACTTTAATGTCTTGATGAAAGCGTTCACCTTGCTCTTCGCTCACATCACCCATGTTCTCTGGAAACTTGCCCAAGTGACTATGTAAGTAGTGCACCTTGATGCTCATTCTACATCCAAATGCTTGCAAACTCAAGAGCAGCTCCTCCACAATCTCTTGATAGTTGTCAGCTTTCCTGTTCCCAAGGAAATTCTGCACCACATCAGAGAATGCATTCCAAGCTCTAGCCTCTGCCGCATTCATTGTTGTAACAAAGTGTGGATTCCTGAGGAGTGTTCTTATTTGAGGTCCATCAAATATTCCTGCCTTTTTCTTCTCGTCACTGAGACTTGGAAAGGTTGAACATATATAGCTGAAGCAGTCTCCACTGTGATCAAGAGCTTTGACGAATTGCTTCATCAAACCAATTTTTATATGCAGTGGGGGAAAGACAATGTTTTTCCTATCAACCAGAGGGTCATTAATGATGTTCTTGTCACCAGACGTCAAACTGTTTCTTGGTGGCCATTTCTTTTTCACCCAGTGGTCTACTGTAGCCCTACTGTCCCAGTAGCACAGGTATTTTGTGTAACCTCCTTGCTGGCCCAGCAGAAAGTCTCCCATTTTCATATCCACACAAATTACCCATCCATGAACATGGTATTGCAACCTCTCCAGAACAATCTTGATGTTGGCATACACTTCTATCATTTTTACAGAGTGTCCTATTGGGATTAAACTATATACATTTCCGTTGCGAAGTAAAACACATTTCAAGCTCCTTATAGAACTGTCAATAAAAAGTCTCCACTCACTTGAATCATATGCATGCAGTCCCATAGTGAGAAGAAGCCCTTCAACATCATTACAATAAACAAGCTGACCATCTGAATGGAAGTACTTCCGCAGTACTGCTTCTCTGTTACGATAAAAGGAGACACTAGTGCCAGGTTTCAGTAGTCTTTTCTCTTGCAGCCTGGAAGCCAACAATTCAGCAGACTGCTTTGGCAAATACAAATCTCTGACCAGAACATTCAATTCAGGCTGACTAAACAGAGAAAGTTTATCACAATCTGCATCAGATGGCTTAAAAAGATCAGTCTCATCATCTTCATCTGTAGAAGCAGGTGAATTGAGGGCTTCGACATCAATCTCTGGCAGCTCAGTAAATACAGGCACAGGTATTTCCTCACAGTGTGCAACTGGTCGAATGGCAGATGGGATATCTGGGTATTGCAAGTGTTGTTTGGTTTTCTTATTGAAACCTTTTACATTGACAAGGCAGAAGTAGCAGTTCTCCAAATGGTTTGTTGGTTCTCTCCAAACCATTGGCACACCAAACTTGATCTTAGCATTCTTTCCTTGAGACCATGATCGCAAAGTTTCAACACAGGTTTTGCACACTTTGTGAGGAGCCCAGCTTTTGTCCTGGTCTCCAAGTGGTACTTTAAAGTAGGCAAGATACACCTTCTTGACAAAGTTATTGATGTTGCACCTTTGAGCCTGCAAAGTGAAGTTTCCACAGATGTAGCAGAAGATATCTGGGTCATTACGGCATTTCCTTCTTTGGGATGTTGTAGCCATAGCTAGATCACAGTGGTACAGTGCAGTGTTTTATACCAGCAACCAGTACTCTATGGAGAATTAGACAATCAGTTCACACCTGAAAAATACAAAAAAAACAGTAAGTGGTTTTAAAGCAAGATTCTGCATGAACATGTTATTTAACCCTTTCGCTGCCGTCACTCTAAACTACTTGCTATTCACGAACTGCAAAAAAATATGAAAAAATACATAAATATGGATATCTACATAAAATCCTCACTATTATAAACACACTATCCTAAAAATAAAACACCATATTCTAACAATCAAGCAATCACTGACCATCCGCAATGAGTGACGAAAAGTTAATTTTTGGTAAAATCCATGAAAATGGGGTATACCGATAGCACAAAAATGTGATGTGATGGAGCAAATCTGAGATCAGATTTGGATTCAGCACCCCAAAATTAGTCTAAACTGCTCTAAGTTTCCATGCCAGATTTTTTTTTTTTTTTCACAGCATTATCCTCTCCGTATCTTATTAACTATGCTTCATTAAACTACATGTTGTTTTCCCTGGTCCACTGGAACACCACATTTATGTAATCCTGTAGTCGGCCCGTGTCTTCCTATGCGTCTGTCATCATGCTGAGTTTCGTGTCATCTGCAAAAGAAGACACTGTACTGTCTTGTGTTCATTTATATGTCATTAACTAGAATGAGGGAGAGGGGCGCTAGCACTGTTCCTTGGGGAACTGGGGTTTGTTATGCCCAGTGACAAAATAGCAGCAGTTGAAGCAACCCCTATAGCAACGGAAACAACATTCACAACATTCCAACACTAAAGGCGAGAGCGTAAAAGGGCGTATCAGCCACTCACAAGCCGTACTTAGGGAGCATTCCGACCGGGTACACTATGGTCAGTTCCCCTATTCGCACCTAGGTGCTCTCTCATCAATACCATTAGAGAAAAAGGGAAACCATCAATACCCTTACTATCCTAGGAGGAGAAGATCTCAACCTACCAGGAAAAGTTGTGACTATGGCAGAAAAAGTGAGAGAAACCCCTTCTCCCATGCTAGGCACGACGCTAGTTCTCCAGGTCACTGGAATGGATCCCAACCTATGTTTGATACTAGGTCTCCTCCTACATTTGATACTAGGGATAGTTCTATGCTCGAGGCTAGATTTGTGACTTGTGCAATTGACCAGGGCAGCCATTCGTTCCTGAGATTCACCCCTACACTGTCTGCTGTTAGGAGTGGTCCGATACCTCCATGGGATTGCGGTCTGTTACCTTTCACCTTTCAGTCCCAGAACAAGGAAGAGAAACGATCCCTGGCCTCTGCACGCAGAGAGAAGCCCATCCGAGAAACCACTCCACTTCACATGGATACTAGAAGTTCTGTTTACCCGCCCTCGACACCAGGAAAATCTATCGTGTTAGAATAAGTATAAAATTGTCTCTGTTTTGTAGAGGCCCTATTTTGGTACTCAAATATCGATCCTTCATGTAACACAACACATCCTCTATCCTTGCCTAAATATAATATATTCTATATGTACCACGATTGGACCCATTCTATGCTGATGTCGTTGAGCATATAATATAATTAGTTAGCTTCATCAATACAACACCCAGGAAACATACAAATTGTGCTCATTGATGATAATTAATTCCAGAGAGAGAAACCTCTGTCTAAGAGGACAGACTGTGCTATAAACATAGAAAATAGTTAAAGTCGAGAGGAGAGATAAAACGGTAAAGAACGAGAGACTAATCTAAACTATATAGATAGCTACGATGTGCGATTCTTAAGAATAGTAGTAAATCTATCTAATATGCAAATTACCATTTCCCTCTGTAGTAGGCTATTAAGGTTAGTATTTAGTAAATAATCATTAGCGTATTCATAATCTATTTGTCCAGGTCTTGTATCCTTTCATAATTCAGGCTCGCCACAAGTTAGAGTAAACTTGTTCAGGCGTTGCCCACACCACGTGTAGACTCCAGGTATATTTCACTACCCATTTCATGTTATTCTGTTGCTTGTATATTTTATGTATTATATGCTGTATGTGATATTCGTCTGTTATTCCCTCCTGTGAATAAAATACTGTTTTGTACTATTAATATAACTTATACCACATGCTTGTACTTCTTCCCGTTGAGTGAAACCCACAAAGACCAGATATATCTTAGCATAATAGAAGGCTCCGTTGTGACTTGGTTAACTCCTACTGATTACCTCTGGTTTACCAGGAAGTTGTATGTTCACCTTCCGATTTTACCTGCCATTTCTTTCGCCTTAAGTTTGTGGAAGATTAAAATCATGGTCACACTTATCAAAAAGCCTTTGTGAAATCAGTGTATATGACATCCTTGTTTTTCCTCTTTTCCAGGGATTAAACAACTCTTTCATAATATTCTAATAGTTGTGAGAGACATGATATTTCCATTCTGAAACCAAGTTGACCAGTGTTGAGTAGGTAATACATCTCCATAAATGTCGAGATGTTGCCTGGCAGGACTCGCTCGAAAATTGTAATGATGTGGGAAGTTAGAGCCACCTGGCGATAACTTTTGGGAAGAGATTTACTTCCTCCTTTATTTGAAGGGGCAATTATTGTGTTTTACAAACTATCTGGCATTTCTCTAGTGCTCGAGACTCCTTCTCCACAGCATAGCCAGAGGTTTTGAGAGGATTTCCTTACATTTCTTTATTATGATCGAATTCCATGAGTCTGGGACTGGTGCCGAGTGAGTTGGCATGATTCCAATAGCCTCTTCTATGTCTTTTGGCCTAAAACCATTATCAAGAATCTGAGTTTTTTTTTTGTAGAGGGGTTTCCAAAGAAAAAATTGTTTTGGTCCCTGATGACTTTTGTTTTGTCCAGCTTACACTGTTCTGATCTTTATTATATACAATTTACTGAAATTATCCCATGACTGTCTTTTAGATTTATACTATTCATATCGCAAAGTTGTGTTAATATCACCAGTTTTCTATAAGTAACTAATCATATATCATCAATCAGTTCACAGGTAGATCATAAGAGAGTTCTATAAACATCTCAAAATGTTATAATAAGCCTTCCTATGAATTTCATAAATCAATGACAACAATCTGCATCACTCCAGGTTAAGTGATCTTCACTCGGCATTGTTCTTCCAATATTTCACTGATGTTTATGTTATCATTACTAAAATATCATGACAAACTGTTTCAGCATTATGGCAAGTTGAGCTATATTAGCATGCAAAGTTGAGTAGTTGTATTTGAATATTGTCATTTCAAGTTTCAATATAACGACCAGTTGAAAACAAATTGAGTTTCAATATCATGACTAGTTGTGTTTTGCTGCTATGACAAACTATGTCAGTATCAGGATAAGTTAAGTTTAGCATTATGACAAGTACATTTTCAGTATCGGCCGGCGTTATACAAATAAAACCAACAAAAAAACATCTATAAAGGGATAAAACTATGGGGTGGTTCGGGTACACATAAGGGGGTCGCGATCAATGCGGGCTGGAGATGTGTGTAGAAAATGACAATACATTTACCCCCCCCCCCCCGCCAGCCACCACCACCACCACCACCCCTACCACTACTACCTGCATACCTATCGTTTCATCTTCACTTTTCCACCCCGTTTTCTTTCTATAGGACATTATTGAGTGGTGTCTTCTGTTATTGTTAGTGTGTTTGAATTTATATTAAGCCTCAATTATCTGAAGTGATTTTGCTTAAACATGTTAACATTCACTGATGGTAGCTAAATTGAATGACATCTTAAAAAGGAACATTTATAAACAACAGTTTTCTAGTTTCCACAAACCATCCCAGACTTTTCAATTTAATTTGTACCACTCAAGCTCTCTCTTTAGGACGTAATCCATTACCCTCCACACCTTATCTGCTCCTCTTCTAGGACACTCAGACCTCGTATCTCCAGCTCTTATGTCTCTACAGCCTCTCTGACCACCAACACATACACTCTCCAGACCTTTATATACAACACTTGACTCATCCACTCCTCGATCTAAACACAACACGCCCATTTCATCCTATATAGAGCAAACTTTCCCCAGCCGACTCCTTCTCCTGCTTGTGTAATAGTACCAAACTACTGGCCTTATATTTTCAAATTTGGACCAGGTCAATTCTGGATATAAAATGAAAGGTACTTTAATAGCATCAACAGTGCGTAATTATTTCTTTCATATTGATATTTGCTATTAATTCTAGGAGCACCATTCGGTTACGGCGGAAGGCCTCGACCGAAGGGCCTTCATCCCCCTACAACCTTACGCATCTTCTCGTTCATCTTTCCCTATGGGTATATATTTATTGTTACCAGTCACTTCCAATTTTGCCTCGTTCATTATTTTTGTCTTTACTGTTGCTCTCTTCATTCTTTTGTTCTCGTCAAGACTAAATTTGGATGTGCCCATCTAGAACGTAATATTTCCGATAAACTGAACGGGGCACACATAATTCATATCCTAAGTGTCGATTACAATTATTTTAATTGAATACGGTCGTTACCAAATAATTAGTAATAATTGTAATTTTCAATTACAAAACTAAAGTCTACAGTCCTATGATGTTGTTTGCTTTCCGTTGTACCCCTTCTTCTCCTCCTCCCCCTCCCTCCCTCTCTCTCTTCATCCCATCCACAACCAACAGATGTATTGGCAAATTTATGGTGGCATTATGTGGATGGCTGAGAGAGAGAGAGAGAGTGAGAGTGAGAGTGTGAGAGTGAGTGAATGAGAGAGAGAGTGAGAGTGAGAGCGAGAGAGTGAGAGTGAGAGAGAGAGAGAGAGAGACGTATAGTGCTCTATGTGATAACCAAGGTTCTTGGAATAAGCCCATAGTCAACCTATTTTTCATCCGGGGAATATCGCATTTCCAGCCTCGCCTATCACTGAACTTCATAACTATCGGGATGTGTAGATTTGGTACTATACCCTCTGCGATTTTCCACATGTGAGTGTGAGAGTGAATGTGTGAGTGAGAGAGAGTGTGAGAATGAAAGTGAGAGAGACTGTGTGTGTGTGTGTGTGTGTGTGTGTGAGAGTGTGTTTGTGTCAGGTTGAGTGTTACCCACCTAACATCACCATCACATTATGTCACCCCAGCTCTGCCAATGTACCAATGAACAACACAATTTATCTACTAAGGAAATTTCATCCAACTCCTTAACAATAGTCGCCATGTTGCATACCTTGCGCTATATAACATTTCAAATCTGTCTCTAAGAAACTGGGAAGAACTTCGATGAAACTTCGCGATAGATGACTCAATGAATACGGGAAATATTTCTAAGTGTAGAAATTCGCCTAGGGTTAGTCGCCGGAAAAAAAAAAATATCAAGGTACAGATTTACTGGAGGAGTTACTCAGTTTAATTTCAAGCCCCTTGATTATCAGACGTCTTTCCTAAACTGAATAAAATCGTATATAATTAGCCAGAATATAACAACAAAACACAAGTGCGCCGTAATAAGAGGGAAAATTAATTCCGTCCTCCTGTGGTTCCGTGTATTACTGTCTACCTAAGGTAGCTAAGATCTATTGGTAGTGTATTGTACGATCTTATAATTTATGGACGTGTATCGACAGTCAATAGCGTAACCTTATAATTTATTATGATTTATCGGCAGTCTGTATTGCATTTTGAAATTCATGTACACATCTGTTACAATTAATTGCTCTCTATTTCATACTTAATTTATTATATATCTATGAATGTGAGAATATATTGGCATTAATCATGATCATCTATTAACAGAGATACTTATTTTTATTATACTTTTGAATCAGCTTAAATAAATAATAATATTAATAATAAGCTAATTAAGTTTTAGTA
Organism: Paralithodes platypus; assembly: GCA_032716605.1. Taxonomy (NCBI): domain Eukaryota; kingdom Metazoa; phylum Arthropoda; class Malacostraca; order Decapoda; family Lithodidae; genus Paralithodes; species Paralithodes platypus. The sequence goes on along the minus strand of CM064543.1, from coordinate 18,982,312 downwards.
AGACACGTTCCTAACGATAAAATATTATTCAAGGGTAGAGCGTTCACAACAAAATGTGAAATAATATGATGAATGTATGCAAATTATCACCCTGAACTTTTATATAACAAATTGGAATACTAATAATTTGCTAACCACCAAACATACTTGATCTTGCCATTCACGTTAACAAAGATTCCCGACATACATTTCCATTACCATTCACGTTAACAAAGATTCCCGACATACATTTCCATTACCATTCACGTTAACAAAGATTCCCGACATACATTTCCATTACCATTCACGTTAACAAAGATTCCCGACATACATTTCCATTACCATTCACGTTAACAAAGATTCCCGACATACATTTCCATTGCCATTCACGTTAACAAAGATTCCCGACATACATTTCCATTACCATTCACGTTAACAAAGATTCCCGACATACATTTCCATTACCATTCACGTTAACAAAGATTCCCGACATACATTTCCATTGCCATTCACGTTAACAAAGATTCCCGACATACATTTCCATTACCATTTTTCCAGTGCTATGTTTTCTTGAAATGTAATAATAGGGAAAATTCGATGCATATAATTACATATGAAAAATAGAGATGGATAAAGTTAAATCATGTACATTCTTTGTAACATTAGTTATTACATACATATAAGTAAGTACAGAATGAGGCATAATCTGAGTCTACATTTTTCGTTTCATTTTATATACAACCCTAACCTCGGCCTACATAACTAATAACTCCATTCACACCAACGTTTCTTTTATCATAATATATCTAAGTGGTCACATCTCTTCAAACACTCACTCAAGATATTATAGTATTATCTAGGGAGGGGGAAAAAGTTTGTCAAGGGTGAACGATTTTATATCAGTTTTGTGGGGCTGGAGCCTGGCGATATTTCATTAAGAAGTGGCTGGGTAAACTATTAGAGAGGCCTAGGCTAATGGAAGGAAGGTGTGTGTGTGTGTGTGTTTGTGTGAGAGAGAGAGAGAGAGAGAGAGAGAGAGAGAGAGAGAGAGAGAGAGAGAGAGAGAGAGAGAGAGAGAGAGAGAGAGAGAGAGAATGTGAATGTGATCTACGTAATCGACAAATGTGGCACTACTGCCTCAACACTGATAAATATCTCCACCAGTAATATCGCATGCACATAAAGTTCCAACAAAATTGATGAGGACTAGAAAAAACACCTAGTTGAGTGGTGAGGGCTGGTCCTATCCAGAGTGAGGTTTGGCATCCTATACCCGACCTTAACCGTTTCTGGCTGTCTCTTTTCCTGTACTACTTTTCCTTCTAAGTGCTGGTGAGATCGCCCAATTGGCCTCGGGGTGCAAGCCCATGGGCTGATGATCACCCTCCCCCGTTACCCTCTCAGAGACAGATCTTTCTCACCCTGGCCCCTTCGGGGGCCCGAGCCTCTGGATGGCTTCGGTTTACTGGACTCGGGACTGCTCGGCCAGACAATCTGGGGAACTACAACAACAACAACAACACCTAGGTGATAACAGTGCTGCCAGAGAATGGTGGAATTCTGGATCCCCCAAGACCGCCGAAGCTTCATTGCAACAAAACAACGGCAACAATAACAATGTCAGCCATCGAGACAAGTAACCAAAAGTGTAACCACTACAACCACTGACCCACATCGAGCTGAAACAACACAGTCGATCAGCTATACAATCACAACTCCCATCAGATAAAGTATCATCATTACCAACACATACAACACCGACATACCAGCATAGCACAGGTTCACCCCAAACTACATCGCAGACAGCCACACATACAAACCAGCCATTGAACCAAGAGTCATCATCACCTTTACATACGGCACTACCTGCTCATTTAATCACATAACACCAGAAACCTCATATTAACTTGGCATATTAAGAGCCGCAACACATACAGCCATAACCCACCACCTCAACAACAACCCAGAAGGTCAGGCCCAGATCTACAACAAACCTACTGTAACACACAGGCAGAGCGACATCAACAGTGGAACCATCAAGCTCCTCGAGAACACCAAAAATGCTCTACTTGTAAATGTAAGGGTCACAGTGACGTCACACGGCTCAGACTTGCCCTCGTTGTTCACACTGTTCTAGATTTGGATATATAGAGGACAACTGTAACACAAAAAAGGAACACGACTTAAAAACATCTCTCCTATATAATTCAAAACAACAGACAGAGCTCCTGAATGGTCTCCAGAGTTTGTTATCTGCTTACACAAGAGCTTATGAAAGCCCTCCTCACTTCGGGCCTACCTACAACCAGCATCGTGTAAAACCCATCTACCTACAACATCCCCCATCACCCTTCTACCCGATACCACACCACCCAGTTCACAGACTTTCTCCCTATCACCAATATTCTTCCTGATGGTGCTTATCAAGAAGGATGAACGAAACTCCTAACCCCAGGTCGTCCCACTCTCCAGGGCTACTCTCCACCACTGAACTGCCATCTCACAAGACTTGGAACAACCCTGATCAGGTCCAAGATGTTGGGTCAACAACTTCAACTTCCACCCAAAGACACCGCTGGTAAACTCACCATTCAATGATGGAGAAAATGGTTAATGATGAATAAAGTAAATGATCCTCAAAGTTAGCTCAATTGTTAGAATAGCTTTAATGAGGCTAAAGTTTAAGATGGGCAGGAGTTAAGCCCTAACCTTAGTTCTAAAACATTGGTGCAGTGCAAATCCCAGCACATGCTCTTTAAGCCTCCTAGCATAGGTCTTAGCTACTTCAAATAGGCCTAATAGTGCCTAATAGTGTAAACAAAAAGGAGAGAGAGAGAGAGAGAGAGAGAGAGAGAGAGAGAGAGAGAGAGAGAGAGAGAGAGAGAGAGAGAGAGAGAGAGAGAGAGAGAGAGAGAGAGAGAGAGGGGGGGGGGTATGGTGTATTCAGTCGTTTAATTAGATACAAAATCATTAAACAAGGAAGATGCTAATTGCAAAAAGAAAGTATGCTACCTATTCGAACAGGTATAGAAAGGAAAAAAGACAAAGACAAATGAATGTGAAGAAACAAAACATTAAGTAGTATGGAATATAAGTAAGGAAAGCAACATGAAACTAATATAGACAAGAAAAGAACATACTCTCGAATGAGTGGCAGTCACAAGAATTTTATATTGAATGACTGAAATATACAGTAAATTAACAGAAATATAATAAATTACACGAAGTAATAAATACAAAAAATACATAAAACAATTAAGGCTTGGAGGAAATGAAAAAACCAAAACCAAAATGTATATAAATGGCGAGAGAATATAAAAACAAAAAAAGACAGAACAGAACAAAATAAACAGAACAAAGGAGATTAAACAGCAAAACGAATAAAGACAACAGACAGGTCAGAGCAAAATAAAGAGGGGACAGACATAAGAGAATAAACAGAGCAGCATAAAACAACGAGAATAGACAGAATAGAAAAATAAGAGAACAGACAGAGCAGAGAAAAGGGAGGAAGAAACAAAAAAACAGAACAGAAAAAAAGGAGAAGAAGAAGCGGGCAAATCATCAGAGCAGCTCCATTTTTGTCCCTTCGTCCGCCTTTTGTTTTCACGCTCCGGGCAGAGGAGACCATTGTGCGGAGGTGCTAAGGCGGAGGGTGGGTGGTGAGGGGGCGCTGGCCGAAATCCGATGCTGATATAGAAGTACAGTAATTACGTTATGAGGGGAGAAAGGAGAAGGTATGGTGAGTGGGGGAAGATTGGAGGGTTGAAGAGGGTTTGGGAAGGGTGTGCTTGGAAAGGAGGGGAAGGGGGGGGGGGGGGCTGTAGCATATGCATTGGGAATGATTAGAGGGAGTAAGATTTTGAAAGAGAATTATGCTATGCGGGGAATAAAGGGATTGTTGAAGTGGGATAGGTACGGGATGGTTGGAAAGGGAGGGAGGGAGGTTTGAAAGGTGGGAATACTTGAGAGGGAAGAAGGGGAAATTGTTGTGGTTAGTGTAAGATCATTTGTTGGGGGAAATGGAAGCTTGGGAAGGAGGGAAGGTCTTGGAACGGAATTATGGTATGAAGGGAAAAGGGAGAATTGTTGTGGAGGAAGAAGTGGAAAGGAGTTTGATGGGGAAAGAATATGGAAGGGTGAAAGTGTGGGGGGGGGGGGGGTAGGATTTAAGAGAGAGGGGATAGTATAAGAGCTTGTAGGAGAAAGCTAAGGAAGAGGAGAGAGTATTAGGTATCAAGCGAGAAGAGAACAGGAGTAAACTTAAGAGAGCAACAGCGAGACTGAGGTGCGAAGTGGAAATAATTATAGGGGGGGAGGGAGGTATTGCAGGGGAAAGTGATGATTTAACAGAACAAAAATAACGGGCTGAAGAGTGAGAATATGGCTGTAAGGGATAGAGTGGGGCTAAGCAAAGAGAGGAGCAAGGGTTTGAGTTGAGGAAATGGGTTTGGAGGGGAATACCAAAGGCTGATAAAGGAGGGGTAAAGAATCTGGGGTGGTAAAAAGTATGTCAGATTACGGAAACAATCATAACAGAAAGACAATACGGCAGATGTTAACAGATGGCCAACATCGAAGCGTAACTTAGGGCCTGAATTAAAACATCAGATGTCACCAAAAGGCTTTCCCTGCACCATCACCAATATTATATTAAGCTGTTTACCGGGCAAACAAACCCACACTGACACAAAGCATACACACACACACACACACACACACACTGACACAAAGGATACACCCTCACTGACACAAAGGCAGCATACACACACACACACACACACACACACACACACACACACACGGTCACGGTAGCTGAATGCGCTGTTTCACTGTACTGGGAGTGCTGACTCTGGTGTCGGGGGTTTGATCCTACGCGCCGGCAGGGGAAATTTCTCTCACTTTCCCTGGCCGTGAAGGTTAGGTCTGGACGGACCAGTTTCTGTGGACCCACTACGTCTCCTGCCCATGTCTAACTCCCTCAGAGGTATGTAGGCGCTCTCATTAGCTGCCAGGATCAGTCACACGAATCTAAGAATTTCTTCTTCAATCGAGTTGTCAACTTGTGGAATGGGCTTCCCCGAGACGTTATAGACTGCAACACCGTTGATTCTTTTAAACTTCGCCTAGACAAATATCTTGCCTCAAACCCGTGACTGACTGTGTTTGTAAATGAATAACTATATTTTATTCCTCCCTCAGATTTATCAAGGATTATTGCATATACTGTATGTATTACTAAGACGTTACTCTCTTTTTCCCAGATATACGAAAGATCACGTATAATTACGTTATGTTACTAACCCATCTGTCCCCTACTAACATCCTAATCCTGCCAGGGACATTAGCTCCGGGGCAGTAGTTCCCTTTCCAATTTTCCCTTACCCACTCTAAACCACTGTTTGGACACTTGATACTCAGTGCTTTGGAGGACAAGCAGCCTAGAGGGGTCACTAGATTTGCTGTTACTTGATTTCCTTTGTTGATCCCATAGGGTAAGATCTAGGTTAAGTCTGTACAGTTTCAGCCTCACTGGCTGACTGCTCGAAATAAACCGATTATCATTATTATTATTGACACATACACGCATACACACACTGACACAATGGCCTCTCTCACACACACACACACACACACACACACACACACACACACACACATTAGTAGTAATTTGTATAGTAACTAATTAAATTTACACAAACGTTTTGAACATAGCTGCACATCACAATCCATTTTCCAACACACATCCATTTAAATACATACATCATGCACGGAGCCACGACTTTATTTTATCATCATTGATAGTATCAGTTAATTTTGCCAATGGGTGATTTGATATAATTACACATCCTTACCCTTAATATATTGACCCACTTACCATATACAAACACGTGTAGTCACTCATATACATTTTTCTCAAATAAGTAATTATGCGCGTATACCAATGGTCTTTGGTATGCTGTATGGATATGCACGGAGCCATGAAAGAAATACTATCAAGAGCAGTGGATGTTGGTGTATCGCTGAAAAGGGAGGGAATTGAGTGGAAGCTACCTATACTGCTGTTTGCGGATGATACAGTTCTGATGAGTGATAATGAATGGGAGTTGCAGGGTCTGGTAAATGAGTTTGGAACAGTGTGCGAAAAACGGAATTTGAAGGTAAATACGGGGAAGAGCAAGGTTATGGTCTTCGAAAGGGGTGAAGTCACAGAGTGTGAGGTGAAGCTGAACGGTCAGGCTATGGAGATCGTCAACTCTTTTAAGTATCTGGGCAGTGTGTTGAGTAAAGATGGGACTATGGATGAAGAGGTGCGGGAGAGGGTACAACAGGGGAAGAGGGTTGTAGGAACGCTAAAAGAAGTAACAAGAAATAGGGTGGTCAGTATGGAAGTGAAGAAGTCCTTGCATGACAGTGTGGTAATCCCGACACTGACTTACGGAAGCGAAGCATGGACGTTGGTTGAGAGACTCAGACCAAGAGTGAGAGCAGTGGAAATGAATTACTTAAGGAGTGCGTGCGGAGTTACATGGAGGGATAGACAGACTAATGAGGAAGTAAGAAGGAGGTGTGGTGTGGAGGTAGATGTGCTGGAAAGTGTGAAAAGGAACAACTTGAGATGGTTCGGCCATATGGAACATATGGAAAGCGAGAGAATGACTAAGAGGGTGTACGAGAGCGAGGTGGGACAGAGGGGGAGAGGTAGACCGAATATGAGGTGGAAGGATGGAGTGAGGAACTACATGAACGAAGGCGGTGCTGGTTGGGGGGAGGGGCGTCTACTGACTGGGGACAGAGGTGCATGGGGGCGGTTCGTTCGTGGCCACCCCTTCGGGGATCACGGCGTCAGGCAATAGATAGATAGATAGATAGATGGATATGATTTGTATGCATTAATGAAACAAACAACAACACAAATATTATTTATTTACAAAAACATGCATAAATCAATCATGTTTATTGTATACCAGAATGCACAAAGATAAGATAGGAAGGCTACATTGTTTTTTGTTCATAATGATCAACAATGAACTATTATATATCATATACTGTACTACTGAACCGCGGGAGAAAGATACATACATTGAAACTAGTTCATTTTGGTAAATGGCATATTCACACTTGTATGAACCGTAGCCTGTGTCCCTGTACCCGGCTACCCCCAGGGGATTCCTTAGCCACGGAGACAATAGTACAGGGGGAGAGATGGGAGAGAGAAGAGAGGAAGATAGAGGCCCCCCTCCCCCCCTCTATCTTCCATTCTTCTCTCTGGGGTACAGATAATTTTATGTATATATACAGTATATATATATATATATATATATATATATACAATATATATATATATAGATATATACTGTATATATATTTATATTTATATATATATATATATATATATATATATATATATATATATATATATATATATGTATATATATATGTATATATATATATATACAATATACAGTATATATATATATAATTATATATATATATATATATATATATATATATATATACACAGTATATATGTATATATATATATATATATATATATATATATATATATAGATATATATATATATATATATATATATATATATATATATATATATACAGTATATATATATATATATATATATATATATATATATATATATATATATATATATATATATACTGTATATATATACTGTATATATATATATATATATATATATATATATATATATTAATTAGGTACGGTCTTCCTTGACTGGAGAAGTTGAATCCACATAAACACATGCACAAAGGTAATAGAGGATAAATATATGAGTACACACATAAACTGTATTGTTCAATGTTGTTGTTGTTGTTGTTGTTGTTCCCTAAGCTGCCTGGCCGAACAGCCCCGAGTCCCTGAGGAAGGCCATGGCCACGATTGGGCTTTCCCACAGAGCTCTCATTGAGTGTAGATTGTGTTGTTGGCGTAAGTGGTTGTGTGAAATGCAGTCTTCTATGATGTGTTTAATGGTATGGGGTGCTGTGTTACATCCCGGGTAGGCGTCGACAACGGAGTCATCCAGTCTCTTCTGATAGCTCAGGAGAGCTGGATGGTGTCTGCATCTCAGCCTGGCCAGGTGGACTCTGTCCTCGCAAGGAAGGGAGGATTCGGAAGGATGGATTTCGGGAGGTCGTGCATGCAGCTGCGTGTTGTCTGTGAGTGAGTGGATGGATCGGCGAGAGATATGAGTATGGATGTACTTCTGGAAGTTGGTTCGGGATGGGCAGGGAGGGAGACAGGACAATAATTGTGTGTGATACCGTGTGCTGGGTGTTGTTTTGATATTTCTTGGTGTCTGTGGGTGTGTTGCCATGTAGTTTAATGGGTGGTCTTGGTTCGTGGAGGCTGCTGCCAGGAATTGAGTGCCTCTCATGTCCAGATGGTCTTTGACTTTGAGGATTTTGGTTTCTTGATGTAGGTGATCTGTGGGTGCAGTAGCTGTGCAGCCTGTAATGATCTTCAGGGCTTTGTTTTGAATAGTCTGTAAGGTCTTATGATGTGTTTCAGCTAGGTTAGAAGCCCAGGCTGGGCTTGCGTATTCCATCACTGATCTTATGTATTGTTTATATACTGTGGTGGTAGTTTCTTTGTTGTGTCCAAATTTTGTGTGATCAAGTGACCTGAGGGCATTAAGTCTGGGTGTCAGTTTCTTTTTAATGTTTGTGGTGTGCTGTTTGAATGTCATATGAGTATCATATGTTACTCTTAGGATTTTGGGTGTGTGTGTATGTGTTAGGGGTGTGTTGTTTATGGTGAGTTGAGGGATGTATTCGTGTTCTCCTGTCCAGCTTGTGAGCAGGGTTGCGGTGGATTTGGCTGGGGCTAGATTAAGTCTGTTTGTAGTACACCAGCCATGTAGTGTGTTGAGATAGGGTTGAAGGAGATCTGTTGCTCTTTTTGGGTCATGGTGTGTGTATGTGAGTGTTATGTCATCTGCATAGGAAGCTAAGTTTATTTGGGGCGTATTGGGTGTAGTTATATCGTGCATGTACAGATTGAAGAGTGCGGGCGATAGGACGGATCCTTGTGGGACTCCGTTTGGAAAGTTTCTGATTTTAGATGACTGACCGGCAAAAGATACGTGTGCATATCTGCCTGCTAGGAAGTTGGCCAGCCACCTTTTTGTGTTGTTGTGCATGTTTGTGTTGTAGATTTTGGTTGTTAGGTTGTGGCGGGGGATGGCATCGAAGGCTTTACTAATGTCAAATGTGGCTAATAGTCATCTGTGTGGTGGTCTAGCTGAGTTGATGCCGTCAAAAGCTCTTTGTGTAAGGTCTGTGAGAAGAGTGTTTGTGGAGTGCAGTGGCCTAAAGCCATGTTGTGTTGGAGCTAGGGGTAGGTCGGGTGTAATTAGTTGTAATACTAGGCGTTCCATGACTTTGGAGGGGGAGCAAAGTAGATTTTAATGGTGGAATGGATGAAGCAGTAGTGAAGTTGGATTTAAATGAGTTAAGAGTAGATCAAAATATTTTGTTATCATTTGGATTATTTAGAAGTTTATTTGCCTGCTTGTGGAGAAAGTTTGATTTAGTTAGGTTTAATACAGTTTTGGCATGATTTCTGATGTTTCTAAAGTAATTAAAGGCTTCATGAGTTTTTGATCTTGTGTATGCATTGTAGGCTATTGCTTTTTGTTCAGTTACTCTAGCACAATTATGGTCAAACCATTTAGGTGAATTAGATCTTTTACTGTACTTTTGATGAGGAATAAAAGTCTCCATTCCAATTTTTACAAAATCTTGTATGTGGCTCAAGGTGGAGTGTGCATCATTAGAAAAGAAAGAGGTCCAGGGAATATCAATAAAGAAACCTTGAAGACCCTCCCAGTCTGCCCTATCGTAATGCCATTTAGCCACCAAAACAGGTTCAGAGTGGGAAGGTGTGGCAGGTGATAGACAGGTGGCCTGTATCAGACAGTGATCAGAAGATCCAAGCGGGGACCTCACTGTAACATCATAATTTTCTGAATTGGTTGTTAAAAATAAGTCCAGTAGGTGGGAATTATGATTAGGATTATCTGGTACACGGGTGGGTTGGTTGACTAGTTGAGTGAGATTAAATGAGTCTGCAAATAGCTCACATTCAAGACCAGCATCATCAGTCCTGGCTGAATGAGTGAGCCATTCAACATTATGGACATTAAAATCACCCAACACAGTGATTTCAGAAGAAGCATTTAAGTTGAGGACACTGAGTTGTGAGGACAGAGAATCAAAAAGACATTGCTCTGGAGCAGTATTTGGGGAACGGTAGATGCAACATATGTATTTAAATTTACCAGCAGAAATTAATTTGTATATAGAATAATCAAAATAGGGACAATTGAAACTAGTAACCTCCTCCAGGGCAATTTCAGATATTGCGAAGCAACATACACCTCCTTTAGGTCTGAAATTTTGGAGCAGTTGATAACCTGGAAAATTAAATCTAGACGTGTCAGATGTGGATGTTACTTGAGTCTCTGTCAAAAAAAGGAGAGTAGGGGATTCTGCTTGAAGAAATTGGTGTACAGAATTGATGTTAGAGTGAAGTCCCCTTATATTGCTAAAGAAAAAGCTGCACCGACGAGCAGCTTTGGGACGTTGCAATGCTCTTGACACAGTCGCACGATGACGACCGGGAGGGCCCTGTGTCAATGACCCAACCCTGCCGGGTGTGGATATCCGAGGGACCACCAGGTTTGCTCTTAACAATTGTACTGCCATATTTATTGGGTAAGGTGTATGGTGTTACATGTATGATATGTAGTGGGAAGAGTAGTGTTTTATGGATAGAGGATAGCAATGTAGGGCAATGTCGTGAAGTTGGATGTGTATGTTATATAAAGAGGGTTTTCCTGATACCCCTGATGTGTGAGGCAGAAAGATATGTATCCAGCTACCAAGGCCTGGGAGAGAAAATGGAATTCAGGCTATTCCCTGAGTCTCCCGAAACCTTGGCGGTAGTACTTCCCTGGGCGGGGCTGCCTACCCCTACTACCTACAGTAGATCTTAACTTTGCCTGTCATAGTCTTACCTCTTCTGGCCTTTCTCCTGGTCTCCCTTCTCCGGGTAAGAAGGACAGCTGTGCGGGGAGGAGGCTCTGGGGGCGGCTGGGATAGCCCCTCTGGATTTCTCTCTCATGGTGGTGATGCGGCTTGGAAGAAAAAGGGCACATGGAGGTGTAGTGCGTATGCAAGTTTCGGCTTGCATTGCCTTCCTTGCCACCTTTCCTTTTCTTGTTAGCATTGTGGTTCTGGATGGTCACCATGATGTCCTTGCAGGGCGTTGGAGGGAGCACGGGCGTTATAAAGGCGACTCTGGCGTATCTTGGTGGTGTGGTTGGTAGAGCTTCCTTTCTCGGGGGTGTGGTGGTGCGCGTGGAAATATTGCTTGGCGGTAGTGCCGTGGTGTTTGGCTTTTCCATTATATTAATATATACTGTATATACAGTATATAGATAGATAGATAGATAGATAGATAGATACTTCTTGTGTTAGGTTATATATTTTCATATATATCAACTAGAACAGAATTAACTATATTATTATAGGAAAAAACAGAAACTAAATTGACAGTGTATATACAAACATAGAACAGGTGAAAACCTATGTATGCAAACACTCTTCACTGTAACTTTTAAGGGCATATCAATATTAAAAGGATATTTTTCTATAAACACATTTTGTACACTGGGAGAATGTGTGCATGTGATTTGCTGAATCGGTCATTTTCTTAAACCCCATTAAATTGATACACTGTAGTTTGTTTTTATAAAAAAAATACAATTGCCATCTTGAAAAAACTATACAACATAAACTCTTCTGCAGGGGGTATTTCAAAAGATCTCAATTAAACTGGGCATGCACACTTAAATGGAACACGCCAGGGTGTGTTCAGAGAATATAACTAATGTTTGGAGAGTTTTGTCCTGATGAGGTGTGGCGGTGACTGATGTGGTAGTGCTAACCGTTGTTGTGGGCATTTTTGTTGTGGTGATTGTTGTTGTGGTGATTGTTGCTGTTGTGATTGTTGTTGTTTGGGTGATTGTTGTTGGTGTGGTGATTGTTGTTGTGGTGATTGTTGTTGTTGTGGTGATTGTTGTTGTTGTGGTGATTGTTGTTGTGGTGATTGTTGTTGTTGTGGTGATTGTTGTTGTTATGATGATTGTTGTGGTGATTGTTGTTGTTGTGGTGATTGTTGTTGTGGTGGTGATTGTTATTGTTGTGGTGATTGTTGTTGTGGTGATTGTTGTTGCGGTGATTGTTGTTGTGGTGATTGTTGTTGTGGTGATTGTTGTTGTGGTAATTGTTGTTGTGGTGATTGTTGATGTGGTGATTGTTGTGGTGATTGTTGTTGTGGTGATTGTTGTTGTTGTTGTGGTTATTGTTGTTCTGGTGATTGTTGTTGTGATGATTGTTATGGTGATTATTTACTTACTTTTGACTTACTTTTGATGTGTTCGCCACTCTTTGTTGTTGTTGTTGTGGTGATTATTGCTGTGGTGATTATTGTTGTGGTGATTGTTGTTGTGGTGATTATTGTTGTGGTGATTGTTGTGGTGATTGTTGTTTTTGTGGTGGTGATCGTTGTTGTGGTGATTGTTGTGGCAATTGTTGTTGTGGTGATTTTTGTTGTTGTTGTGGTGATTGTTGTTGTGGTGATTGTTGTTGTTGTGGTGATTGTTGTTGTTATGATGATTGTTGTGGTGATTGTTGTTGTTGTGGTGATTGTTGTTGTGGTGGTGATTGTGTTATTGTTGTGGTGATTGTTGTTGTGGTGATGTTGTTGTTGCGGTGATTGTTGTGGTGGTGATTGTTGTTTGTTGGTGATTGTGATTGTTGTTGTGGTAATTGTTGTTGTGGTGATTGTTGATGTGGTGATTGTTGTGGTGATTGTTGTTGTGGTGATTGTTGTTGTTGTTGTGGTTATTGTTGTTCTGGTGATTGTTGTTGTGATGATTGTTATGGTGATTATTTACTTACTTTTGACTTACTTTTGATGTGTTCGCCACTCTTTGTTGTTGTTGTTGTGGTGATTATTGCTGTGGTGATTATTGTTGTGGTGATTGTTGTTGTGGTGATTATTGTTGTGGTGATTGTTGTGGTGATTGTTGTTTTTGTGGTGGTGATCGTTGTTGTGGTGATTGTTGTGGCAATTGTTGTTGTGGTGATTTTTGTTGTAATTATTGTTGTTGTGGTGATTGTTTTTGTTGTGGAGATTGTTGTTTTGGTGATTATTTTTGTTGTGGTGATTGTTGTTGTGGTGATTGTTGTGGTAATTGTTGTGGTGATTGTTATTTGTTGTGGTGATTGTTGTTATTGTTGTGATTGTTGTGATTGTTGTGGTGATTGTTGTTGTTGTGGTGATTGTTGTTGTTATGATGATTGTTGTTGTGGTGATTGTTGTTGTTATGATGATTGTTGTGGTGATTGTCGTGGTGATTGTTGTTGTGGTGATTGTTGTTGTGGTGATTGTTGTGGTGATTGTTGTTGTGGTGATTGTTGCTGTGGTGATTGTTGTTGTGGTGATTGTTGTTGTGGTGATTGTTATTGTGGTCATTACTATTGTGATATTTGTTGCTGTTGTGATGGTGGTGCTGCTGGTAATTTGTGTTATGGTGATGATGGTTGTAGTGGTGGTGACTGTTGCGGTGGTGATTGTTGTTGTTATGATGATTGTTATGGTGGTGACAGTTCTTATTTTTATGGTGCTTGGTGTTATTTTTGTTGTTGTGATGGTGATTGTTTTTGTGGTAATGATTAATGCTGTGTTGATGATTGCCGTTGATGTTGTTGTTGTTGTTGTGGTGGTGGTGGTGGGGACTTGTGAGTGGTTTTGAAGTGAGGAAGGAGGGGGGTGGGGGGGGGGGGGGGGGGGGGGGGGGGGGGGGGAGTTACGGGGGAGGCAAATTAGACGTCACTCGAATCGCAAGGTCCCCAGGGGGACATAGAAAGGGGGTTTGGGGCAGGGGAAGGAGGCGAGTGACCAATATGCACCACAAGTAGCGACGATAATGAAGGAATTACCCAGGGAATAATCGGGCTTTGGCAGGTTATTGTGGTGACGGGGGTGGTGGTGAGATGGTAATGGTTGTGGAGGTGGTTGTGATGCCGATGGTTAAGGTGGTACTGTGATGGAGAGAAGGGGAAATTGGTGATAATGGTGGTGTGGCAGACACTAATAGCCTGCCAGTATTCAAGGGCAGACTAAAGAGGCACATTTTAGAAGATCATATAGAGTGAGAAGTGATCACGTTCTATATATTTCTATATATTTGTAATCTATTTCTAATTTCTAATCTATTTTATATATGTTTAACGTATTTCTGGTATGAGTCATTTATCTGTAAACTCTTAACTCTCTCTCTCTCTCTCTCTCCCGACTTTCACTTTCACTCAAAACCCACCCTTCCCCAGTCGTCACACCCCCCTTTACCTCCCCGACCAAATACTCACTCTCACTCCCACTCCTACTCTCACCGTAATGGTAGTTTCTAAATACATTCTATAATAATCCTAAGGCTACAGAGTTTTATATCACTAACGCTCACTATCTTTCACTTTATCTCTCTCTCTCTCTCTCTCTCTCTCTCTCTCTCTCTCTCTCTCTCTCTCTCTCACATTTTAGAAGATCATACAGTGTGAGAACTGATCACGTTCTACATATTTGTAATCTATTATTAATCTATTTTATACACGTTTAACGTATTTCTGGCAGGAGTTATTTATCTGTAAACTCTTAACGACACTGTTAATGTATTATGCATTATGTAATTTGTTTAAAATTAATTTATTGTATGAACAGCCGTTGTATATTTAACAGAAGAAAATAATCTGAATCTAAATCTGAATCTCTAGGAGCACAGGGAATGGTTAGTATTACAAAGATCCTGCGGTTCATTCCGGGGAGATAGTCTAAGTGTCTATGTATTATGTAATTTGTTTAAGATGATACTATTGTATGAACAGCCATTGTATATTTAATGGAAATAAAATAATCTGAATCTGAATCTGGTGGAGTGAAATATTATTGGTGATAATGGGGGTGTAGTGGAGTGAAGGAAAATTGGTGATGATACTATTAGTGGAGATATGGTGAAGGCAGTATAGTTGGGGTGATGTTGGAGTGATTGGAGATATATTGTTGGTTTTGGAAAGATGCCAATTGGAGGAAATATAAGATACAGAGTTATGGTGTGGTGAATTGTATATAGATTTACAATTAATTTGGTGAATAGATGGGATGTGCATAGCAATGGATAAGAAATATGGGATATGATGGAGATCAAAATGTGAGATGTGATATTGAGGTGATAGAAGAGAGATATTGGAGAGATAGGTAGTGTGGTGGAGAGCCAAGAGAGATGGCTGTAGTGATACAGGTGTAAAGCACGATGCTGGGATAGGATTGCAGTGCACAACTGTAGGTCAATGAAATTCCCCTTTCCTTGCAGACAAGTCAAACCTTATCTTTGCCTTTCTCTTAATTAATCTGTGTATTCACGCACTTTCGTTTATACTACGATTTATCAAACTCTCAACTTAGTCTCAAGTTTTTCGTGAACGGATCGAAGTAAATTGACACAGCTTGAATAAAACAATAATTACTACGAGGTAAAGGTGGGATAATAAGGGAAATCTTGCAATTATTTGAATCCCTACCCATGGCTCTTAAAAAGCTAAACAAAATGTGCTGGTGGTAGCTAGAATAAAATAAAACAATCATGAGACTGAAAACATAACTATGCCTTCCATAACAAAGTTTCGTCAAGTGATTATACAACTATTTGATATATTTCAGAAGCATATTAACTGATTATGCGTGCAATTGGGAGATGGTTAAAAAGGAAGGGTATTTTCTAGAGATCCGTTGGGACCACAATACAACAACATGATCGGTGATGGAGTAGTTAATAGTCGTGGGGAATGAGACAAAGATAAATACTTCATATTATGTGAGAATGGACAAAGGGACATGGGAGACAAACCAACCAGACGTGAGATATGAGGCAAAGTGAAAGGAGAGATGAGACAAGGGATATGATAGATGTTATATATAATACACAAACATATGAAAGATTAAATATAATATATAGGGACATGATGTGGAAAATATTCCCACAGATAAAGTATGATAGGACTATATTTTCATAACCAATTACTTAGTATACATAATGTATAAAAGATTGTATGGAAGATCGGTGATGGGTAGATTTAAGTTAGTTTCGTTAATTTTTATTATTGTTAGGTAAGCTTTGTGATACTACTGAGAACGAAGCTTCAGTTAAGTATTTATGATATGTACAGGCTATTCGCAAAGTTTCGAAGCCATTATTCATTGTAGTCTCGAGAAGAGTTAACCAACACGAGTTGGGGTGTAATTCGTGGAGTTTAAGGCAGTCTACAATATACCTCAGTCGAGTTCACATCTCTGTTAAAGTGATATTTAAGTTAATAGCCGAAAACCCACGTGACAACGAGCAACCTACGGACTATTATTTACAATTATTGTTGTAATAGAAGAATAACATTACGTGGCCAGCACGACGAAGTTTTAGTGTCGGCTATCACCATATAACCAACTAATATATCAACGGTTCGCCATCCCCGGATAAGTATTCTATTATTACCAGTGGCCATTAGGTATATAGGAGATTACTTTAGGGATAGGCGTTACGAGGCTCAACAATTAAAAACCACCCAGTAAGTTTACCGCAATATTTCGTATCTTGCTAAATTCCGGTTATAAGTTTATAGTGTTGATTTGCTCATTAAATAATTACAATGTTAATTTGCTATGTAAAATATTAGTCCATATTGTTTACCTTGTTTCAGGTGGGCGTTTAGCCAACCAGGGAAAAGGTAACTAACTTCGAACTAGTGAGTATATATTGAGTGATTGCTTCAAAGTGATCACAGCTATACCGTATTTATATCAAGCCCATTGGTTAGTTTATGTGAAATATTTAGCCAGATGAAGGACGGTTAGGGCTACCGTGGCGAATATTTTAACACATGACAATATATAAAATACAAATGGATATAAGAAGGAGAAAGAGGGACATGAAGGAGGAGACACAAGAAAATGAGAACTATTTGTAAGTGATATACAAATATTAAATAGCAACATACGTGATTAGAGAGAAGAACGTGAAATATAAGATCGACATTATTGCGGCACCATTATGATAGACGGTTTTGGACAAATACTTTATGAAAAAATATTTAGGAGGTGAACACTAGTCAGGAGAGGCAAATAGAAATTGGGGTAGGCCTAAGAGAGAGAGCGCGAGCGCGAGATATTTGATTTTGCCCCGAGGGGCGAGTTTATTGAGCAGCGCCCCCCATCCTGTGAGGGGACAACCACTAGTAAGGCGATACATACTGCTCAAAGAGCCATTATTCCACTGAAACAACAGCATCGTCGTCTGGTTACATTCATATTTGTGTTTATAAGTCAGGTTGGCATTATTCAGATGTGTTCTTATAGTTTCCTCATTTAATTGTCACATGGTCTGTATATAAAAAAAAAAAAAAAAAAAAAAAAAAAAGCTTGTAGTGACTGAATTATTAATTGACAGGTTGTAAATAATAGCACTACAGAACTAGTGCAATCGTATGAGGAGACTATTCATATTTTCATTACATCAATGATTATTCAGATCATAGTTAGCTGAATACAATTATTACAAAAATAGGCAATGGTATAAATCAACATAATACATAATTTAATACAGGCGGACATAATCATGATCCGGTTCGTTGTGCACTGGGAGCTAAGGTGTCTTGAGATCGCCTCGTACCCATACACAACGAACGTATTATAGTCTGCATGGTTGGTATCTAATTGAATATACTTAGTGGGTATTTCAAGAATGTCAGGGGGTAAGGAAATGTGATTTGTATATTAGAAGACTGTGATTAACGAGACTTGTAACATGTGGAGGGAGGTGGTAGAAAGAAAGGGATCTCGTTGGGGGTGGAAGTTTCGCTCCCAGGAATTTTCGTTCCTGTGGTATTTCAATAATAATAATAAAATAATAATAATAAGGGGACAACCACTGGTAAGGCAATACATACTGCTCAAAGAGCCATTATTCTACTGTAACAACAGTATCGTCGTCTGGTGTTATTATAGTTTCCTCATTTGATTGCCACATGTGCTGTATATACGTGCTTATGAGAAGAAAAAAAACAAAAAAACAATGTGACTGAATTATTAATTGACAGGTAAATAATAGGACTACAAACTAGTGCAATCATATGAGGAGGCCATTCATGTTTTCTTACATCAATGGTTATTGAGATCATAGTTAGCTGAATACAATTATTACATACATGATGTGACTAATATTTCGAACTACATTAATTATTATGCAATAATAGTACGACAAATATATTACAATCATATGAGGGACACTTCACATTCTTCATTACATCAACGGTTATTGAGGTCATAGTTAGCTGAATACAAGAGTCACATACATAATGTGACTAATATTACCAACTACCGAAGTTATAATGGAATTATAGTAATACAAATATTTTACAAAGATGAGTTACATGGTTCAAATTCTTATTACAATAATGGTTATTGAGGGGATAGTTAGCGCAATATGACCAGTGGAGAAGTTTACATGCCGATAGTAATATAATATTTAGTAGGGTGTGTGGTTATGGGAGAGAGGGAGGGGGGTTGTAGGAGGTAGAGGAATGGGTGGGAGAGGAGGAGGAGTAGGGGGGGGGGGGGAGGAGGAGGAGGATGTAAGGTACTCCAGGGAGGAGGAAAGTGTGAGAGGGGAGGTGTGTGTGTGTGTATGTCCCTTCTTAAACATCCTAGAGGGACCCTACCCGTCGTGACCCAGTCACCAGACCCCAGCCAATGCCTTCTCTATACATAATTATGTATAGAGAAGGCGTTGCCCCAGCACCCAAAACACACAGCCATACAGATTCAGATTCAGATTCAAATTATTTTATTTCCATAAAATAATATTCGGAGGGAAGGTGCAAGTGGTCCTCCGGGAGGGATGTGCCGCATATCCGGAGGTACTTGTACATCAAGCCATTAGCCGAGAATATTGAGGACAATACAGCAGTATGGTTAGGGGTTTTGTAGGAGGTAGAGGAATGGGTGGGAGAGGAGGAGGAGTAGGGGGGGAGAGAGAGAGAGAGAGAGAGCTGGGAGAGGGGAGGGGTTGTTTGTGTATTAGTGTGTTTGTGTGTTGTGGGGGAGGCGACCACGTGCATTATTTACTGGGACAGTGGAGGCCTTCTCTAATGGAGAAATATTTACGTGAGATGGGAAGAGTAGAGGGTGTTTGTACGTGTGAGTATGCTGGGGAGTGTGTGTGAATGTGTGAGTTGGTGCATGTGGGTGAAAGAGTGTTTACCTAGTTGTATTTTCCTAATTGTGTTTTACAGGGTTGGTATTTATTCTCGTAGTATCCCGTCTGCTATTAAGTTATCACACTTTCCTTTAAATACGCCATACTTTGTACGCACACACAATTGTTTGGTAAGCTATTCCACTTTGGAATGGTTCTGTTTGGAAATCCAAATTTCCTAACATATTTCTTGCACCTTTTCTTCAGAAGTTTAAGATCGAGTCATCTTGTTCTTCCGGTTGTCAATGAACTTCTTCCCGTGAACACATCTATAAAGCGATATCATGTCACCTCTTCTCTCTTCAGGTGTTGTAAGGTCCAAATGTTGTATCCTCTCCTCGTACTGTAGATCCTTCAGTCCCGGTGTAATATGCACTCCCCAGTCGTTTTTATACATATAACTTGAACTCTCCAGAAATTATTATACATACAATTTACACTTCCCAGTGCATATAATACGTGCAATATACACTCCCTTTGAATAATATGCACTCCCCTGTTTCAATTTGTTAACGTTATGACCATTTTAATAATATATTACAATTTAAACATTTCTTCATTGCTACTGGAATGGTTGTGTATCTTTCAATACCATATCTCAGACCAGTCTCACTAAACTTGAAAGATACTCTGTTTACACCTTATTTCGCGTTATATATATTAATTTATTTTATTATTTTATTATTTTTTATTTTAATATTTTATTATTATTATTATTATTATTATTATTATTATTTATATATATTTATTTATTTATTTCGTGTAATTATTTCGGTTAGGTTATGTTAGGCTAAGTTAGGTTAGGTAGCAACTAAGGGAGTGCAAATATTTCAAGGAGAGTTTAAATTATACGTGTAATAATGACTGGGGGGAGTGCAAATTATACGTATAATAACGACTGGGGAGTGCAATGTCTAGTAGAGTGCATATTAAATACTACACCGGCACCCACCTAGTAATAACTATGTATTTTTCAAGCTTGTTAATGTGTTCAAGTGAGGAATCTCCACCACTGAAGCATATTCCAGGCATGTTCAATTGTTCATATGAATTGAGTTATTAGTAACTTTACCATGATATCTTCATTTAGGTATTTAAATGCTACCTGTATGTTTGTTTATCAAACATATGCTTTTCTGACAATACAATTGATATGGTCACTTGAGTATAGCTTGGTATTAACTAAAATACCGAAATCCTTCTCGTGTTCTGACATTCCTAACACTATACCACCTATCCTGTCGATTCCATGTGATCTCTGACTTTTTTCAACTTCCATCACGTGAAATATTCAGCATCAAATTCCATTTTAAGTGTGTGTTTGTGAGTGTGTGAGTGAGTGTGTGTGTGTGTACTCATGTGCGCGCATTTGTGTGGTAATTAAGGGCCTAGGAAAGCTTACACAGGGTATTATGAATAAGTTCCCTTACCTTAGGTTACCTTAGGTTGTGTTCGCCACTCTCCTAGCAGCACCGAGGAGCGCGTCGCCCCTCGTTGTGGGTTGTGTAATGTATTTCTATTTGTAAATGATTAAGCACATGGATTAACTTAAATTATAGTATATTAAAGAACAATTGAAATAATACACCGTCTGGGCCAACAACAAAAATAAAAAAAATTGGGAAAAACAACTGAATAATTTGTATATATTTAAGCACATAAGAACATAAGAAAATGGGAATCTGCAGAAAGCCGATCGGCCCACAGAAGGCAGATCCCTGTTACACCCAACTCCAATTACAAGGCCTAATTATAGGCCCAACTCACCAATACCCTGGGGACCGACCCCACAAAAACTTAAAAAGATTACGGGGATCTACAGAGCGCCGATTGGCCCACACCCGGCAGATCCCCCCTCATACCCAATATAATCTTTTATTCTGTAATACCCGCAGATTAAACACGCTCTCAAACTCCTTCCCCCCATGTCCCAATATCTCTCCCGCCGGTTCTATTATGTATATGATGTATCTTGTCTTTGTATGTTAAAGTCAAATGATATCATCATCCTGATTGTATTTCATGTTATTTATCTACCGATTATGATTTGTAAATAAACTCTTATAAGCTTTACATGTTTATATATTCTAATATAAATACCTCCATTAGAGATGAGAACCTCCTATTATCACAATACCTGGCTAAAGACACATAATATAGACTGTTTGAGCTTGGTATTTTAATTTCAACTCTTGAATTCTCTCGTTCACTCTCATTCTCCTAATTTTCTTCTCCATTTCTCCCTATTTGTTTCTGGTATTCTTCCTCTCCTCTCTTATCCCTTCTCTCTTATTCTTCTTATGTTCTCAGCTTTCTTCCTCTCCTCTCATATCCCTTCTATCTTGTTCTCCCTTTGTTCTCGGTTTTCTTCTTCTCCTCCTATTCCTTCTCTCTTACTCTCCATTTGTCCTCGGCTCTCCTATCCCTTCTCTCTTACTCTCCTCATTCTCTTCCCCATTTCGCTTCACCTCTTCTCTTCCTACTTCCTCCAGTCTCCCATCCTTTATACCCTTACATTCTTCCTATATCTGCATCTCTATGTTTTGCCTTCCTTAAATACTAAATTGGTAGTCTGTCTCACACTCTCTCTCTCAGCATATTACTCCATCCCCCAGGAAACCCAAGCTCTCTTATCCCCCCGCTTCCTGCCTCTGTGTGGAATTGTTTGTCCGCCTGTCTGTTTGTTTGTGTGCTTATACCATCTATTTGTGGAGGTGTGCGTGTTTGTCTTCCTCTTCTCCTTCAATACGTTTCTTACACTTCCTCTTCCTCCTCCTCTTTACACTCTTCCTTCTCCCTTTTCTTATTTTTCTCCTATTCCTCGTCCTCCAGTTTCTCCTTACCTTCCTTGTCCTCTTCGTCCTCCTCTTTCTTATTACCTTCCTCCTCTTCCTAGCAATTCCTGCTCTTATTTCTCAAATGTTCTGGTGGCTATCTTTACAAATATGTGTTCTCATTCTCTGTGGTAACTCCGTACTTATCGTTTGTCATAATATAACTTTCGTTTTTTTTTTCGTTTATATTATTCTTGCATTGACCTTTTTATTATAAGTTTTATCTGCATTATATTTCCCGAACTTCTAGAGAACAATAACATGTTTATTATATTAATTAAGTTTGGGAAGGACTTCTCCGCAACAAATGGTTAATTCTATCTTGAATAATAATGATTTTAATGTTACAGGATTACTGCTTTAATATATTATTTGATACACCATTCATGCACTAATTAAGCTACTATATGTGCAACTTTTGGCAAATTAATCAGTGAAAGTACTGTTATATGAATAGCGCACTTATATTACTGCAATATTCAAAAGTTTTGTTTGTCTTTCTTACATATTTGTAGAAACTTGAAGGTATACACCAACAAAAACTTCAATATAGTTAAAAGGATCGATTTCCAAGGAAATCGACTTGCCTATTGCTCTTATTAATACCAATAATTTTGTTACATCTGTAAAGGTACTATATGTGTAATCTTCGCTTGGAGCTTATGTTGCACACTGCGATTATCTTACATCATAATTCCACAAGGGAACAAAATAAAGATGCATTTATTGTTCATGGGAGAGGATTAAAGGAAAGTCGCTGAGATAATCCCTTTGTGTGAGAGTACCTGGATACGATGAATTGGTTCACCCCCTTCGGAAAATAGTTAAATATTCATCCCGTGATTCACCCGCAGATATAAAAGCCAGAGCCGATCGTCAAAATATTAATTATTAATTCTCTCGTTTTCAGTCATTATAACCAAGGCACATTACCACAGTCTTCTTACCTTACACCCTCCACTATTGTCTGATTTTGTTTCCGAACTGACGGTGATATGAATCCCTTAGCAGCTTTTTTCTCGATTCTTAATGGAAAAATATGAAAATGCCATGTCCCTAAATCATATAAATACCAAGTTTTAATTATTATAGACATATTTCGGTACATAATCTTCATAATAGTTGAGTAATTAAGACGAGGACATGAAAATATATCGTCAGCTGAAGATAAACCGGCTTTAGGACTTATGCCACATCTTATAAATATAAATCGGATCAATTAATATAAAACAATATCTTGGTTAATAATTACCATTCTTACCATTCATTTCATCACAATTTACATTATGACTTCATTGTAAACACCAATAATATCAGATATAAATCATTAATAGGGCTAATAAATTTCCTCAATAATATACAAAATTCATCCATCATTTAATCATCGGTTAGATATACAATCATCTATACAAGACACTCAAACATTCATAACCAGGAGTCACAATCAAAGGGTAATATTAAAAACTCATCAACAGTATCATCTATTACAATATATTATAACTAAGATTCTATCTATTGTAGAGTTCGCCACTCGCAAGTGGAACCGATGAGCCCGCCGCCCTTTGGTATTTTACATAAGGTTTGTTCCCCTAAACAGGTTGTCAACAAGACCAATGAGTCTCATCCACCCGGAGTTTTATATGGTTGTCTTCCCCAAATTCTAGAAAGTAGCCCCCTAGATGGTCGAAATGTATGGTACATCACTAATAGTTATTACAACAAACAAACACAAACACAAACACTAACTCTTATACAAAACACACGTATCCAAACTCTTCCACAAAACACACATACCCAAACACTCATACAAACACACACACACTTACACAAAACACACACATCCAAATTCCCATATAATACACACACACACACACACACATCCAAACTCAAACAAAAGACACGCATCCAAATTCTCATACAAAACTCACACACAAAACACACACACACACATCGAAAGTCTCACACAAAACACAAATCCCCCACCTTTAAAATGGCTCGTGTGACACCATATTATTCTTTACAATCAGATAACTCAAGTATATATGGTTATTCCAGCAGGTGATTATATTCAACATAGGAAGCACCTGCCAGAGTTACAGGGTCAATCTAGAGTTTATTTGCTAATAATTCCTATAGGCCCTCCTTAACTTAAACACTTGGAAGTTACTTTAGTGAGGAAGGTAAATATGAGATCTATGGGTAGGGGATTGGGTTTAGTAGGAAAGAATGGTGGTGATTAGAAGTGGAATCAGTTGCTGTTTGCTGATGACACAGCACCGGTGGCGGATTCTGAGGAAAAGCTGGAGCGAGTAGTAAAAGAGTTTGGTGTGGTATGTGGGAGGAGGAAGCTGAGGGTGAATGTCAATAAAAGTAAAGTGATGGTGTGTAATAGGGATGCTCGTAGGGTGAATCTAAATGTATGACTGGATGGGGAAATGCTGGAACAGGTGTAGTTATTTAAATATCTAGGAGGAGTGATAAGCAGGGACGCAGGTGTGGGAATGGAGGTAAGACAGAGTGTGTGAGAGAAGGAAAGTTTTCGGACCAATGCGAAGTATGTGGAAGGTGGGAAATCTCGGATTGAAAGCTAAAAGTGCAATGTACCAAGGGATAGTTGTACCAACAGTGATGTAAGGAGCTGAGACATGGGGTCTGAATATACAAGAGAAAAGAAGGTTGGATGTGATGGAGATGAGCTGCTTGAGCAATATGTGTGGAGTGACACGTAGAGACAGATTGAAAAATGAAGAGGTATGTAGGAGAGTGGGACAACAGGAACCCCTATCGGCCAGAGTGGAAAGAAAGGTGCTATGCTGGTATGGACATGCTGAAATAATGGGAGATGAAAGGCTTACAAAGAGAATATATGAGTCGGAAACAAGGGGAAATAGATTGAGAGGAAGACCTCGGAAGAGATGCTGTGCAAAAAGCGTTGAAAGATAGAGAGATGACTGAAGAACAGGCAATAGAAGTGGTGATGAATAAGGATGAATGGAGAAAGATTATGAATAGATGAGTGATAACGCAGTCATAAGGAGTGGGGGTCAGGCTCCAGTTAGACTTAATAATTGTCAGTCAGGCGCCTGGCCCAGGGAGCCGGTTTATGTATGAAGGGCCATGCCTGGAAGTGATATGGGTGAGCATTGCGGTGTGCTTTGGTGCATGTCTGCCTGCTGAGACTGGAACCTCTCTGGAAGGTCTAGGACCTGGGAGCCTAATGCTGGGGACCCCAAATGGTCCTCTGGGTCTTCTCCTGGACGACCTAGATTGGTGTGAAGTCTTATTTTTATTATATTTTGTTGCTTATGTTCGAGCTGTCTCGAGTCTGCCACCACCAGCTTTGGGGTATGTGCCTGAGTATATACATAGTACATATATACATACAACTTTAGTTAAGTACTGGTATATAAATCATAGTCTGATGAAATTTTCGTACTTTCCGTCCATTGAATGGAAAAAGAAAAAAAAATACCTTCGGCAAAAACTTTTCGCAGTAGCACGTAGTTCGGGAAGGTGTGGTGGAGTGGTCTTGCTACTGGACTGGTAAGCTTAAAGGTGGGTGTGCATGCTATTATTTTCCTCCACAATCATTACCGGCAGTGTGCACTATAGCTTTTGGTGCAATATTTTCTCCTACAATGGCTTAATTATTTATATAATAGCCAAAATAGGATATGGGTGACACTTTTCTGGATTCGGAGTTTAAGCGCTCTGATGACATATGCCCAGCAACACAACAAGCTCTTCTGACAGGTGCAAATGGAGGATAGTGACCGTTCCGATTCGTTTGCCAATACTGAGGGTGATAACCGTGATTATGGCGAAGAACCTCAAGTGATGAATATTGGTGGTGTCCAGGCTTATATGTATGAACCTGTAGGACGAGATCCAGCAGCAGGAGAGGAGGGAGAAGCAGCTGTGATTACCGCCCGCCTTGTTTACACTACTCGGAGCCGCGGCGAACGCTAGCGATCATGTCGCCGTCTATTTTGACTGCATTTGGATACAATAATGAAAGCCCGCCCCTCACGCCTCCATGACTTATTGTCATCATCATATACATTGCCAACAGGGTGCAAATAACAGAAAAAATTGCCGTAAAAATAGACGGGAACTTAACCGCGGCGATCGACTTATGTAAACATGATGACCGTACGCCTGGTCACTACATATCCTTCCCAACAATGTTTGCGCCACTCGCTGTTTTTTTTTTTTTTTAAATATTATAGCCTAGTTGCTAGTAGTTGAATTTCAGCCAATACATTTCTTTAGCCTAGGTTAGGCCTATATCCATCGACGCTGACTGTATAATTTGGGCCATATTATCCACTCTCCCGACTCCTGAAATTGGCAAGCACGTATGAGTGGGAGGGTGGTTTGGGGGATGGTGGGGGAAAGGTAGAAGGGCAATTGACTCGTGTTACAAATATAGAGCCGATTGGGGAGGTAGTTTCGCCACCACGGATTTTCATTGTTTTATGTGATGATCTACGGATAGGCTGGAAGTGGGTGGTGGGAGGAAGTTGGGGTTAAGACAGAAGGGTAGGGGACTTGTCACACAAATATGGAACCAATTGGTGAAGTCGTTTCGCCGCCACATATTTTCCTTTTTTCCTTTGTGATGGCCTGATGCGGCGACCCATGGTCGGCGAGTGAATTGGGGGAGGGGGTTGGGGTGGTGGTAGCAAGAAGCCAGAAGGGTAAGGTACAGTTGCGGAAGGGAATTTTTATACCCCCTTGGGTCTGCCTCTATACCCTAGCACACACCTCGGTGTAGTATTGGATAAGATTTGTGAATGAATGAGAGTGAAATATGTAACGACGAATATGGTTGGCAGATCGGTTGCCAACAATCCTTAATTATAATAATATAACTAATTTATATTAATTAGGCAAGTGAGCATAATGATCAACTACATGAATAGTGTGTATATGCTCTACTGATTATATTTGAATTTAATTATTAGTAGTAGACATTGGTGATGATGAAAGGAATTAATAAGCATATTTAGACATCGTATAAATTTGGTTCAGCTGTGGTTGTCATACATCAGCCACCTTCAAAACAGAGACGGGTGGTGATCGGTAGGATTCGGAAATGGTTCATGGAACTCGCTTTGATTTACATCCCTGGCTTGAAATATTAATTCCTAACTTCATTAACTGGTATATATATGTATTGTATATATATATATATATATATATATATATATTGTGTATGTGTAGAGAGAGCGAGAGGGAGAGGGGAACAAGAACTAGACAGATAGTCAAGTAGTAAGTAAAATAGTATATATTAACATTGATCTGAACAAGAAGGAATGCATTAATAATTGACGATAAACAGTAATGGTTACAAATAATATACCATATTCTTCCTCAAATGTTCTGTGTTTATTACTTGTATTACTACGGGAAAAAGGAGTGGTTGTGCAAGCACGTTAATTGTAAGAGAATCGAAAGAAATATTATTTTCTACAACCTGGTTCTGCCATTTGTGTGGACAGTCCTATGATCACTACCATAGCTGCCTGACGTATTTCATTAGTTATGTTACTAAGATACAGTACCGTCATTATCTAAATCTAATCTAATCTAATCTAAAGTTACCTACAGTAAGTTAGATGACGTTTTATAGAACTCAAGGACATTATTTCAATAAGGGAGGAAGGCAGGGAAGGCTTGCACGGGGTGGCGCGAAAGTGTGTGTAGGTGAGGGTGGGGGGGATGTCTAGGGCAGTGATGTCAGGTTGGTGAATGATATCTATTCGGCCTTCCCTCTTCAGGCTAGCGAACGGTAGAGAGCTGATTTTATGGTATAAAAATGAACTCTGGCGAAGCCGGATACATTTTTCTAAAGGAGCTGGCTACCGCTCGCAAGCTTTAAGATAGTGAGCGATAGTGACCTGATTTTTCGGTAGAAAAATCTGTCCGGCTTCGCCAGAATTAATATTTCAACCGAAAAATGAATTCGCTACAGGTCGCTAGCCTGAAGAGGGAAGGCCGAATGGATATAATTCACCAAACTGGCATCACTGGTTTAGGGTCATACCTGAGAAAAATGGCAGAATCTAGTTGTGATGGTTAGAGAATTAAATAATTATTTGCTTAATAATTAAATAATTAATTTAATTCTTAACTTCATTAACTGCTATATATATATTGTGGAGAGAGAGAGAGCGAGAGTGAGTGAGACCTCTCCATGAACTCGATGCAAAATGAAGCAAATTAATTTTGTATTTACCTATTTCCCCAACTTGACACGCACACGATTATGTTTTATATATTTGTATTACTATTTTGTTTAATATACAGGCAGGACATTAACTTATGTCATTACTCTCTTAAACTCTATAAATGTATGTGTATCACACATGATCATATTACCAATGTTTGAGGCAGGTGTTGATCAATTATAATTCTTGGAATTGTTTAGTGGCACCCTCTATCTATCGCCTCCGTGGTTATTATTTACATAATAAGATGCTGAAAAGTTATACGAACTGGTATATGCTTATCCTGTATTTGATTGCGCTATATACTAATATATAGACAAAAGGATTCATAGAAGATTCGAACATCAGTGATACTTGGAGTAAAAACTACTTGTGACGTCAGGACGCTCATACCTCTCTTATCACGGTGGTGTTATCAAGGGTAATATTAGCTAGGTCAGGCATAGTCTTCCCAACCCTTGCCTCGTTCGCATTTTCCCTGTTCCTCCAAGAGATGAATCGTCACTAAGAGAAGCTCTGCAGACGCGGAATGATTGTCGGCATGAGGAAAGCTGGCACTTCTATCGGTGGTCTAGCCAGGCAAATGGGAATATACAAGTCAACTGTGAGGCTTTGGTGCCAACATTGGGAACAAAGTGGCAACCTGAAGGATAAACCAAGATGTGGCGGTCCTAGGAAGACTGCAGCAGAAGACCGCAGAATCGTGGAAGCTATAGTGGAATCCCCTCTCACAAATGCTGTATCATTAACGGAACAACTGCAGTTGCCAATATCAGCAAGGACAGTCCGAAATAGGCTCCATGATGCTGGCATACATCACAGGATACCAGTTGTTAAAGAAAAGCTACAGCAGCATCATCGGGAGGCAAGGCTTGCATTTGCTTTGGAAAATGTTGACAACGACCTCGATTACTGGGGCAGGGTAATATTTAGTGATGAAAAGACATTTGCTTCTACTACCCATGGTCGTCTCCACTGCTGGCGTACAAATAACACCAGATATGATGAACAGAACATTCACGAGGTGGCTAGAAGTGGACAAGTCACATGTAACGTCTGGGGCTGGATACATCTGTATGGTATTTGAGAATTGGCACAGATCCAAGGAAGATTCATGGCAGAGAAGCATCTAGAGATTCTGGAGGAGGTGATGGTGCCCTCATTGCGTGCTATGGCTCTACCCTTTCCTGAGCGCATGATTTTCATGCAGGTATTTTAAACTTATATACTTTCTATACAGGGCATCCCACCAGTATAATTAGATACTCCATACTTATGGAGG
The DNA here is from genome assembly GCA_032716605.1 of Paralithodes platypus. NCBI lineage: Eukaryota > Metazoa > Arthropoda > Malacostraca > Decapoda > Lithodidae > Paralithodes > Paralithodes platypus. Next base: position 18,952,572 of record CM064543.1, on the reverse strand, counting down.
TGAATATTTGGATAATTTTAAGCAGAAAATACTCTATAAACAAACATGTCTAATACTCAACCGGTGTGGAATTACAGTTATTGAGAAACGGTTGAGAATTGAGCATAGGTTTTGTTTAGAATTACCTAAAATATTCCCCTCCTGAAATATATAAAAATAGATTGTTGGACAATTTGTATGTCTTTCTTCGATATCTTCATCGAGGAAATGCACTACTACGTCATAAGTAAATTTATTTATTTATTTATTTATTTTTAGTCTGGCATTATTTTCCAGACTGACAGGACAATTATTTTATATAGAACTGCAGACCAGTCCTTAACGTCTAACCTCATACAAGATTGGGATTTACCTGTTTATAATTCATTGTGATGAGGCACACTCATTCGTCAGATTACCCTACAATGAATTATAAAGAGGTAAATCCCGTTCTTGTATGAGGTTAGGCGTTAAGGGCTGGTCTGCAGTTCTATACAAAAAGGAAATTTATCTATAAAAAAACATAACTTTGCAAATAATTGTATATCTTTACACGATTTATATATATTCATTGATCTTATAACGATGTGTAGCATATACCCTGATCGGAGCAGAGGTAAATACGATAGAAATAGAGATCCCGCTAGTATGATGATTCCTTATGCATCAATTAAATTTAAGTAAGTTTAATCTTTATCAACTTATTAGAATGCAAGCTATACAGTACAAATATCCCCACTAGTATGTATGGTATTTAGTTGGTATTCTTGGTAACAGTAAGTGCATTAATGAAACTTTATTTCATAGGAAAATTATTAAATTAATGTAATAAAAACCTTTACCCAGTACGGTATGAACTATATTTGCTGCAATACAGGTTTTCATTTTAGTTCATGTAATGATATCGACTTGGTTCTTATTGTTAACATTGAACATAATGTAATGATAATGTTGTAAATGATGCATATTTCTATACACAGGATAACTGTCCCATTCACACTGCAAGGATCATCCGACAGTGGTTTGGAGAACAGCGCGACATCTACCTCTTCCAGTGGCCAAGCAAAGGTTGTGACCTGAACCCTATCGAAAACATCTGGGGCAACATCGTCAACAGTTGGGAACCTGGCCAGGAACGAACTTTCCAGCGGCTCTTGCAGCACACTATGGAGGAGTGGGAGCTATTCCGTCGGAACCAGAGAACCATCTATAACCATGTATCTTCTCTACCTAGGAGGTTGCAGAGTGTAATTGACAATAATGGTGGTTGGACAAAGTATTAAGAAGTGGAACAATATATATATATATATATATATATATATATATATATATATATATATATATCTTATTTTCTATCTACAATGTTTTATTGTAAGACAAAATATAATTTGTTTAGTTAACTATCGTAATCTCTTTTTATACTGACATACACCCAATTATGTAGCGTTACGAGTTGTAGATTGATACACACAATTCAAAAGGGATTATAAACATATAATAATAAAGCTGGAATTCTGAGACAATAATTAATTTTCTTTAAACCCCTTTATTGTGATCCTGGATAACCATATTGTAAGTAACATTCATCTAAAACCTAAAGCATTATTATTAATGGTAATTAAAATCAAAGTTATACGTAAAAACTTTGTATATGCAAGTTGATAATATAAAAATAAATAGTTATTAATCAAGATAACTACAGGCATTAAGAGTATAGCGGTCAAGGATGCTTCAATGGAAACAATGCACAGTCGATTGTAAAATCACGTTCATTAATGTTCGCTGTCAACATATAACTATCGCATAAACCTTGGGTGTGGGGGGTAAGAAAGAAGTGATGAACAAGTCGCAAAGAATCTCTCTCTCTCTCTCTCTCTCTCAGTAGTATCGAGAAAACTGCAGGAATTACTATTATAGCCATCAAGGATGTTTGAAGGAAAACCACAAAAATAAAAAGCACAGCCGATTGTAAAATCATGTTCATTAATGTTCGCTGTCCTAATATAACTCTAGCATAAACCTAATTGTGAGATAATTGTAAAGCAAAACCATGTATGAATTGTTATCATTTAGTTTAAATTTCCATAGGGCATAGATAATCATGATGATTAATTAATCGCAAAAAGTAAACTTCTTTTCTATTGCAAATATATAGTATGAATGTGTGTGTGGAGGATGGGCGGAGTGGGGGTGGGGTTGGGGGTGGGGGGGAAGAAATTAACAGCCGTATTCTTTACAAATTCTTTCCCTTCCTAACGACTGACACCGAACGGATATTGTGGGAGTGAACGTTGTTTACAGAAGTCAGAGGGATTAGCACGGTCATTTCTAAGAGTATAGTCATTTTTCAGGTATTCTCATCCAGTTTAGATTTGCCGGACTATTGACAGTCGCAAGTTGTTGGGAGACATATCCGTGTGAATCAGCCTTAGGGCATGGTTACAATACACGTGCTAAAAGGGTTACTTTCTGTCAAGTAAAACTTTACAAAAGTCGCAATAAAAGGCTCAACGAAAGCAACTTAGGGTGACTTGGGACAATTGAATAAAAGCTAATTAAAAATTTAGTATAACGCTAGTGAAGATTGAATTGCTACCTGGCTCCTACTCGTTCCTAGTAATGTGACTAACACGCCCCTAATGAGTACTTCATATCCAGACAGGGCAGAGACTTGTTAGCTCAGACAGCAAAGATACCAATTAGACATATGCATGTAACAATGCTTTCAAGATATAACTGTAAATTTTCATAGAGGGAAAATTAATCACATCCTAACAAACTTAGTTTATATTATTAATCACACCCATAGTTCTTAACATCAACCCTCACCAACCAAATGTCAATGAAACAAATTTATGAATAAATAATTATTTAATTATTAAACAAATAATTATTTAATTCTCTAAGCATCACAACTAGATTCCGCCATTTGTCTCAGGCATGACCCTAGACATCCCCTCCCCCCCCCCCCCACCCACACTTTCGCGCCGCCCCGTGCAAGCCTTCCCTGCCTTCCTCCCTTATTGAAATATGTCCTTGAGTTCTATCAAACGTCATCTAACTTACTGTAGGTAACTTTAGATTAGATTAGAGGTAGATAATGCCCGTACTGTATATTAGTAACATAACTAATGAAATACGTCAGGCAGCTATGGTAGTGATCATAGGACTGTCCACACAAATGGCAGAACCAGGTTGTAGAAAATATTTCTTTCGATTCTCTTACAATTAACGTGCTTGCACAACCACTCCTTTTTCCCGTAGTAATACAAGTAATAAAAACAGAACATTTGAGGAAGAATATGATATATTATTTGTAACCATTACTGTTTATCATCAATTATTAATGCATTCCTTCTTGTTCAGATCAATGTTAATATATACTATTTTACTTACTACTTGACTATCTGTCTAGTTCTGGTTCCCCTCTCCCTCTCGCTCTCTCTACACATACACAATATATATATATACAATACATATATATACCAGTTAATGAAGTTAGGAATTAATATTTCAAGCCAGGAATGTAAATCAAAGAGTTCCATGAACCATTTCCCGAATCCTACCGATCACCACCCGTCTCTGTTTTGAAGGTGGCTGATGTATGACAACCACAGCTGAACCAAATTTATACGTCTAAATATGCTTATTAATTCCTTTCATCATCCACCAATGTCTACTACTAATAATTAAATTCAAATATAATCAGTAGAGCATACACACACTATTCATGTAGTTGATCATTATGCTCACTTGCCTAATTAATATAAATTAGTTATATTATTATAATTAAGGATTGTTGGCAACCGATCTGCCAACCATATTTGTCGTTACATATTTCACTCTCATTCATTCACAAATCTTATCCAATACTACACCGAGGTGTGTGCTAGGGTATAGAGGCAGACCCAAGGGGGTATAAAAATTCCCTTCCGCAACTGTACATGTGGTAGAAATATGAAAGCTATAGGTGCAGTCGTTTCGCTGCTACGAGTTTCTTTCGGCGAGTCCGTATATATACGGACCTGGCACTGGGCGTGACAAGACCCCAGTCCGTATAGGCAATCAGCGGGTGCATCTAGCCATACCCATACTCCACCACACTTTATTGTCAAAGCATTTATCACGAAAATGTCCATTGCATATGAAGCTATTTTTGGGATTTGCCTTCTACACTCTGGTTCTTTGTATAAACTTCACCTATTTGTTACAATGGTATGGATCACTTGGAAACTTGCGTAGTGCTATGTTTGGTCCAGGGATGTGGCTACACCCGAAAACAGCACACCTATTCACCATTTTTGCTATACTTGCTGATGTTTACTTCCCAAATGTTTGTTCACGTCACATCCTCACGTGAGTACTAGTTGCAAGGGGTCGCAATTCAATATCTATTTTTGATTTGTTCTCTAATATTGAAGATCAGTTTTGACAAAGGAGTAGTCAGGTTGATTACTGGAGATCTAAACCTCTCTTTAAATACATTATAAATTAATTTTAATTTTGCATGCCCCACCACCTTTAAGGTCCCGGCTCCAAATCCCAATGTGTCAATGGGAAGATGATATAAGTTAGTTAAAATAGGACTTTAGAGGCTATCGACCCATTAGGATCATTAAACCCACCTTAATAATTATACAGTCAGGAAGAACATAAGACCGGAGTCCCCGAGACCCCCCAAGTTTATAACCCCAGGTATACTGGGAAAATAAACCCGGAGGTTATTTCGAGAACCCCTTAAGTCTTCCTTAATTCTTTCTCGCTTTTATGACGCAGAGGTTGCCAGATGAGCAATAAGAAATAGAGTTCTCTCACTCTTATAATTACCTCTCCAAAATGAGTTTTCTGCCCACAGCTAACTCAAAGACAACTGCAGAGGTTGAAGTAACTAAACTAAAGGTTTCTAAATACCCCTGATGGTAACAAAGGCTTTAAAGTATCCCTAATAGGCTCGAAATCGCGTCATAAGCGTGAAAGGGTTAATCGCGACCAGGAATGAGCCTCTGTACGAGAACCCCAGTCCCTTCGATGAGAAGATGTTATTGGGATGGAATTTGTGCTGTACTTAGTTTTAGTGCATCACCACTAAGCCCACCGACACCCCATACAAATATCCTCACTGTTTCCAAAAACTTAGCATTATATGAATATTCCCATATTCACCTAGTAAGTACACAGATCAATAGGTGGCGTTTGAGAGAGGTGTCCTAGATTGTGAGATAAGACAGCGAGACAGTGGCAAGGCAACTTCGAGTGATCAGAGTTGCAATGGGCCACGAGGAAACAACCAGGCGTCGTAGGTCTATGAAGGTAACATCACGAACGAGTCGGTTGCAAGTACAACACTCAAACTATCTTGATTTCTCACTCGCCATCTGGAATAAGACCACCTGACTTCACCGTATTGAACGGTTGAATCCAGGGACCGGATACTCAAAACTATTTAGGACATCCAATCTTGTCCAATCTCACTTAGGGCGCCCTAACTGCTCCAGTACGCTTATGATGCTATACTCAAAACAGTTAAGACGACATACTCAGAAGCTGTGGGCAGCCATTTTGTGAAAAGTTAGGATGCCCTGGCTTAGGGTAGGTCGAGGGCTACTCTAACTCGACTTAGGACACCCAACAGCGGAAAAAAATTGATAGTGGGAACCGTTATTTAGGGTGTACCTCCAAACATTGACCGAGCCTCGGCGTGGATTAAATATGGCCGGCCTCAAAGCGACTCTAGCCTATTTTAATCGTCATTTAAGGAGGCTATGGAAATAACTGGTGTAATTAATGGTTACAGCATGAGATTCTGTAATGGAACTACTGGCCTTATACCGTTTTGGTCGCTTTTTAAGGCTTGAGATAATGTATCTAAACATAGCCAAATAAAAGGATACTCTCCAGGGGCCGGATACTCAAAACTGTCCTAACTTGGGGCACTTAGGACTTCCTAACTGACTTAGGGCGCCCCAAGATATGAACAGGTTAGGACAACTTATCTCGTGTCTTAAGTTGTATACACAAACAAAATTTAGGATGTCCTATCCTGTTTCTAAATGGTTAGGAACTCCTAAATTGTCCTAAATCTTCTAGGGTGCCCTATGTTGTTCAGCCAATCACGGGGCTTCTTATATCCCATTGTTTGGGTGGATCAACCAATCACGGGACATTAATCTCAGCTGATCAAAATAAACAAACGCCACTGTGGCAGAGAGAGCTACCCAGCTGTTGTATTACCTTATTTGTTGCCTCTATATATATATATATATATATATATATATATATATAAAATAATAAATCGTGCAATATCCTATACTGTATTTAACCCCTAACAAAGTTTTTGAGTTTTGTTGTGTCTCTTGCCGATTCTCCCTACCCTTTGATGGAACAAGGGCTGGCTATTGATTGTGGAAGTGAATGTTTAGGCTAGGTAGAATTCTCATGATTTGTTTCCATAAGGACCGTTTACATTGTTTATAGGAGGTCTATAGGCTATTAGATTCTGCTAGGTTATATTTCCCCATGAACTCTATTTGTGTACAGTAGCCTATTTTGCAGAGTATTAGGCTAGGCCTAGTCCAGTTTAAGTTAGGATAGGTTATTTTCCCAGAAGTCCCATTTATAGTTTGTCACTAGGTTAGGGTAGTCGAAGGAGTATTTTGCCCCTGCTGGCAATATTATGATGATAATAAGTCATGGGTGACTTATTATCATGTGAGGCCTTAACCTATTATTGTAATCCACGGAAGTCAAAATAGACGGTGACATGATCTCGACCATGCGAGTAGTCTAAACAAGGCAGGCGATATGCCTGAATTCCTCCATCCTTACCTAGGGTAGGTTAAAGTAAGTTAGCCTAGGTTAGTATTTTTGGTAAAAGTTGTGTTAGCGGGTGTAGCCTACCGCCCGCTTTGTTTACATAGTCGCACACTCGCAGATACATTCGCTTCTAATTTGACTTTTTTTATTTGTCCCTGCTGGTAATATATATGAGGCTGACATTAAGTCATGGGGGGTGAGGGGGGCAAAGCCCCCTCACTAACTAATCTCTCCATAAATCAAAGTAAAACGTATCAAAAGTCTCTCTAGGCCTAGACACCATATAGGCTATATTATTTATATGAGTTTTTTTTAATACCACATTTTCCCGATTTTCATAGGCTATAGCCTAGTCCTCTTCACTTGTAGGGTTGTATTTTAATATTCTTTGAAAGTGGATAAAAATGCATGCAATTGAATAATGAAACTACTAACTCATTAAAATCGTAAAAGGTAAGTAAAGATGGTAATATATATATATATATACTGTATATATAGGCCTAATTTGACCTAGGCTAAACTCAATATCCACCACCCAAAAAGGCCAAAACCCCAGTGTGTGAAGTTATCAATAGCCTATGCTACTTCATAAAGGTCCTGAGCCCCAAAATCAGTATATTGAGTACATATTACACAAGTAATTTCACTATTGAAAGGGTTAGTCAAGTAAAATCACAGAATCATTGGCTTGGCGAGTAGCCTATCCTTTTATTTGGTTATGTTTAGATACATTCTCTCAAGCCTTAAAAAGCGACCAAAACGACCACTAGTTCCATTACAAAATTTCACGCTGTAACCATTAATTACTCCAGTTATGTCACAGAGTGTGAGGTGAAGCTGAACGGTCAGGCTTTGGAGATCGTCAACTGTTTTAAGTATCTGGGCAGTGTGTTGAGTAAAGATGGGACTATGGATGAAGAAGTGCGGGAGAGGGTACAACAGGGGAAGAGGGTTGTAGGAACGCTGAAAGCAGTAACAAGAAATAGGGTGGTCAGTATGGAAGTGAAGAAGTCCTTGCATGACAGTGTGGTAATCCCGACACTGACTTACGGAAGCGAAGCATGGACGTTGGTTGAGAGACTCAGAGTGAGAGCAGTGGAAATGAATTACTTAAGAAGTGCATGCGGAGTTACATGGAGGGATATTCAGACTAATGAGGAAGTAAGAAGGATGTGTGGTGTGGAGGTAGATGTGCTGGAAAGTGTGAAAAGGAACAACTTGAGATGGTTCGGCCATGTGGAACGTATGGAAAGCGAGAGAATGACTAAGAGGGTGTATGAGAGCGAGGTGGAGGGACAGAGGGGGATGTAGACCGATGGAGAGGTGGAAGGATGGAGTGAGGAAGTATATATGAACGAAGGCGGTGCTGGTTGGGGGGAGGGGCGTCGACTGACTGGGGACAGAGGTGCATGGGGGCGGTTCGTTCGTGGCCACCCCTTCGGGGATCAAGGCGTCAGGCAATAGATAGATAGATAGATGTCCATATCCTCCTTAAATGACTATTAAAATAGGCTAGAGTCACTTTGAGGCCGGCCATATTTAATCCACGCTGAGGCTCGGCCAATGTTTGGAGGTACACCCTAAATAACGGCTCCCACAATCAAACATTTTCCGCTGTTGGGTGTCTTAAGTCGAGTTAGAGTAGCCCCCGACCTACCCTAAGTCAGGACATCCTAACTTTTCACAAAATGGCTGCCCACAGCTTCTGAGTATGCCGTCTTAACTGTTTTGAGTATAGTGTCATGAGCGGTTAGGGCACCCTAAGTGAGATGAGACGAGTTAGGATGTCCTAAATAGTTTTGAGTATCCGGCACCAAGCCTATACTTCTGTGATTTTACTTGATAACCCTTTCAATAATGGAACTACTTGTGTAATATGTACTGAATATACTGCATTTGGGGGCTCATGACGTATATGATGTATCATAGGCTATTGGTAACTTCACACACGGGTTTTGGTCTTTTGGGTGGTGGATATTGAGTTTAGCATAGGTCAAATTAGGCCTATAAATATTTATATTTTATAATCTTTACGTACCTTTTACAATTCTAATAATGAGTTAGTTGTTTCATTATGCAATTACATGCATGTTTATCCATTTTCCAAGAATATTAAAATACAACCCTACTAGTGGGGAGGACTATAGCTATAAAGATCGGGAAATGTGGTATTCAAAAAATCACATATAAATAATATATAGGCTATGGTGTCTAGGCCTAGATAGACTTTTGAATACATTTTACTTTGTTTGATTTATGGAAAGATTAGTAAGATTAGTTAGTAAGGGGGCTTTACCCCCCTCACCCCCCATGACTTAATGTCATCATATATATTACCAGCAGGGGCAAATAACAGCAGTCAATTTAGACGCGAATGTAAGTGCGAGTGTGCCACCATGTAAACAAAGCGGGCGGTACACCCGCTATCCTAACACAACTTTTACCAAAAAAACTAACCTAGGCTAACTTACTTTAACCTACCCTATGTAAGGATGGAGGAATTCGGGCGTATCGCCTGCCTTGTTTAGACTACTGCCATTCTCGAGATCACGTCCCCGTCTATTATGACTGCCGTGGAATAAAATAATAGGTTAAGGGGGGGGGGGGGGGGGCTTTGTCCCCCTCACCCCCCATGACTTATTATCATCATAATATTGCCAGCAGAGAGCAACATACTCCTTCCCCTACCCTAACCTAGTAACAAACTATAAATAGGACTTCTGGGAATATAGCCTATCCTTACTTAATCTGGACTAGGCCTAGCCTAATACGCTGCAAACTACTGTACACAAATTAAGTTCATGGGAACATATAACCTAGCAGAATCTAATAGCCTGTAGCCTAGACCTACTATAAACAATGTAAATGGTCCTTATGGGAACAAAAATCATGAGAATTCTACCTAGCCTAAACACAAACCGGATTGTCTGCATAACAACAAAAGAAAATGAGGTGACAGGGGAAGAACATACAGTAACAGTTTGCCTGCAAAAGGCAAACACACAAGCAATCCTACGAATGGATCAGCAAGCCTTCACTTAGGTTCACTTCCTCAACATCTCTCAAAAACTTTGTTAGGGGTTAAATATAGGATAATGCACGATTTATTATTGTATATATAGGTAGCCTACATAAGCAAAAAATAAGTAAATACAACAGCTGGGTAGTTCTCTCTGCCACAGTGGCGTTTGTTAATTTTGATCAGCTGATATTAATGTCCCGTGATTGGTTGATCCACCCAAACAATGTGATATAAGGAGCCCCGTGATTGGCTGAACAACATAGGGCACCCTAAAAGATTTAGGACAACTTAGGAGTTCCTAACCATTTAGGAACGGGATAGGACATCCTAAGTTTTGTTTGTGTATACAACTTAAGACACGAAATAAGTTGTCCCAACCTGTTCATATCTTGGGGCGCCCTAAGTCAGTTAGGAAGTCCTAAGTGCCCCAAGTTAGGACAGTTTTGAGTATCCGGCCCCAGGCTGTTAGCCTGAACCTCCTAATTATCCTTAATTTTTGCTCATGTAGCCTATATATGTAATAAATGGTGCAATATCCAATGTTTAACCCCTAACAAAGTTTTTGAGAAGGTTGAAGTGAAACTTAGTGTGTGCTTGTTTTTTCAGGCAAACTAGGCTATTACCAGAGAGCGAGTCTATAGTTCTTTACTCTATGCTATTTCTGTATGTGTTCTTCCCTTGTCACCTCTTTTTGTTCTTTTGTCGTGTCTCTTGCTGATTATCCCTACCCTTTGTGGGAACAAGGGCTGGCTACTGATTGAGGAAGTGAATGCTGTAGCCTGTATTCTTCGTGGTGCAATGCATAAGTGTGTTGATTTTCGGTGTGAGCGTCCTGGGTTCGAATCCCCGGACTGCCACATGTGTTTGTTAATTTCATTAATCGAGTTTAGGAGTAAAGTTGGTTAGTGGAGAGAACATAATAATTTAGGTAGAATTCTTTCGATTTGTTTTCCATAAGATAAAGCCCATTTACATTATTTATAGTAGGTCTATAGGCTATTAGATTCAGAACGGATAATTATTCCCATGAACTCAATTTGTGTATAGGCTAGGCCTAGTAGTTTGCAGCGTATTAGGCTAGGCCTAGTCCAGATTAAGTTAGGATAGGCTATTTTCCCAGAAGTCCCATTTATAGTTTGTCAATAGGCTATGGTAGGTTAAAGTAAGTTAACATAGGCCTAGGTTATTTTGTTTCTATCTATCAAGCCCCATTAATTTTAAGTTTGAATAACCACACACAGTTATTACGTCTGGGTGGAAATCTCCAAACATCTACCATTTAGACAATAGATTAAGTAACCGGTACGTTAGGCTAGGGCAGAAAAAAATACATTTCTCAAATGTTCCTTCCACTAGGTTCTATGCATAGATTTCATAGATTAGTATATTACAAAATATAGTTTGGGGGGAGTAAAATAACCACCTTCGGTAATTTAATTTTATTATGGAAAAGATGGGCTACTGTAAAGAAAGGGGTAAGGATGGATGTAGTATATGGGCATACCAGCCACCTTCTTTACATTAATCGCAAGCTCGCGATTATGTTCCGGTCTATTTTGACTGCCGTGGTATATAATAATCGGGTGAGGGGGCTTTGCCCCCCCCCCCCCCCCCCCATAACTTATTGTCATCATCATATATAGTGCCAGCAGGGGTCAAATAGCAGAACAACTAGTAGTCAAAATAGAAGGGAATGTATCTGTGAGTGCACGACTTAGAACATGACGACCATACGCACGACCGGATCATGATGTGATAGTTCTTTTTAGGTACTGGTACTACAGTATTATTTTAGTTTACAAAAGAATAGGCCTAGCTATTTTAGGGGGGGTCACTAGTGGCATGGCGGGGTTAAAGGCATAGCCTAAATATATGAGGCTTCTATAATAAGTATAACTTGATTAAGTAATAAGGGTTAGTTAAGCTAACCCAACCTAAATTAGGCTAGGTATGTTAATCTATCATAATAAGGATGCCAGTAGCTTATAACTTGAACTTGGCCTAACTAACTTCCATAAATAATAAATATACAACAGCCTCTTTTGGCCTAGACACCATATTATATACATACAGTATATGTTGTTAACACCACATTTCCTGAAATTCCCGATCTTCATTAGCCTACGCCTATTCATAGGCGAGTCCCCACTAGTAGGGTTGTATTTAAATATTATTCGAACATAGATACAAATGCATAATGAGACAACTAACACACGATTAGAATCGTAAAAGCTAAGTCAAAATTGTAAAATAGAAATATACGTATATAGGCCCCAGGCTGAGGATAGGCCTAATTTGGCCTAGGCTGAACTCTTTGTCCAATTGGTCTCCACCACTCAAAACCCCAGTGTGTGAAGTTACCAATAGCCTATACAGGTCTTGAGCCCCCAAATTCAGTATATTTAGTACATATTAGCCTACACTAATTTCATTATTGAAAGGGTTAATTAAGTAAAATAACAATCCTAGGATTGGAAATTAGCCTTCTATTTGGCTATGTTTAGATACATTTTCTCAAGCCTTAAAACCCGATCAAAATGGCATAAGACCACTAGTTCCATTACAAAATGTCACGCTCTAACTATTAATTACACCAGTTAGTTCCATAGCATCCATATATGACGATTAAAATTGGCTAAATTCGCATTAAGGTAGGCCATATTTAATCCACAGCCTCGGGCCACCAATGTTTTGAGGTACGCAATAAATAACGGCTCCTATTATCAACTCTTTTCCGCTGTTTTGTGTCCTAAGTCGAGTTAGAGTAACCCCCGACCTGCCATAAGTCAGGACGCCCTAACTTTTCACAGAATGGCTGCCCACAGCTTCTGAGTATGCCGTCTTAACTGTTTTGAGTATGCTGTCTTAAGCGTACTGGAGCAGTTAGGGCGCCCTAAGTGAGATAGGACGAAGTAGGATGTCCTACATAGTTTTGAGTATCCGGCCCCTGGAACATAGGAATAACAAAAGGAAATAAATGTTGGGGCAATCCCCGACTCTGTCCATTCTCATCACCTACTACTTCATCTGTCCACCTCCGTGCTTCGAGACAATGGAGCTACCTACTTTAAGGCTACTCTTTCCTACATTAACGTATGTATGTTTTTTTTCCTTCTATATTCCAACTACTCCCTCTCGTGTATAGGTTGAGAGCCTGTACACTCGACCAAAAAACAATCTTAACACTGGTGAGCTGTAAATAATCTAGTGTGAACGGAATGAATCGGGTGAAACATACGTCTGTGAAGTATTATCATAAGATTTGGACCCACTTCCAGAATGTTTAGAGCGTTAGTGTAAAGATTGTTTTTTGGCCGAGTGTACATTCAATCGTTATACATTGAACGGTGAAGCGTGAAGCCCGTGAGGTCTCGTTCTAGTCTAGGGGGTGAGAGATGTGAAGCACTTTTTAGCTGCAACCAGCCCCTGCCATCTTGCCTTTGCAAGATGCATGGGGCTTAGTTGCCCACTCACGGTTCGAAGCAGCCCCATCTCTGAAGCTGCCTCGCTCGAGTGCTTCACTGTCTCGCCTTGACTCGGACCCTCTTTTCTCAGAACGCCACCTATTGAGCAATGAACTCGCTAGGCATTGCCCCCCTGTAGCATATTTTGAATATGGCAATATTCATACAGTGCTATTTAATCAGGGAGTATGCATGTATGTGTATGAGGATAAAGATTGGCTACTTATTGACTACTTATGAACACTCAACTTTCCGTTCCAAATGTGATCAAATTATCGTAATGCAGTAAAAAAGTAAGATCCAATATAATCTTTAAGAGTGGTCGTCTGACACCAAGTTTTGGACTGGCAATTGACTGACTATCTACGAACACTCAAATATTTTCGTCTCAATCGTCGCTGCTTCTCACCTCAGCTTTAATTCTGCTAATCATTAAAGACACTTTCCATTACTGCTCATATACCCGCCGGAAAAGGATAACGATATTACCGACTAACGAGCAATGCGTGCGAGACCTAAAGGGGGTGGAAAAATGGAGAGAGAGAGAGAGAGAGAGAGAGAGAGAGAGAGAGAGAGAGAGAGAGAGAGAGAGAGAGAGAGAGAGAGAGAGAGAGAGAGAGAGAGAGAGAGAGAGAGAGAGAGAGATTTGATTTGATTGTTTTATTGAGAAAAGTACAAATGTTACACAAGTATCATAGTTACATTATCTCAAAAGGGCGAAGGTGCATACGCAATCTTCACCCTATTTCTGGCTTAAACTATGAGAGAGAGAGAGAGAGAGAGCATGGAATTCATAAGGTAAGTGTTTTACGAGTCAACAAGATATAATAATGTTCTTTTAATGAGCTCATTAGTTGGAATTGTCGAACAGTAGGTTTGTACCACTTTAAGCATCATATATATTATCTGCATCTTAATTATCATTATCATAATATATTATCATTATGGAAACAATAGTAATCACCATCTTCGTTTAAATAATAGTGCCGAATAAGTGTAATAACGGAATTATTAGGGCTTTGAGTTTAGTGTTAAGTGATTGGGGTTCTGTATCTTCACAGCTTACTTTCATACTTGCATATTTGCATTTCTCAAACCACATATCTTTACTAACTTCATATTCATTATAGAAACATAGATATTGTAATGTTCTAAAGCGCTCAATACAGCCAATTACACAGTACACTGAGAAATTCTGGTCGTCTCCTGTAACCAGGAAAACTATCGATCAATTATACATAATTAAAGTTTTTACCACAAAGCTTATTGCATCGATAGGAAGATTGAACTACCATCATAATTTATAGAAGACTTGGTATTTTCGTCGGTATCATTATATTCATCCTTTCAACTTACAAGGACGCGGTTTGTCTTTACTTTGGTTATGATTAGAACATTGTATTAAGTTTAGGAAGAAACAATGGGAGAAGGGTACAGTACTTTGATTCCTAAAGATCCTTCGTAATCTGAATAAAATAGTCTAATAATAGCCTGAATATAATTAAGAAACGCGACATGGCATACTAAAAGGGTTACATGGCTTTGACAATGAAATATGTAGAAAGGTAAACAAACATAATAAACAAGACGCATCGATATATTTTCTTGCTTTTCACATTTCAAAGTTCTCTCTCTCTCTGCCATAATTAATTCAGCCTCCCCTAATCATTACCGAATTAATGTTCTTCCCTCGCCTCCTCTCCTTCCTACTAACCACAAATCCCTCTCACTTCGCCTAGCATAATTTTTGCACCATCAATTATACATCTTTTACCAGGCAACGAATTGTTTGGATACTTTACGGAATTTTAACCCAATCAAAATACGAAGACGGGTGTTTGCATTATATTCTAGCTAACCTGATATTAATTAATTTAGCTCAGGAAGGATAATGGAAGTAGGAGGGTTAATAATTGAGATATTCTTAACCCTTTGAATCCTAGAGATCCTTCCTAATCTGAGCAAAATCTTCTACAGACAGCTAGAATGAAAACATAAATGTGTAATCGTATGCTGAAAGGGTTAGGAGCCATTATTCTATGAATTCTTTAAATCTTAAAATATACACCTTTAAGCTTAAATAATTGCCTTCTATCTATCTATCTATCTATCTATTGCCTGACGCCGTGATCCCCGAAGGGGTGCCTTACGATAGCCTAAGAAATGCTATATATTTGAGAAAGTAAAAAATACCTTAACTTCGATATTTAAATATATTGTGATGATTTAGCAATTTTGTGGGTATATATTTATGTCCAACTCCCTTACCCAGGAGTGAACTGATTTTCCCAGTCGTTATTCAATTAAATACATATGCTCTGGAACTCTCTCCCTCATCTTATGACTTACAATGCTTGAAACTCCGTGCGTCTAGACATTTTGACTCTAATGTACAGTCAAGAGCATAACTCGCGACACACTTATTTGAATCAGTATCGTAGGCAAACAAGACAATACAATGCTTTATTATAGCCCAGATGCTTCGGAACTTGGCTTTAAAGGTTCAAAGAATCGAATTGGTGTAACCTTATAATTATAGGCTCTTGACTTTATCTTTCAACTTGTTTTTTTTGGTGATTTCAAGGTATTGATTAGAGTGTTATTTTTATTGCATTATATTTATGTTTTATAACATTAAAACTGTATTATTTTCGTTAATCTCATTATGCTAACCAATAACACATATTCTGTCATAACGCTAAAAGTAATATTTTGTTTAACAAAGCACAACATCTTCACATATTATACAAGTATTTAAGGTGTAATTGTACGATTAATACCATCCTAATATTATGGTCAACATACTCAACGTTAGTAAATACTTTGGACTAGCATTTATGTGTGCCAGTATACAGGATGTAACCTAAAATATATAGTTACTTATTAAGATATTCACATATTACACCATTCAAATGATTACTAAATTATTATTTTTAGCTAATAGTAGACACTACTAATCATATTATGAAGAATCTGCCAAGTAGAGTGAGAAATGTTTAGTAATATAAGATAAGTCAAGCCATTCAAATGAAAGACAATCCAATGCAACCATAAACAGCTATAACGTGTTTGGCTAACAAAAGGTTCTTCCTCTCAGAGAAGGTTTATTCTCACATTAAAAGAAAAAACAGAAAAATGTATACTGAGATAGATAGCCTGTGAAAATATTCTTATGCTTGATAAACAATAATTACAGCGCCTCCCTATTCAGAAAGAGAAATAAGAAAAACGCACACAGGCAGATACGTACAAACTCCCATTCACATACACATAATTACAAAAAAAAACAATACACACAACACTTCAAGCACAAACTCTCAAACACACAATACACCAACTCAGTAAGTTACTCATCCAGTATTCTACAAATCCGTAAAGTACTCTCTCTCTCTCTCTCTCTCTCTCTCTCACCACAAAGGCTCCTGTAGATTAGGATAGGAAATTGAGTGTAATTTTTGAGTGTGTTTGTGAGAGAGAGCGAACAGACCTACTAGCTGTGTCTTTGATGTCTGGCTGTGGAGGAAATATATACTGCATACAGTCCAGTGGTGTTGGGGTGGGGATTTTACTTTATTAGATGGTCATATATTTGTTATCAAGATATTATTCTTACCTGTTTATGTCTGTTATCTTAATTTACTTTAATATTAATTCATCAATCCTTATTGTCGAAGATGTTACACTACGGCCTTGCATCATTAGTTCCACTAATTTCTTCTTATCTTCATAACAGAAAAATACGTGTAATGGTAGATGGCCTTTATTCTCAATTTCACTCAATAAATGCTGGTGTTCCCCAGGGATCAGTTTTGGCCCCAACTCTGTTCCTCATTCATATCAATGATCTCATATCTACCACTCATAATCCAATACATTCCTACGCAGATGACTCAACACTCCACAGTTCCTTCACATTTACCAATTCTTTCACCCAACCCGATCTTATAAATTCAAAAATAAACACTGCAATTTCTCTGAACCAGGACCTTTCTAGAATTAATGAATGGGGACAAGAGAATCTAGTTTCCTCTAATGCACAGAAAACCAAGTACATTCAATTTTCTAACCGACAGAATCTCACTGACTCCCATATATTTTTTAATGATGTAAATATTCCCACTTCCCCGTATTGACATTCTCGGTGTAACATTAACTACTAACTTGAGCTGGACACATTATGTTAGAAGCATTGCTAAGAATGCCTCTAAAAAACTGGGACTCCTGTACAGAGTTCGAGAATTCTTCACTGACGAGCAGTTGGCCGTAATATATAAAAGTCATGTGCGCTCTCAGATGGATTACTGTTCACCTCTGTGGGGTGGAAGTGGAGTGGTTGCATTGAGGCAGTTGGACAAAATTCAAAATAAAGCTATTAGATTAATCAATAACCCTGCAATCACACAGGACCTTCCTACATTAGCCATACGAAGAAACGTTGCATCCCTTGCATTATTCTACAGATATTTTCACAGCAATTGTTCCGAGGAACTTGCTTCAATTGTGCCGCCTCTCCACATCTTTCCCCGTAGAACTAGGGCAGCTGAGAGCGCCCATGAATTTACACTTTCTCCTCCACAATGCAGAACTTCTGCTTATCAGAATTCATTTATCCCCAGAGCTACTACTCTTTGGAATTCACTTCCCTCGAATTGCTTTCCACAAATTTACAATCAACAAATGTTTAAATCCAGTTGTTACAAACATTTTATGAATGGAGGATGCCTTTAGGCACATGGACCTTTTTGTTTTATCTGTGTTTTTCCTTCCTCCGTTCATTGTCTCTTAAAAAAAAAAAATAAAAAAAAATATATCTATAATTACTGTAGTTTTGTATTTATTCTTCTGTTTATCTACTGTATCGTCGTTGCACGTATTAATGTATAACTTATATTATGTATCTACCTGTCCATCTATTTACTGTATGTCTATCTGTATTTTAATATCTATAGTTTACATTTTTCGACTATATTTACGTATATGTCCCATTCGTTCACTAACTCATTCTTTCATCTCTTCCTTTAATCCTCTATTTCCTTATCCATCCATTTTGTACATATAAAGTAACATTCTTATTATAATCCTACAGACATAATTACATACTCATATGCATCCACAAATACATACATACACATGGTGGGGCCAAATAATCGCATAATACATAATAACAAATACATACAAAACAAACAGCATCCTGGGTTCGAATCCCCGGACTGCCACATGTGTCTGTTAATTTCATTAATCGATTTTAGGAGTAGAGTTGGTTGGTGGAGAGAACATAATAAAACACACTCGGTAACAATTCAATTGTCCACCATCTACCTTCGCCATCTACCTCCTCCTCCTCCTCCCACCCCCCTTTTTTTTATAGGACGCCTTCTTTTTTTAGAACTTCACACACGCCAGATGTTTACCCTCAGATGGAATTTAGATTTTTGCACAAAGTTATCTCTGAACTAGTGAGGAAAGTATGGAAATGGATAGAAGAAAGTCGAAAACATATGTGTTTTATCTCTTTCTCGGTATATACTGTATATATACAATATATATATATATATATATATATATATATATATATATATAAACAAGACTAGTAGCATGGACAAACTCAAGGTTTAGTTTAAAATGCAATAAGAAAACAATATAAAAACAGTTAATATAATGTATCCACTTCAGTGGTTGTCAAAGGTCATGTAAAGATGAAAATACCATGGCTGGAGCAGTTTGCTAGACTCCAGTTCTATGGGAAATAATGGGGGATCTGAGTATTATTAAAATAACATATGTCAATTAAAATATGTAGCCACATAGTCCAGCATTTTACGCCACTGATGATACACTGAAGTGGAGAAATGCATTTGTAAATCTTTTAATTGTGGCTACATATTTCAATTGACATATGTTCTTTTGATAATCGAAGTGGCTACGGGACACCACCAGTGGTGTCTCGCAGCCCAGCCAGTGAGGCTGGGCTACGGGACACCACTGGTGGTGTCCCGTAGCCCAGCCTCACTGGCTGGGCTGCGTGACACCACCAGTGGTGTCTCGCAGCCCAGCCACACTGGGTAGGCTACGGGACACCACCACAAGTGTTTTCGTATTTATCGCCATATAATTCAGCCAATTAGACTGTTGAATCGAAATTCTTTGGATTATTATTTATATTATCATTAAAAACGTTGGACTTTATTAAATTATAATCCTACATGTTGTATATACAGACCTATTCCACACTCAACTCCCTACGCCACACACACTCACACATACCTATTTATACATCTAACTAGGCTTATATATAGCCGTTATATATGTGTGTATATTCTTCGTCTTACATATCCATCTTATAAGAACATATGGGAGTCTGCAGACAGTCGATTGGCCAAAACAAGGCAGATCCCTCTCACACCCAACCCATCTCGTTTATACGTTTATCTAATTTTATTTTGAAACTCTCTGTCGTTCTTGATCCCACAATGGCGCTAGGTATCCTATTCCACATGTCTATTGTCTACATATCTATTACCATTATGATATAATGAGCAAACAGAAGTAGTCATTCATACTTGCATAACGTGCTATAAGACAGCTTGACGACGTTCACAAGCACAAGTGCGTCAATGTGTGGATAGTTACATGTGTTTGTGTAAATGAATATGTTTTTGAGTGTAATGTAAAGTAATGCAAATACAGTATATATATGTGCGTAAATAAATGTTTGTTTACGAATGTTATATGGATGTTCAAATGCATGTCTACATGAGTATGTATGTGCGTGTGTAATGGCATGTACGTTTGGGTCATAATTTGGAAGGAACACAATTATATATTTGTGAAAGAAATTGCAAAGTACACTGTAAAGTTATCAGCTCAGTAGCAGTAGGCTTTCAAGAATAAACTGAATAGCTTAATGAATTAATTGGGTGTGAGCTGGATCTGCCTTGCGTATGCCAGTTGGGGGGGGGGGGGGGCAGTGCAAGCTTGTATATATGCACGAGTAGGAATGTGCATGTACGAGCATAAAGCCTGTACGTTTGTGAGTGGAAATATGTATTTGTATAATTGATGTACAAAATTAATAATGAATGTACAATATGTTTGTGTGTGTGTGAGTGTGTGTGTGTATGTGTTTGTGTGTGTGTGTGATAGAGAGAGAATGAGAGTCATTCACATGACTTTTGTGAATGTGTGTTTGTGTTTGTGATTAGGAATGCGAATATGTATTTGTGCGTGTGGTTCTGAAAGAACATTAGAGTGTGGGTGCGATTGTGGGAGGGAATATCAATGTGTGTGCGTGTGTATTCTGATTGGAAATGTGAAGGCGAGTGTGTAATTGTGAATGTATGTTCGAATATATGTGCGTTGTCGAGTGGTAATCTAAAAGTGTGTGTGTGTGTGTAGATATATGAATATAAATCAGCGAACTTGTTCGTCAAGGTGAATACACGCAATGCGAGTTAATGACATTGTGGGTAGGAATACGAATATGTGTTCCTGAATGATTGTGTGCGTGAAAATGTGAATGTGCATGAGTTTGTGTGTGTTTATATAGTGAATCAACATAGAAGATAA
The DNA here is from genome assembly GCA_032716605.1 of Paralithodes platypus. Classification (NCBI taxonomy): domain Eukaryota; kingdom Metazoa; phylum Arthropoda; class Malacostraca; order Decapoda; family Lithodidae; genus Paralithodes; species Paralithodes platypus. The sequence continues at coordinate 18,931,728 of CM064543.1, read as the reverse complement.
TAGGTAACATTTCTCAATTGATGATGCATATATTGTCTGGTGATTATTGGCATCCAAATGTGATGTTTGGTTAATTTAGGATAGGGATGGTAATTGGTAAATCTATAGCATTATAAAACATTTATATTGCTACCATGTGAGTGCGGGCGAAGAAGGTTGCGAAAAAAAAACCGCTGACCAATCTCTGGATAGCAGCGTACCTGGACCCTTTACCTTAAGATCTCAAGCTAATCCAGGTAATCCAGGAAATTAACACCTACTGGTAAATTGTACCTCTCTCTCTCTCTCTCTCTCTCTCTCTCTCTCTCTCTCGAGAGAGAGAGAGAGAGAGAGCGAGAGCGAGAGAGACAACCTTGATGTAGGAATAACTAGCAAAATCAGTAAATTTACAGATGACACTAAAATGGAAACACTCCAAATAGATTTAGACATATTACACAAATGGGTAGTAAACTGGCAGATGAAGTTCAATGTAAGTAAATGCAGTGTAGTAAAATTGAGTAAATCGATAGGAAATGCAGTATACAATTTCGATAACGTGGATATAACTAACTCAAATAATGAAAAAGACTTGAGAATCATCGTCAACTGTGATTTGAAACCACGAAATCAATGCATCAGTGTTCGAAATAAGGCAAATAGAGTTCTGGGATGTATATCTAGAAGTGTGAGTAACAGAACAGCAGACGTAATAAGTAGTAATCTTGAACTTTTATCTAGCGCTAGTGAGGCTACACATGGATTATGCTGTTCAAAATTGGAGTCCCTATTAGAGAATGAACATAGATTCCTTGGAGAGAGTACAACTGAAAATGACAATAATAATCTGTAATATTAGAAATCTTCCATATGAAGACAGGACAGGTTGAAGAAGCTAGGCTTACATTCGTTAGAAAGACGCAGAGTTAGATATGATATGATACGATATGATAGATATGATAGAGGTGTTCAAGTGGGATAGGCTAAATACAGGGGATATGAAAGATGTACTGAAGCTCAGCGATAGCGAGAAAACTCAAACAAATGGTTTCAAATGAGATACATTTCGTTTCAAAAAATATAGGCAAATACTGGTTTGGTTAAGAGTTGTATATACCTGTGGAACAGGCTACCTAGCGCCATAGTGCGATCAAGAACGATAGAGAGCTTCAAAATACAATTAGATAGACATATGGACAAGATGGGTTGGGCGTAAGAGGGATCTGCCTTGTGTGGGCCAATCGGCTTTATGCGGGCTCCCATTTTCTTATTTTTTCTTCTTTTCTGCGTATGAAGGAGACAAAAGGCAGTTTACTAAACTATAATACCATATATATACATATATCTCTTATTGATACCTTTCATCCACTTAAAACACCTCTATCACCTTTCATCCACTTAAAACACCTCTATCATTATTTCCTCTACATAATCGTCTTTCTAGCAATATGATAGCAATATTAACTAATAAGTCAGTCAGTCACAACTAATATTAATTATAATATTTATAACACACAAACACACACATTATATATATATATATATATATATATATATATATATATATATATATATATATATATATATATATTATGTGTGTGTGTGTGTGTGTATTAGAATATACAATGGGTGAAGCATTAGAATAAAAATAGATTATTGGTGAGTGGGAGGAGTATAATCTGTGATTAGAGGACCAGGTGGATCCTCTAATCACATTTAATTGGTACCATTGACTGCCTTTTCCTTTAATTACAATTTATACTCCTCCCATTCCCCACTACCTCTTTTCCATAGTTGATACAATTTCTATATTTAACTGAATATTTAATAGTGGATGCTAACGTGCTATTAAAAATATGTACAAATTATATATATATATATATATATATATATACCTGTATATATATATATATATATATAAATAGGTAGAGGAGGAGGTAATTACAGTAATTAAAAGTAGTTACTAAACTATAACTGTAATGATATTGGAGTTGGACATTATTGAATTTATATATGTACTATGGCACATGTTGCTTAGAAGAGGAGTACAAAGGAGTACAAAGGAGTACAAAGGAGGAGAGAGAGAGAGAGAGAGAGAGAGAGAGAGAGAGAGAGAGAGAGAGAGAGAGAGCATAACATAAGAACAACCTAAGATAATGGGAGTCAGCAGAAAGCCAATTGGCCCACACAAGGCAGATCCCTCTCACACCCAACCCCTCTTGGTTAGAGCAATGCCCATATTTACCTTATTTACTAATAATATTTCAAACTATCGTGGTCCATCATCCAGCACTTGATGTAGGTCCTAGTACAAACTATTACCATATGAATCCATATACTTAGTCTAAACAAATCCTCTATGGTGTTATCCTAATGACCTATTTAGTATTTATAATGGTGGTTGGGTGTGAGTGGGATCTGCCGGTTGTTGTCCAGTCGGCGCTCTGCAGACCCCCGTTTTCCCATGTTGACCTCTGATCGTTTTGGTGAGGTCAGTCCTCATGGTGTTAGTGAGTTGGGCCTATTATTAGGCCCTATAATTAGTGTTGGGTGTGAGAGGGATCTGCCTTATTTGAGCCGATCGGCCTTCTGAAGACTCCCATGTTCTTATGTTCTTATATGTAAGTCCTAGGACCTTCCACATGATAGAAATCTTCCTTACGTACTAAAGTTCAGTGATAGCGAAAGAACTCGAACAAATGGTTTCAAATTAGATATTTTTCGTTTCAGAAAAGATATAGGCAAATATTGGTTTGGTAACAGAGTTGTAGATAGGTGGAATAAGCTACCAAGTGCTATAGTGGAATCAAGAACGATAGAAAGCATTAAGAACAAAATAGATTGGCATATGGACGAGATGGGTTGGGTGTGAGGGGGATCTGCCGGGTGTGGGCCAATCGGCGCTCAACAGACCCTCATTGTCTGTCCTCTGACCGTTTTGGTGAGGTCGGTCCTCATGGTATTAGTGAGCTGAGCTAATAATTTGGCGTCGTAATTAGGGTTGGGTGTGAGAGGGAACTGTCTTGTGTGGGCCAATCGGCTTTCTGCAGACTCCCATTTTCTTATGTTCTTATACTCCCATTCTCCACTACCTCGTTTCCTTAGTTGATGCAATTTCTATATTTAACTGAATATTTAATAGTGGATGCTAACGTGCTTTTAAGAATATGTAGGCCTACAAATTATATATATATATATATATATATATATATATATATATATATTCACTTTTGGGGAGAGGAGGTAGTAATAATTAATAGTAGTTACTAAACTATAACTGTGTAAGGATATTGGAATTGGACATTATCTCAGCACCTGCCCTGCAAGCATTTATTAAAATTAAGAGAGCAACTCAGTTTAGACTTGTACTGTCCCGAGACCATTGACAAACGATGGTCCAAGACCAATTACAGAAATGTTCACAGGGTCTTTCAGGAATTCCCAGGTTTAGGAAGAATTGGAGTAAGAGACTGCCGAAGGGAAGAAAAAGCACAGATTCTCTCACAAAAGGAGAAGTTTAAAAGAGCATCTGTGATGTCTCAACAAATGTCATCTATGATTGCGGAATGTGGCATGAAAGATTATAAGAGTAGAATGGCAATTCTACATGACTTAGTTAGATTGTGGGAAGCTGGACGTAATGCTCTTGTTATAGAATTGTTAGAAAATTAAGACAATCAGACAATACATCAAGAAGACATTGATGATCCTGGACTAGCTAGCAACACTGAATCTTTTGGCCAAGATTTTCATAATGGATCAGATGATATGTATGCAAATCTTGATCAGGAAAGTGTGCATCAATATATTGATCAAGATGCTCAAAATGAGGATCATGATCAATCTAATGATGCCAATCTTGATCAACAGAGTGAAGTAGAATATCAGATGGGAACTCATGGCCAACATTTTATTCCTGATCAAGATTCTAGGAATGATCATTATGGTCAAAATATTCCTTCTGATCAAGTTGCTCAGAAAGAAACTTGTGGTCAAGATGCTCATTCTGAACAGTATGCTCAGAATGAACATTTATACCAAAATGTTCATTCAGAGTATGATGATCGGAATAACAATCTTGGCCAAAGTTCTCATTCTGCTGATTATACTCAAATTGAAAACCATGGCCAAAATCTTCATTATGATGTCAATCACTTCATACAAGATGAAAATAGCAACTCAACTGAAGTAGTTTTGCCGAGAGGGGTAGCAGAACACAGTAGTATACCATTAAACTTACAGTCATGCAAATTGCCACCTAAAGTTAATGTTAAAGGAAGACCAAGGGGTACAAAGAAGACAGCCATTGGATTGGAAAATAAAAGAAGATCTCACAAAAGAAGACCTACTGCTTTTCCTAAAAAGACAGCACATGAAAAACACTTGCAAATGCTGCAGTGGTTTGTAGACTCAGAAACTGCAAACAATGCTGTGAGCCATGGCTCAATAATTGGTGAAGATTCTGTTGAGATTCTTCCTGACAACCTATCTTGTGCTTGCTTACATGAAAATGTTGACATAGAAAAAGTTCAAAGGTTTTTTGATGGTGATGCCTGGCTGGTGGTGATTCAGACATTTACAGTCAAGAAAAATAACTCCAATTTGACGTGCACAACATGCCAGCTAGTCATCCATGAAAGGGAGGTAAAGGTTACATGTGACTCATGTTTGTTGCCAAAACACATGACTTGCGAAGGGCTAAGAAGGAAACCCAGTAGCAAAAATTGGTTTTGTCATAACTGTAAAGATATATAAGACAATGCTAGTGCTATGAAAAGAGATGGAAAACTAAACTACAGTTTTTAATATGTATTACTATTTTTAATTATTATTATTAATATTATTATGTTATTATTATGGCCATGATTATTACCCCCACCCCTCACATGCACACCCATCCACACACTCCCCTCTAACCGTCTGATGTGTCCTATATAACCAATTTCCCTTTCAATGAGCTGTTTATAAAGTATGCTATATGTCAAACTGTTGTTTCTCTACAATCAATTTGTTTTACATTTGTGGGTTACTTTTCCACACTCCCTAGTTACGTATGTACAGGTTAATTCTGATATTAGTTGCTAGGATTTCATATTCGAATTAGTCATTCCAATTTTTACTACTAAGGAATTTTGTATATTTTTGTTTTTTTACATAAGAACATAAGGTAACGGGAGTCTGCAGAGAGCCAATTGGCCCACACACGGCAGATCCCTTTCACAATCTACCCATCTCGTCCATATGCCTATCTAATTTGATCTTGAAACTCTATATTTTTTTATCCCACTATAGCACTCGATAGCCTATTCCACTTATGTACAACATATGCTACCAAACCAATGTTTGTCTATATCTCCTCTGAAACAAAATTTATCTAATTTGAAACCATTTGTTCGAGTTATTTTGCTATCACTGAGCTTCAGTACACCTTTCATGTCCCCTTTATTAATCCCACTAACCCAATTGAGTACCTATGATATCCCCTCTAACTCTGAGTCCGTCTAACGAAATTTATGCTTTAACGGGTTGGTTGTGAAAGGGATCTGCCGCATATGGGCCAATTGGCTCTCTACATACTTCCGTTTTCTTATGTTCTTATGCTATGTTATTTTGGAAAATGTCTAATATTATGGATAATTTTTGTCATTTTTAATTGTACTCTCTCCAACGAATCTTTGTCCATTCAGAATGGGTACACCAAAATTGAACAGCATAATCCATATGAGGCCTTACTAACGCTGGATAAAAAAAATAATAATAAGATTACAGCTGCTGTTCTATTACTCACACTTCTAAATATAAATCTGAGAGCTTTATTTGCCTTATTTCGGACACTGATGCTTTGATTTCTTAATTTCAAATTCACAGTTGACGATAACTCCCATTTTGTTTAATTATCTGAGTTTCTTATATCGATGTTATCTAATTTATATGCTGTATTTTCTATCGATTTCCCAAATTTGACTACACTGCATTTATGTACGTTAAACTTCATCTGCCAATTTACTGCTCATTTGTGTACTGTATTTACATATTTTTGGAGAGCCTGAATATCATGAGCAGAATTTACTTTACATTACTTTACTTTTACTTTACATTACACTCACAAACATATTCATTTACACAAACACATGTAACTATCCACACATTGACGCACTTGTGCTTGTGAACGTCGTCAAGCTGTCTTACAGCACGTTATGCAAGTATGAATGACTACTTCTGTTTGATCATTATACCATAATGGTAACAGATATGTAGATAATAGACATGTGGAATAGGATACCTAGCGCCATTGTGGGATCAAGAACGACAGAGAGTTTCAAAATAAAATTAGATAAACGTATAAACGAGATGGGTTGGTTGGGTGTGAGAGGGATCTGCCTTGTTTTGGCCAATCGACTGTCTGCAGACTCCCATATGTTCTTATAAGATGGATATGTAAGACGAAGAATATACACACATATATAACGGCTATATATAAGCCTAGTTAGATGTATAAATAGGTATGTGTGAGTGTGTGTGGCGTAGGGAGTTGAGTGTGGAATAGGTCTGTATATACAACATGTAGGATTATAATTTAATAAAGTCCAACGTTTTTAATGATAATATAAATAATAATCCAACTGTCTAATTGGCTGAATTATATGGCGATAAATACGAAAACACTTGTGGTGGTGTCCCGTAGCCACTTCGTTTAATAATACTCAGATCCCCCATTATTTCCCATAGAACTGGAGTCTAGCAAACCGCTCCAGTCATAGTAGTTTTGTATTTGTATGACCTTTGACAACCACTGTGGTGGATACAATATTTCAACTGTTTGTATATTGCTTTATTATTACATTTTAAACTAAACCTTGTTTGTCCATGCTACTAGTCTTGTTTATTGTATAATTGTTTTCCATTGGTTTACACATTCTTCGTACTGCTTCTTTTGTGTATATATATAATAATATATATATATATATATATATATATAGTTTCTAAACTCTCAGTGGGGTTCGAACCGCCGACCGTGTATTTGTGATATATACTCAATATATATATATATATATATATATATATATATATACACGAGTATCTATATATTTACCGTACTGTCATTATATTTTTACCTATCTACAGTATCTATCACTTACGAGTCCCTATCTCACCACTCTCTCTCTCTCAGAACGCATGCATTTTAATTTGCACATTTATAAGCTTCTGTATGTGGGCGCCAAGATTTAACACAAGTTTTCTCGAACTCGTAGATTGGATCTGATGTTTACATATGTGTTTCCTGATTCATTCATAGCGCTGACAGTACACATGACTATATTCGGTTTACACACACTCAGAGAGAGAGAGAGAGAGAGAGAGAGAGAGAGAGAGAGAGAGAGAGAGAGAGTAGGGGGATGAGGCACACACGACCACCTCGCACCTCCCACAATACAAAGGAAAACTGGAAAAGGGGACGACCATTCTGCATTTTAAGCGAACCCATCAAGCCGCCACCTCCCCTCTCCCTCTTGGAAAACTCTAACGGGATCTGGCTGGAAGTTATTTTGTAAACAGTGTCGGAGGCGGCCATTGTGTCACTGAATTAGCTCTAATAGGCCAGACAAAGAACTCGACCCCCCCTTCACACTTGGCGACGACTGGAGAGCCATCTAGTGGAGAGGGGGGAAGGCTGTTGGATCAAGGGCTCTTATGTGGGATGAAATTTAATGACGATTTTAAACCACTTCCTAAACTGGATAAAATTAGTTAGAGGAATCCATACAAACTTGAAATAAAGATAATTGGAGAGCCATCTTGTGGATCGATTTAGATGGATGGATCCATATGGTTGGATGAATATTGACGACTATTTCAACCCATGAATACACTTCCCATGTGGCATGAATAAATATGAAAGTTGCTATATATAATTGGAAATAGATACCATAGATTAGATTATTAGGTAACATAATGGAAAGAGATAAAGGCCCTCATGAGGGATGAGTTTTGATGGCTATTTTAACTACCCTGACGACAGATTATTTCTTAACTGAACAAGAAACTACGAACTATTCTTGGAAGTAGCTTTAGTTATTTGAAGAAAACATATATTAGATTATAGTTTTGAAAAGCCGTAACCAAGCAGCCTCAGGTTATAATTAATGAAGACAAGCTAAACTTTATATATAGATAATATAATATAATCTGCCACTTACAATGTCTGGTTCTTATCAAGGTGTGTGGAGGAGTGAACAGACATGTGTACTCTGGATGAAGCGGAACTAAGCGGAACTAATTACACACACACACACACACACACACACACATATATATATATATATATATATATATATATATATATATATTAGTAAAGCCAGGTAATAAATTTTCTTTAATACATACGAGGTTGAAAGAAATGGCAATTTCTGCGTTGGAAATTTTATTATTCAAAGTTTCCAGGTCTCAGATGAGTTTTCGCTGGGTGGCAGGAAGTAGATGAATGAGATGAGCAAAATTCATGGTGGTACAGGGTTACATAAATGTACATGATGATACAGGATATACGACGCGTTTCACTGGACAACCAGCATTATCAAGTAAGGGTAGAATGATATAAAAGGACCTGGAAACTTTGAATAATAAAATTTCCAACGCAGAAATTGCCATTTCTTTCAACCTCGTATGTAGAAAAAAAATAAAAAATAAAAAAATATATATATATATATATATATGACAAAAATAATCTAGCCTGGATTTGCAACACGACAACAAATACGCTGGTACAAATAACCCAGACTAACTAGCTCTCGGAACACTTTACCCCAATTGGGGCGTCACTTATGTCCGTTGTCTCCAGGGTCCTATTTATTGCAAGGTGGACAAAGTCATCTCCGCTTGCTCGGGATCGAACACCGGTCCTCTGGGTTGTGATCCGAGCGTGCTACCAACTATACCAAAGGCCACAACATACCACCAAGGTCTTACAAATAAATATACCAAGGTCATTATAACATCAGAGGAACCTCCTCCGACATGAACTATTTTACTATTCGACTATTTTACTACTGTACTATTTCATTATTTTAGGACGTGAACTATCTTATTATTTCACTATTCCCGGCCACCCATACCGCTCCGTGACCCTATTATCTACCGGCTACAGAACACACACACACACACACTATTCATTAATCCTTGAATTTACAGTCGCCATGTTGGTAACCCCGCGCGGTGTTCTATCAACAATGCAAGGCTGCCCTTACGTATCCCTTGGTATAATTTTTCCCACTTGAACTGCTCAAAGGCTCCTCAAGCTATGGCATATAAAATGGCGGCTATGTATAGAACACTGTGTAACTCTCTCCGTAATAATTTATAAAACGTGGGCCCTCCTTCGGTGACTCCGTCGTGAGATATGGGCTCAGTGACTCCTTGACGTGGCCCCCAACAGAGCCAGGGGTCACAAGCCCGGCGAGAGGAGTGACGTGATCGACGTACCCTTTCAGTACTACAAGGTCTCATAGGAGCTTTTAAGGACATCTCGCTACCTCAACACCTCGATAACAAACACCGAAAATAACAACATTCATAAGAGAGCCTAGTTTGCCGAACATAACTTGCTCAACGTTTAATTGGGCTAGGTAAAGTTAGTTAATTAGTCTGTTGTCCATGAATGTTACACACATATTGTAAAAAAAAAAAAAAAAAAAAAAAAAATATAACCGAATACAGTTCTGGGATGTGGCCATTTCGGCTATTTCTCTTTTCGTAAATATCACTACATCCAAATACGAAAGGGCTATTAGAGAAACTAAATAATTACACCGGCCAAAATGTTGCCTAAGGAACGTTATAGTTGGGTAGTATATGTTAAGTTAGCTACGTATTGCTAGGTTGTGTAATAAATGTTAACACTTGGTAGAGAGGTGGTCAGGTAGTGTTTTTTCTAGCATCCAACTTGGAGATAAAATGATAAGATACTTCAGATAAATCGATCATTATTGTACAAAATGCGACTATATATAGCTAAAGTAAAAATGGAATGCTAATATATTGTACACTTAAGGTGAACGACTCAGAGGAAATATCAAAAGGGATTTCATTATCGTACTTTGCCAGTGTTACATCAGCATGGCATTAAACAAAACACAAAATAATATATTACATTTGCTTCCTTAAAATAATGAAATTCGATTTGTTAGTAGATATCAGAGTGAAACTTGTGCAGCTGTCCACTGATTTATCTAATATATTACACAATCTGGAATATACCGTTACAAGAGGGAAGTTAACTATGATCTATTTACCGTGGGTAGCGCCGCGGGGAAGGCTTTATACAACAGCTGGACACATAATCTGCATATCATATAAAGGTAACCATATCATACATTCTTGGTGGCTCTGTGTGTTACTGTGTGTGTTGTTAAATGTTGGCTTATATCGGTAGTTGCTCTGCCACCTTCCTATCATATGTATAAACTAACCGACAAAATTGGCATACTAAGCTAACGACACATTTGTCAAATACCTGCACAATTAACTTAATTATGCTCAAAACCATCAATTAACCTCAAATCCATACTGTAAAAGGAACTTGGAAAAAACAGAGAGAGAGAGAGAGAGAGAAAGAGAGAGAGAGAGAGAGAGAGAGAGAGAGAGAGAGAGAGAGAGAGAGAGAGAGAGAGAGAGAGAGAGAGAGAGAGAGATTGTGATTGTGATTGTTTAGGATTGCAAGAGCCAGTTACACATGATCTAAGTGACAATTATGATTCGCGAAACTCGACATAATTAAATGCAAACAAACTATACCCTCGCCAGACCTCTTGCTGCTAATTCCCGCTCGGACTAGACGAGCTTATGGAGGCGTATGAAGAATCTAATAGTAATGGTCCCATAAAAATGTATCGTTCGCTCCAAAATTATGTACATATTATACACACACACACACACAAACACACACAGACACACAGGCACACACACACAGCCCGTAGCCTAGTAGGTAGAGCTCTCGTCTCACACACGAGGGGTCGGAGGTTCAATCCCCGGCCGGGCGGAGACAAAATTGGGCTTGTCTCCTTTCATGTGTTAGCCTCAGTTCACCTAGCTGTAAATAGGTACCTGGAATAAGTGGACGACGTTGTGACGTCCCCTCTGGGGTTGGCAAAAATGGTACAATGCGAGATGGGTATCATATGGTTCACCTAAGCTGATGGCTACCTAAGCCTTCGGGCGAGACGGTACCGTCTATAGTGAGAATGGTACCATACAGATCCACCCTAAGCCTTCGTTTCCGATGTCGCCAATTGGCTAAAATACAGACTACACACACATCCACAGCCATTCCAACAGTACATAAAAAGACTTAACATGCATTTCACGCAATACATTCCCAGTTAAGGAGGCGCGATAATAATGAGCTTAGCTCGCATTGCGTGGATTCCCCTTGACGAACAAGTAACTGAGTAACTGAGTAACACACACACTCCCTCGGGAGTATGTAGGCGCTTTCGTTAGCAGCCAGGATCAGTCTGTTGATCCCTTAGGATAAGATCTAGGTTAAGTCTGTATTCTCAGCCCCATTGGCTGCCGGCTTGAAATAAACCAATTATTATTATTATTACACACACACATACATACATACATACACACACATGTACACACACATGTCGAACTTCAAAAAGTGCCTCGCAAGGGAGCGAGCTGTCGCTTCAAACAGTCTACTGCACCAAATCACCACCCATAACGAGGGGCGTCGCGCTCCTTGGTGCCGCTAGAAGAGTGGCGAACACATCATAAGGTATATATATATATATATATATATATATATATATATATATATACTGAATATATACTGTATATATATATATATATATATATATATATATATATATATAATATAGAAGCGATACTTTCGTCACGTGGGAAGCGGAGACGTATTATAAAGAGTAAGACCAGTGCTGATATATACATCTTTATTGATTGCGGGACGCGTTTCGGCTTATGCACAAGCCATCTTATGCACTCGCTAGGAATATATATATAATAAATATTTGTTACTGTCATATATTTTCATTGGAATTAGAACACAAAAATCATCTGAATACATAATTGTGGAGCTATGACGTAAAATCAAAACTCAAGAACTAAAACTTCCAAGAACAATCATCCAATATAACCAATGTAAAATAATTACGGTCACAAATGCGTTTTGGTAAATGGAGAGAAAAACACATACACAGGGAAATACATTCCGACCTCCGTGTATTTTTCAGGATATCTTCAGTATCACTTAATATTTTTTTAGTATACAAATTAAATATAAGGTGTCTGATATTAAGGAGTACTAGAAATATTGTAGTAGCAAATACAACAGGTTTAAATACATAAAATAAATATTTGGAGTGCATTTACTTTGAGAGTAAGAAAATATTCCTAGTAAATGAAATGCTTCATGTGGGCGACAACAGTTGTGATATCCTGTGAAGTAGTAATAGTTATTTGGGATATAATTATTTAACTGTTTTACTATTCTGTTCGTTCAATTCACTTAATATATAACACTTAAGGGGGTATCACACAAGAGCCTTCTTCCTCAAGTTTCGATGGTAAGCACTTTTTCAGTAACATTTCTAGGATCTGTGACATTTGTATGGGAAACTATAATTAAGATAAGATTACGTTAGGGGATATAATTATTATAAAAGTTTACTTCAGTGTTGGCGATAATAGTTAAGGGAGAGAGCGTTCGTGTCAATACCGGCTTTAGATTTAGGACACTAGTAATATAGTTTGACTGAAGGCTTACTGTATCACCCATTACCTATGCCCTGACCTGACCTGACCTTCCACAGCATCGCACGTCACGTCACACTCACCTGGAACACAGAGAAAAACACAATTCATTAGTATAAAATCAATGAGTTATTTATTTAGTTAATTGTCATATAAGTACTTACGTCAATTATGTTTAAGTACAAGGGTTCAACCGATAATGATGCCGTTATTATTGACATGTTGAATACTATATTTCTTACTATATACAATATTAGCATATTTGAATCAAATTTTTGTTTTATAGTTTTTGTCGCTGCATGCATTTTTCTTAGGTATGCAACATTTACTTAACAATAACATAACTGATAAATGATGAACTAATACTAAAGTAATGGAAAAAGTAAACTTGATGGTGGAGATTGTAGGCACCAATCGAACAGGATAATGTGCTGGAGAGGCTATATCCAAGTTAGAAGGAGTCACTGGAACTCCTGTTTCATTTGCTTGGCCTCTCTTAATGATGTTCTTTGTGCCTCACCTACACAGATAGTAATCCAGCTAGCTCTCACAAACACTCTCTCTCCTTAACACTGCACCACACAAGTACACTATATTTCTTTCCAATACACCAATATTCAAAACGTAAAAATTATGACAACACAATGCCTAGCCTCGGAGTCCCCAAGGGGGAAGGGGGGACCACATTTTCCCTCACATTATGACACACTGGACACTCACCCAACGACCCTTCAGAATATCTTGAACCACAGACTGACTCACTCATTATCAACTTCTGCAACATTTGTGGCCTTTCATCTAACTTCTACCTACGGTCACCTAAGGTTGTGTTTTGGTGCAGCAGACTGTTCGAAAGGGCAGCACGCTCCCCTGCGAAGATGGGCTCGTCTGGCACTTTTTGCAGTTCGACATCTAGGGCTCTCTTGAAGTTGTCTAACGAGATGTCCCTCATGTCTCTTACTCGCCGTGGGAGTTTGTTGAAGAGACGTGGGCCTCTGTGTGATAACCAGCCCTCTCGCAGAGAGCCCATAGCACCCCTGTTATTCATCCGGGGGATTTCGCATTCCCAGCCTCTCCTATCACTGAATTTCATGACTATCGGAGTATGTAGGTTTGGTACTAAACCCTCTGCGATTTTCTACGTGTATATTATTAGGTAACGTTCTCTTCTACGTTCCAGTGAGTACATATTCAGTGCTCTTAAACGCTCCCAATAGTGTAGATGTTTTATCGAACTTATATGCGAAGTGAAATTTCTTTGTACACTCTCTACGTCATTTATTTCACCTGCTTTGTATGGGGATGTTAATACGCTACAGTATTCAAGCCGCGGTAGCACTAGAGATTTGAAGAGCGTTATCATAGGCAATTCACCGCGTGTTTTAAAAAGTACGCAGAATCCAAACCCGTTAGACGTTTCGCAGCCGCCACTTTGACCTGGTTATGTACTTTGAAACCCATATTTTCAGACATTAATACCCCAAGGTCTTTCACACTGTCTTTCCGTTCTATTATGTGGTTAGATTCTGTTAAGTAATTTGTAATTTCTTTAACACCATTATTATCTCCGTACCGTATTAATTGGAATTTTTCCTCATTGAATTGCATGTTGTTTTCCCTGGTCCACTGGAACACTACATTCATGTCTTCCTGCAGTCGGCCCGTGTCCTCTTGTGTGTTTACTATCTTGCTTAATTTTGTGTCATCAGCAAAAGACGACACCGTACTGTGTCTGGTGTTGGTATCTATGTCGCAAATTAGTATGAGGAGCAGAAGGGGTGCTAGCACTGTTCCTTGGGGCACTGAGCTTTTGACATCCGAAGGCTCAGAAGTGACTTGGTTTACTGCTACCGCTTGTTTTCGGTTTACGAGGAAATTGTATATCCACCGTCCGATTTTCCCAGTTATACCTTTTGCTTTCAGTTTGTGGGCTGTTATACCATGGTCACATTTATCAAATGCCTTAGCAAAATCGGTGTAAATGACATCCACGTTTTTCTTTTCTTCTAGCGCTTTAAGAATTTTGTCAGTGTTCCAAAAGTTGTGAGAGACATGATCTTCCCGCTCTGAACCCATGTTGACCAGTGTTGTGTAGTTCATTTGTCTCCATGAATGTTGAAATTTTGCTTCGCAGGACTCGCTCGAAAACTTTAATGATGTGAGAGGTTAGAGCTACGGGGCGGTAGTTTTTTGGTAGTGCTTTACTCCCTCCTTTATGCAGTGGGGCAATTTTTGCGTTTTTCAAGCTATCTGGTATGTCACCAGTGTCTAGACTCCTTCTCCACACTATAGCCAGGAGTTTTGAGAGGTTTTCCTTAAATTTTTTCATTTTTAAATTATACCTGCAATAGCTTTCCTCTCCTCTTCCATATGTTGTAGTTCATATGATATTCTTAGCCTTTGTTCAATTTCCACAATTTCTTTATCTATTTCGACCTTTTGCCTATCCTGTAGATTTTGATGTGTGCATCTTTGTGTGAGTCATTTTCTTCTTCTGTACAGCCTCCTCCTTTCCCGATCTTGTTTGCTTCTTCGTTTTGTTTGTCTTGCAGGTATATGGTGGCTACAGATTTGGGTCATGGTTTCTGTTATTAAGACTAGACATTCTGCTGTTGTCAGGTTATCCATTAAATCTTCCCAGTCTATTTCCTCCATTTCTTGATATACCTCTTCCCATCTAATGTTTTTGTTATTGAAGTTAAATTTACTGAAGGGGCCTGTTTTTGTTCTCGATTCTGAGGTTGTCTGTACACTTTCTAAGGTTGTTTTGATCTCAATTAATTTATGATCTGATTATGTTGTGTCCGATATGTTAATGCTGTGTACTAGAGAGTCGTTGTTAGTGAAGACCAGGTCTAAGATATTGTTTTCCCGTGTGGGTTCAGCAATATGTTGGGTAAGACTAAAAAAATCACAAAGTTCAAAAAGCTCTCTCGTATTAGTATTTGCTTCTCCGGTGTTATTTGCCACTAACTGGTTTTCTAGTTGTCTCCATTTAATGTTTGGTAGGTTAAAGTCTCCTAGCCATATAATATTTGGTGTTGGGTTCCCCAGGGTTTCCACTTCTGATTTTATTTTGTTGAGCTGGGTTTTGAATTCTTCTCGGGATGAGTCTGGAGGCCTGTATGTAACAATAACTGCTAAATTTAGGGATTCTATTTTAACTCCAAGTATTTCCACCACTTCATTACTGTTATTTAGGAATTCAGTACATATCAGTGAGTCATGTATGTACAAGGCTACACCTCCATGTGATCTATGCGTTCTGTCCGCCCTATGTAGGTTGTAACCAGGAATCCATACCTCACTATCTTCCTGATCTTTAATGTGAGTTTCTGTGAGAGCCGCAAATATAGCGTTTCCTTCTTCTAGCAGGCCCCTAATAAATGGTACTTTGTTCGTGGTTCTATTTTTTAGGCCTTGGATATTTGCAAACAATATTGGGGAGGGATTGTTTGGAGTACTATGTGTACCTAATAGTCTTCGGGATGTATTGGCCACTCTTGGGAGGCCAGGAGGTGCTCGAGGTGTTCGAGGTGTTCTATGTGCTCTTCCATCTCCCTCAGTCTCTTCATCTTCATCTGCCCTTTCCCTCCTTGCCTTTTTCCTCTGTCTCGTCCTCGCATAGCTAGAGAGTTTTTTGGGCTACCATTCGTGTTAGGTCTAGCATATCTCCAAGTCCCTTTAATATGAAAAGCTGGGCATTTCATATTGTAGCAGGTCTTGTTCTCAAGTGATGTCTTGCAAAGGGATGGGTGGTGGTATTTGCAGGTTTCACCAAATCTACATTTTCCATGACTGGTTATGTTGTTACGAGTGCCACTCGTTTACACTCGTTATGTTTAAACTTTAAGTAACTTTAAGTAACACTTTCAATAATTATCTTATGAAACAGAATTCTCACTGCCCTAACCACTTTTCCCGTTTTTGGTCGACTGTTTAACGGAATATACAGCACTCTAGGAAAATAACGAACTTTCCAGGCTACCTATACCTGTATATAGTATCTATTTTAATTTTCATATTTTACCTATCAACTTGATTCAACACTGCTCAGGTTCGAATTTTCACCACATTTGGTTGCGTGGGAGATCTTTCTCTCCAATAACGTCACTACTAACCTGCGATATGGTCGAGAAATAATCTGCACTGATTAATTTGTTTAAATATTGTTTTTCTCTGTTTGCTATTATTTACGATATTTGTTTTGTCGGTACCCTTTCCTGTCGAGGTTAAGTTTCGCTTTTGGTAAAATCGTATAGGGGGAGGGGAGGGGACGTGTCCAGGAGAGCGAGGGGATATATGTGTTTATGGTCTTTGCGGTCACTGAGGGTATTTTGTTTACAGCATACGTCCTGTTCCCAAGCTAAAAGTTAAAAGTTCCCCTGACTTTAATTCTCTGTATTATACTTTCCTAGTTTATTTACGTGATATACGATGTTCACTATCACTTTTAACTTAGGCTTCCTATTTTCCCATAGCCCTGTTTGATTTCATAGGACTATATAGCTAACACTTTGCTTTTGGGACGTAACGTTTTTTTCTTTCCCTTCTTCTTTCCACCCGCCTTATGGGCCTGCCCTAGGCCTGTCCTAGACCAGCGCCGTGGCACTGCTGTAGGAGTTAACGGATTTTTTCTCCAAAACGCGTATATCTCTCCAGATATTTTATCAATCGGTTCGATTTTGCACTTCACAGAACCGCGACACTACGTTTGTTTTTGTGTGTGATTTTTTGGAAGTTTAATCACCAGTATCCCGCGGGATAGTCGAAAAATCCCGGACCGCGACGGATGTGACCCTCCTCTCTGACTGACTCTATGACTGCTACTGCTACTGATTGTTTGCGGTTTACGAGGAAGTTGTATATCCACCGTCCGATTTTCCCAGTTGTATCTTTTGCTTTGAGTTTGTGGGCTATTATACCATGGTCACATTTATCAAATGCCTTAGCAAAATCAGTGTAAATGACATCCACGTTTTTCTTTTCTTCTAGCGCTTTAAGAATTTTGTCAGTGTTCCAAAAGTTGTGAGAGACATGATCTTCCCGCTCTGAACCCATGTTGACCGGTGTTGTGTAGTTCATTTGTCTCCATGAATGTTGAAATTTTGCTTCGCAGGACTCGCTCGAAAACTTTAATGATGTGAGAGGTTAGAGCTACCGGGCGGTATTTTTTTGGTAGTGCTTTACTCCCTCCTTTATGCAGTGGGGCAATTATTGCGTTTTTCAAGCTATCTGGTATGTCACCAGTGTCTAGACTCCTTCTCCACACTATAGCCAGGAGTTTTGAGAGGTTTTCCTTAAATTTTTTCATTAGGATCGAATTCCATGAGTCCGGGCCTGGTGCCGAGTGGGATGGCATGTTGGAAATGGCCTCTTCTATGTCTTTTGGACCGAAATCAATATCCAGCATCTGAGGGGTTTCCGTGGGGGAGGTTTCCATGAAAAATATATTTTGGTCTCTGATGACTTTTGTTTCATCAGGCTCACTGAATGCCATCAGAAAAGTACATTATTATTGTATTTCTGTTTATTATCGATGTTTACGACTCCAACTTCCTTACAGCCTGAAACTCGCAAGTGGTCAATTGCTGGATTAATTGCTGGTGTTAATATTGACAAATAAATGGGGCTAAAGCTCTTAAAATCGCTAAACTAATGGACCGAACGTCTTAAAATGGAAAATATCGACATAAATAAAAATATAAAATTTACTGCCTGCTTAAGAGTTCGCTCATTTCCTTCTTGTCCCCTGTGAAAGAGCCGTCCCCTTTGCTCAGTGGGCTGATGTTTGGTGTTGTTTTAGCCTTTTGTTTGGCGTATGAAAAGAAGTATTTGGAATTTTCCTTTATACCTGCAATAGCTTTCCTCTCCTCTTCCATATGTTGTAGTTCATTTTTTTTTTTTTTTTTTTTTAAGAGACAATGAACGGAGGAAGGAAAAACACAGATAAAACAAAAAGGTCCATGTGCCTAAAGGCATCCTCCATTCATAAAATGTTTGTAACAACTGGATTTAAACATTTGTTGATTGTAAGTTTGTGGAAAGCAATTCGAGGGAAGTGAATTCCAAAGAGTAGTAGCTCTGGGGATAAATGAATTCTGATACGCAGAAGTTCTGCATTGTGGAGGAGAAAGTGTAAATTCATGGGCGCTCTCAGCTGCCCTAGTTCTACGGGGAAAGATGTGGAGAGGCGGCACAATTGAAGCAAGTTCCTCGGAACAATTGCTGTGAAAATATCTGTAGAATAATGCAAGGGATGCAACGTTTCTTCGTATGGCTAATGTAGGAAGGTCCTGTGTGATTGCAGGGTTATTGATTAATCTAATAGCTTTATTTTGAATTTTGTCCAACTGCCTCAATGGGCAACCACTCCACTTCCACCCCACAGAGGTGAACAGTAATCCATCTGAGAGCGCACATGACTTTTATATATTACGGCCAACTGCTCGTCAGTGAAGAATTCTCGAACTCTTGTAACAGGCAAGTCCCACGTTTTTTTATAGAAGGCATTCTTAGAAATGCTTCTAAACCATTTAATGTGTCCAGCCTCCAAGTTAGTAGTTTAATGTTACAACAACCGGGAGAATGTCAAATACTAGGGGAAGTGGGAATATTTTCATCATTAAAAAAATATATGGCAGCCAGTGAGATTCATGTCGGGTTTAGAAAAGTGAATGTACTTGGGTTTTTTCTGTGCATTAAAGGAAACTAGATTCTCTTGGTCCCCATTCATTAATTCTAGAAAGGTCCTGTTCAGAGAAATTGACAGTGTTTATTTTTGAATTTATAAGATCGGGTGGAGTTTTTGAAAAGAATTGGTAAATGTGATAGGAAAACTGTGGAGTGTTGAGTGCATCTGCGTAGGAATGTATTGGATTATGAGTGGGTAGATATGAGATCATTGATATGAATGAGGACACAGAGTTTGGGGCCAAAACTGATCCCTGGGGGAACACCAGCATTTATTGAAGTGAAATTGAGGAATAAAGGAAGGCCATCTACCATTACACGTATTTTTCTGTTATGAAGATAAGAAAGAAATTAGTGGAACTAAGGATGCAAGGCCGTAGTTGTGACATCTTCGACAATAAGGATTGATAGCCGAGACTCTATCAAAATGCCTTTGATATATCCAGTTGCTAATGGTATGTGTTTCACCCATGTTGGGTCTGTAGCTTTGGTTGATTTGATGTCGTTAAGAAAGGGCAAAAGAATGTCGGCAGAGTTGATCGACATCGTCTAAAACCATATTGCCTATGCACTGATTAATTTATTAATTCTCCAGATGCTTAATTATGTGATTATTTAATATAATTTCAAAAACTTTGCCAAGAATGGAAGTTATAGCTATTGGTCTGTAGTTTGATGGATCTGAAAGAGGCACCTTTTTTAGGAACTGGATGGATGTTTGCTTCTTTCCAGGGTAATGGGAAGCCTGAAGGTATGAGTACAACAGACGGTAAAAATTGTTGCCAATACAGGGAGCGAGCACCAAGGAGCAATTCTTAAGTTACTATTGGAGGAATTTCAATCTGGACCAGGAGCCTTATCTACTGAGAGATTCTGCAAAATAA
The DNA here is from genome assembly GCA_032716605.1 of Paralithodes platypus. NCBI lineage: Eukaryota > Metazoa > Arthropoda > Malacostraca > Decapoda > Lithodidae > Paralithodes > Paralithodes platypus. The sequence continues at coordinate 18,911,398 of CM064543.1, read as the reverse complement.
GTTTTGACATTGTCTGGTGTGGATTCTTAATTGAGGGAACTTCAGGTGAATTAAAATTTAAGTACAGGGAAACCAATCCTTGATTTATGTAATCTAAAGGTTGGAGTTGGTGGAGGAAAATAATCTGCAAGAATGTTAGCTTTTACCTCGTGGGTCACTTAAGCAAGATTGCCCAAGTCGGAGATTTTAAGGGTGGAATGGATGAAGCAGTAGTGAAGTTGGATTTGAGATGAGTTAAGAGTAGACCAAAATATTTTGTTATCATTTGGATTATTTAGAAGTTTATTTGCCTGCTTATGGAGAAAGTTTGATTTAGTTAGGTCTAATACAGTTTTGGCATGATTTCTGATGTTTCTAAGAGTAATTAAAGGCTTCATGTGTTTTTGATCTTGTGTATGCATTGTAGGCTATTGCTTTTTGTTCAGTTACTCTAGCACAACAATTATGGTCAAACCATTTAGGGTGAATTAGATCTTTTTACTGTACTTTTTGATGAGGAAAATAATATAAGTTTCCATTTCCAATTTTTACCAATCTTGTATGTGGCTCTCAAGGTGGACGTGGTGCATCTTAGAAAAGAAAGGGAGGTCCAAAAGGTCCAGGGAATATCAAATAAAGAAACCTTGAAGAACCCTTCCCAGTCCCGTTAGGGGAGGTGTGGTGGAGTGGTCATGGGCCACTGGATTGGTAATCCAATGGACCCCGGGTTTCAAATCCTCGAGATGTCAATGGGAAAGATATTATTGGGATTGCATTTGTGCTGGATACCTAGTATCAGTGCAATTTTACCACAAAGGCCCACCGCAGAAATGGCCAAAAAAATACCCCTCATTGTTCCCTTGATTAAATAACACTGTATGAATATTCCCATATTCAAAATAGTTACAGGGGGACAGGGGGACAATGCCTAGTGAGTTCAACTGCTCAATAGGTGGAGTTCTGAGGAGTGAGGGTCTGAGGTCTGGAGGGTGAGACGGTTGAAGCACTTGAGCGAAAGCAACCAGAAAACCAAAAACCGCTTCAGAGATGGAGCTGCTTCGACGAGCCATGATGGATGCTTCACATTTCTCACTCCCCAGACTG